>CM073004.1:54367500-55567500 GCA_037038555.1 Rhynchonycteris naso
TTCACCTGATTTTTTGGGCTTAATTTTTGGTATTATGTGTGATTTTTTGGTAAGCCTGATAAATCATGTCTTTTCCACTGACATAAGCCTGAAATGATGTCCCTCAGTACAGCATAAAATGTAGCAGCTCCTGGGGTCCAATGGCATGCTCTGATTGAGCCAGTGGACAAAGCCCAGAATGCCAGCATGGGATTTCATTCTCCGCCAGGTGGTTCAGTGCTTGCACCCGGCAGGTGTCACTAATTCCAGATGCCCAAATGGAAGGAGCTGGGCTGTATTCTTTGGTTCAAAGTGGGTGGGCAATTTGTTCAATCCCAGGGGCCTTTGGACTTTGAGATGTCGGCTGAGAGAGCCAGTTATTTGAAATGAAGGTGGCTGGCACAGACAGGCCAAGGGCCCAGCAGGGAAGGGAGTGAAGGAACAGAAAGCCTTCCAAGAAGAAGCTGAAAATTGACCTAGTTATTTTGATGGCATGCTCTATTGCATTTCCCCTTCAGGCCAAGTTCAGACTCCCCGACATGAAATTGAAGCACTCACTGCTAAGGACTTAAAGTTTGGGAAATTTTCAATGTTTTGTTTTTTCTTCCTTTCTTCTCTCTCCCTTCCACTCCCTCCCTCCCTCCCCACTCCTTTCTTTCTTTCTTTCTTTCTTTCTTTCTTTCTTTCTTTCTTTCTTTCTTTCTTTCTTTCTTTCTTTCTTTCTTTCTTTCTTTCTTCTTCCCTTTCTCTTCCCTTTCATTTCGCTCCTCCTTTTCACCTTCCTCATTCCTTCCTTCCTTCCCTCTCTCCCTCTCTTCCTTGCTTCTATGCTAAGATGCCCCATCAATTAAGGAATATTTGTCCTCAAGCTGAAAATAGCAATGGTAATTACGATTGTTTGTGTGGAGTCAGAGTCCAGAGAGGAATGGACAAAGCAGAGGGTGAGAGGCCAGGCCATCTGGCTTCTGTTCACCACCCACCTCATGATCTGGAGAGCCTATGGGGACATATGGGACTGAGTGTGACTAGAATGTGGGGGCTGAAGAAAAGAAGGCAGGTGCAATCCTGCCCTCTTTTCTTCTCTTGGGCTCTCTGCTAGTAGCATCCCTCTCCACTTTAGTGAGGAGAACTGTTTGTTGTTGTTGTTGTTCTTCTGTTTTTCCCTCCTAATTCAAGTTCCATATTTCTTTTGGTCCATTTCTTGGGATTGTAGGTCAATCTCTAGTGCAAGATTCATTAACAGTAGTACTATTGACATTCCGGGCCAGACAGGTCTTTATTGGGGTGTGTGGTGGTAGGACTGTGCTGTGAATTTCATCATGGTCATCAGCCTCTCTGGTAGCACTTTATGAGTAAGCCTTGATCCTCTCCACCACCATCTGTGACAATCAAAAATGTCTCCAGACTTGAACAACTGTCTCAGAGGTGGGAGAGAAATCACTATCTTTTGAGGACCATTGCTACGGAGGCAGTCCCTCCTCCTTCAAGACTTTGAACATGGACCTTGACCTTTTTTAATCTGGACCAGAAAACTCTCCACATTCTTTCTTTAGACTCATGTATATGCAGAAATGCTCAGAATACAGAAATGTTCTAAAGACTCTTTATTATTTAGTATTTGTTACTAAGGTCTCAATAAGAAACAGTTGATCCTTGAACAATGCAGGTGTTGGAGCACCAACCCCTATGCAGTCAAAAAAATTCTTGTATAATTTTTGAATCCCCCCAAATATAACTACAGTCACCATTTGGTATTTGTGAAGGATTGGTTTCAGGAACCCCATGAAGTTCAAACTCTGCAGATGCTCAAGTTTTAAAATATAAAATGACATAGAAGATCGCATACAGTTAGTCCTCCATATCTTCAAATTCCTAGCCACGGATTGAAAATATACACATTTTTTTTATAGATCCAAGGTTGGTTGAACCTGCAGATGTAAAACTTGTGGAAGGATGACTGGATACACACTTGACTTTCAGGTGACATTCTTAATGGCCTATAAATTCTGAATTTACTAGGTTATTTACTTTGGTTCATCTACAGAATGTGTGAAAAGAAGTGATGGAAAGTAAGAGTGGGATATTATGCTGGTGCTAGACTATCAAGGTCTTGGCTTTTAGGTTCATGGTAAGGACCTTATTCTGCAGACCAGCAATTTCAACCTTTTTCATTTCATGGTACACATAAATTAATACTAAATTTCTGCAGAACACCACAGATATATTTTTTTCTGATTTGACAGAAAACATAGGTATAATTTTGGTTCCTTTATACTAGAAAGCTATTGTGTTAGCTGTCATTTCTTTTTCTTTTGACAATCTAAGGGAAAAGAGGTCAGTGCCCCTGACTAAACAGCCAGGAGTTGCATGTTTTAAAAGTGTTTGAGGCGCACCAATGTTCTGCAACACAGCAGTAGAAATTGCTGCTGTAGACAATGGGAGACGTATCGAAGGATTCCTAAAATCCTTCTTTTGTTACCATTACTCTGCACAAATTTTCACTCTAGATAAACAAATTCATTCAAGAATATTTGACTAAGCTGTGTTTATGTCTACGCTGTAGAGGTTTTAATAGCTTATTTGATGTAGTGCCCACAAATCTCGATCTTTTTGCCACAATTGTTTCAAAGCCTCTTTGGATATAACAGAGGAATTTAATTGAAAAGGATGGGCCTTCCAGAGGGTGGAGCCAAGGTCCATGGAGGACAATGAAAAGAAGCTACTCAGAGGTTACAAAATCAAGCCTATCTTGGCCCCTCACATCTTCCCAACTGGATTTCAGGACTGCAAGGGACTGAGACTGCTGTGTGTGCCCATCCTTCTTCTGTTTCAATGAAAGGGTTTATTTCTGAATGAAATTTTTATTGTTGTTGTTTTGCTCTTGTTCAACTGCTGCGTGTTGCGTGTGTAGGATTGCAGATAGCTGAACAATTAGTTCCTGTCTTCCATCCCCTTTCTCCTCTGAGAGGTTCTGGTTTTGTTGTGGTGTGTCCTGAGTATTTAGATTTTGAATTCTTCCTAGGCAAGTCTCATTTGCTTATAGCTAAGTTTAAGAACTATTAGTATGACACACCATTACAGATGTTTTCCATTTTATAATGGTTCATCTTAAGACTTTTTGACTTTGTGATGGTGTGCAAGTGTTATGCATTCAGTAGAAAGGTACTTCACATGATGAATTTTGATGTTTTGCTGGGCTCATGATATTCAGTGTGATACTCTGTGAGGCTGGGCAGAAGTAGTGAAACTTCAGTTCCTGGTCAGCCAGGCGATCACGAGAGTAAACAACCAAGACTCTACAGTGTACTGTGCTGTGAGAATTTATTGTTATTTTTATTGATTTTTATTTTTTTAGGTTGGAAGAGGGGAGATAGCAAGGTAGACTCCCACATTTATCCCAACCATGATCCACCCAACAACCTTGTCTAGGGTTGATGCTTGAGTACAAAGCTATTTTTCAGTGCCTGAGGCTGACACTTGGCTCAAGCGAGCTGTCCTCAGTGTCTGGGGCCACATTTGAACCAACTGAGCCACTGGCTGTGGGAAGGAAAGAGGAGGAGAAAGGGGGTAAAGGGAAAAGCAGATGGTTGCTTCTCCTGTGTACCCTGACCAGGCATTGAACCTGGGATATCTATATGCCCAGCCGATGCTCTATCCACTGAGCCACTGTCCAGAGGCCCCCCCCCCCACTTTTTTAGATTGTGTTTTTGCATCTCATCATGTCTACTTAGCATCCATTTTTCTCTCCTGCTTCTGATATTAAAAAAAGAGAAAGATAATTACTTGAGATGCAGCTCAAGATAACTGCCCAACTGTAGGAGAATGTAAGGGTTCTGAACACATTTGAGGTAGGCTAGGCTAAGCTATGGTGCTTGGTAGGTTTGGTGTATTAAACTTTTGACATCTGATATCTTCACCTTATGATGAGTTTATTGGGACGTAACCCCATCATAAGTTGAGGAGCATTTGTATTGCCCTGGGAGGCTTATAGTTTACCTGAGGAGCCAGGGTCTCATGTAAAAAGATAACTAAAGTTGTAGGTAACACCCATTATGTGAGATGAAGAACCGTAAATGGGAACCAGATATTGAAGGACAAACAGTGGTTCCTAAGAAGTTGATATGAACAAGAAATTAGCCATATCTTAGAATGGAAGAATCTCAACATACCTTGTTTTTCAGTTGTTGCTAGTGTGTGTGATGCATTACACTTATCCTCTTCATTAGAATAAAGGTCATTGAGGACAAAGGTCAAGTGCTTTGCCACTTTTATATCTGCCCCAAACACCTAGCACAATACTGATACTTAGTAGAGGCTCAAACAAGTAGTTGCATAAAATTGGACACCCTTTTCTATTTTCTATTACTTAACATTTGAAGAATTACAAGGCTGGGAAATATCTACAAATCACTTGTAAAATTCCACAGAGCAAATTATAGGTATCTCCACATGATAGCTCTTAAACCATTTTTGGTGTTTAATACCTCAGAACCTGTGCATAATTTAACTAAAATCATTTAGGCTTTCGTCGTAAGATATTTCTTGTGTTTCGATGTTTTGCAGAAGGGAGCAGAAAACCTTCCCATATAACTCCCATATATGTCCTGCAGCATATAAATGTTGCCACTGCACAGCAATGTTTTGCCCTAAAGGATTAGAAATTTTATAAATCCTCTTCATTTAGTATTAGCTTTATAGCTGGAACCCACTAAATCAAGTGCTGCTCTTTTCCTAAACGCATTTCTTATGAGTTCTACCAGCACAGAATTATAAGAATAAATTTAATCAACAAAGCTCTCAGTATTCAACATTCAATCAGTGGCTGGTGCATGAAGATAATAAATCCTCCTCCAACCTGTGTCCCACTAGGTTGCTGCTTTCTGATTATATTTCTTTTATGTAGGATGGCTGAAAAAATGAAAAGTTCTTTCAGTAAGTCTTTCTTCACTCTGCGACCTGTTTTGTTAGCACTCCCGCTGAACCTCCCCCACCGCCCCTTCCTTGGGTCCTATAGGGCATGTCTAGCTAGCTTGGCTGCTGATTTAGGCACATAGAGCCAGGCCTGCTGTGCAGAACTAGCAGACTTCATGCCAAGCTCGCTTGTGGCATTATGAGAGTGGGGTGGGAGTCTTCTTTTCTCCTTGTGTTGCCACATTCTTTTCTTTCTCCCTCTGTAACATTCTTTTTACTGGTCAGAGGTCTTGTCCAGGTGTATTTCCATCTTCCTCCCTCTTCTCTCAACCCCTCTCCAGAGACCAATTACATAAACACAGGACTCAGTTCGTTCTGTTTGTCACCAGTGGCTTGTGACCCAAGCTGTATATTAGGATTACCTATGGATCTTAAAAATACAGGTACTTAGAATCCACCCCAGGAGATTCTAAATAAAAAAGCTAGGTATTTGGCTCAGGCATCTGTGTTTTTAAAACAAATGTCACAGGTGATTCTTATATATAAACCCCGGTGAAGGCCACTGTCTGAGTCACCGTGCAAATGCATCCTTGAATTAAGCTTTATGTGCCTTGCACATGGTAGGAATTTGACTTAACCAGTGCTATTCATTCCTTTGCTATATAATAAAAGATTTAAACATTAGTCTCTCCTCAAGTTTTTACTTTCTAGCACATTAATTTTGTTTTGGATTTTTCTCTAACTTCCCAAGTTACTTGCTTCTTTTTTTATTATTGAACTAAGAGCTATTCATTTTTCAGTGAGAGTTTCATCAGATTTGTGTACAGTGAGGTGAGTAATACCTGCAGATAGAAAGATCCTAGGGTAAAAGTAATATCTTTCTTCTTAAATAACAGACTATACGGAGAGGGCCACTTTTTGAGCTCCTTGTTGTCACCCTCTCCCATATTTCTCTCCTCCACATGTTCACGCTCTCACCTTTTTCTTTTGCATGTTTTTGGGGACTTTGTTCTTCTCTCTCAACTCACAGTATATTATCCACCCTTAGTACTGTGTATTTCTTAAGGGCATTGGAAATGACCTCTCTCACGAAGTCTTTACTAACTGGCAGTGTCAGCTCTGCCTGCCTCCCCCTGGCATTCACCTTTCCAGTTCCTGCTGACGGCATCCTCCTGCAAGCACCTGCAACCCTCTGCCCTAGGGCTTCTTCTCACCCCTGGACAAGGTAGGCTAGAAGAGTGTGTGTGTGTGTGTGTGTGTGTGTGTGTGTGTGTGTGTATGTGGGGGGTGTCGCAGAATTAATACTGTCCATTTTCTTAGCCAAAGATGGATGAGTGTTGAGTGAAATCATGTTGTTTGCTCATTTTTTGGTGTCTTCTAGAGATCCCAAGCCAGAAGGAGCAAGTCAGTTGCCCACCATGGTAGGCTTTAATAGTTCCTTCCCTTTCCTCTTACTCCCTTACTCACCTAGTATACTCCCTAGGATTACTGCCTAAATAAACGACCTGCACTCAAAGCTTCATCTCCAGGTTTACTCTTCAAGAAAATATTTAAACACTAGCCAATTTCTTTTTCTGCTGTTCAATTGAAGAGCTTGATTTTCTGTGGTTTCCTAGATGTACATCTTATTTCCCCAATCAGGTCATGATGACTTTGAGAGCTAGGGCTGACCCTTATGATTCCTTAGAGTCAATCTGCAGAGCCTTGCACATAGCTGAGCCCACAGGCTTACCTCTAAGTGTGCAGTGTATGTGACACAGGGGCAGCTGTACAGAGTGGGCATATGTCCTTATTAAACTCTTGATAAATGGATCCTTAAAAAATAACATTCTTTGGGCATTGCTTTAAAAAATGAAGACTTTGAAGAGAAAGAATACTCTAGCAGGTCTTAATTCATTTTCTAGGAACAAAGTATGGTATGAAGGAAGAATATGGAGGGTTTGGGGAGAGAGGGGGAAGACATCCTTCATTATGCTTTTCAAAGTAACTGTAGTATATTTCAGGAAGCAAGAACTCATCTGAGTTTATAAAAAAGGAGATGTTCTTATTATTCTGAAGCAGGAGTATGTGAGAAATTGCTCTGCAGTTTCAAAGGAAAGAAAATGCACATTTAAACTAGTCTTCAGGGCAAGCCCCCAAATTATTTGGAAAAGTAGATAATTTTCAGCAAGTTACTTTACAAGGTACATTAAAGTGATATCAACTAATGTGACTTTTTCAGTAAGTCACATTCTGAAAAGCACAAAGCTATTCTAATTTGCCTTGTTCTACTGGCAAGAAGCAAAAGAGGCAAGGTTTAGTATAGGCTGACAGTTATTATACCTGGTTCCTCCAAGGACTTATGGTAAAGATAGGCAACCTAGTATACATGCCAATGTCAGCATATTGAATGAAGTTTTATCATCATGTTGCCTAATTTAAATTGCTAATCATTTCTTCATTATGTTGAAGATATGTTCCTGGCCATTTAAGTTAGCATTGGTCAAGGAATACTGAGACAACCTATAGAATCCCCTGGGTTCTAAACATAGTTTTCTCTCCCACCATGTAGTAGCACCCCAATTTCACCTTAGTAATTGAAATCAATAACTTCAGCAAGTAGAGTGACCCTTATTCTGCAGGTTGGTTCAGGGCTATATAGCTTTTCAGTACTGATTATGTTAATATGGTGACCCCTCAAAACATGGATAGAAGTGGTAATGCACCACTGATGGCTTTCTGGACAGTGTTCATTAAGAAAGACGTCCAGAGAAGGATAGAAGATGAGTGGTAAGCCTTTTTGAGATACCTGGAAACCACCAGACACTCATTTTTTCTTTAAGTGCGAAGCAGGGAGGCAGAGAGACAGACCCCTGCATGTGCCTTGACCGGGAACCACCTGGTCACCCTTGTATGGGGCTGATGCTCTGCCCATCGGGGCTGCTGTTCTGTTGCTTGGCAACCGAACTATTTTAGCACCTGAGGTGAGGTCATGGAGCCACCTTCAGTTCCTGGGAACACCTTGCTCAACTGAGCCATGGCTGTGGGAGGGGACGAGAGAGAGAAGGCGGGGAGAAGCAGATGGTCACTTCTCCTGTGTGTCCTGACCAGGAATTAAACCCTGGACTTCCCCATGCCAGGCACCAGCCAGGGCTCAGATAGTTTTTTTTTCTTTTGTGAGAGAGAGAGACAGACAGAGAAGGACAGATAGGGACAGACAGACAGGAAGGAGAGAGGAAGTATCAGTTCTTTTTTGCAGCTACTTAGTTGTTCATTGATTGCTTTCTCATATGTGCCTTGACCAGGGTATACAGCACAGTGAGTGACCTCTTGCTTAAGCCAGTGACCTTGGGCTCAAGCCAGCAACATTGGGTTTCATGCCAGCGACTTATGTGTTCAAGCCAGTGACCATGGGGTCATGTCTATGATCCCACGCTCAAGCCAGTGACTCTGTACTCAAGCTGGTGAGCCCAAGCTTAAGCGAGATGAGCCCGTGCTCAAGCTGGTGACTTCAGGGTTTCAAACCTGGGTCCTCTGCATGCCAGTTTGATGCTCTATCCGCAGTGTCAGAGCCTGGTCAGGCTCAGGTGCTCTTAAGGGGAGTTCTGCAAGGGCATACAATACCATATTATACAGATGGGAGGAAGACCTAATTAAATTAATTTTATTATTATTGTGACCACATTTGCACCAACAGTATGGTGAGATCTTAGCAATATGAGGGCTAGTAACTTCAAGAAATAGGTAATCATTCCCTCATATCTTCTAATGTACAAATCAAGGGAGAATTAGGAGTGGCAATGAGTTTATAAATATGTTGTTGGAAATTATTAATGGAATTAATGCTATATCAAGTCAAGCATTTAATTAGGAGTGAATTGCCACTTTGTGATTCTAAAGAAAGACCCACATAAGGCAGGTATTGAAAGGAAGCTCTGATCAATTCCTTTGCCTTCAGATTTAACTCTCCTTGATCCAACTCATTATGTCATGTAATGATAGGTATGAAATCAGATGTACCATACCATCTGTACATTATTACTCCAGGGCATGACTTTTAAAAATGCACTAACCTATGCTATTGCTTGGGAGATATTTAAATAAATCATCATTAGTGGTTCTCAGCTCTTCCTATTTTATCACTGATGGCATGGATTATTGATGGATTATTGGCTTCTTATTATGAGAATGACAGTATGTATTAAATTAGTGACAGGCCTATTTTTATTTTTATTTTTAAAGAGAGATTAGTCTTCTGGTCTTGGTTACTATGTATCCTATGCTTGATGGGGTAAACTTTGAGCAGTGATCTAATATCTCACTTAGTAATTGCCCATTCTTCTTTATGCAGCATGAATGCTGCTAATAGCAGCAGAATTTTGTGAATTTCTCTGGCTTTGTTTTGACTTACCAGGCTGATTTTTCTATGGCTGAATACTCACTGTCTGCTATTTAGTAGGTGGATCAAACTGTGATCTCACTATTCATTTAAATGTTAGTTACTTGAATGTATCTGAGGAAGCCTTAAAATATTTTTACAAGGTCAGATGTTTACCTAAAATAGGTTTGTGTTTTTTAGAGTAAACCACAGATTCCTTGTTTTCTCTTTGATCCCATATTGTTGATCATGCTGCTGCCACCTTACTGTCATCCTGGATTCATTCGGAAGACTTTTAGCACTTGAATAAGGTTGAAGTAATTGCAGATTAATGTTCCTGAAATAATATATAATTTCTTCTTATAAATTATTCATGTCAATACCTATTTCTGTAGCACTCACTGGTGCTGTATAAAATGTTACACGGTGTGTATGTAAATGTCTTTATCATATTTTATTTCTATGTACTATTTTGAATTTATTTGGCAGAAATAAAACTCTCATTTCTGAAACAAAAAAACTCCCTTTTTTCTTTCGTATGTAGATTTTTCACCCTCAGCAAACTATTAGTCAGCATATTTATTTTTCATGCTTCTCTCATACTTTTACCATTTTAACTCATTATTAAATGTGTTAATAGCAAATCTGTTTTCTTCTCTCCTGCTTTTTTTCTCAGTAAATTATTGAAAGATTATTACTGCTGTTTCCAGTGGAGGCACTACATTTATTATTAAATTCCTCATGCATACTGTGTTAGATGTACAGGGTAGAAAAATGGCCCAGGGGCTGTGTGAATTTTATTTCACTGTAAGAAGGACATCAGGATTGCAAACTATTTTCTGTATCACTTTGGAACACTTGGAATATAAAGCAGTGGTTCTTAACCTGGGTTCTGTCGAACCCTAGGGGTTCGATGAGTTGGTCTCAGGGGTTCGGAGAAGCCTCTGCCTCAGAGGCCAGAATAAAGTGATACCGTAATTTGTTGTGAGTTCATGCACTTTGTTGGTTTTGTTCTTTGAGCAAGGTGATGTTCATGCACGGCTCATTTTGTGCACCAGTAAAAAAACATATACCTATGTCTTGAATTTGGAAAAAAAAATTACATTTTATTTATCACTAAAGAAGGGTTCGGTGAATGTGCATATGAAACTGGTGGGTTCAGTACCTCAGAAAAGGTTAAGAACCACTGATATAAAGGGAATAACAGGACTCCTGAGTCAAAAAGATTGGGGTTTGAATCCAGGATATATGCACTTTGCTAGCTTTGTATCCTGAGGTCCCAGTAGTCTCTTTCTCTCTTAACCTAATATCAAGTGTCTGTCTTTACTGCTCCTAAAGGACAAAAAGCCATAATGGCCAATAGCAGAGAAAATGAAATCAGAGAGGCAGTTGGCAAGAGACAGTGCATCTACTTCCAATGTGTCATGCTGTGTCCTAGGCCACAAGCCCCACAGCTTCTCAGTCCTGGACCCTGGCATACCAACATGAAGATAACCCAGTTTGCTGGCCGCTTTGGCAGTATGGGTTCAAGACCAAGAAGAGGGAGAAGAAAGAGGAGAGAGTATGATCTCACATAGCATTTGGATCTCTATTTGAACCACTTAGAAAATATCACAGTCAATGCTTCAGAATCCGATCAATTAAAGCTGATCCTCTTCTTAGGTAGGACATCATTTCTTGACTTGATTCTGACCTTTGAGATAGAGGCAGGTAGAAGTGGTGATGGAGTGACAGTGGGAAACTTTGAACGTCTGCAAGCCAGTTGTGACATCCGGTTAATATTAGTTTTATTATTAGGACACTGAAATTCCTAGTTTTGTACTCAGAAATCAGGATTTCTTTCTGTGAAACAGAACAACTAATTTGTAAATAACTACAGTGTTCTTTCTGGAAGAGAAATGAACAATTTCTATAAACTACCTAAGCATCTCCTACTTTTTATATACCAGCTAATTAAGTCCCAGAACATTCAAGTGGCTTGCTTAAAGTCACAGAGCTACTCAGTGATTCTGAGGTTTGTATGTGAAACGAGGGTTGTAACCTTTTTTATTATGACACCATTTAGCAAGCTTAATATTCAAATATCAAATATCTAAGATAAAGTAATGATTATGTTCAGTCGTAACACGCATGTTAAGTGAAAAACTGCATAAGAGAAAATTTTCTGCTTAAACACTTTTATTGGTGTTTGGGGCTCTTGATATCTTTTGCAGCTCTTTTCTTTCACAGGTAAGTAATGGTATGTGTGTGGCACATAGTAGCACATGCTTCTAGAACTACCACATTGTGTTTGGAGTACAGATTGTACTGAGATGACATCATCGGTAAAATGAATGAGTTGAAAAGAGGAGTGAAAATGAAACCTGTTTTCTAGGTATTGTGAGTGGAGGCACTAAGTAGCAAAGTGTTAAAATAGCTTGAAAGCAAGTCTCCTATAATTTGTTAAACTTTCTTTTATTATATTTTTATTTTTATAAAGGTTATATATGCACATAAGTAGTTTGTTGGATATATAGTATTTGTTAAGACAGTTTTTTTAAAAATGTTTTTATTTTATTTTATTCATTTTAGAGAGGAGACACAGAGTGAGAGAGAAAGAGAGAAAGGGGGGAGGAGCTGGAAGCATCAACTCCCATATGTGCCCTGACCGAACCAGTGCAGGGTTTTGAACTGGCGACCTCAGTGTTCCCAGGTCGACGGCTTTATCCACTGCGCCACCACAGGTCAGGCAAGACAGTTTTTTTTTTTTTTTTTTTTATTCCTACTCCCTCCACTTCCATTTTCCCAGAAGCAATAATTTTCATTTCTTTTAATTAAGATATGTGAAACCATGTATGTATTATTTACATCCGTATCAATAAATACTTTGATTTTATTACTTCTATTTTAATTTTGGGCAATATCCACAGCCTTTTTTCAGAAAATGAGGATTTAGTTCTTTTTTTTTCTTCCGTCCCACCACAGACACACGCACAAAATTTTTTTTCTTTTTCTTAAGTGAGAAGCAGGAGGCAGAGAGACACACTCTCGCATGTACCCCAACTGGGATCATCCGGCAAGCCCACTAGGGGGCGATGCTCTGCCCATCTGGGGCTGTTGCTCTATTACTTGGCAACTGAGCTACTGTAGGCCTGAGGGGAGGCCATGGAGCCATCCTCAGCACCTGGGGCCAACTTGCTCCAACAGAGCCATAGCTGCTAGAGGGGGAGAGAGAGAGAGAGAGAGGGGGGGGGAGGGAAAGGGGGAGGAGTGGAGAAGCAGGTGATCGCTTCTCCTGTGTGCCCTGACCAGGAATTGAACCCGGGACATCCACACGCTGGGCCAATGCTCTACCGCTGAGCCAATGGGCCAGGGCCTCAAATGTTTATGTAATATTAATTTAAGCACTTATGGAAGTGGTCCAGGATTAGTATGAGGTTGAACTCAAAGCAGCTTAGGTGAAAGGGAATCCAAAGGGAATTTCCTGAGAAGGAGGGTGCTCAGCCACGACGAGGTCCAGGGGTTCAGTAGTGCTGTCAGCGCTCTGGTTCTCTACCTCCGATCAATACCTCCATTGCCCTGGTTTCTGCAAAGTTGGGCTCTCTTTGCGAAAACGCTAAGCTGGCCTGTTCGTACCTTCATCCTGACATTTTATCAAAGCAGTGGATGAGAAAGTCCTTCTTCCAGAGTTGTTATTATTTTAACCTTAGGAAAAAGTCCGATTAGCCCTGCTTGGGTCACTTGCTTCCCCGTTAGGACTGACCTGCCATTGTGGTAGACAGCTCCTCAGGGCACGTAGAGAATGGAGGATTTTTCAGAGAAAGAAATATTTCAAAGACAAAAAATATGCACCTACTGCCGACGTCATGAGGTGAATATTGTCCTTCCTTTTGTTTCCGTATAATGAAATAGGTGAGAGCAGAAAAGCCACTTGTCCTAGATCACGTACTCAGCACAACTGGGTTTACAATGTTCCTCTCACATATTTTTACTCTATGGAAAACAGAGTGCTGCAAAATTGGACAGAAATTCACTTTACCTTTACCACAACCGTGGCAAAATGTTACTACTGTACTGCAATGTCTGGAATACCGCGTACTTTGTATGTAAATATATTTCCATAAGAACTTTGGTACCTGAGTTTGTATGATGTAAACAAATAGGAAAATAACTCATGGGCGGTGCACGTTTCACGTTGCTTCCCAGGATTCCCCAGTGGGATTGAGCCGCCACTGCCCACAGCAGACACGTGCTCAAAAGTGTCCTGTGTCGGCTCCTTTTCCTGTTCAGTCTCCGGTACCCATTTCCCTCCCGCCGCTTCCCGGGATCATTTTCCGAACAAAGTACAGTACGCGCTCTCACATTTCTGGTTCAGTGTCTGCTGGGGACACGGAGCTTAAGAGGCACCTGAACACCAGACTTACGGGTAACTAGTTATTTTCAGTCAGCTCATCTTCCAAATATCTTTCTTTTAGTATGTTCATTAGTCGTAGGGGGGAAATGCCACAAACTAAGTGCTGCTATACATTTTCAGATAAAAACTTAATTTAGTCAAAATTAATAAAAACATACACATTGTTATGGTAACTACTTTGCCTTTACATGGCACGTGGAGACGGGTGGTTTGCGCTTAAATCTTTTTCTAGTTGTGGTCCTTGGGCAACCTTCTTCGCTTCACCGTGCCTCAGTTTCCTAGCTGAGGTAGATGCTATGTATCTTAAGGTTTGCTAAGAGCATTAAATAAGTTAAAATTTGTAATGTGCTCAGATGGGTGCCTGGCGTAAATAAGTGCCATGCCCTGTTGGTTAAACACTTGAATAAAACATTCAGTTGATCATGCTTACAGTTAAGGCTAGATTTTCCCAAGTAGGCCACAGACTAATCATTGCATTAACAAATCATTTTCTTTCAATAATACATTCTCATTCATATTAATTATCCATTTCAAACCCGAGCACAATTATGTTTGAGCTTCATGAACTATTCATCTTTAATGAGCACTGTACTGAGTCAATTAGCAAGACCTGTCTTTCTGCACACTGCGTCTGTTCTGCACCATTCAGTTCAGCATTCGTTATTTTAAGACAGCAATTCTCTTTTCAAAAATATTTAGAGAAGCAAATGAATAATAACTCTGCCACACTACATCACTAAATTTCAAAGTCCCCAAACTTGGAAATAATGCATGTGGGCCACAGCTATACTTGAGAAGTGACTCCATATTTTATTATGCACAAGAAATACCATCTTGCTTACTGAGTTGGTATAGTTCATTAGTTTTTCTCCTTGCTTACTGAATTGGTACAGTTCATTATTTTATTCTCCTATTTTTAATCTCTTTTCAGAAAGCTCATTGGTGCCTCCTTTTTGTCCCCTGAATGTCAATGTAACTCTACTATTTTTTTTTTTTTTGAGAGAGAAAGAGGAAGGGAGAGAGAGCATGAGAAAGAGAAGCACCAATTCATTGTCTCACTTAGTTGTGCCATTGATTGCTTCTCATATGTGCCCTGACCAGGGCTTGAAACAGCAAACTTGGCACTGAGGAATGACACTTTATACAATGCACCACCAGCCAGGGCTAACTCTTGTGAAACTAAATAATCCAGATTTTTTTTTTTCCCATTCTCAGAGGTACCAATCCTCAGTATATAAATTAAGTCATCACTGTTTTATTTATTTATTTTTAATGAGAGAGAGAGAGAGAGACAGAGACAGGCAGACAGGGGCAGACAGACAGGAAGGGAGAGAGATGAGAAGCATTAACTGATAGTTGCAGCATCTTAGTTGTTCACTGATTGCTACATACCTGGGCCTTCACCAGGAGATTCCACTTGAGCCTGTGACCCCTTGCTTAAGCTAGTGACCTTGGGCTTCAGGCCAGCAACCATGGGGTCATGTCTATGATCCTCTGCTCAAGCTGGTGAGCCCACACTCAAGCCAGTGACCTCGGGGTTTCAAACCTGTGTCCTTAGTGTCCCAGGCTGACACTCTCTCCACTGCACCACCGCCTGGCCAAAGCAAGTTGTCATTGTTTTAAAGAATAAAAACGTCTCCAACAATGATCTCTCATCTTCTTTTCAGATACATATTTTAGCTATCAATAGCAGCGACTGCAAATAATGGTCCATGCATGGGATGTATTAGAACCATCTAAAAAATCCACACACACACACACACACACACACACACACACACACACACACACACACATGTATCACATAAACTTACAGGCACATATATACAAAATATACACATACCAAATATGTACCACTCCTAGAGATCATGATAATTGTGGGCTAAAACTTAAGAGTAAGTATTTTTTTGGAAGTTTCTTAGGTAATCCTGTCCTACAAAAAGTAAAGTTTGGAAGTCCCTGGAAAATGGCTCATCCATTGGCCCACTGTCATTTCAAATGGATCTTATAACTTTGCCAAACTTTCTCCCTCATTTCTGTTCCTGTAATTACAATTATTCTGGAACTTTAGGTTTAAAGATTTAGGATTGTATTGGTATCACCTGCTGCTTCATTTCCACTAGCAGTCAATATATCATCCAGTAACGGCTTTCTTCTAACCTCTCTTCCTTTCCAGCTCCTCATGTTATACATGATATGAGAGTTATTTAAGCACATGCTTATTTGCTATATTTGATCATGAACACCTGGAGACAGGAACCTAGTTTATTCATATTTAAATAAGCCTCAGTCTTGGCACCCAGCACAGTATCTTGTGTGGAGTAGGCATTTAATAAATGTTTGATGAATGTCATTTCACAGTCAGTCTCCCTGGATCCAAGATTATCGGTCGTGGCTTCCAACATGGCTCTGTCTTCCAAACAGGCCTATCACAGCCCGTACCTTCTGCCTCAGTCTCCTCTCTCACTTACTGTTCACCCCATCTGGAACAGGTTGTCTTTTTTTTTCCTTAAACATTGTATACTTTCTTCAAGAACTACGTTTCCAAGCTTACTATGAAGTAATGTATTAAATACTAAGCTATGAAGAAGCAAGGTAAGACTTTCTATTGGCTGATATTTACAAGGACTTACGGCAACTAAAATGCACATGAGCGTTTAATAATGGCCCCAGATGCTTTGCTATCCTAGACATAGAGATCTCCCATTTTAATCATACAATGAATTTAGATCAGGAAATCATTGTAGCTTATTTCAATACTTCTTCGACTATTAATTTGACCAATATGTATTGAGTGACTATTGTGTACTACATATTCTTCCAAGCACTAGGAATATAGCAATAAGCAAAAGCAGAGATCTTGACTCTCATAGAACTTAAGGAGTGATAAAAAAATAAAGAGGTGAATATAAATAATGACAGATGGTGATCAGTACTCTTTGAGAAACTTCAGCTAGTAAGCGGAATAGAGAAATTGCTCAAGTATAGCTAGTCTGCCAAGGGAAGTCTCAACTGAGCAGGTGGCTCAGTTACAGGAGGCTATAAAATAGGAATCAGGCAAGTGTGGTAATGATGGAGATGGTGAGGAGTGATGAGATTTTGGGTATACTCTGAACATATAGGTAACAGGATTTGCTGATGGATAGGATAAGGATGTTAAAAAAAAAAGAAAAAAAGAAAGGTATTAAAGATGGCTCTGATGCCTGACCAACTGGAAGGATGGCTTCTCCATTTACTGAGATGGAGATAGAGAAGTTTTGAAGGAATAGGTTGAGAGGCGGATGGGGAGGATTCAGTGGTTGGATTTTGGACTTGTTAAATGTAAAGAACCCACTATACCCCCAAGTGTGTTAGGCACCTTGTAATTTTCAGGAGAGGTTGGAATAGAGAAAAATAGAATTTAAAGACGTGAGGTGGGATAGGCAAATGTAGAGATCCGAGAACTGAGTTTTAGGACACTGCAGCATTAGATAAAGGACAACCAGCAAAGTCTCTTGAAAAGGAGGGTCAGTGAAACAGTGGTTTCCTAGAGCCAAGGGAGGAAAGTAGCCTAAGAGGGAGAGCAAGGGAGTGATCTCATGCTCCCAATGGGTCATACCAGGTGATGACGAACGTGGTCATTGAACTTACTAATGGGGAAGTCATTGGTAACCTCGATGATGGCTGTTTTGGTTAAGTGGTAGAGAAAAAAGTTTGATCAGAGTGACATCTGGAAGGAATGTTAGGAAATATTAGAAGAGGCATGGGAGACAGAATAGAGTTTGGAGGGTTCTTGCTTTAAAGTGGAATAGAGAAATGGGGCAGTTACTGGAGTGGGGTGTGGGGAGATGGGACAGTTCTTGACTGGAGCTTTTTAAATCACGTTTTCAAGCGGTATAATCCAGTAGAGAGAAAATAATGATGAAGCAGGCATGGAACTGACTGATTGCTAGAGGAATATCCTTTAGGTGTGAGGATTTGGGGACAAGTGCAGGGATTCACCTCAGAAAAGAGCCAGTCTGGCCCTAGCTGGATAGCTTGGTTGGTTAGAGCATCGCTCCAAAGCACAGTTGGTTTGATCCCTGGTCAGGACACATACAGGAACAGACCATGTTCCTGTCTCTCTCTCCCTTTCTCTCTCTCTAAAGTCAATAAAATTTAAAAAAAAGGAAGGAAAGAGCCAGACTGTTGATCCTTGTCATAGGAGGGTTGGCACAAAGTAAAGACACAAGTGGAGATAGATGGAAATAAGTCAGGGGACTCTGGAAGGAAACTGATAATGTATTAGAACGGGATCATTGGGAGAAGTCAGTAAAGTAATTACTTACAAAGGCGTTGGCAAGTCTGGGGAAACAAGAGCTGGGGAAGTACCTCATGTGAGCAATAGCTGGGAGCTGTCACCATCCTAGGCCTGAAAAGGAAAAAATAAAGTAACAGTAAAGTGAAAGGACTGTTATTGAAACCCAGTGGACCTCTAGCAGTGCCATAACCATAGGAGAGGGCCACATGACAGGAGCTGGGGCCTGAATCAAAGAAATGCAGTAACTGTCAATCCACAGACCAGAAGGGAGGCAACACCGAATCTCATACTCCTTCCACTCTCAATCTTCTCAATGGCTAAGTCAACCAGTATCCAGTGGGCAAAAAAGCTGATGCAGCCTATAGAAATTAGCCTCCCAGACACTGAACAGGATGGAAAGAACGGAGGTGGGATCTGAAGGGGAAAATTAAAATTGCCCAGCATAATGGCGGTGGAAGCGTTACCTTCTGATCAGTTCTATTTTTTCATGAAATAGGAAGGGTCACTATTCCCAGCTAAGAGTAAGGATTATGGAAGAGGTTTTGAAACTTTAAGGAGAGAGATGTTATCCAATAGAGCAGGAGAGTTTAAGGAGTAAGGAAAGAGCGAGAGTGAGTTTACTGAGCTTGAATGAGCTTTCTTAGGTTAGAGATTAGGAATATAAAGTGAGATAAATCAGCCTGATCTTGAAATCTTTCCCAGCCATATTCAGCTGTGTGGAGGAAAGCACAGAGTTGTCAGAGCTGGATTTTTCCGGGTGAGTATTATGAAGGGTAATAGCATGAGGGAGATAAGGGCATATGGAAGGTAGGGGCTGTAGTAACAGACCATGCACTGTAAATTAATAATAGGCAGGAAAGAGTGGATATGAGGAGGAATGTGTGAATGGTCATAGGGTCGATGTAACAAGAGAATTTGGGAGGCAAATAATTGGAGTTAAGAGCAAAGGCAATGAGCTAAAAGATAGGAAATGCTGGTCAGAGAATGAGACTAGGGGGAAGGGAACGAATAACTTACTGGCAATGGAAAGGTCTATGTAGAATGTAACCAAGGGTGTGAGTTGTTGAGTTCAAGCTAAGGAGAAATCACTGTAGGTGAAGTGATGAGGAAAGTAAAATGCTGGGGAACTGAAAAGATCATTCCTACAGACATTGAAATCACCAAAAGTATGACAACACTTGATCTAGAATAACAATAATGCAGGAGTCTAAATCCTCAAGGAATGAGAGAGGTGATCTGGCATTCTGTAGAGGAATGCTACAAGGAGGGCTGATGGAAAGTGTAGTTTGATGCATGAATTTCAAAGTTGGAGAGGGTTGTTGGGAGGAGGGAAGGATAATGGTCTGAAAGGGGAAGTGAGCAACAAGAAAGACTTCCATGTATTCTTCAATCACATTCAGATGGGGTGTGTGTGTGGGAAAACAGACACCACTTGGAGCTTCAAGGAAAGAATGTTGGGCTCACTGGGAGCATGAAGGCAAAGGGAGAGAAAAAGAACAAAACAAAATACTAACGTGGTGCCAGGAAAGCTTCTATGACTTTACTAATTAATACTCAGAACAAGATCTCTGAGGTAGATAGTGTCTTAAGCCCTATTTTATAGATGGAGAAATGAGAGCACAGATAGGCCAAGCATCAGGAGCAGTAAGAGGCAGAGTGGGGACTTGAACTCAGGCGATCCACCTCAGGACCTTGGTGTACTAATCTACTGTGCTATATACCACCAAGCAGCAAGCATTTGGACAAGGAGCTTTCAATGATGTTGCATCGAGCTCTGAAGAGTACAATGAAAGGATTTGGGTCAGATTAAGGATAGTGCAGATCCACATGGGGATGTGGGAGAAGCCAGGAGTTGGGCCTCCTGATTTGGAGGCATATGGAGTTAGTACGGATGGTCTCCCAGGCAGGTAGAGGTGGTGAGGCTGTGAGTGTTGGGGTGATGGTGCCAAGGGTAGGATAGAGGCCTTGCTGAGAACACAACCTCGGGGTTCCCCCTTCATTCATGCTGAAGAAAGGCAAGGTTGGGAAGAGACAGTATTAGTTACAGCATACAAATGTTTGGGGGTCTCCTCTTAGCCCATGACCATTTGCTGTTTTTTTTAAAATACTTACTCTGGACACCCAAGAAGTTTTTAGATATGAACAATATTAAAATCATCCCCATTTTCCATTTTTTAAATTTCTTTGAAATATGAATCTGCTTATCCACTTATTAAAAGGATCCACCTTTATAAGATGTCAACCCATACTAATCTTACATCTACTTTTGCTGTGTAGTTTGTAGACACTTTGGCATGCATGATCTCACCTCTCCACTCTACCACATATGCCCCATTTATGGCATAATTTTCGGCACTAAAATTTTATTGATCTAGAGAATGGACAAAATGAAATGTAGACTTTAGTGTAAGGGCAGGGAATGAACATGTGAGATATCTGGAAATACTGATGCTTATTTTCATTAATTCTCTTTTTTCCTGAGGTTTTAAAAACAAAAATATTCTTATATCCTGCAGAAAATAGAACAGAGAAAAATTAACATGAAACTTGTTGGCAGCTTTTCAACTAGCATTTATTACACTAATCTACTGCATTTTAAGAAGCGTGGCTTAGACGCTCAGCATTGCACTTGGGAAAACGTACGGTAATAATAGAAAGCATTTTAAATGTCCAATCTGGTTAAATTACATTTTCACTCTTATTGATGAATTAGCAAAAAGGTCATTTTATACATCAAAGGTATGTTTTAAATTTTGAACTGTTTGTGCAATGGGTTTTTGCTCTTAATAGAAACCATCAGGACCTTGGAGGTGACTTTCAGAATGATTTTTCTTTTGTTGTTAAGGAGAGCAGCAGGACAAGAAGAAACAGTTTTGCAAAGGAGGTAATGGCTTTCTCTTCAATCGGTAAAGCTCCTGCTTCTTACCTGCTTTCAAGTGGAAGAAATTCTACTACTGTGGCACATCTAACCCCTCTCTGCTTCTCTTTTTGTTGTTGTTGTTGTTGTTCACAAGTGATTTTCTTGTTTAATAAAATTGGAAATAATTGCTAGGCAAGCCTAGCTCAGCTCTGCCCTTCCTTAACCTGATCCAGCACTGCCTGGTCTGGGTGCATAAATACATTTAACTCAGGTCTCTGGTTTTTGTGCTGAGTTACATCCTTTAATTAGGCCTCTATCTATACAAAAAATATGGTATTTTGACCTCCTCTGCCCCTTTGCTGCTTTATACCTTAAAGTGTACAAAATCTGGGGGCATTACAATGCTCTCTATTGGGATCAAGTTGTATGACGTACGAGAAGCCTTCTTGGACCTTCTGCACCGGATTAGGTATCGCTCCTATATGCTTCCATACCTCTGCGTACTTCCTCCTTTATAGCTCTTAACACACTATTGGTTTAATGCCTGCCTTTTTGTTAGGAGATGGACTCCGTGGTACCTTAGCACTGCTAGGACCTAACACGATGCCTGATAAGTAGTAACACCCAATTTGTTGAGTGAATAAATGAGTAAATGAGCTCCTGCTTGAGGAAAGACTAAGTTCTTAATTTATGTAGTGAATGAGAAAAGTGGACTACAAATTTGAAATAGTCCACTCAAAAAAGAAATAGACTGTAGACACTGTTGTTATTCCAATACTTCAGTTTTGAACAAGCCTCATTAAAGTGATTAAAATGTGTATCTTTGATGAGTCATGGCTGAACTGAGCTGGGAAACTGCGGTTAAACTTTGAAAACCTCATTTTTTAAAATAAGGATCCACATTTCACTGATGTCCAACCTTCAGCTCAGCATATTGTCAGATCAGCCTTTTAGACCACGTTCGTCTTCATCCTCTAGAATTTTGCATAGGAAAATACAGAAAGTTTATAATTTTGAAAGTGCTTGATGTGATCCATTACTCATTAACAATAGTATTTAAGCACATTTTAACAATACTTTTAAGGACTAATAAGTAGATCTAACTGCTCTGGGAAGATTTAGTTATTTCTGCATGAAGAAATTGGGGTATAGTAAGAAAGTAGATGATCATAATTATTTTAAAAGAAAGTAATAGAATTGATTTCTAACCAGAAACCATTGGATTGAGATCCTGAAATGAAACCTGTAGAACTGAAACTCCCATTCTAGGTCCATTTCTATATGAAACATAAAACAGGATTAGAAGCAACGCCTATTTGCTATTAACTACATCTGCCAATTAGGTTACCTAGTATGTAATAATACCTTCTCAAGGATCTGGAGGTTGAAGGGTCCAGATGGGTGATTTTTGCTTAGGGTCCCTTGTACGACTGCAATCAGATGGTGGCTGAGGCTGGAGGAATTTGAAGGCTTCTCATTCACTTATCTGGTACTAGGGTTGGGATGGCTGGAATGGCTGAAGGCTGGTTGGTTGTATGTCTATCTCTCTCTCTCCTTGTGGACTATCCATATGGTTGCTTTGAGCTTCTTCATTGGGTGGTGGAACCTCTTATATGGAGGCTGGGTGCTGTTGGAGGAGGTCATGTGGAGAACGTGACCTCCAATTGAGCTGAGAGCTCCATCTGGGCAATTGGAGACTTCTCACTCCTCCGTCTTCCTTATAATGTACCTTCTGCCCACCGTACCCACAGTGGGAGCTGCTTTTAAGAATGCACCATTGAGAGAGTGAGGTGTTATTGAGACCATCTGGACTGAATACATGACTGAAACAGGTAAGGTCTCTTTATATACATTTACTATTCTGGTGAGCAGGTGAGGAGCTTTACTTGGCTTGTGGTCTTTGGAGATGAGCCTTGCATGTAAATTCCCTTGTTTGTTATAACTGCCACCCACCAATCTTGAGTGGTTTGCCTCTTTCTCTGGTCTGTTGGTCTATTCTTGCTTCTCTTGTTCAGGGACAGTTTCAGATTGTCCCCCCAGAAGCTCCAGAGTTTTCAAACTGACAGCTTTTGCTGGAAAGGCTGTTCCAAGAGAAAGGAAGTGGAAGCTACCAGTCTCTTACATCCTGGACTTAGAACATTCTGCCACATTCTCTGTGTGAAATCTGTTATAGAGCCTACCTGTTTTTAAAGGGAGGGGACGGCCTGACCAGGCGGTGGTGCAGTGGATAGAGCGTCGGACTGGGATGTGGAAGACCCAGGTTTGAGACCCCAAGGTCACCAGCTTGAGCGCGGACCCATCTGGCTTGAGCAAAAGCTTGCCAGCTTGGACCCAAGGTCGCTGGCTCCAGCAAGGGGTTGCTCAGTCTGCTGAAGGCCCGTGGTCAAGGCACATGTGAGAAAGCAATCAATGAACAACTATGTTGTCACAACGGCAACGAAAAACTAATGATTGATGCTTCTTATCTCTCTCCGTTCCTGACTGTCTGTCCCTATCTATCCCTCTCTCTGACTCTCTCTGTCCCTGTAAAAAAAAAAAATAATAATAATAAAAAAATAAAGAATAGATTTAAAGGGAGGGGATGTAGGTTCCACCTCTTAATGGGAAGAATGTCAGAGAATGTGTGGCTTTCCTTTACTTGCCCTAGATGTTAGTGCCTCCTCAGCTGAAAGTTGTTCTCACTAACATCATTTGGTTGTAATGGCTAAATGGAAGGTATTAGCCTAAATTTAATTCTTAAAACCTATGTACTCATGAAATCAAGAAATATAAAATTTAAAGTACTTGTCTACATTATATGTATACTGTTCATTGGTTCTGTACCCCATTTAAAATTCTAACTTCAAGAGATAAGAAAAAAATCAAAGGTGGAATAAATGAGATCTAATTTTTTTCTATCAGTTTAAGAAATTAATATATATCTTAAGGCCATCATGGCTGATGGAGCAATTGCATGTAGTGCCTCTGAAGATTTATTTTCCCCTTTTAGGTCTTGATATTATGCAAAAGCAAATGATTTTGGTGCCTTCAGTTTTTTTTTTCTTTGTCTCTAGAGGAAATAAACTTACATATATGGTTCATTCCTTTCTCAATTAGAGATGTTTAGACAATTAAAGGAGGGATTTGCAAAGCCCAAAGCAAAATTAATTTTGACTTGGGGGAAAAATGTTGAAATGAACTTGTGCTTTTTTTGTCTTCCCATTTAAAACCCATGAAACCAATATTTGGTGTACGTTTTTCCCTAAAGGCATAACCTGGATTCTGTAGCTCTACAAAATTCCAGCTCTTCTGAGTGATATGATTCGTTGTCAAGGATATGGCTCTTTTGTGTATACCTTGTTAAAAATAATAATAATTAAGCCTGACCAGTGGTGGCGCAGTGGATAAAGCGTCGACCTGAAAACCCTGAGGTCACCAGTTCAAGACCCTGCACTGGTCTGGTCAAGGCACATATGGGAGTTGATGCTTCCAGCTCCTCCCCCCTTTCTCTCTTTCTCTCTCTCTCTCTCTCTCTCTCTCTCACTCTGTGTCTCCTCTCTAAAATAAATAAATAAAATTAAAAAAAAATAATAATAATTAAATAGTAACTAGTATTTGTTGAGCTCAAACTATGTACTATGCCAGGTACTGTGCTGAATGCTTGTTTTGCTTTATTTCAATTAATCATCTCAGTAGCTCTGTTAGGTAAGTACTGGTATTAGCCCCATTTTCTAGAGGAGGAAATGGATTGCTGACACCTGCCAAAGTTCACCTAACTAGTAGTTTTTGATCTGAAAATTTGTCAATAAGTGTATCTGATTCTGAAGACTTAAGTTCTTAATCATCTGAATACACCCCTTCCAAACACATTCAGTGACCCAAAGTTAAGTGGTGTGTGTGTGTGTGTGTGTGTGTGTGTGTCTATATATATATATATATATATTGTGAAAAAGGGAGACAGAGAGAGGAACAGACAGACTGGAAGGGAGAGAGATGAGATGTATCAACTCACAGTTTTGGAGCCTTACTTGTTCATTGATTGCTTTCTCATATGTGCCTTGACTTGGGGACTCCAGCTGAACCAGTAACCCCTTGCTCAAGCTAGCAACCTTGGGCTTAAGGCAGCAACCATGGGGTCATGTTGATGATCCCACACTCAAGCCAGCATCCCTGTGCTCCAACTAGTAAGCCTGGGCTCAAACTGGCAACCTCAGGGTTTTGAACCTGGGTCCTCAGCATCCCAGGCTGATGCTCTATCCATGCACCACTGCTGGGTCAAGCAGTTTTTATGCTTTTTTTAAAACTGTGGTTTATATGGACTGGGGAGAAATTATAGAGACCCTATCACTAGACTCATATTTCTGTTGAAACAGGCTTTATAATAAAAACTGGAGAGAAACAAAAATCAAAAAGAAGTGATTTACTTTCTATTACAGTAGCATGTTTAATTTGTGAGAGGAATTTAAACCTATGCATATAATTTTAATTATATATAAGCACCCTGTAAACTGAAATATAACTTAGTAATTTTACCACATTTACCTTGATAATGTGTTACTTAAATAACCTAAATTCATAGGCAATATTTCACTAATAAAATAGCTCTCACCTTAAAAGCGAAATTGTGGGGACTTTGTATATATCTGCTTCAGTTGCAAGGCGAGTTAACTCATGTTTGCATCTCAATTCAAAGCCCTTACAGGAGGGGTCAGGAACCTATGGCTCATGAGCCAGATGTGGTTCTTTTGATGGCTGCATCTGGCTCGCAACAAATCTTTAATAAAAATAATAATAACGTTAAAAATATAAAACATTCTTATGTATTACGATCCATTCATTTCCTACCGCTCATGTTCATGATTGCAGGTGGCCTGAGCCAATCACAGCTGTCCCCCGGGACAACACCAAATTTTTATTGGATAATGCATAATGTACACAGGTTGTTGTGAGGTCAGGAAGTAAACTTCCCTCCTTTTAATCAAATAGTCAGCTAGCTAATTACAGAAACTCTTTGACCAAGACGATGGCTAAAAGAAAAAAAGATGAGGAGTATCATACTTTTCAGCAGGAATGGACAGAGGAATTCGCCTTTGTGGAGAGAGCAGGTTCTGCAGTGTGTCTAATATGCAATGATAAAATTGCATCGATGAAACGGTCAAATATAAAGCGGCACTTTGTCACAGGCCATACTACATTTGCATCAAAATATCCAGCAGGAAGAAAGCATGTCAAGAGCTACTGTGCAGAGTGCAAGCTAGTCAACAGCAACTCCGTGTTTGGACCCAACAAGGTGACTGGAATTCAGCTAGGTTTGCTGGTGCTTTAGCAATTGTGAGAAATGGAAAGCCATTCACAGATGGGGAGTATGCCAAAACATTCATGCTTGATGTTGCCAGTGAACTTTTTGACGACTTTTCGGATAAAGACAAGATAATCAAACGAATAAAAGACATGCCTCTGTCGGTAAGAACTGTTCACGATTGTACCATCATGACGGCAAATCAAATTAAGACAACACAAGTGAAGGACATAAATGCAGCACCATTCTTTTCTCTCGCTTTGGATGAGTCAACAGACGTAAGTCATTTATCCCAGTTCAGCGTGATTGCAAGGTGTGCTGTCGGTGACACACTATGTGAGGAAAGTCTTGCTGTTTTGCCTATGAAAGAGACAACAAGAGGGGAAGATTTATTCAAGTCTTTCACTGAGTTTGCTAAAGAAAAAAATCTACCGATGGATAAACTTATTTCGGTGTGTACTGATGGTGCTCCATGCACGGTGGGGAAAAACAGAGGATTCTTAGCACTTCTTCGTGAACATGAAAAAAGACCCATCCTAAGTTTTCACTGCACCCTACATCAGGAAGCACTTGTGCTCAGATGTGTGGCGAGCAGCTTGATGAGGTGATGTTGCTGGTCATTCAGGTGGTCAACTTATTGTTGCCCAAGCTTTAAATGATCGCCAGTTTAAAACACTGCTTAATGAAGTTGGGAATAATTATCCTGGTCTGCTTCTGCACATTAATGGGTATTAGTTGTCAAGAGGGAAGATGCTCAACCATTTATTTTATGGCTTGTCTGAGCAAAATCCAGACTTTTCTTGAAATGAAAAATGTCGAGCATCCTGAGTTAGCTAACACTGAGTGGCTCTGGAAGTTCTATTATCTCGTGGACATGACTGAACATCAGAACCAGCTCAATGTGAAAATGCAAGGCTTTGGAAATACAGTCTTATCCCTTCAACAAGCAGTGTTTGCATTTGAAAACAAGCTGGAATTCTTCATTGCCAACATTGAAACAGGTAGTTTACTATAATTTGAAAAACTGGGAGAGTTTAAAGATGCATGTACAGCAAGTGACCCTGCTCAACATCTTGATCTCCAGCAGCTAGCGGGCTTCACATCTAATCTCCTGCAGTCATTCAAAGTGCGCTTTGGAGAATTTTGCGAGTGCACTTGTCTTTTAAGTTCATCACCCATCCACACGAGTGCGCAGTGGACAGTGCTGACCTGAGTTACATCCCTGGTGTCTCCGTCAGAGATTTTGAGCTACAAGCTGCTGACTTGAAGGCCTCACACATGTGGGTGAATAAGTTCAAGTCACTGAATGAAGATTTGGAAAGACTTGCACGACAGCAAGTAGAGTTGGCGAGCAAACACAAGTGGGGAGAAATGAAAAAACTTCAACCCGCGGACCAGCTGATTGTCAAAACTTGGAATGTGCTTCCTGTCACATACCACGCACAGCATGTGAGTATTGCTGTACTGATAACGTTTGGCTCTATATGTGCATGTGAGCAGTCTTTCTCACATCTAAAGAATGTTAAGACCAACCTACGATCACATTTAAAGGATGGAAGTCTCAACGCCTGCATGAAGCTTAACCTCACCACGTATCAACCTGACTACAAAGCCATCAGCAAAACCATTCAGCATCAGAAGTCGCATTAATGGTAAGAAGTACTTTATTCATCATTGGTTAGCAACAGCATAACAATGTTATTAAAAAGAATTCAGAGACTTATTGTATTTTAAAAGTGTTGGTCTTCCATAAAATGTACACATTTACTTGTATTTAGCATTAAACATTTGTATGGCTCTCACAGAATTATATTTTAAAGTATGTGGCGTTCATGGCTCTCTTAGACAATAAGGTTCCCGACCCTTGCCTTAGAGTGTATATATTGGGAGATTTGGATTGTGGATCACAAAATGCTGTTGCTAAATGTATTTCTTTTTGCAAGATATATAAGGTTAATCACATAAAAACAAGTTATGTCATAATGATGTAACTGAACTAACTTTTGTTAATAAATAAAAAGCAAGAGGAGTAATAATTGAAAAGCATGACCAATTCAAGAAACAGATATTTTAATAAAGAGGACTTTCTGAACATTGGAGGATTAATTAAGTAAAAAGTACTTGTAGAGGGCTTACTGTATACCAGTTTTTCTATAAAAAGTTCCTGGAACATATCTAGGAATGAAAAAGAAAAAGATTCTTGCCTTTTAGTGCTTACATTCTATTGGGAGATGCAGATGATAAAGAGTAAATAAAATTAGTATATTATATTACATGCTAGTAGATGACCATTGCTGTGTAAGAAGCAAAATGGAGGGCCAGGTAAAGAGTATTGGGGGCAGAGGATTGGTTTTAATTTTAAATATAGGAAGACAAGAAGAACAAGCCTTACTGAGAAGGAGAAGGAGACATTGAAGTATAGGCTTCAAGTGGGACATTTGCCAAATGGATTTCTCCTTAAAGAGATGTCTAGAGAGAAGGAACTGCCAATATACAGGCTGGATGGAAGGGGAGTGTCTGGTGGAGGAAAAACAAGGCAGCCAGTGTGGCTAGGGTGTAGTGAGCCGGGGAACAAGACGGATCACAGAGAAGAGGGCACAGAGAGACATTCTTCACAGTCGAGTACAATGGGCACTTTAGAAGGGTTTTGAGCCAAGTGCTTTGATAGAATTTACAATTTATTAGGCTGCTCTGTTGAGACTAGATTGTGGGAAGGCAAGAGCGTAAGGAAAGATTCCAGTCGGAGTCCATTGCGGTAGTCCTGGTAAGAGACGGTGGTGGCTCATGTTAGTGGAAGTGTTGAGAAGTGGCCATGCTGTGGATACATGTTAGAAGTAGAGCCTCACGGACTTTCTAGAACATGTGCAAGCAAGAGAAAAATCAGGTGACTTCAAGGTTTTGGCCTGAACAAATGAAAGGTTGGAGTTGCCATCATTTGAAGATGGAGAAGGCTGCGTGAGAAGCAAGTTTGAGGGAAAGATCAGAAGGTCTGTTGGGGTCATACTAAATTTTAGGAGTCTATTAGATATCTAAGTGGAGACCTCAAAGTAGACAGTTGGTATAAGACTTTGGAGTTCAGGAGAGAGAAGGCTGGGCTAGTTACACATTTGGGAGTTCTTGGTATATAAATAGATGATGGTATTTGAAGTTGTAAGAATGTGTGATTATAGGTATGATAGAGGGTACAGGGCTGTGCTCTGGTGTTTCTAGTATTATTAGGTCTATAAAAGGAGTCACTAGCAAAGGGAACCAAGAAGCAATGGCCTGTGGTATTCCTTTCAAGGAAGACTGGTTTTCTGGAAGCCAAGAAGAGAGAGTGTACTAAAGAGAAGGGAACCTGTGTCAAATGCTACAGACAGATCTGGTACAATAGGGACTGAGATTTGACCATTAGATTTAGCTATTTAGGTAACTAAAATACTGCTTCTGCTTATGGTAAGTAGGAGATGTATGCTATTGCATGGTGGACAGCCAGCCTATTAGAATATTGAATGAGACTCTTTATTTAGTAAATGAGCAAAATGGGAAGTAAAGAGGAACAAATATATGGTGACAGAAAATGATTTGACTTTGGGTGATGGGCACACACACACACACACACACACACACACAC
This sequence comes from Rhynchonycteris naso, assembly GCA_037038555.1. Classification (NCBI taxonomy): domain Eukaryota; kingdom Metazoa; phylum Chordata; class Mammalia; order Chiroptera; family Emballonuridae; genus Rhynchonycteris; species Rhynchonycteris naso. Next base: position 54,397,171 of record CM073004.1, read on the forward strand.
ACACACACACACAAATGTTAAATTTAGATTATAAATGCCAAATTTCAATATTGCTGGATAGCTCACGTAGAGGCAGGGTAGCACAGAGTTCTAGCTACAATGCCTGCACTGGTTTCACTGGTTACAAACTAGGTGATCTCAGACAATGTATTATACCTTTGTGTGCTTCTGTTTCCCCACCTGTAGATGGGGAGAACAAAGGTCTTATCCTCTAGGTTTGGTGTAAACAATAAATGAGTAAATACATATAAAGTATTTGTTAGAGCACATGGCACATTTGCAAACAAATGCTAGATGTTATTATTTTTATCATCAACATATTGTGAGAATATGATAAAAATAATAAAATCTGTGGAATACATTATGGTGCATCGCTCACCTGTGAGCACCAATGAACTTGCAGTTTTGATCCTTTGGTAGACCTTCAGGAGAACCCTTCTAGGCTATTGATGACGCATAGACCGCACTGTGACTCTTACTTCGGGTGGATAAATGGGGGATATTACTAGTGTTCCGTTTTGGGGGAAAGGGAGGGTTGGGGCTTGAAAGTGGAAAAAATTGTCAGAATTAAAATTTACCTTGTTTACTGACGTCTCCTTCCACACTGGCTTTTCTCTGCTAAACCTGGACTTCTGGGAAAGAATGGGAGAAACTAAAACTAGAGAAATAACGTTAATGATTAAGAAGTAAAAAAGTAGGAAGGAAATGTAGAAAATGACATTTTGAAGATATTCACTTCTATTTATTTGTGAGTGAAAGGGATAAAAAGAAATGAGATGTTTGATGTGATGCCTTTATTACCGAATAGTAAAAAGACACAGAGTGACAGTGGGATGAATTGAAGAGAAATATTTTTGTCTTCATAAACTTCCATGTGGGCACACCTAGACTTTTGAGGTCAGTTTCCCTTTGAGCGGAAATGACTCAAATAGAAACTTCTGTGACCTCCAACTTTTGGGTTAATATTTTCCCTTCTAATCTCCATTCAAAGGCCGTGTCCCCAAATAAAGCCTGAGATCATAATCCATACAGCTGCCAGTATTCATAAAATCAACTTTACGTCTTCGAAGGCAAGTAATGGGGAAGCTATTAGAGAGCAGAAGATTCATCTTTTCCACCTTTTGTGCTTCTAGCTGGCATAATGGCTTATATACTCAATAAGTGTTCAATGGGTGGATTGATGGGAAAAAATAAATCACAGGCACCTTAGATAGGACGTGACTGGGCAGCAACCCATTGATTGTCAAGATTTGATTAAGTGGATCCAGCTTAAGATTTTTCATATGTGTAAGGTGGATAGAGACTACCCCAGACCCCAAAACCAGGTGTGCAGAAAGTGTAGCTTTCTATATGTTTCTATAACAGAATCTAATGTGTTTTTTGAATCTCTGTTCTGTCAATGGTAGGAAAATAATAATCTTAGTTCCAAAAAGCCTTATGGATAAGATGCTCTTATGCCCCAAATTACATCTTTGTGTCACTTCTGATTTAAGCCTTGGCTGGGTGCAAAATTTCATATGGGCTTTGACTTACTTCCACATCAAATTCTATGGTCTGAATCTGTTTTCTTTGCCCCGAGGTACCTCCAGACCCACACACATTGGTAGGCACTCGCTTGGCTTGTAGTGCATAGGTAGGTTGGAAGTGCATAATAGTGAACCCTTCTGAGGGTGTGATGGTTAATTTGATGTGTCAGCTTGACCATTCCACAGGGTACCCAGAGAGCACCATTATTCTGGGTGTTCTGTGAGGGATTTTTGGGATGAGATTAATATTTAAATTGGTAGACTAGACAAAGAAAATGTCCTTCCATACTGTGGATGGGCCCCATCCAATCAATGAAAGTCCTGAATAGAATAAAAAAGGTTTTCTTTTAAATATGAGAGAACTCTTCTGACCCGATGACCTTTGAACTTCATGCACTGTTTGTTTGTTTTGTTTCTGATCTTCAGACTGGACTGGAAACTGTCTGTAGCTCTTCCTGTGTCTCCAGCCTGCCATCCTTTGAACTGGAACTATGCCATCTGCTGTCCTGGGACTCAAGCTTGCCAGCTCACCCTGCATAGTCATGTAAGCCAATCTTTAAAAAAAATTAATTAATTTACCATTTTAAATGGAATTTTATTGCGCTGACACTGGTTAACATAATTATACAGGATTTAGGTGCACAACTTTACAACACATCTCTGTGCGCTGTATTGTGTGTTCAGCCCCGAAGTCAAGTCTTTGTTTATCACCATTTATCCTCTCATATCCTCTTCCATACCCCTCTCTCAATTTCTTCTAATAAATCTCTACACACACACACACACACACACACACACACACACACACACGTGCGTGCGATTGATCTGTTTATCTGGAGAGCCCTAACTAATACAGAGGGCATCCCTTGACCACTGTGGAATGAGAACTGATGTCTCAGCCTCCCATCCTTCAAGTGGACAATTCTCGGGAGGTCCCAATGGAATCGAGTTACCAGAATGGCTCCCTCAGTAACCCTCCCTCATATTGGCTTTGCCTCTTTCCCTGATTCATTCTGCTAGTTCCTCACTCCCACTCTCTAGAAGTACCTCCCAAATAAACACCTACACTGCAATTCTTTTTTCAAGATTTCCTTTTGGATAAATTCAAACTAAGGTACATACTCATTTTAGATTTAACCTCGGCCAATTGGGACATATTCCCTCTCTGCTCCCTCCCTGGAGAAGCACCTAAAATTTCAGGGAAATGACAAAGTGCCACGGTTTTAAGAGGAGGAATCTGGGACTTTTTTTGGCCTCATACTTTGCTAGCATCCTCTGCAATGGCCTTAGCTGTGTTCTTCTCAGCTATCACTACCCTTCCAACCTGACTTCTGCTGCAATGTTCCATTCCCACTGACCTCTCTATCAGTCTGTGGACCCGGCTTCCATCTCATAATAACCTTGAGTCTTTTCTTACCCACTTCTCTAAGCTGTCTTGCATTTTTAGTTACCTGACATCACCCTCCCTACGTCACTTTTATTCTACTTGGGTTACTGTCCCAAGCTAGCAAGGTGTGGGAAGCTTGGGACCTTACTTTGCTTTTAGGGGACCTGCTCAGAACTTGAACACAGGTCCTCTCTGACCTTAGACACCCAAACTTCTATAAGGGTTCAATAATATTTCTGCACACTGGGCTTGACCAGTGGAGGGCAAGAGGCAGAAGGGGCAGATCCACCAACCAAAGAGTCACACAGTAACTCATCTCCTGCCCTCACTTCCCCACTGCCTCTGTCCTTTATTGCCTTCTCATAAACCCTCACCTATCTGAGCTGCAGCTGTGGATGTATCACAATAGACACTGTCGATACTCTGCCCTGTTTTCCCTCCTTCCCTCCCCCACCTGAGCTGCAATGTAGCTACTCTTGTCACGCTGCCAGCTCCCCACCTAACATGCTGGCACCTGTCTCTTTGTTTCTCTGCTTGAGAGATTTTTGTGGTATCCTAGGAGATTGCTTGGATCTGCAGGTACAGCCCATAATTACATAGTATTTTCATCTCTGTGGGCAGCTGTTGGCCACCAGGTGATGGGATTTGGTGGATAAAACCCCCAGTTTCTTTGTCCTTCAGTGGGAAGATTTGAGGGGCACTTCATACAAGTTTTTGGAGGCCCCCAATAAGTTTTAGCAGTCGTTTCTCACACTGGTAACCAGCTCATGAACACCATTGATTGGCTTTCCTCCCTTCTCTGACTCACGTCCCACTGTGCCTTCTGGAATTACCCCATAAAGAAAGTACCTGCACCCCATCATTGCCTGAGAACAATAACAGTCTCTTCGATAGGATGGGAAACATTCTCTTGGCATGTATTCTCTGAAGCATTCCTATGGTAGATAGAAAATGATTTTTGAACCGAAAAGCCAAGGATTTTCCATTTTTCTTCCCTGTGCTTTCTTGACAACTGAAATGGATCCAAATGGTCAAGGGCTACAGGTTAAAAAAGAGTAAGAAAGAGCACAGACACACATTCCACTTACCACATACATCTGTCAACTAGGACAACCTTCAAAGAGAAAGGATAGCTGTTCTTGGTTAAAAGTGTGCGTGGAGTCCTCTCCCCGCCACTAGAACTGCCCCTGGCATAGCTACCAAGCACTCTGAGGCCTTTCACCCAGCTGTCATCCGTGCCATCAGGGGCTGTTCCCTGGTTATGCAAATAGGCCAACTGCAAGTGCTCTGTGGTATATAGGGACCAGCTCCCTGGACAGCTGCTGCTGAATACAGATGTGGGTACTGAAGCAGCCAACGCGCTGCTATAGGCCAGTGCCAGACATAACCATTCAGGAAAGATTGATTTTTATTGTCTGTTGGGTTTATTATGAAGGAATGTGCTTCACGGACCTGCTTTTGATTAAGTCAAAGAGCAGTGATAAGAACGCTGTCTTGTTTAATGGTTTGATCTTTCTGATAAACATTAAGCATCATGCTGGAGGAATCAGCACTTTCTGTGAGCAGTGTGTACTCTGTAGGCACTAGCAGGTGCCAAGGTCATTCATACTACCTCAAATAACTGCTTCAGTGGAGAAAAAAATAGTGTAAATTGCAATAAAAGGGAGGCAATTTAGCCTACAGATACAGGTCATTCCTTAAAAAAAAAATGTCTATTTTTATCATGTAGAGAAAATTAGCGAAGAAGCTTTTGAGGGATGTTTTTGGTTGAGATACCCCCAAAGCAGCCCTGAGATTGTATATGAATACAAATGGTTTATTTTGAAAGCACAGGTAGGGAGGGAGAAAGTGAGATGAGAAAGGGAAGGAATCCAAAAAAGGATGTAGTATCAAGCAGGTGTGCAACTGGGGCCCCATTCAACTGGGGAATTCTGGGAGACAGTGAAGACAGGCTTTAGAGTTATCTCCCCACCTGTCTAACCTTAGGAGGTGAGGAAGCTGGGGTGTTTATTCTCCAACTCTTATCATTCACTGGCTGAGGGCTGCTTTCTGAGGCATGGTAGGGGCCATCGTGAGATACCAGCTAGAGTCTTCTTTAAGGAAGGATGTGTTCCCCACTCCTGGGGGTGCTGTCAGTAGACACCTACCATCAATCCACTCAGTACTTGCCTCAGCTGCAGAGAGCCGCCATGCTGTGGCCACATCCTTCTACGACAGCCCACATCCAGTGACTGATTGAAGTGAGGTAAGAAAGGCCTCACCACTTAAGCTCAACTTGGGACACCTTTAGTTTAGCTCCAGAGCTCCCCAGAGGGTTGACCTGGGGACACACAGCCTGACTTCTCCCTCTGTGCTCTCCATTTCCATCCTCTCTCTCCACCAGTGTTACTCCCAATGAAACCCCTTCACAAACATCCTGCACAGTGAACTCCATCTCAGAGTCTGCATCCCATTGAACCAAATGCATTAATTCCCAGGTCTTTCTGGACAGCCGCTCAGCAGAGTCACAGGTGATTTGGGAGGAGGCTATGGGATTGGGCTGAGATTGTGAGAGCTGAGCCCAGGGAACACAGTGTCTGCCAGAGGAGGGGTAGGATGGTAGTGATTGCTTCATTTCATTGATCAGGGGAGCTGAGGTCACATGAGGACCATGGGAGCTAAGAGGTGTCATAAATGGCTAGAAGACTAGGGAGGGAAATCACTGAGGCGGGATTAGTGTCCAATATGATGGCAGTAGGTTCAGAGACCCAGGATGTGAGTGGGATAGCAGGTGGTCTAGCAGATAGAGAGCTGGTGGTGAAGAGGGGAAATGGAAGGAGAAATGAAGGTAGTCCAGCATGGTGTAAAGCCAGACAATAGAAATGGCAGGCCCTCTATGTCTTACCTATGTTATCAAAACTGTTATGGGCTGAATTATGTGTACCCAACCCCTAAGAACATCAGAATATGGCTTCATTTAGAGATGGGACTTTTAAAGAGGCGATTCATGTAAAATGAGGCTGTTAGGGTGGGTCCAAATCTAATCTGACAGGTGTCCTTATTTAAAAAAGGAGATTAGGGCACAGATACTGGGAGTGCACATGTACAGAGAAAAGGCCATGTGAAAACACAGGGAGTAGGTGGCCATCTGCAAAGAGGGAGGCTTTAGAAGAAACCAAACCTGCCAACACCTTGATCTTAGACTTCCAGCCTCCAGAACTATGAGAAAAGGAATTTATGTTGTTTTTTTTCTCCTTTTCTTTAAAAGATTTTATTTATTTATTTATTTATTTTAGAGAGGAGAGATAGCGAGAAGAGGGGAGGAGTAGGAAGCATCAACTTCTATACGTGCCTTGACCAGGCAAGCCCAGGGTTTTGAACCAGCGACCTCAGTGTTATAGATTGATGCTTAATTCACATTGCCACCACAGGTCAGGTAAATTTCTGTTATTTAAACCAACTAGTATACAGTATTTTGTTATGGCTGCCCAAGCTGACTAGACCTACTACTTTATAATTATTATTTTTATTGCTCTCTTTCACTATTAAATCATGTAGTAGTAAATTCTGCTAATTCTGTCTTCTTAAGTGTCTTGTGACCTAATTCTCTTTCTCTTTATGGCTACCACTTTAATTTAAACTTATTTCATTTTTCTTTCAATTAAATTCCTATAGTAGATGAGTTTTGCATTGGGCTTATGCCTCCTACATCTTCTCTCTGCCAATCAAACAAAAATGACCATCTTGCTTAAGTGTATATTTGGTTATGATAATACTGCTTGCTCATGAAGTCTTTGATAGCTCGCCATTGTTCCTGAAATAAGGTCCAAACTTTTCAACATGGCTCTCAAGGCTCTGCAGAGCCTGGTCCTGCTCTGCCCTTCTGCAGGATTGTCCTCATTGTCAGACAGCCTGTGCTGGCTTCAGTCCCACCCTTTCTTCATCTCCACACCTCTGCGCAAAAAACTTCCTTCAAAACACTTACTGTGCCCATCTTCCAGGTTCAGAACCCTGTGTGCAGCCCTCAACAGGGCATCACCGCCTCATGCGTACCTGGAATATGCACTTTTCTTCATGCTGAGTCCTGTCACTTTTAAAAAAGTTGAGATATAATTGACACATAACACTGTATTAGTTTCAGGTATCCAACATAATGATTCAGTATATTATATATTACAAAATTACTTCTTTCTTAGACATATTCCGGTGAGATTCTCCTCTGTTCAGAAAATCACTCTGGACCCCTGTTGTTTGCCATATTAAGTCTAGATTGTGCCTGGCTCCCAGGACTTCCATAGTCCCCTTTTGTTCTCCCCATTTACTTTCTAACAGTCATCATCTATAAAAAACTGACAAGTCATTTTTATCAAGATTTTATTTTACTTTATCTTTTATTCATTTGAGGGATGAGAAAGAGAGAAAAAGAGAGAGAGACAGACAGACAGAGAAGGGGGAAGGAGCAGGAAGCATCAACTCCCATATGTGCCTTGACCGGGCAAACCCAGGGTTTTGAACCAGTGACTTCAGCATTCCATGTCGACACTTTATCCACTGTGCCACCACAGGTCAGGCAGACAAGTAATTTTTACATCCATCTGTACTTTATTTTGTTGAAACCAAGATGCTACCAATTGAAAAATGGACTGTCATTTTAATTTATTACCGTCTACATGCCTACCTCTTTTTTAGAAAATGACACCAATTAAGCAAAAAGATGCCATTGCTTAAAAGGACGTTCCAATTTTGCAGCTATCAAAATGTGAAACGATGTAAATATTAGCATCAGTGCACTATAATGTATTTCAAAACCGTGCTTGACTCAAATTCCACCTACTACATGAAGATCTCCTTGACTAATCTTGGATCAATTTCCTGAATTCCTGCAGAACTTATCATCAGCCTTTTAATCAATTTCCTAACTTTGTTAAGCATTTTTTTTCCTTTTCCTTCCTACATTTTATAGGTAATGATTGTGTGCCTTCTGTGCATTGAACACACAGTGATAAAGAGCTTCTAGTCCCTTCATGGTCTTCTTGTAAGGACGTAAGGAAAGATCTAAGTATTTACAGACCAGAAAACGCTATGAAGAATACAATGTTGAAGAGAGAGAATGAAGAAAGGGCGGTGGGGAGAAATTTAGGTAGAATTTCTTCCACCTCAATCTCACCCTATTCCTACATGTCCATCTCTTTTTCAAAACCCAGTTCAAAGGCTTTTTCTTTTCCCAAATACTTAACTATTTTCCTCCCATGTGCTATTCTGCTTTATAGCCTCAAAAAATTCTCTATCCTCTAGCCTTGAACCTGTGCTTTGCCTTTGAGATGACAGCATAGCATGGTGTTGATGGCATGGACCCTTAGAGCCAGTATTCCTGGATCTAAATCCCAGAATTGTCTTTTATTAAATGTATGACTTTTGGTAAAAAAAAAAAAAATCTGTGCCTCAGTTTCTCCATTCCTAAAATGGAGATTATGTTAGTACTGCATTACCACATTGCTGTGGTGATTAAATGGACTCAAACACGTAAAGTGTATAGAACAATGTTGTTGGATATGTGGAAAGCAGGATAGGGATCATTACATTTTTTCTGATTGTTCTTGCTTTTATCCACGTGTTATCTCCCCTTTGAGACTCTAAGCTAAGCATGGTTAAGAGAAAGGGATTTGCAGTCAGAATAGAAGGAATGCATGAACTTGGATACATCACTTGACCTTCTGAACCTCATTTTTCTATCATTTAAATAATGATAGCAATGCCTACCATTTAGAGCTATTTAGAGGAATAAATAAAATATGCAAAATGCCTGCTATGTTGACAGATTTCCATGGAGACTGCTATCAGTCTTACCTCAATTCGGGAAGGGTAGAGACCATCTTCTCCACCTTTGCCTCCTCATATCACTCAGCAGAACATGCTATCCATAATGCCAATGATATTAATTACATGTTTGATCACAACTCATTTCATGAGAGAGGGAATGAGTGAGCATCAGTGCCTGCTAGAGATCCTTTCTTGGGGATTGGTGTATGTACAGCCCACCTCTGCTACTTTATTTTCCAGGGATTGCTCTGGAGAGGGGATCTTACCCTTCTCTCCACCTCCTTCCAGGTACCTAGGACAGCACATCCTCCCCAGATGCAGATTCACTGGGTCATGCTGTCAGCTACTGCCTTCCTGTTCTTGACATTAATGGGGCTTTGGTTAGGGGAATGGGAAACTGGCATTCTTTTCTTACAGGCTGAAATGTAAAATTTCCACAGGAAAATATAATTACCAAGACCCAGAAAAGTATCTGCTCCTGGGTTTGTTTTTCAAACTGGAACTTATGCATTTGGAAGCTCTCTTCACTCCAAAGAATATAATATTCCATAATTATGAGCCTTGGGAATATTTACTGTCGGTAAAACAGGTATCTGTAGCCCTAACAATATACAACACTTATATCGGCAAATGCAGCATTTGATATACAGGCCCCTTCAGCTCCTTTGTGTAACTGTAGCCACACTCCTTTGTAACTACCCATTAAGCCTGGCATCTGGCTTTCTGGCTTTTATTAAGTACCGATTTATTTTGGACCATTTTCAGGGCTAATCAACCAAAAGCCATATCCGTATGACTCTGGGAAAACATTTTGCTTCTCACCCCGCCCACAGTATGATGTTTAGAATAAAACACTTCATTAAACAAGAGATCTCAGTGATTGACACATGTCAAAAGTTATTTCATCTTGCAACACACCCAGGAGATTGGTATAAAATCAAACTGAAGCTAAAATAAAAATGGGTAGGTTTTAGCAATCAGTAAAATTCAAATGTATATCATATGTTTTCTTATATGATATATTCTCCTTCTAGTCACTCTTTGATAGTAAAAGCATCTGATGATTTGTAGCTACACTGAGAAGCATAAAGAGAAAATAGTACACTAACCACTTGACTGCCTTTGGGCCCCTCTCTTTGTACTTCTCTCGCTAGGATTTATTCCCCACCCAAGTCATTGTCACCTGGATGTCTGAGGTAGGTCTGTTTCTCTCCATCTTCACAGGCTGTTTTCTCCCTGGTTATTCAACTAGGAGTCTCACTTGTATTTTTGCTTTAGGTTGGCTCATTTCCTTATCCTGCCTGCCGACTCTGACAGTGATATTCCTGTATGTTAGAGTGACTGCTTTCATGGCTCCAATTCTTTATCCCTCCCTGTGAACACATATTTGCCATCTGACTGCAATTCTCACTGAAGAGGAACATCAATCTATTTTTCCACTTCTTAAATATGAGCTGGCTTCATGGCTTGCTTTGGACAATTGAATGCAGCTAAAGTGAGAGAATGTTACTTGGCAGCCCAAGCCTGAAGTGGCCTGTGGTTGACCTTGCTCTCTTACATCTCTGCCATGACCATGAGAACGAGGCTGGGCTAGTGTGCTGGAGGACACCTGACACAGAACAGAGTCAACACAGTCAGCCCACTGAAACCAGCCTGATTAACCAATGACCAGCCCACCCATAGACATGAGAACCAGCCAAGATTAGCAGAGCTGTCAGCCAAAGCTGAGCTGACCCTAAACACACAGACAATAAACATTTATTGGCTATGCTACAGGGGTTCTCTGGCTTTTGGTTGTGAACCATTATTGTGGCAATAAAGAAACCAATAGATTTTCTAAAGTTGAATCTGATCATCTTGCTTATAAACAATGACAATGTGCCCTGGCTGGATAGCTCGGTTGGTTGGAGCGTTGTCCCAAGGCGGAGGTTGCTGGTTTGATTCCTGGTTGGGGCACATACAGGAACAGATTGATGATATACCTCTCTCTCTCTCTCTCTCTCCCTCCCTTTCTCATTCTCAAAAATCAATATAATAAACATTAAAATAATTTTAAAAAAGACAATGCTAATTGCCTTCCAAATAATAATTCTGGAATTATTATTTCTTTTTTCTTTTGATAACAGAACTTAATTTTGTTGGAAAATTTGTTAGTGTCAAACTCCCTTACCATTAATGTTGTTTGTGTGACATGGTTCTGGCCAATGACATAGAACTCACTTGAGAGGAACTTCCTTCATAAATAAAAGATACAACTTCACTAGGAAGATCCATGGATAAAAAATGATAAATTCGACTTTATAAAAAATTTAAAATTTTGTGTTTCAAAGACATCATTAAAAAAAAAAAAAGACAAGCCACAGGCTGGCAGAAAGTACTTTTAGATCACATATCTAAGGAATTATGTCCAAAAGAAATAAGGAAGTTTTAGAACTTAATAAGACAAATAACCCAATTAAAAAATGGGCAAAAAATCTGAGCAGACAGTTCACCAAAGAAGATATAGCCAATTACCATGTGAAAAGATGCTCTACATTAGTAGTCATTAGGAAGATGCAAATTAAAACCACAAAGAGATACCACTTTGTACCTACTAGAATGAGGATCATTAAAAGACAAAAAGTGTTAGCAAGGAAGTAGAGACACTGGAAATCTCACATTGCAGGTGTAATGTAAAATGGTACAGTCACTTGGGAAAAATTGGCAATCTCCTATTTTTAAAGATTTGATTTTTTTTCTAGCTTTTTTGAGATAATTGACATACAACATTATATAAGTTTAAGGTATACAGATGATGACTTGATACACGTATTGCAAAATGTTTACCTAAATAGGGTTAGTTAACACCTCTATCACCTCACTTATGTTTTTTTGTGTGTGGTAAGAACATTTAAGATCTACTGTCTTAATAGTATTGTTAACTACAGTCACCAGATTATTTATCTTATAACTGGAAATTTGTAACTTTTGACAATATCTTCCTATTCCCCTCAACTCCCAAGCCCTGGCAACCACCATTCTACTCTCTGTTTTTTAGATTCCATGTATAAGTGAGATCATACAGTATTTGTCTTTCTCTGTCAGACTTATTTCACTTAGCATAATGCCCTCAGGGTTCATCCATGTTGTTCAAGAATTTAAATGACAAGATTTCCTTCTTTTTATGGCTGAATAACACACCATTGTATACATACTACATATATTGTGACAGAGAAAGAGAGAGGGACAGATAAGGACAGACAGACAGGAAGGGAGAGAGATGAGAAGCATCAGTTCTTCCTTGTGGCTCCTTAGTTGTTCACTGATTGCTTTCTTTATGTGTCTTGACTGGGGGGCTACAGCAGAACGAGTGACCACTTGCTCAAGCCAGCGACCTTAGGTTCAAGCCAGCAACCATGGGGTCATGTCTATGGTCCCATGCTCAAGCCAGCGACCCCGTCCGTGCTCAGGCTGGTGAGCCTGTGCTCAAGCTGGCAACCTCGAGGTTTCAAACCTGGGTCCTCTGCGTCCCAGTCCCACGCTCTATTCACTACGCCACCACCTGGTCAGGCACAATATTTTCTTTATCCATTCATTCATAGCTAGTTTGCTTTTATGTTCTGGCAATTGTGAATAATGTTGCATTGAACATCTGAGTGCAGATATCTCTTCAAGATCCTGATTTCACTTCTTTTGGATATGTACCCAGAAGTGGAATTGCTCAATCATATGGTAGTCCCATTTTAATTTCTTGAGGAACTTCCATACTGTTTTCTTCAGAGGCTATACCAATTTACGTTCTCACCAGAAGTGCACAGGACTCCCTTTTCTCCATGTCCTTGCTAACATTTGGTTTCTTCTGTCTTTTTGATGCTAGCCATTCTAACAGGTGTGTGGGGATATCTCAAGGTGGTTTTGATTTGTGTCTCCTTGGTGATTAGTGATATTGAACCTAATGTACATATTGAACCTACATGTACCTATTGGCCATTTGTATGTCTTCTTTAGAAAATGTCTATTCATGTTCTTTGCCAATTTTTTAATCAGATTTTTTTTTTTTTTTGCTATTTAAGTATATGAATTTCTTATATATTTTGGACTTTCACCCTTATCAGACAGATGGTTTGCAAATATTTTTTTCCCATGATGTATGTTGCTTTTTCATTTTGTTTATGTTTTCCTTTGCTCTGTAAAAGCTTTTTAGTCTGCTGTAGTTCCACTTACTGGTTTTTCTTTTTGTTGCTTGTACTTTTGAAGTTATATCCAAAAAAACATCATTGCTGAGACCAACGTCAATGAGATTTTTCTGTACAATTTTCTTCTAGGGATTTGAAAGTTTCAGATCTAATGTTTAAGTCTTGAATCCATGTAGAGTTTATTTTTGAGAGTAACATAGGGATTCAATTTCCTTCTTTTGGATGATTACCCCTTTTCCCCAGTGTCATTTATTGAAGAGACTATCCTTTCCACATTGAGTATTCTTGGCTCCCTTGTCAAATATTAGGTGAGAATCTATGTTAAAATTTATTTCTGGGTTCTTGATTCTGTTCCATTGGTCAGTGTATTTTTATGCTAGTACCAAATTCTTTTGATTACTCAAGCTTTGTAGAAAATTTTGAAATCAGGAAGTGTGATGCATCCAAACTTGTTCTTCCTTCTTAGGATTCTTTTGGCTATTTAAGGTCTTTAGTAGTTCTATGGGAATTTTAGAATTTTTTTCTGTTTCTTTGAGAAATGCCATTGGAACTTTTATAGGGTTTGCATTCAATCTACAGATGGCTTTGGGTAGTATGAACATTTTTACAATATTCTTTCAATTCATAAATATGAAATGTCTTTTCATTTATTTGTGTCTTCTTCAATTTCTTTCATCAAAATTTTATAGTTTTCCATGTATAGATTTTTCTCTCCTCCTTGGTTAAATTTATTCCTAAGCACTTTATTGTTTCTGATACTATTGCAAGTAGATTGTTTTCTTTTTCTATGTCAGATATTTTATTGCTATTGTATAAAATGCAACTAATTTCTGTATGTTGATTTTGTATCCTGTAAGTTTACCAAGTCATTGAGTAGTTCTAAACTGCTTTTTGGTGGAATCTTTAGAATTTTCTATATTTAATATCTTGTCATCTGCAAACAGAGACAATTATATTTCCTTCTTTATAATTTTGATGCCTTTTATTTTCTTGCCTAATTTTTCTAGCTAGGACTTCAAGTACTATGTTGAATAGGAATGGTGAGTGTGGGCATCCTGGTCCCAATTCTGATCTTAATGAAAAAGCTTTTATCATTTCACTTTTGCGTATGATATTAGCTGTGGGTTTGCCATATATGACCTTTATTATGTTGAGGTATATTCTTTCTATATCTATTTTTTGAGAGTTTTAACCATGAAATTAGATTGTGTTTTGTCAAATGCTTTTCAAGCATTTAATGAGATGATCATATCATCTTTATTTTTTGTTCATTTAATATATTGTATCATGTTTATTAATTTGCATTAGTCAAATATCCTTGCATCTCAGGGAAAACTTTGACTTTTTCATGTTATATAATTCTTTTGATATGATACTGAGTCCAGTTTGCTAATATTTTGGGAATTTTGGCATGTGTATTCATCAATGACATTGACCTGTGGTAGTCTTGTAGTGGTCCTATCTGGCTTTGGTGTAAGAGTAATTAATGCTGGCCTCATAAAATAAGTTTGAGTGTGTTCCTTCTTCAATAATTTTGGAAGAATCTGAGGAGAATTCTTATTAATTCTTCCTTAAGTGTTTTGTAAAATTCACCAGTAAAGCCAGCTAGTTCTGGGCTTTTCTTTGTTGGAAGATTTTTGACTACTAATTCAATCTCCTTACTATTGATATGTTTGGATTTTCTATTTATCAATGGTTTATTCTCAGTAGGCTGTATTTTTCTAGGAATTTATTCATATTTTCTAGGTTATTCAATTTATTGGTGTATAATTATTCATAGTAGTCTCTTTGATCCCTTGTATTTCTGTGGTATTAATCAGTTGTAATGTCTCCTTTTTTATTTTTTATATTATTTATTTCGGTCTTGTCTCTCTTTTTTAAAAAAACTAGCTACTGGTTTGCTAATTTTGTTTATATTTTTAAAAAGCAGCTCTGAACCCTGGTTGGGTAGCTCAGTTGGTTAGAGCATCATTCTGATATGCCAAAGTTGAGAGTTCTATCCCTGATCAGGGCACATAGATGAATCAACTAATGAGTGCATAAATAAGTGGAACAACAAATTGATGTTTCTCTCTCACTTCCTCTCTCTTGTGAACATTTAATGCATCATTATTCATAATATTCCAATAGTGAAAAATTCAATTATCCACCAACTGATGAATAGATAAATAAAAAATGTGATATAAAAAAATGAATACTATTCACCAATGTAAAAGGACTGGGCTAGTAGTAGATGCTACAACATAAGTAAACCTTAAAAACATTGTGTAAAGTGAAAGAAACATTATATAAAATACCACAAATATCCAAAAAAGCCAACTCTTTAGAGACAAAAAGTGTTTTCCTGGTCTGGAGGTGGAAGCTGAGAGTGACTGCAGATGGGCAAGAAGTCTTGTTGGGGTGATGGAAAGGCTCTAAAATTGGATTGTTGTGACAGTTGCACAAGTCTGAATTTTCTAAAATTCATTGAATTGTATATAAAATGAGAAAATTTAATGATATGTATATATTATACCTTAGTAAAGCTGTCAAAATAACAAAAGAAAAATAAAATAGCCTGATCAGGCAGTGGCGCAGTGGATAGAGCGTTGGACTGGGATGTGGAAGACCCAGGTTCGAGACCCAGAGCTCGCCAGCTTGAGCGCAGGCCCATCTGGCTTGAGCATAAAGCTCGTCAGCTTGAACCCAAGGTCGCTGGCTCCAGCAAGGGGCTGCTCGGTCTGCTGAAGGCCCGTGGTCAAGGCACATGTGAGAAAGCAATCAATGAACAACTAAGGTGTCGCAATGGCAATGAAAAACTAATGATTGATGCTTTTCATCTCTCTCCATTCCTGTCTATCTGTCCCTCTCTCTGACTCTCTCTCTGTTCCTGTAAAAAATAATAAAATAAAATAAAATAGTTAAAACATTGTTTCAGTTTCTTAGTAGAAAAATATAAGAAAATACACGTGACAGTATGTGAAAATAATCCAGAATGAAACATCTTACTAGAGGAAAAAAAAATTTGTCCTCCTATTCTTTGACTTTCTAACTCCCTCCTTCCTGGAATGCAGGCTTGATGCCTGGAGGTATTGCAACTGTCATGTGTTCATGAGGATGGACACCTCAGACTAAAGATAGTATAGCAGGAAGCTAGAAAGACTTTGAATGTTGATGACATTTTTGTGTTACTCTACCAGCTCACAATGTGTCCCTCTAGACGTCTGGATATTGATAACAAGAAACTTCTATCTGTTTACGTCAATATTGTTTGCATTTCTGTCATTTGTAAAGTTGACACTAAAACTTATACATTCAAAAGGTTTTCACTGCTTATAGGTAAAGTTACAACATATTAATCAGAACTTAATGATCTGGCCTTTGCCTATTTCTCTATGATATTTAATAAAATGGCACTGAACCATTGGTAGAAATAGATCTCTCTCTTATCCAACTCTCTTACTCTTTTGCTGGCCTTCTGCTTTTTTAAGAACCCTCCCAGTCTGGTGTATGGCTTGACTCTCTTTCTTAAGGTACTCACCAAGAAATAAAATTGATGCAGTAAAGGATTTAAGTGTCTAGTTTTCGAAGGCCTCTAGCTACCCGGTCAGCATACCTGGTTTTCTTCTTATCTCCTTATTCAAGTTCCAGGCCATATATATATATTTTAGGGAGGGATAAGAAAGTACTCTGCTATTACTTGTTTAGCTCTTCTTTGCTAATACAAGGGCATAAGAAAATTTCAGCTCTTTTCCTGTGTGGGCACTCACTGACTTTAAATATTTAAAGACAAAGCGTTGATGTATTGCTCTTTGGCCTAATTTGAGAACATATTATTTCTGCAGGAAAAAAAAGGAGGGAAATTCAGTCCTACAGAGAGTAAAGAATAGGAGGCACATGGGCTAATTCTACACAATATTATCCTCTAACACCTGGAATCTGGCTCACATTCTTGCTTTTTTTTCTGTCTTGCTTTAATAGAGGGTTTGGAAAGACCCAGCCTGGCAGCTGGCATTGACTAGATCTCTACTCTGCACTCCCAATGGGCATATTCCTTTCCATTCTCAGTGATAAATCTACTTTGAATTTTCTACGTCTCTGTCCAAATTTAGACTTCTTGGATCATCTCCTTCTTGAAGCTGCAGTTTCATTTATTCCAGAAACCCTACAGGCCCCTCAGTTTGTCCCTCCTTTTAGTCCCAGCATGCCATACAGCTGGTGCAGCTGGGAAATCTATGCTATCCCCCTGCTGGTGAATAATTACAGCAATGAAAGCCTAAACTAGGACTTCAAGGGAGCAGATTATCTACATCATTGTTAAAACTTGTTCAATTTGACATATGGTTTGAGTGGCAAACACTTTTCAATATTCTGAATTTTAAAACATTCTACTATCAATGCTACAGAAATCTGAAAAACTTAGAGCTTATAATAATGGATTTAGCCAAAATACAAACAGCCATAAAGGCTCTGGTTTGCTGTATAAAATGTTACAGGGACAGGTAAACTGTCTTAGGAAGGTGATTTGGCAATTTAAACAGAGCAATAAAAAATTCTGTTTCATCAGAAGGCCAGTTAAAAAAACAACCAAATAACTATAATAGATAAAAATTGGAAAGAAAAATAGTACCATGAAAATCATAGTAATTTCTATCAAGTAAAGGCAATCGAGTTTGAATAGGAATCTGGTTCACATATAATTCACTCCACCAGCAGATGAGTTTTCTTAGACTACATGTTTTCATCCATGGACTAAATTTCTCTTCAGGAGATCCTTTTCTCTTCCTTATGTTCACAAATTTAAAGAAAAAACAAAACTTCGCTAACAGAATGAGAGTCACTCTATACTTTCATGGTCCCCAGCTAATTATGATCCCAAAGATTTAATGAGTTCCTCAAAAGCATTAAATTTATGAACCATGATAATGAGAAAGGGAGAACTAAGTAAAGTGTGTCTCCTATTGATTTTATTCTAACCAGACCAACAGAAACCAAAGTAAATGTAATTTTATTTTAGAGAAGATTTTCTTTTAAACAGCTTCATTTATTTCTATAACCCATTAAGGTAAGTGATAAAGTGGAATCCACTTTCTCTCTCATAACTTGTTGAGGGTGTTAGCAAGTCACTAACAACAGAATTTAGAAATTTCAAAGTTTAGAAAAATTATTCAAATTACTTTATATTGCCTGAAAACATAGCTATTTCCTTTTTCTTTATTTGAGCTTATGTTTAGACTCAGGGTTTACTTAGTCAGACCAGTTCTTCAACATAAAGTTTCCCATTCTTGCACAATGCATGTATCAATCAGCTATGGACACAATGATGTAACAATAGCAAAAATTCACAATTAGCAGCACATGTGACTAAGCCTATATTAAGCTCATGATTTGGTGGGTAGTCTGGGAGTCAGCTGATTAAGACTGGGTTAGACCATGTGGCTCAGCTCTGCTTACCTCTCATCTCTTGTAAATAAGTAGTTTAGCACAGCTTTCTCATGGCAGTGGCCGAATTGCAAGAAAAGTTGAGTGGAACATTCAAGGCCTCTTGAACTTAGACTGGTAATTGACAAGGAGGCAGTCATATCGTAGTTTGGGAAGAATCCACTCCACAGCTGCTCACATAATTGTTGGGAGGATTTAATTCTTGTGGTCTGTTAAACTGAGACTTTGGCTCCTTATGAGTTGCTGACTGGAGGTCTCTCTCTGGTCCCTGCCCTGTGGGCTTCTCCATAGAACATGTTGCAACCTGGTGGCAAGCAAGCAAGAGGGCAAGAGTGAATTCCAGCAAGAGAGAAAAGTAAGGTGGAAGTCACAGTTTTCTGTATCCTAACCACAGAAGTGACATCCTATGAAGCATTCTATTTGTCAGAAGGAAGTCACTGGGTTCAGCCCACACTCAAGGGGAGGGAATTACACAAAAGGCACAAAGACCAGGAGGGTAGGTTTCATCGGGAACCATTTTAGAAGCTGCCTAGTGCTCTATGCTTTATGGAACCTCTACTATGTACAAAACCCTGGGCTGGGAATGGGTGTACACAAAGATGAAGAATCTGAAAACCCTGACTTTAAATAGTCTAGTAGATTCCATGACATAATTTTAAAAACATCCATTTAGGCCCTAATAACTTCATGCCTGAATTATTATTTTACTGTAGCATCTTCAAATTTTTATTGTATTTAGAATTCTTCACTATCCCTATAACTTTCAGGATAAGAATCAAGTTCTTTATATTATTAGGCCTTTCTGGTTCCAGCACCTTCTTAAACGTTTAGTCCCAGATTTCTGATTTTCTCCATTGCAAATAGGATTTCATATTGAGTTTGGTAAATGGTAGTCAATAAAGGTCAAACTTGCTTTGTATACTGTAGAGTTTCTTAGAACTTTCAGTATGCTAAAATCTGAATACAATCAGCTTTACATCCCTAATGTGTGAACTCTTGAATATTTTTGTCATGGAGCATTGAGGGGACTCAGAATTTTGATGTATACTCTTTAGGAAAGATTATTCTCAATCAACTTTTGTGGTTTTTCTCTCTTCCATCCTCTGACCAGATTGTCTCTGAAATCACCATGCTGTTAGTATATTCCAAGTCCTCACTTTCTGATTTCTCTGCCTAGAATGTTCATTTATCTTCTATCATTTGCTTAAAAACTCAGCTCAAAAACCATCTCCTCCAGAAATCTTCCAGTGGTTCTTTCTTCTCTGGGGCTTTAATTGTAACCTCTGTGCTTTGCTTTTTATCTGATGTCATTGTAATTCTTTCTCACCTCTCCCCAGTTTCCTGATTTGTAATCTCTTTGAGGAAAAGCCTGTGTATAGCTCAAGTTTATAGCTCTGGTGTATATAGTATTAGACTTATACCTGATATTAAAGAACATAATGCTTTTTTAAATGCTAGAATGAAAGAATAAAACCTGTTTGTTTTTTCACCTGCTGGTGCAGAGACAGTTAGTACTCCTCCTGCATTTCCCAGCCTGGTTGGCAGTTAGGTTGAGGACATGTGACATGTTTTGGCCAAAGGGCTATGGGACTCATACAGTGAGATTGCAGAACCACATAGGGGAACATCCTGGATCCCTATATCACTGTGTGGAGAAAAGCTGCCTTAAATCAAACATTTGATGAATAAAATATAAATGAAATAAACAGTTGCTATGTTAAGTCATGAATATTTCAGAGTTTTGTAAATCTTGACTAATGTATTACATCAAGGCTAGCAGAAGTTTGATGTAGTAGGAGTGTGAAGCATAAACACTTTTTAAAAACACTGTCCAAAATGATCTTCTAGTCACTGGCTTGAGCCCAAGATTACTGGCTTGCACAAGGGGTCACTGGCTCAGCTTGAGCCCCCTGGTCAAGGCACATATGAGAAGCAATCAATGAACAACTAATGTGATGCAACTATGAGTTGATGCTTCTAATTTCTTTGCCTTCCTCTCTCTGTCTCTCTCTAAAAAAATAAAAAATTAAAAAAAAATACCATCCAAGTGACCCAACAGGTGCCAAGATTTTCCTTGAATGTTGCTGAATTTTTTCTAATGTTGGTCACTGAGAAGGGGCTAGATGCACATCTTCTTAGTAAGGACATCTGGGAAAACTTATAGGCACACTAGCAATTACTGCTAGAGTTTAAATAGAGATGCCTAATTTGAATTATTTTATGCAGAAAAAATGAAGAATGTGGAAAGGATGACAGAATATCCAAAGAAATATTCAATGGTTTTAAGGAAAAAAGCATTTGATAAAGTAAGTGAGTGCTTGGCTGCCCACACTGGGCAGTCAGTGGAGAATTGCTCAGCTTAGCCCGTGTTTGGCCAAGGCAGCCTATACTTAAAACTCTAAGCAATTCCTCTTGGGTTGATGTAACAAGCTTGGTTGCCAGGCCTATAATTCTAAGAAGCAGGGAACTTATTTTTCCTTTCCTTTTCCAAATTGGAAATTATATCCCCAGTTTTATTGAGGTATGACTGACATATAACATTGTGTAAAATATTATCACAATAAGGTTGGTTAATGCATGTATCATTTCACACAGTTATATATATATATATATATATATATATATATATATATATATATATATATATATATATGTTAATATATATATGTTATTTTGTCTGTGTGATGAGAACTGTTTGATTCTACTCTCTGCAAATTTCAAGTATACGATCTAGTATTGTTAACTATATTCACCATGTGCGTTACATTCCTAAAACTTTGTCATCTTATTCTTTGAAGTTTATACCCTTTGGCCACCTTCACCCATTTCACCCATGCTTTAGGAGGCGTGGCAGGAGTACACATTTGAACGGGCAAAGCTGTGGGTGGTTTTATAAAGTTTGGAAGGAAGCTAGAAATGATCCACTCTCTTGACTATTAAGGCTGTTTATTTCTCTCAACAGCATTATTTTAAATCACTGTCAATGTTTTGCTCACGGGTCCGTCTTTCCTTCTCTATATCCAATTATTTTAATTCCTCAGTGTATGCGCACACTTTGGAAGCCAATCATCTTAGGTACACTCTTTAAATGGAGTCAGACGCTTTTAATTTAGAATCTGACAGATAAAACAAATTTAGTTCAATTATGGAAAAATAAAATATTTATTTTCCTTTGGCTGGCTGATATTGAGCACAGGAAAGTCATGTGATTTCTGTAAGCCATGCTGCTGGAATAACACCAGTGTTGCCGACAATCATTTTCAGAAAAATTCATACTGTTAAAGATAGGGTTGGAATTTATCCTAAAGTGACATATTGAATAATTTTTCACTTCTTTTTGCCACTAATCACATACAAAATCCCGGAAAAATAGCAATATTTTAACATTTCATGTATTAGTGAGTAAAGGCTTATAATTCAAATAATTTAATTTCAATAAATATTTACAAAGAACTTAATATGGGACTTATGGTTCAAGTAAGTTCATTGGAATCTTGGAAGACAACATTGGCTTTTAAGAAAGCACAAGACTCTGACCTGTGGTGGCGCAGTGGATCAAGTATCAACCTGGAACACTGAGGTCGCTGGTTCAAAACCCTGGACTTGCCTGGTCAAGGCACATATGAGAGTTGATGCTTCCTGCTCCTCCCCCCTTCTCTCTCTCTCTTTCTCTCTCTCTCTCTGTCTGTCTCCTCTAAAATGAATAAGTAAATAAAAATAATTAAAAATTTTTAAAAAAGCACAAGAAAGTTATGGTCATTCAAATTGCAAACTGAAATGTATCGGGGTTTAAGCAATTAGTGGGAGTGAGGGAGGTAGAAGTAAGAAGAGAAAACTCACTTGAACATGTCATTAGGAGCACTGCTCTTTCAGTGGCACAGAAGTAATTATATTGCTATCTCAGGGAAGGGAATTTTACCATAGTTTACAGCTCAGTTATGCTATGAACAATAGAGTACTAGTAATGGAAATATTAACTCTTGGTTTTCAACATTTAGTGTTAACTAAGTGCAAAAATATACAATGTTCCAGAACACAATGTAAATATAATCGCTCTTAACAATGGAAAGTTATAATATTTCTAATTGAAGTTGAAAAAAAATAAAAAAGGAGGCAATGTAAAGGCAAAGATAAGGTTGCTAATACCCTTATTTTACAAATGTGGTGATTAAGAAGATTCCATCTCTAGTTGGTGGAAAAAGAAAAGATATTTCATTAATGATCTAAACTTACAAAAGTAATCAGAAAATCTAACAATGATGACATCAACTTTTTTTTTTTTTTTTTTTTACAGAGACAGAGAGAGAGTCAGAGAGAGGGATAGAAAGGGACAGACAGACAGGAATGGAGAGAGATGAGAAGCATCAATCATCAGTTTTTTTCGTTGTGACACCTTAGTTGTTCATTGATTGCTTTCTTATATGTGCCTTGACCGCAGGCCTTCAGCAGACCGAGTAACCCTTGCTCAAGCCAGCGACCTTGGGTTCAAGCTG
Source organism: Rhynchonycteris naso (assembly GCA_037038555.1). Classification (NCBI taxonomy): domain Eukaryota; kingdom Metazoa; phylum Chordata; class Mammalia; order Chiroptera; family Emballonuridae; genus Rhynchonycteris; species Rhynchonycteris naso. The sequence goes on from CM073004.1 coordinate 54,419,972, forward strand.
GTGAGCTTTGCTCAAACCAGATGAACCCGCGCTCAAGTTGCCAACCTCGGGGTCTCAAACCTGGATCCTCCGCATCCCGATCCGACGCTCTATCCACTGCGCCACCGCCTGGTCAGGTGACATCAACATTTTTGATATTTGCAGGCAAATATTGTAAAAAAACTCTCATGTATCATTGCAGTAAGAAATAATAATGTCTAGATTGGATAAATGAAGAATTAGTGATATAAGCATATTATTTAAAATGTGGAAATAATCCTTTGAAGAACTCAAAATATAAATTAAGTGGTTCACTGTGAGGAGTGAGGCAATAAACTATTGCTTTTTCTTTTTTTGGTCATTAACCTTTGGGGTGTATTTAATTTTGTAAATGTTTTAATTTGATTAAAAAATTAGAATTAAAAAAGGAAACCAAACAGTCTGGAGAGAGAAGTGTATAAAACAGGTTTTGTGGCCTGGGAGAAATAATTTGCTCTATGTCCACTTACGGTGTGACTTAGTGACAAATTGTCGTAGTCTATACAGAATGGACAGTAGTGATTAGATGGGTTCTTTTACTGATCTTTAGGGAACCCTTTCACCTCCTTAGCTTGATTCTGATAGACGTTTAGTTGTCATAGTACTACTTATTTCACTCTGTATAATGTTATCAAGGTCCATCCATGTTGTAAATGATCTGATGTCATCATTTCTTATGTTGAGTAGTATTCCATGGTATATATGTACCACATCTTCTTTATCCAGTCATCTATTGAAGGGCTTTTTGGTTGTTTCCATGTCTTGGCCACTGTGAACAATGCTGCAATGAACATGGGGCTGCATGTGTCTTTATGTAGCAATGTTTTTGAGTTTTGGGGCTATCTACTCAGTAGAGGGATTGCTGGGTCATGATAGCTCTCCTTTTAATTTTTTGAGGAACCACCATACTTTCTTCCATAATGGTTGTACTACTTTACATTCCCACCAACAGTGGATGAGGGTTCTTTTTTCCCCACAGCTTCTCCAACATTTGTTATTACCTGTCTTGTTGACAATTGCTAATCTAACAGGTGTGAGGTGGTATCACATTGTAGTTTTGATTTGCATTTCTCTAATAGCTAATGAAGATGAGCATCTTTTCATCTATCTGTTGGTCATTTGTATTTCTTCCTGGGAGAAGTGTCTGTTCATGTCCTCTTTCCATTTTTTTTTTATTGGATTGTTTGTTTGTTGTTGAGTTTTATGAGTTCTTTGTATATTTTGGATATCAGGCCCTCATCTGAGCTGTTGTTTGAAAATATCATCTCCCATTTAGTTGGCTGTCTGTTTTGTTGTCAGTTTCTCTTGCTGTGCAAAAACTTCTTAGTCTGATATAGTCCCATTTATTTATCTTTGCCTTCACTTCCCTTGCCTTTGGTGTCAAATTGATAAAGTGTTCTTTATAACCAAGGTCCATGAGTTTAGTACCTATGTTTTCTTCTATGTAATTTATTGTTTCAGGTCTTATATTTAGGTCTTTGATCCATTTTGAATTAATTTTAGTACAAGGGGACAAACTGCAGTTGAGTTTTATTTTTGTATGTGGTTTTCCAGTTTTTCCAGCACAGTTTGTTGAAGAGGCTTTCTTTTCTCCATTGTGTGTTGTTGGCTCCTTTATCAAAAATTATTTGACCATTTATATGTGGCTTTATTTCTGGGCTTTCTATTCTGTTCCGTTGGTCTGAGTGTCCATTTTTCTGCCAATACCATGCTGTTTTGATTGTCGTGGCTCTATATTATAATTTGAAGTCAAGTATTGTAATGCCCCAGCTTCGTTCTTTTTCCTTAGGATTGCTTTGGCTATTCAGGTTTTTTTATAGTTCCATATAAATCTGATGATTTTTTGTTCCATTTCTTTAAAAAAGACATTGGAATTTTGATGGAAATTGCATTAAATTTGTATATTGCTTTGGGTAATAAAAGTCATTTTGACTATATTGATTTTTCCTATCCAGGAACAAGAAATATTTTTTCATTTTATTGTATCTTTTTTGATTTCCCTTAACAATGCTTTGTAGTTTTCATTATATAGTCCTTTACATTCTTTTTTATGTTTATTCCTAGGTATTTTATTTTATTTTTTGTTGCAACCATGAAGGGGATTATTTTTTTGAGTTTGTTTTCTGATGTTTTATCATTGTATGTAGGAAGGCAATGGACTTTTGTATATTAATTTTGTATCCTGTGACCTTTCTATAATGGTTTATTGTTTCTAGTAATCTTTTTTGTGGAGTCTTTGGAGTTTTCAATGTATAGGATCATATCATCTGCAAAAAGTGAAACCTTTAATTCTTCTTTTCCAATATGATGCCTTATATTTCTTTTTCTTGTCTGATTGCTCTGGCTAGAACTTCCAGTACTACGTTGAATAAGAGTGGAGATAGTGGAGAACCTTGTCTTGTTTCTGATTTTAGGGGAAAAGTCCTCAGTTTTATGCCATTTAATATGATGTTAGCTGATGGTTTATCATAAATGGCCTATATTATGTTGAGATATTTACCTTCTATACCCATTTTGTTGAGTGTTTTAAACATAAAATTGTGTTGTATTTTATCAAATGCCTTTTCTGCATCTATTGATAGAATCATATGGTTTTTGTCCTTTGTTTTGTTGATATGGTGTATTACGTTAACCGTTTTACGTATGTTGAACCATCCTTGTGATTCTGGGATGAATCCCACTTGATCATGATGTATTATATTTTTAATGTGTTGTTGTATTTGATTTGCTAGTATTCTGTTTAGTATTGTAGCATCTGTATTCATTAGTGATATTGGTCTGTAGTTTTCTTATTTTGTGTTGTCCTTGCCAGGTTTCAGTATGAGAGTTATATTGACCTCATAAAATGTATGTGGAAGTTTTGCTTCTTCTTCAATTTTTTGAAAGACTGAGTAGAATAGGAACCAAGTCCTCTTTGAATGTTTGATAGAATTGACTAGTATAGACTTCTGGCCCTGAACTTTTATTTTTGGGGAGATTTTTGATAGTTGTTTCTATTTCCTCACTTCTTATGGGTCTGTCTAAGCTTTCTGCTTCATCATGATTCAGTCTAAGAAGATTGTATTGTTTTAGGAATTTATTCATTTCTTCTAAATTGTTAAATTTGGTGGCATATAGTTTTTCATAGTATTCTATAATAATTCTTTGTATATCTATGATATCTGTGGTGATTTCTCTTTTTTCATTTTGGATTTTGTTTATTTGAGTCCTTACTCTTTTTTCCTTAGTGAGTCTTGCCAAGGGTTTGTCAATTTTGTTGATCTTTTCAAAGAACCAGCTCTTTGTTTTATTAATTTTTTCTGTTCTTTGTTTCATTTATTTCTGCTCTGATTTTTATTACTTCCTTTCTTATGCTGGTTTTGGGTTGCCTTTGTTCTTCTTCTTCTAGTTCCTTAAGATGTGACGTTAAGTGGTTTACTTGAGCTCTCTTTTGTTTGTTCATATAGGCCTGTAGTGATATGAACTTCCCTCTTATTACTGCTTTTGCTGCATCCCAGAGATTCTGATATGTCTTATTGTTATTTTCGTTTGTCTGTATGTAACTTTTCATCTCTGCTTTTATTTCTTCTTTGACTCACTCATTTTTAAAAAGTATGTTGTTTAGTTTCTACATTTTTGTGGGTTTGTTTACCTCTTATTGACAGTTGAATTCTAGTCTCAAGCCTTTATGATCGGAGAATATGCTTGGTATGATATCAATCTTTCTAAATTTGTTGCTGTTATTTTTATGGCTCAACATATGGTCAATTCTTGAGAATGTTCCATGTACACTAGAGAAAAATGTATACTCTGGCACTTTGGGATGAAATGTCTTGTAGATGTCTATCATATCCAATTGTTCTAGTGTTTCATTTAAGGCCAATATGTCTTTATTGATTTTCTGTTTGGATGAACAATCTAGAGCTGTCAGTGGTGTACTGAGGTCTCCAAGTATGATTGTATTTTGTCGGTTTTTGTTTTTAGGTCAGTCAGTAGCTGTCTTATATATTTTGGTAATCCTTGGTTTGGTGCATACATATTAAGAAGAGTTATGTCTTCTTAATTCAATGTCCCCTTTATCATTATGAAATGACCATTTTTGTCCCTGATAACCTTTGCTGTCTTGTAGTCAGCATTGTTAGATATGAGTACTGCTACACCTGCTTTTTTTTAATGTTATTTGCTTAGAGTATTGTTTTCCAACCTTTCACTTTGAATTTGTTTTTATCCTTGTTGCTTAGATGTGTTTCTTGTAGGCAGCATATAGTTGGATTTTCTTTTTTAACCCATTCTGCTACTCTGTATTTTTATATTGGTGAGTTCAATCCATTTACATTTAGTGTAATTATTGACACTTGAGTGTTTCCGATTGCCATTTTATATATTGCTTTCTGATAGTTTTGTATCTTGTTTGATTCTTCTCTTGTTTTCCTATCACTTGTTTTTGTTTGGTTGTAATTCATACTTCTTTCCTCTGTTTCTTATTTTTCAGTCCATGTGCTTCTGTGGTGGTTTTTTCAGGGGTGGTTACCATTAAGTAATGGAAAGGATACCTATTATGTTCATTGTAGTACATTCTCTCATGAGTGCTTCTGCACTCCATCATCCTTTGCTACTGTTAATCTTTGTCCTCTCCCCTTTTTTGTTTTTGTTGTCACAGGTTAAATTTGATTTTATTGTGTTCTTGATGGAGCTTTTACTTGTGGTTTTGTTTTGTTTTATTCTTTGTATCTGGTTGGAAAACCCCTTTAGTATTTCCTGAAGTGAGAGTTTTCTGGTGATAAATTCCTTCATCTTTTCTGTATCTGTGAATGTTTTTATTTCTCCTTCATATTTGAAGGATAGCTTTGATGGGTATAGTGTTCTTGGCTGGAAGTTCTTCTCTTTCAGAACTTTAAATATTGGGGTCCACTCTCTTCTAGCTTGTAGATGAGAAATCTGATGATAATCTAATGGGCCTTTCTTTATATGTTGTATTCTTCTTTTCCCTGGCTGCCTTGAGAATTCTTTGTCATTGGTTTGTGCCAATTTCATTACGATGTGCCTTGGAGTAGTTTTGTTAGGGTTAAGATAACTCGGTGTTCTGTTTGCTTCTTGATTTCAAGGCTTTAGTTCTTTTCGCAGGCTTGGGAAGTTCTCATCTATTATTTGTTTGAATATGTTCTCCATTACATTTTCTCTCTCTTCTCCTTCTGATATGCCCATTATTCTTATGTTGTCTTTTTGATGGAATCAGACAGTTCCTGTAGGGATTTCTCATTTTTTTTAAAATTCATGAATTTCTCTCCTCTTCTCTCTGTAGTGCCTCTAGTTGCCTGTCTTCTGTGTCACTAATTCTCTCCTCTATCTGTTCTATTCTGTTAGCTAAGCTTGTTATCTCGTTTTTCAGTTTATGAATTGAGTTTTTCATCTCTGTTTGATTCGTTTTCATAGTTTCATTTTCCTGGGTGATGTATTTTTTTTGTTTGTTGAATTGTTATTTAAACTCCCTAAATTGTCTTTCTTTGCTTTCTTGTATATCTTTGAGTATTTTTAGGATTTCAATTTTAAATTCTGTCATTTAACTCCAAGGTTTCCAAGCTATTGAAATATTTTTCTATAGCTTTTCCTCATCTATCTGAGTTACATCTCTTTTGTATCCATGATATTTGATTTCTTTTTCCTTAATGGCATTTGAGAGTGGTATTGTTAATAACACTAATAAGAGTTAAGAATAAAAAATAAAGATAAAAAAGTAAAAATTTATTTTTGGGAAAATAAAGTGAAAAACTGAAAATTATAGTGTGCTAAATGGAACAAAAACTACATAGAACAGAGGGCCTGAGTTGGGGAAAGTGACAAAGAGGCAAAAACAAGGTAAGAACCCACAAAATGCTACAAGAAAAAAATTTGGATCAAGAATAAAATAATTTGTTTTTAAATGACAGTTGAATGAGAGATATAGTGAAAGAGAAAAGAAGAAAATAAGGAAAAGAAAAAAAAAGAAAAACAGTGAAAGATGCAAATTCTATTGTATTAAGTGGAGCAAAAACTACATAGAATGGGGAGCTAGAGTTGGGAGGAATGCTAATGAGATAAACAGCGAAGAAAAAAGCACACAAAATGCCATAAAAATTTTTAATTCAAAATAAAATAATTTGTGAGTGAGGATCGAATGAGAGGAGAAGTAAAAGAGAAATGAAGAAACCGAAAGAGAGGGTGATAAAAAGAGAAAAGAAAAAAAGAAAAAAAAAGATTTAAGGTTTTTGTAATGTAACTCTCATAGTGAGAAAAAATTAAAGAATAGAAAATGTAACACTTATGGGTAATGAAGTTCAAAATGAAAAGAATCAAACAGAAAGAGGATAAAAGAACCAAGGTGGAAAAAAAAAAAGATACAAAATGAAAAGAAAATAATGAAAAGTTATAAAGACTGGATGTTTTCTGGTTTTGAGAGGTTATTTTCTTCCCTTTTCTTCTTTCTCTTTTTTGTCTAGTGGCACTGTACCCCAGGTTCTGCCTTTGTGGCACTCTTAGGTAGAGACTTGCAGTTGATGTGTTGCTATGGCAATGATATAAACTAGGCTTCAGCCCCATTGGTAGGCAGGGCTTGTTAGCATTTGCAGGCTTTGACAATGGGAGAGTTCGTTTTCCCGGAGCCTCTCCCCTAGTCTCTCTTACCTGAACCAGCAGCCTGAGAACCCAGCTGTGAAGTTGCCACTGCCACTGCCTGGAGAGCAAGAGACTCTAAGAGCTGCCAAAACCATCCTCTATCCCCACTCAACACAGAGTCCTGGGTACGACCTTGGCAGCCCAAGCTGCCAGCGTAATCAGGTGGGGCTGGGAGCCGATTGCTCCTCAGGTATCTTTCTTTGAGCCTCCAGGTTTGTCTAGTATTCCTCAGCACTTCACAAACCTACTCTCTCCAGGATTTTTTCACTTTATAACCTGTACTGGCTGGCAGGAAGATGCCCCAGTCACTGCCTGCAGAACAAGAGGTCTTAAAAGCTGCCAAGTCCCTCTTCCAGATCCTTTTAAAGCACAGCCCTGGGTATAAATGTCTGCCAACCAGAGCCACCAGATTAAGCAGGCAGGGGGGTGAGCTGACTTCTGGTCAGGTTCCCTTCCTGGGTATGTCTAGTTAAATTTGCCTTAGTGCTCCATGGGTCTGCTCTTTACAGGCTTCTCCCTTGTTGGGAAACCTATAGCCCAGCCCACCCAACTTCTTCAGTGTTCTCTGAGGTCTGTTCCATAGGAATCTGTATTTTACCCTTTATCGGCTGGCAGGAATGTGCCCCAGCCACTGCCTGCTGAGTGAGAGGCCCTAAGAACTATCAAGTTTCTCCTCCAGGTTCTCTTAAATCGTAGACCTGGGAAAGAAGGCCTTGTCAGCCAGAGCTGCTGCCAGAATAAGCCAGCCAGGCAGTGAGCAGACTGCAGGTTAGGCTGCTTTTAGTGATCCGCGGGTCTGCTCTCCAGAGGCTGTCTGCAAGCTGCCTGCATGCCTGCATGCCCTTCCCCCCAGCACTTCCATAGTTTTCTTCGCAGGGAATTTGCTTTGTTAGCCTGTATGGCTGGTGGAGGTGTCCCACTCGGAGAGGTCTGGGTGTAGAGAAGCCAGCTTTCGTGCACTCCCTGCACGCTGTTGTTTGAGGAGTAGGGATTATATAGGGACTCTGGCTATAGCCCTTGAAGAAGGCCACTGCTGACAGTATCCAACCCAGCCCCTCCATCTGGGAACGCAAGTGCCTCATACACTGCCCGTGCTAACCGATCCAGAGACCGGGGGTAAACAAAGACCACTCTGCTGGCAAGCCACTCACCCACCTCTGCCAGGTTTTGCTGCTGGTGTTAGCTCTGCATAGGTTGAGCCGCGGGCACACTTTCTCCTCGGCTTGTATGTTTCCACCCTACCCGTCCCTTCCTTAGTTCCAAGTGAAAAATAGTTTTCTTGGGCCAGTGAGGAAAGCGGAATACTCCGTGTTCTGTCCTATTTCCTTCAGAGTGATTTTTCAGCCACCTCTTCGCTCAATCATACCTTTGTTTGATGTATGTGTATTTCAGATGCTCCTGGGATTTCTTTTCTGTCCCTAGTTGTTGAATCTGTTGAAATTTCAGGGAGAGATATTGGGAGCCCTCCTCATGGCACCATTTCTCTGACGTCACCCCAGACCTATAAATTTTATTATCCAATGTCATGTCAATAAATTGTATGCAAACAAAATGATAACCTAGAAAAATGGACAAATTCTTAGAAATTCAAACCTATCAACACTGACTCTTGAAGACAGAAAAATCATACAGATCTATAACAAGTAAAGAAATTGAATTAGTAATCAAAAACTTCTCACAAGAAAAATCCTGGACCAGATGGTAGATGCACTAGTGAATTCTACCAAATGTTTAGAGAAAAATTGACAGCTATCTTTCACGAACTCTTCCAAAATACAGCAAAGACAGAAACACTTCCCAATTCATTTTGGTGAGGTCAATTAAACTCATACCAAAACCAGACAAAGATAACATAAAACAAACAAAACCTCAAACAACAACAGAAAATAACAGACCAATATTTTTATGAATGTAGAAGCAAAAATCCTTTACATAGTACCAACAAACTAAATCCAACCAGATACAAAAAGCATACACATCCACCAAGTGAATTTTTTCTGAGAATGCAAGGTTGTAAGATACAAAAATCAATCAATATAACATACCATATTAATAGAGTAATCAAACTCACATGATCCTCTTCATTGATACAGAGAAATAATTTAACAAAATTGTATATGTCTAATTTTGTATCACAGATTTTTCGCTATATATTGTGGGATTTTGTGGTATATAGGTATTTTAATATATTTATTATTTTTGTGGTAAAATATGCATTTTCTAGCCTAAAAATTAGAAAAGGTTTATGGTTTATAAGAGTATGGGGAGGGTTTATAAAGCCTTAATATATATACATACATACATATATATATATATGTGTATATATATATATATATATATATAATAAATATAAGGTCGCTACTTCATGGCTTCATGGATTTTGCCTATTGCCGGGGTGCAGGGTTCTGGAACCTAACCCCCATGATAGATGAGGGACCACTGTATATGCCAAAGGTAGTTGATTGATCCAAATTTCTATTTTTTTTTCTCATGGCATTATAAGGCGGACCAATCTCCCTTGGGCACTAAAATGATTCGGGATGCTGATGGGGGCCCTAAAAAAGGAATCTATATTTTCTGGTAATAAGAAAAGTGAGGGCTTTGATTGATTATTTGAGGAAGTAAAGAACATTGTCTTAATTGTACTTCAAGTTATTGAATCAAGTTAAAGTGATTGCTGGAAGAAGAGTTGGAATATTGAGGGTAGGTGTTAGAATAGTAATAAATCCTCCCCTCCAAAAAGTTTAGCCTACTAGATAGTACATGACATGATAGTAAATGGCATGATACCATGATTTTCATGTAATTCAGGTTTCATGTCATTTTTTATTCAGCCCAGTTAAGCTGGTGGTATGAATCTGGTGAGGAAGCCACTTCTGCTCTAACCTCCACATTCCCTGGCTGTCATTCTGTTACCAGACTGTCCCCTTTATTTCTCATGTTACCAGAGAACCAATGATACCATTGGAGTGCAAGTTCATAGAAACCACTTTGGCTAAGGTACAGTGAATCAGATGACTATTTGGGAAGAGTATTCTTTTCCTTTTCTACTTATGTCCTTCCTCTTGAGAAACTGAAGACCTTTTAAAATCAGAAGACTGTCACACAAGCAGTAGCCTCAGCCCCTTTCCCATTCTCGTTCCTGACAAGCACTGGCCCTCTGGGGGCACCTGCTTTTGTGGTGCCAACTGAGAGTACAACAAACTCGTCAAGTGCAGAAGGAAATGCTTGACCTTGAGCAGAGAGAGACCTCTGATTGTATGGTGAAAAACAATGCTGCAATTTTATCTTTTCTGAACGCTAGTGAGAAGGTCATTTGTTCTTTCGTTGTGTCTAGAGGTTTTCTGGAAGGAGAGTTTATGGTGAATGCTACCCTGGGATTACAGGACATTTTAAGGACGTAGTGATTTCACACAGACCTGCAAGTGGCAAGTTTTTGCACAAATCTTTTCAAGTACTTACTATTATTTTTTAAAGTCCGTTTTTTAGTACTGACTTACTGTGGCTCTTTTCCAACTATAGAATAGTATCAGAAGGAAAATGGATCTATGGCAAAGTTTTCACATAATTAAACATTGGGGGAGCTTGAAACAGATTGATTACAGTGGATTGATTGCCATGCTTGCTTTTCTAACCATTATTCAACTGAATTTAATATCAATAACCTTGACAAAAAGAAAAACCAAAACAACCCACAAAAAACACTGTGTCGGGTGTTTTCCTTTGTGAAAAGCCACAGTTGCTGAACTCTTTGAGATCATGTACTATGGTAAGAAACTGCAGCCCAGTATTAGGATGGTGCCCCAATCTATCATGAACTATGTCAGCTTAAAATAGCTCTATCTCAGGACTGTCAAAAAACCATCCATAAAAAGGACAAACACACCTGTGGACCGAAGTGCTCAACTCCATTGAATAGTAAGGGCTACTTTGTCTCTCCCTTTCTTCTGTTATTCTGTCAATTTTTGAAACTGTATTTATTTTTAGAATCTCATTTTATAAATTGATGTCTTGCTATTGCCTATAACCCTCTTCATGCCATTTGTTTAAAAGTCAAGCAGATTTTTGGACAAAGGAGTAGTCAACATATTTACTATGAATGTTTTTGTAGCTTGTCCTTCAGGTACCAGTATCAATCATTCACACTAGCCAAATTCTGATTCAAAGCCTTGACTTCAAGCTAAGGCAGCTTTCAAAAAAGTTCCTTAGCTTCTATTGACTAGGATTGCTTCCGTATGTAGCTGTCAGCAACTAAATCTTCCTTCTACTTCAGATCTAGGAAGGATTGGTTCAAACCTTAAATATCTTATCCTGCAGTGGTCTACAAGATTCCTGAAAATTTCCAGAGGGTCTTTCAGTCTAGAAATTCTGGGAGATCTAACTGTGTCTACAATCTCAAGACTTTCTCTAGACCCTGCCCACACTTAATTTGTCCTGAGATCCCCAAATTATATTGATTGCCTATGTCAGTCCCATATATCCTCTGCCTCCACACAGGCTCAGTGTCACCCACCAGGAACATCTGGCACTAGAGCAGTACCTTTGTTACAATCTGTGAACCAACAATGACACATCACTATCATGCAAAGTTCAGTATCTTATATTAGGGTTTACTTTTAGTGTAAATTTTATGGGTTTTGGTAAGTATGTAATGAGATGTATCATATCCCTCATTATAGTATCATACAGAATAGTTTCATTGTTTTAAATATCCCCCTACTATTCTACCTATTCAATTCTCCTTTCTCCCACATGTCTTTTTGTGGCTTGATAATTCATTTTTGTTTTAATGCTGAATAATTATTTCATTGTCTGGATATATTACTCTTTATCCATTCACCCACTGGATGAGAATGAGAATCACATACTGACAGGCATCCTGGTTACTTCCAAGTGTTGGGAATAGTGAATAAAGTTGTGCAGGTTTTTTGTGTGGACAGTGACAAGGAGCTTTGATCGCTATTACTTTCTTTGTCCCATCTAAGAAAACTCAGTCTGCCCCTGGCAAATATTTAATACCATTTGTTGAAAGATTTTTTAATCTTCATCAGGTTGATTATGTGTCTTTGTTAAAAATCAAATGACTATATACTTATGAGGTTTTGTCTGGTCTCTCAATTCTGTTCCATTGATTTGTCTACCCTAATGTCAGTGCCATGATCTGATTACAGTTGTTTGATAATAAATTACTATATTTGGTTTTTGTTTTCAAATTATTTTAGATATTCTAGGTCATTTTCAATTCCATATAAATTTTAGAATCAACTTATCAATTTCTAGAAAAATCCTGCTGCCATTATAATTTGGATTGTATTGAATGCATAGATTAATTTTGGGAGGAAGACTGACTTCTTAACAATATTGACTTCTATCAACTTGGTATTTGACTCACTGTTTGTAGGTTTTCTTTAGCTTTTCTCAGTAATGTTTTGCAATTTCAGTGTAGAGGTCTTAAACATGTCATTTGCTAAATGTATTCCTAAGTATTTGTTTTTTTGGCATTGCAGAAAGACTCTTTGAAAAAAAAAATTTTTTTGGTATTAGAATATATATATTTTGAGTATTAAACTTGTATGCTGTGGCACCGATCAATTCACAAATTAGTTCTATTAGTTATTTTATGGACTCTTTAGAAATTATTATGTAAAATATTCATGTAACTTACAAGTAGAGACAATTTCACCTTCCTCCCTTGCTGATTTTTATGTACTTTATATTTTCTTGACTTTTTGCATTGAAGACCTCATCTTAAAATACAGCTATAATAGCATCACTTTTTTTTCTCAGAAACTTCTGAATACTCTATCATGGTCCCCACTTTATAAACTTCTGCTCCCAGACATATCTCTCTCTTGCTTTCATGCCCTGCACAAAATGCTTTCTCTGTCACATTTGGCTTTCCTTCATCCCATGATACAATTTGTATTTTTACTTTAACTATTCAAAGTAAGATGCATTTCATTTTACATTTAATTTGTTTCCTCTGCCTCTTATTATGTTGATAGTGCATCCAATAATAGAGGTTAGCAGAGAGATAGTAGCTAGCCTTCCTGGTGTACAGCAAGTACATTCACATACCTGTGAGGTTTTGCTCAAACCATTTTATCAGTGTGGGATTTCTCTTTCGCATCTATACCTGTTGAAATCCTGCTCATTCTTTGTTTTTATTTTTAAAGATTTTATTTATTGATTTTACAGAGAGAGAGAAGAGAGAGAGGTGGGAGGAACAAGAAGTATCAACTCATAGTTGCTTCATTTTAGTTGTTCATTGATTTCTTGTTGTATGTGCCTGACTGGACAAGCCCAGTTTGCGAGCAGTATGTGTTCCAGGTCAACACTCCACCCACTACACCACCACGGGCCAGGCTCTGCTCATTCTAAAAGGACCAGTTTAAATGCTACAGTTTTTCTGAAGCCACTATTTATTCTGGTAGGTCAGGATTAATCTCTTGTGCCCCTATATTTCAATAATCATTTTTTTTACCTTATTGTAATAATTATCAATTTTCCTTGTAAATGTATTACATATCTTATTAATCTTTATATCCTTCCTGGTACCTGGTACAACACATATAGAGATAGTAGCTGATTATTTCCTAAACACCCCTGTCAATGATTCTCTTATTGCAATATCTGATGGGTAAAGAGTCTCAACATTAATATACTGACCTATTGTGTTAATGAATTGGGTGTCTGAGGCCATTTAATCAAATGATAATTTGAATTACTAATTATTTCTAAGCCCAGAGGCTCCAATAGACTGTGACAAGAATTTAGGGGTCATCCTTAATTCCTTCTTTTCCCTCAGCTCCTTATCCAATCAGTCTTTAGTTCTAGTTTCTATTTATCTCTCAGACCTCTCCATTTCTCTCCATTTTACAGGGTCTTGATCAGGCCATCCTGAGCATATCACCCTGAAAAATTATAACAGATACTCTCTGCTTCCAAGCTAATCTTTCTTTAATTGCTTATTTCCTTGTTTCCAGATGGATCTTTCTATAACCTAATCCTGGCCATGTCACGCTCATGTTTGAAGTCCTTAGCGTGCCTGAATCCCAAGGGTCATTTTGACTATTGCTTTCCAGCGCTGGAGACTTCATAAAAGACCTGCTATTTCCAGGTTTCTTGCTGCATTTTGGAGGCAGGATGGAGTATTTTTATTGTTGTTGATTTTGACTGTGAATGAGTGATGGAGACAGAGAACTAAATGAAGAGAGGCAAATGGGAAAGTAAGAGAGGAAGAAAGAGACTGTTGCTGACACTGTTCGTGTCTGCCTGCAGAATCTAGTTTCTGGCAAGGCAATTAGCATGCAGATCAGCTGCACAGGGTCCTGCATGCATTAGCTATTGAAAACCAGCTTTCCGAGCCCTCCTCTGCTTCTTCACAAACTCGCACACCTTCTGGCTGCTCTGACACAGCCACGGTTCAGAGTCCATTAACTGGAGATTTAGTCCATGAACAAAAATGATCATGCGTGCTCATGATTAATGAGAAAGCTATTTCAAAATCACAAGGCACCATACTACCTAACTAATATCAATTATTTTTCTTTCTCATCATTATACTCAGAAAACAATCCATCATACCAGAAACAATTGTTCCTAAAATTAGCTTTCTTTGATAGAAAGTGCATTGTGTATGATTTTGAAAAGCAGGTATTTTCTGATGTCTTTGATTTATGAAGATAATCATAGTAATTATAGCCAACTGTGTGTGCTTATAGTAAGTACCCCAAATGCAGTAAATATTTATATGTCTTTTGATTTATTTAATCCTCACAACACCTTTATAAAGTAGTTAGCATTATTGTCTCTATTTTAGGTCACATATAGGTGGCAAATGGGAGAGCTTGAATTAAAACATGTAACCTCATGCCAGAGCCTACACATGAAGTCTTATTCTATACTATGTTAGGAAAGGAGACTACTTGTTAAAATAGCTTTTCGTTGTCATAGTCAACAGTACCCTGGAGCAAACTGTTTGCTGAGAGCTTCTAGTAGAGTAGATGGATTGACTGATGCTATGCTGGGCAGAGTTGCAAAAGACAACAAAAGGACAACATTTTTGCACTTCCTCCCCATCTAGGACAATATCAGCAGGTAATATTATGATCAAGGAAATTTAGTGAAATCTAGTTGAATCTGGAACTTTCCAAGGGTCTAATTGAGGGAGAGAGAATGAGAGTGTGGTAATTTTTTTTGTTTTTTTTACAGGGTCAGAGAGAAAGTCAGAGAGGGGGATAGATAGGGACAGACAGACAGGAACGGAGAGAGGTGAGAAGCATCAATCATTAGTTTTTCATTGCCATTGTGACACCATAGTTGTTCATTGATTGCTTTCTCACATGTGCCTTGACTGCAGGCCTTCAGCAGACCGAGCCACCCCTTGCTGGAGCCAGCGACCTTGGGTCCAAGCTGATGAGCTTTTTGCTCAAGCCAGATGGGCCCTTGCTCAAGCTGGCGAGCTTGGGGTCTTGAACCTGGGTCTTCTGCATCCCAGTCCAACGCTCTATCCACTGCGCCACCACCTGGTCAGGCGAGAGTGTGGTAATTTGAGGGGGCTGCCCCAATATGCATTCCTATCACCAAAGGCAAGATGGGAGGCTGTTTGCAGGTGCCAGTTTCCCTGGGGGAGTATTGCCTATGGTATTTTCAAGCACTGGTTGGTTCCTTTATTGGATGTTTTCAATTCTGCATAATCATGACTCCTCTATGCCAGGGGTCTATGTGTTCCAGAATCCTTTCTGTATAGTTTTGGTTTGAGTTTACCACTGGGAGGAACTTGAAGAGATTTGGGAAGGAAAACTAAGGAAAAGGCATTATTCTCAGGGGATATTGACTGTCAGATATGGTGACTTTGCAGGCCTTTCCATCAGCTTCCTCACTGAGGTTGTAAAGCTGGATGTAGCAGCTCCTTGGAGATCTCCATGAGTTCTGCTGTCTCCACCCTCTTTAGTGCTTCAAGCAGAAGTAAATAATGGCAGTTTCCTTAATCCTCTGACTGCCCCCTCCAGATCTTTGCTCTTCCAGCATCTTCCACGTTCTTGTAAGCCTTGATTTCTATATCAAGTCCTTTATTATGATATTATAGTAGCTCTGTTCTGCTTATCTAACTCAGAATGATATAAATCAGAATGAATTGCCTGAGTGGTGCTTGGTTATCTAGAGGAGGGATTGAGAACCTCTTCTTAAATGAAGATAATAAATATTTTAGCTTCAATGGGTCATTTGGTCTCTGTTGCAGTGACTCAACTCAGCTGTTATAGCATGAAAGCAGCCATCAACAGGACATAATGAAATGAGTATGGCTATGGTTCAATAAAACTTTATTCATGAACACTGAAGTTTGAACTTCATATAATTTTATGTGCCATGAAAGACCATTCCTTTTTTTTTTTTCGTATATTTCTGTAGTTAGAAGTGGGGATGAAGTCAGACAGACTCCTGCATGTGCTGGACTGGGATCCAACCCCTGTGTGGCATGCTCTGCCCATCTGGGGAATTGCTCCTTTGCTGCTGGAACCATTCTAGTGCCTGAGGCAGAGGCCATGAGCCATTCTCAGCACCCAAGCCAACTTTGCTCCAATGGAGCCTTGGCTGCGGGAGGGGAAGAGTGAGATAGAGAGGAAGGAGAGGGGTGAAGGTGGGAGAAGCAGATGGGCGCTTCTTCTGTGTGCCCTGACCGGGAATCAAATCCGGGACTTCCACATGCCAGGCTGATGCTCTACCACTGAGCCAACCGGCCAGGGCCCATTATTATTATTATTTTTAATCTACCATTTAAAAATATATAACCTGCTCTTATCTCATGGACCGTGCAAAAGCAAATGGCAAGCTGGTTTGAGCTGTAGCTTCCCAAACCCCCACCTAGTGGAGGGCTGATTAAGTCAGCCAGATCTGCACATACACCTTTGCTTGCCACTTACTATGTGATGTTGAGAAACGTGTTTAATCTGTCTGACCTTTGCTTCTAAAGTGGGGAAATTGACATCAACATGATCGACTAGGTAGTATGAGAAATAACATAGGTAAAATCTTCAGTTGGCTGCGGGGCACAGAGTTCACGTTCCCCATTTGTCCCCATTGCTGTGGCCTGTGGAGTGGCTGTTTGGTGCTTGAGCTCATTCACACAGTAAAAAAGAGAACTAAGGAGAGCTTGCTGCCATTGAGACCTGTACTGATTTTCCCACTGGCAAAGTAAAATGATGTCCAGGTGAACAAACTATGAGAGAATTCCTAAGGCTTTGCAAAGTATCCACCACACCTGAATGAAATATTAGAATGTTGGCATAGAGTGCTAGTCAGTAATTCAGTCATCAATCACATTGTTACTAGGGATTCTTTTCTGGTACAGCAGTGGGGACTAGCAACAGGGAGATAGAGACCAGAAGGATGGAAGAAGCAGAAAAGTGGAGAACTTGAACCTGATTATATTAATTGTGTTTAAGTGGTAGGATGATGGGTGATATTTAATTTCTTGGTTGTATTTATTTCCCTTCCAATAAAATGTTCAAACTATGCTGGGACAGGGTCTTTAAAAACAGAAATACTTTCCTAACAGATTGAATAAATAACATGCTATAAAATATATAAGCCCATTATATAAAAAAGTATAAAACAGTCTAGAGTATTCAAAGCAGATTGGCTACTACCTATTTCTCAGATTTCATCTCAGATGCCACCTCTCATAAATATATGACAAATAATTAATCTAAAATAGCCACCCACCTCCCTCCCTCAATTGCTATGTCTCATTGCTCTATTTTCTTTTCTTGATAGCCTTTATTACTGTCACACACAATTTATCTATTTACCTGCTTATTGTCCATCTTTCTCCCACTAGAATGTGAATTCCCTGCGAGGCACCCTCTCTGTCTCTTTTGACTGACAGGCTTGCTCCCTCCTCTATGGGACAAGGAAGAATGTGATGCACCTGTGTTCTGGAAGGTCAGACTGATGCTGCAACTGTGCTGAGCCAGCAGTCTTCTGGGCGACAGGTGAGATTCACCCCCCCCACCCCACCCCGCCTGCTGACTTTTGAGGCAGAGGAAACATCTGGAAAATTGTCTTGGCTACAGAAAATAAAAAAGCACTCACACTTGAGCCAGATGCTGTATGAAGTAACAACATCTGGAGCTGAAAATCCAGCTGACAATGGGAGCAATCATCAAAATATTAGGAGGCTGCGCAAGTTGTTCATTTCACATTATATGTTCATCCCTGATAAATTTATAATTCAGTCATTAGATATGACTGACTTTTCCCTGTGTGCATCTAGAGGCCATGGACTCCTTCTGTCCACTGAAAATGAGAGTTGGCCTCATTAGAGCTAGGACTGGTCTGTAGGTCCAAAACTGGAATGTTCGCCTGAAAATCTTTTTTAAGATCATCACAGGTTAGGAAGGAAAATACTTTTAAGATATTAGGTTTCTTTAGCAATGGACCTGCTGGAAGCCCTTCTCTGCTTTTCTTCCAAGGGGATGTATGAAATTATCTTTAAAATCATCTTGAAATGTTTTGTTAATATTATCGAAATGAGGCGGAGTGGAGATAAACATGAAACGTTTCACCTTAGAAGCCTTTGCCTTGCTGACTAATGCACTTGGTTGCTGAATTAGAGGAAAAGAAAACTGTCTCCAAATTAAGGTCTTAATAGATTAGCTCGTAGGTATTGGATTTTAATATTAGTTGTTTTTTTAACAGAAGACATACCGTTTATTACATTTTGGCCTTCACACATTCCTGGGCTATTGACTATTTTTTTGGTATCTATAAGCCAATTAGTATTTTTTTCCCCATAATAATCTTCTGAAACCCCAAAGCTTTTCTTGTTACATAAGGGAGCTGGTCTTATATCAAGAGGAAAATATTTGGGAAGGTGATTTTATAAGGCTCTTAGTGAGAAACAATTTAGACCATTTCGTACTCTAGGATCAGTTTGAGGGAGGTAATAAGGAAGCTGGCCAATGTCTGGACACTGGGGAAATAGGGGATGAAATCTTCACCACTACTAGATATAGACTCCCAATTTCTCTTCTCTGTGTGGCGTGGAAACGCCTAGCTGAAAAGTTTACTTGTAAAATAATTCAACAGTGGGGAAACCCTTGGACAATGGTAGACACAAACAGAAAACTGACATAAGAAAACTTATGTAGATGTGTATATTGAAAAATTAAGAGTAGTCATTGAAAAATTAGAAATAGAATACATGCCTGACCAGGTGGTAGTGCAATGGGTAGAGCATCAGCCTGGGACTCTGAGGTCCCAGGTTCAAAACCCTGAGATCTCAGGCTCGAGCATGGGCTCATCTGGCTTGAGCACAGGGTCGCCAGCTTGAGTGTGGGCTCATAGACATAACCCCATGGTCACTGGCTTGAGCCCAAAGGTCGCTGGCTTGAAGTCCAAAGTCACTGGCTTGAGCAAGGGGTCACTGGCTTGGCTGGAGCCAGTCAAGGCACATATGAGAAAGCAATCAATGAACAGCTAAGGTGCCACAACTATGAGTTGACACTTCTCATCTCTTTCCCTTTCTGTCTGTCTCAAAACAAACAAACAAACAAATAAAATAAATAGAATATATAAACTCTTAACTGTTAGAAGAACTAAACAGGAAATACGATGGTAGGACAGAAATCCCATAATGTAAAGCAGGACATGTAGACATAATGTTTCTAGAAGTCAAGCACACAGAAATATACTTATATTAAGTAATGCCA
This sequence comes from Rhynchonycteris naso, assembly GCA_037038555.1. Lineage (NCBI taxonomy): Eukaryota > Metazoa > Chordata > Mammalia > Chiroptera > Emballonuridae > Rhynchonycteris > Rhynchonycteris naso. Next base: position 54,439,336 of record CM073004.1, read on the forward strand.
ATTGCTCATTATGAAGTAATGTTGTCAGAAAGAGTTGACCTTGAGTGCAGTTATGACTTAGAAATAATTTCTAATTTGTAAGCAATACTGAGACAGAGGAACTGATTAAATGACATAAATGGGTAGCAAACACAATCTAGGGCATTCCATGGGAAAACATACCTTAGGTCTGGGGGAAAGATGGAATAAACAAGGAAGAGAAATTACTCTAGATTAAAAAGTGACAGTAACAAAATATAATATGTGAATCTTGTTTAGATCCTCAATTGAATACACATTATAGAAAGGCGTTTATTAATGGGGAAATTTGAATGTAAACCAGAATTAAATATTGTCATAGAATTAGTGTTAATTTTATTAGAAGTGCAAATATAATGGTAAATATATAAGAGAATATTATTTTTTGGAAGTGCCCTGTAACTAAGTAAGGGAAAAATAACATGAGCTATAGGATTTTTTATAAAATACCTTAGCCAAAGGAACAGATGGAGCAAGTATGGGCAAAATCTTGCTAATCATTAAATTTAGGTGAGGGATAATGGGATTAGTTATCCCAGGCTCTGTACTTTTGAGTATGTATGGACAACTTTATCGTAAATATTTAAAATAACATTTCAATTCAGAAAGTTGGAAAATAAAAGGATTGACATTTATATGCTAGGCTAATATTAGTAAAATATTATATATGTTTTTATACATACATAATATAGTAAAAATGCATGTTTTTATAGATTTCATATAATATAAAATAGTGCTTAATACAAAATGCTAATAATGATCGATATATAACCTAATAACAATTGACTGAAGAAGCTATCACCATCATTAATTTGTATGCATTAAGCAATATAGGTTCCAAATATATAAAGTAACTTTCAATAGAATTACAAGGAAAAAATTTAAAATATACAGAGGAAGGTTGTAACACAGACATTTCTAAAATGTGTAATTCATGGTGGCAAAATATTGTGATGAATAGAGATTTAGGAGTTATATGATTTCTAGCCCCAACACATATATGCTTTTTAAACACACAGGTTACTCTCATAAAAACTGGCTACAATGGCAGTCCCAATAATACTCTAAGAATGTGTATTATAAACACAATATCCTCTGAACACAAAGTAATAATATTAGAAATCCATAGTAGGAAGACAATAGAAATCCATGTTTTTGAGTACTAACCTGCCCTTGTAAGGAATATGTGTTTTGAAAATTACATTGGAAATTTGAAATATAGGAGTGTGCAAAAGGCAGTTTACCATTGTGAGTACACACAGTTTATTTTTATATTATTATTTATTAATTATTATATTACTTATTTTTATTACAACTGTACAACTACTTTTGCCCACCCTGGTATTTAAAGTAAAACAAAACTGTTTAAAACTTGTGCAATAAAGCATAAAGAAACAATTGAGATGAAGGATTAAGCAAAAGGAAAAGTAACTCATACACACAGACAAAGGTATGATGATTACAAGAGAGAAAGGGGGTGGAGCAAGGGAGAAGAGGGTGAAGGGGGCTAAACAGTGATGGAAGGAGACCTGCCTGGGCTGATGGACACACAGTACAATGTACTGATGAGATACTCTAGAACTATACACCTGAAACCTGTATAATTTTATTAACCAATGTCACCCCAATAAATTTAATTGAAAAGGTAAAATAAAATTTTAAACGCAAAAGTTTGACTAGGAAGAAACAGGTTTCAGGTTAACAAAATAGAATATATTGGATTGGTTTGGTTAAGTTCAGGTAGAAGAGAAGTTTAGGGTCTGCCCTTTGACTATACAGGGGGTCTTCAGGTTATGTCAGTTTTGACATACGATGTTTCAAGTTTACACGCTTAGTCCCATAAAAACTTAAAAAGAATTGAGTGTGAGGGTTTCAGTTTACGCTGTTAGTGTTGTACTTACGGACTGCATGGGCAAACTAGTTTGGCTGCGTGTGGTAGAAGAATACGCAGTATTTTTTTTCTGTGGCTTAGCTGTATTTTTATGTTCTAGATTATGATTTTACAACTCTGTTAGAATAGGTAAGTGACTTAGGCTAGGGTATATTTTGACTTACACCAAAATTTGGGTTACGTCACTGTCGTAGGAATGTAACTGTGTTGTAACCCAAGGACCCCCTGTATACCTGTATATTGTTAAAAACTACATGTTTCAAGTTAAATAAATAAGAATTCCTAGGCCTGCTAAAGAACATATTTGGAATATTCATGAAATTGATAGAAAGAAATAAAACATAAATGAGCAACTTTAGAAATAAACAGGAGCATAGCTACAGCCTAACCAGATGGTGGCACAGTGGATAGAGCATTGACCTGGGACTCTGAGGACCCAGGTGTGAAACCTCAAAATTGCCAGCTTGAGTGAGGGCTCACCAGCTTGAACGTGGGGTCGCTGGTTTGAGTGTGGGATCAATAGACATGACTCCATGGTCACTGGCCATAAAGCCCAAGGCCCCTGGCTTGAGCAAGGGGTCACTGGCTTGATCGGAACACCTCCACCCTGCCCTGATAAGGTATGGAGAAGCAATAAATGAACAAATCAAGTTCTGCAACTACGAGTTGATGCTTTTCATCTTTTTCTCTTCCTGTTGGGGAGTCTCTGCCCCCCCCAAAAGGAGCATAGCTACAGAGAAGGTTTTTTATGTATATATTAAAAAACTAGGTACACATTAATCATTTTGTTCCAACATTCTAATAACTTTGAGTGAAAAGATAAGGTTTTAGAAAAACAAGTTGCCAAGATTGATTCACAGGGAAGGAAAGCCAAATTAAGAGCCATTGAGCCTGACCTGTGGTGGCGCAGTGGATAAAGCGTCAACCTGGGAACACTGAGGTCACCAGTTCAAAACCCTGCACTGGTCTGGTCAAGGCACATATGGGAGTTGATGCTTCCAGCTCCTCCCCTCTTTCTCTCTTTCTCTCTCTCTCTCACTCTGTGTCTCCTCTCTAAAATGAATAAAATAAAAAGAAATTAAAAAAAAAAAAAAAAAGAGCCATTGAAGAGCCTGACCTGGAGCTGCATCCCTTCTCCTTCCACCTTTGTCCAAAGGTACCGAACACGGAGGCCTTTTTGCTTTATTTTGAAAAACTTTCAAGAATAATCTTTTTTTAATATTGATTGTTCCAGAGGGAAAATGTTCAAACTAATTTTACGCTCCTATAAACTTGTTAACGACATTGAACAGACTGTGTACAAAAATCAGAAACTGTTACTCAGAGATGAAAAACTTTAAATAAGAAATCAATAAATCAAATCTAACAGTATATGAGACATATCCCAACCAAATCCAGTTTATCTCCAAAATTCAGGATAGCTTAACTGTGGAAAAAATCCATTAATGTTACATACCTCAATAGCACATTGGAGGGGAAAAGAATAGATGATCATGTTAAAAGACCCAGACAGAATTTACTGATAATATTCATGATTAAAAATTCTTAGCAGCTAGACAGTACTTGATGTATTGCTTGACTCTGCCACAAGAGTCAGCAGAAGCAAAGGTTTTGTGGAAACCTAAAGCCCTTCTCAACCTTAGGTGCAAGAGTACCTTTTAAAAATCAAATCAGAATCTTTCCCCATTTTGACATCATTCTTTTTCTTGTAGTGTGAATCCCTTTAACCTTTCTTCAAAGGGAAGTTGTGTGGCCCTGTCCCTAAAAACTCTGTTTGTATGGTTTTCCATTACAACCCATTTCTGTAAAGTGAGGATCCTATTATTATGACAACTAGTATGGAATTGTCTAGAGTCCATTAATTTATCAGGTTATTGTCTTGCAGTTCAAGTGATGCTCTTGTCTCTGGCTAGTTGGCTCAGTGATAGAACGTCAGCCCAGTGTGGGGATGTCCTGGGTTCAATTCTGGGTCAGGGCATACAGGAGAAGCACCCATCTGCCTCTCCACCCCACCCCCTCTTGCTTCTCTCTCCCCCCATCTAGCTCTATCTCCCCCTCCTGCACCATAGCTCAATTGGAGTGAGTTGGCCCCAGGTGCTGAGAAAAGCTCGGTTGCTGAGCAGTTGAGTGACACCCCAGGCGGGCAGAGTATTGCCCTCTAGAGGGCTTGCCAAGTGGATCCTAGCTGAGGCATATGTGGGAATCTGTCTCTGCCTCTCCACCTCTCACAGAATAAAATACATACACACACACACACACACACACACATACAAACATACATACATACATACATACATATATAAAGTGACACCCCTTTTCCTCCCCTCTTTTGTCTCTCTTCCACCACCATGTCTGGTTCACTTAAATTCTCCTAACTTCAGTAATTTAACTCTTGTTTCTTTGAGCTAGACTTATGCCTTTTCCCAGATTCTCTTTTTTATCAATAGTTTGTCCTTGCAATATCTAGCCACCTCTTAAAACTGTTCTCTTAAATTTTTATCTTATAACTCTTGATAAATAATTTTCCCCATCTGTTTTTCTTGTTATTACATTGCTGTTTTAATACATAACCCTCCCAGGAATAGCCATATCTTCTATTACTAAAACTCCCCACACTTAACCAGGTAAACTTACAACCTTTTATCCTTTCTCTCCAGGGTAATCTCCTTTTAACCAGGCTCAAGTACTGAATTCATAAATATCATTGTCCCACTGCCACGTAAAGCCCTGACTTCTTCATTCTATTGTTCCAACGATTGCCATGTTATTGTGCCCTTTTGAGATGCATTGGGTCCTCTAATTATAACTTTGTGCTATTTTTGTAATAGGCACTAAGGTTCAGGGTACTTCACTAAATGCCACATACTGGATATTTCTTCCATTAGGGACCACTTTTCTTCCCTGGAAACATGGATATAGGGAAGCACCCATTCCAAGGAAACCTGTTCTATATAACCCTGCCTAGACCAAAAGAATTTCACGTGCAGTTTTCAAGTGTGTCCTTCCTCAGGGAATCCAAGACCTACTATTCAAAATCATTACTGAAATTTCTAGTTGAAGGACTTCTTTGCTCCCTTCTCCAAGGTAAGCCACATTACAACACATTCCTGATCATTGGTCTCATAACCAGGTTGTAGTTTATTTCACTGGATCTCCCGTCATTCCTCTGTATTTCTGGGTTTGGTTCCAGATAACTCAGAATGTAATCTGTGTCAACACAAGCCCACAGCCCTGTAGACATCATTCCCTAATGGGTCTCCCATAACATTGTTGATTATATAGCCAAAGAGCAAGTTACCCCAACAAGCAGGAGCAGCAGCTTGGGCTATCATGGTTCACAAACAAGAGAGCAAGAACCAAATACCTTACCCAGCTGGGTCAAAGGTTAAAGGTGAAATCATTCAATCCAGGCCTGGTTTCAGAGAGCACATTAAAGTATTTCTCGTGAATGTAGAGCCTCGGGAGATTTTTTTAAAAATTATTTTTGTTTATTTATTCATTTTAGAGAAGAGAGAGAGAGAGAGAGATAAAGAAAGAGAAGGGGGGAGAAGCAGGAATCATCAACTCCCATATGTGCCTTGACCGGTGTAAAGCCAGTAGTTACGGCCACCATCACAGCCGCCTGACCCGTACAGGTTAGCATTAGATTCGAACAGTCGGTAATAATACAATGGAGCCAAGAACTGGTAAGCCATCAGCTTTAATTCTAGCTTGCACCCAGGGGGCAAGCAAAAACACACACTGGGCTCCAAAACCCACACATTCAGTGCTCACAAAGCTACTGACTTATCCGAGTTTCCTAGAATCAAAGGTTTCTAGCTCACCAGACTTATACATCTCTGTTCCCCATCTCCTCCTGCACAAATTCTGCTCAAACTGCCTTCTTCCTCAGCACTCTGCCATCTTGGCTGCTTCTCCTGGCCTCCATGTGGCCTTACTCCGCTCTCCTCTCTATACTAATCCCAGGAACCGAGAGAGCAAGCTACTGGCCTGCCCCACTTTATACTGTAAAATCAAAACCTCCAATCCAATTACACAAACAAGGAAGTCTCCAATACAAAGCCACCCATCATCATTCAATCAGTCAAGGGTGTGGGGAAAAGCTTACTCTTAAAACAGAGCCTTAGGCTATAATGACCCGGCCTGCCCACAGCCTGTCCCCCATTATACATTAATATCAATGAACTTCCATTGTGGGCAGGGCCATCTTTAACAAAGTGAGCATAATATATTTTATCTGCCCAACAACCAGGCAAGCCCAGGGTTTTAAACCTGCGACCTCAGCGTTCCAGGTCTACACTTGATCCACTGCGCCATCACAGGTCAGGCCGGGAGACTATGATGTCTAAATGTTTTCATTTGTCTCTGATTTATACACTTGCCTTATTTCTGAATTCTAAGTTTGGTCAAAATAACCAGAGAGTAAAAGAATATGCTTCTATAACATTTATTTTGTATCCCTTGTTAGACCTGCCTAAGCTTATATATGATAGTATGTCTTTCTTTATAGGTAGAAAGTTAGAAGGGGGCTTTAGGGATGGGATCCAAAAAGAGAAGAAACAATAAAGTATAATTGTACTGTTTCTTCTGTTTTTCTTTATTTGGTAATTCTGTGGAACAAAATACACACACACACACACACACACACACACATATATGTCACATAACTGGCAATTTACTACTATTTTAGAACTCCTTATAAACAACGCCAACAACAACAAAGTTTATTTCAGGTAATTAGGACTGCTGCAGAGCACCATCATGGTTTATTCTACCCTGGGTTATTTTTGTGACTAGGATGTGTGGCGGAGACAGTGACTACTCGGAGACCACATGACGTGCACTGTGGACCCTAGGGGAGACCACCTCCCAGTCCCCTATACAGGTTTCATGAGACGGCTGACCCCCATTCCTTATGGATATTTATTGATGCACACAAACAGAAGCAGGGATAAGAATGAGGAAGTCAGGAAGGGGAACTGCTTTAGAGCAGATAAAAGGGCAAGGGAGTAGCTCAAATGTCCCCACCTATTGATTAATCAGAATTGCTAATTCTATCCCTATTGTGTTGTGTTCAGCACAGTACTGTGTTCAGTACTTTGGTCAGTAAAGCTATTGTGGCCTTTGCATCAGGGCACTGACTCTGTCGCAGTTCTAAGTTCCTCTTCAGGACCTCTACAAGGCTGTGTCAAACAAATTGTTTCAGGGGGTGGAGTGTATGTACCTGAGAGCAGGTTCTGTTCACAGCCAGTGACTTCATTATGGGCCACTAAATATTTGTGAAGGCTACTTGGAGGTGCTCAGATTAAGCAAAAAGTCAGATAGACCAGGGATCAGATACTGCATATGATGAAGTTGAAGAGTAGCTATTCCTTCAACAATTGATTAAACCTTTACTGTGGCATTTTTCTCACCTGACACTCCTCAACATGGCGTGATTCCATGTGGATTCACTTTTGTCCTGGGCCAATTGCTGAATATGTTTTAGCCATCTGCTAAAGTCTAAGTCTGCAGACTGAGCTCTGTGCCTGATTTTTTCTTCCCTACTCAACAACTCCTATTGTGGTTCTCAGCATATAGTACATAGTAGGTAAGAAAATATGTATAATGCTATTAATAGAACCTTCTTAGGTCAGTAGGATAAACTGTTACCATTCTAGCACCAGAAAAACGTTCTTTTTTTTTTTTTTTTGACAGAGACAGAGGGAAGGATAGGGACAGACAGACAAAAAGGGAGAAAGATAAGAAGCATCAATTCTTTGTTGCAGTACCTTAGTTGTTCATTGATTGCTTTCTCATATGTGCCTTGACTGGGGGGCCACAGCAGACTGAGTGACCCCTTGCTCAAGCCAGGGACCTTGGGCTCAAGCTGGTGAGCCTTGCTCAAACCAGGTGAGCCTGCGCTCAAGCCAGCGACCTTGGGTTTTTTTTACTATTAATTTTAATGGGGTGACACCAATAAATCAGGGTACATATGTACAATGAAAACATCTCCAGGTTATCTTATCATTCAATTGTGTTGCATACCCATCACCCAAAGTCAAATTGTCCTCTGTCACCTTCTATCTGGTTTTCCCTGTGTCCCTCCCCTCCTCCCTATCCCATCCTCTCTTCCCTCCCCCCACCCCATAACCACCACTCTCTTGTCCATGTCTCATAGTCTCACTTTTATGTCCCACCTATGTATGAAATCATGCTGTTCTCAGTTTTTTTCTGATTTACTTATTTCACTCCGTATAATGTTATCAAGGTCCATCCATTTTGTTGTAAATGATCCGATGTCATCATTTCTTATGGCAGCCACTGTGGAAAACAGTATGGAGACCTTGGGGTTTTGAATCTGGGTTCTCCGCATCTCAGTCAGATACTCTATCCACTGCGCCACTGCCTGGTCAGGCCAGAGAAGCAGTCTTTCATTTTAGATGTATTGATACCATCACCTGTCACGCATATTGCGTCATATTCTACAATTTTTAAATACTGATGTGATTCTCAGAAAGGTGTGTGTTTCAGATTTGCTAGGATGCTTGCAAGCTATTCAATCCCTGGACATCAAATCACTGCCAACCTGAGCTCATTAATGTGAATTTCCTGTTGACAATGAGCTTAATGCCAGCCTCTTACATTTTTGCCAGTCTTTAACTGTCTGACCACTCTTATTTATATCTTCCCTGTTGTTCCATGGAAAGAAATAAAAGAAGACATGAATAAGAAAGATGGAAGCAGGCATAGGACAGACTACCTGTCTGTTTTCACTTTCTAAAGTCTGCGGTGGTCTTGGAAACCGAGTCAACAAGCCTGTGCTTTGTTTAACCAGACTCAATTCTACACAAGAAGATTTAGTAACCCAAACTCGAAATATCTCTGTGTTTGTGGTGAAAGAGATGGGAGGACGCTGACAGGATCTGGTCTAGAATAGTGTGTGATGCTTCTATCCTAGTGGCTCAGGAAAACATTCTGATGTTAATACTTCTTTACTCCTTGCCTGCCTTCTTTTTCCTTTTGAGGGAGGACCGTGAAACATGCCACTTCAGCAAGACTGATTCTGGGCATGTTGAAAGGAAAGAATAGAATTTGAACTTGCTAAGAAAAAAAAAAAAGAGCAACATATTACAGGATCTTACTCATTAATTTATTCATGAATGAATGAAATATGTGGTGAGGGTCCATTATGTACCAAACACTGGCTTAGATGCTGGGGATATATTAGTAAGTAAAAATGTATAGAAATGACTGCTCTGATAGAACTAATGATATCCAAGTCATTGTCAGAAGGCAGGGTTAAGTCTAGGCCTTTAGAACCAGGGACTCACATCCTATCCTGTGTTCTAATGTGTATAGAAACCCATGGCAGACTAGTCGGGGGTGGGAGGAGCCACATTTGGGGCTAGGGTTCAAAAAGAACTTCAAGAATTTACATCCTGTTTTAATTTATTCATTTGTTACTGTTATTTATTTATAGTAATGTAGGAGAACTTATAAGCTTTGTCAGTGTTGTTCATGAGCACATTTCTTAATGGGATTAGAAAGGAGACATTAGGATTTATTAGCAAGAATTATTTAAGACAGATACTGCTTGAGCCAGAGTTGCCCTTCTGAGTTAGGCTGACACTTGGAAATTGTTCCAATCTTACATTCTTAGGTTGAAATAGCCAATCAAGGAAGTAAAAGAAAAGGCAGTTTTCCTCTCCAAATGATATGTATTTGTCATTGATAAATGTAACTTTCTCTCCTTGGAGACTTTGTAACCCTGTGGAACAGATGAGTGTCATTAGGAAACTCAGCACGTTCATTAGGGACATTCACTCAGCCAATGTCTTAAAACACATTTGCACAAATTCATGTTAGAAAGTTTTTATTTTAATTTTTTTAGTAAAAAAGGAAATACATTATTTTCAGAATAGTTTTTATTTGGTAAGTTTAATTTATTGTTTATTCACTAGCTTCTTTCTCTGGCTAGGATCTGTAGTTGTCTTTAGCACTTCTGGGGGTTTTTACCTAATTTTTTCATCTGCTCCCATTCACATTTCCCAAAGCTTATTTGTCTAATTGATTTTTGGTGTGATTTTTTGCGTTAGGTTTTCCTCGTGTGCCCGTTATAAATATTGGCAAAGATGCCTCACAAAGAATTGAATAAAAAACACATAAACACATGTATTGACTGAGAACAGCCTCTTCTTACTTTCAATCCAATTGCCCAAGCTGTCTTAACCTGGCATTTTAAAATCACCTGGTGATTCAAAGCCCCTTTGAATGAAGCTAGAATCATTAAGACGAATATAAAAATCTGTTGGCATTTTTCACAGCAGTTTTCTAAACTGTATTGCACGATTCCCATCCGCGGGTTGGACCTTAACTGGAAATGCAATTATTTTTAGACAAAACCAAACTTGACCTTTGTTTGAGAAGGAAGATGCTGCTGGAAGCCCTGTCCTCGCAGCCCGGGCGGTGCTATTTCCAGCTGTGAATGTTTGCAAGTGTTTCACATTTCCTGTTTACAGCACTATTCCTCATTCCACATTGGCTCCGCCTGTGAAAAGAGAAGCAGGCAGACACCCCAGGATCCTAATAAGCTTCTCAGCTTTTTCTGTGGTGTGGCTGTTCTTACTGTGGAACAAGATAGCAAAACGAAACAAAGCAACAAACACATTTCCACCAACAAAATCTGTAAAACTGTGCGGTGTAAACTCCAGCTCCAGGACTCTTTCTTCATTTAACTCTCTTGAGACACTCATCTCCTGCTTCTTAATTTTGGAGAGAACAGATGTATTTCTCTTCGTTGCTTAGTCTCTCTTAGGCACCAGGAAGGCTATTGTTGGGTTTCAGGTAGAGAAAATATTTTGATAGCATATGATGAAGATAGACTCATGCAAGAGTGACTTTATTTGTGTGCATGCTGTGAAAAGATGGGCTCTTACCTCAGAGATTATAATCTGAGGAACTGAAGGTAAATATCATTTACAGAAGGACTGTGACCCCTTTTTTCTCCTTTTGATTTACATGGTTTATGGGGTTAAGCAGAATAAAATGAATGCAGAATGCAGTGCATTTCAAAAGGCTATATAGTGGTGGGCAAAGGTAGGGTTACAGTTTTGAGTATGTGAAACACAGAGTTTATTCTTGCATTATTACTTATTAATTATTGCATTATTTACTTGTATTACAACTGTAACCCTACTTTTGCCCGCCCCATATATATTTTTGCAGAGTTTTCCTCTCAAAGAAGGCTCATATAACTATTACTTCAATAAAAGAGGAAGAGTCAATGATTACTGAATCAATAAAAATTCAAAGAAATGCGATTACATTTAGTAAATAAAAAGAGATGCAAAAATGTCTTAGTAAAGCCAGATGTGGTATGGATTTCACACAGAGTGTAGAAACTATCTAAAAATATGGAGATAAGAATATCACCATTTTCAAAAACAAGGAACTCTCACACCAAGCAATCTCAGCTGGTTCTCAGATGAAAATGAGAGAAATTTCTTTAAGTGACTAAGAGGATCTGCTAAATGTCACCTTTTGGGGGGAGGTTTTCTCCATTTCTCTACAGTCACACCATCTTATGAGTGCTTTTAGTAATTTTGCACTTGTTTCTTTTCTACCTGTATTAGTCAGCTCAGGCTGCTAAAACAAAGACTATAGACAGGGAGGTTTAAACAACACATTTAATTGTCACAGTTCTGAGGTATGTCTAAGGTTAAAATGCAAGTTGATTCAGTTCCAGTTAAGGACTTTCTTTTAATGACTTGCAGAAGGCTGTCATCTTGTTGTGTCCCCCATGGCAAAGAGAAAGCTAGGTCTCTGTCTTCTTCTTAAAAATCCACTAATCCCCTCATGCCCTCATTTCCCTAATTACTTTCCAAAGCCATCATCTCCAAATATGACATTGTTAGTTAGATGCTTCATTATATAAATTTCAGAAAGACACAATTCAGTCTGTAGCAATACCACTATTAAAAAATTTATTTATTGGCTTTAAATAAATTATTTATGTGAGAGAGGTAGGCGAAGAGAGAGAGAGAGAGAGAGAGAGAGGAACATCAATCTCTTCCTGTATGTGCTTGACCAGGGATTGAACCAGCAACCTTTGTGCTTTGGGATGTTGCTCTCAACCAACTAAGCTATCAGCCAGGGTGATGCTTTTTTTTTTTTTTAAACAAGTATTTCTAGAGTGACATAGAGTCTGGGGTCTTTTACTCAGTATTTTTTAAAAAGAATTTTTATTGATTTTAGAGAGAAGAAGATGGGAAAGAGAGAGAAAGACAAAGAGACAGGAACATAGATCTGTTCCTGTATGTGCCCTTACTGGGGATCCAACCTGCAACCTCCATACTTTGGGACAACACTAACCAACTGACGTATCTGACCAGGGCTCCTATTTTTGTTTAATTACCTGCTTCTTATGCTAGATAGTGAGATATTTCAGAACTGAGAGTCTATCATATCCTTGAATACTCCAAACTTAGGTTTGCCCCAGGACCTTTGCGCTTACAGTTCCCTCTGTCTGGGTGCTATTTCCTTGAACATTGTTTGCTCCCTCACTTTTTCAAGTTTCTATTCAAAGGTCACCTCTTCAGGCCTCCCTCATCACTCTGTCTCTTCATTTCCGCATTATTCTCTAGCTCTTTTTCCTAATTTATTGTATTTTTTGCTCCATAAGACTCACTTGACTATAAGACACACCTAGGGTTTTAAGGAAGAAAATAAGAAAAAAAATATTCTGAACCACATGATGTGTTAAAATATTTAATAATATACCATATTTTTCGCCCATAAGACGCACGGGCATTTTCCCCTCCACTTTTGGGGGCAAAACGTGCGTCTTATGGAGTGAAAAAATTTTTTTCCATGGCACTGATTGCCATATGATAATTATTACTTACTTACACACATATTGTTTATTTTCCCCATTAGAATCAGTTACCTGAGGGCAGTGTTCTTGTTCTATTTACCGCAGTATTCTCAGAACAGAACAATACCTGGCACTTTTGTATGGAAGAAAGAGAAAAGGAAGGAAGAAAGGAAGGGAAAGAAGGGAGAGAGAATGCAAATTTCCAGTCTATTTAGAATGACAGGTGATCTAATCTGATAAATAGCATCTGATTGAAATTCTGGTAATTTCAGTGATGAAGGAAGAAGAAAGCAGGAGTCTATGTTAAGAGATTTTTCTTGGATTTTGTAAAAGACTCAGAAAAGATTTTTTTCTCAAATGGAGTTTCTTGCTACATGGAAATTAGCGTGAATTTATTTGGCAATGTATTATGGAGGTAATTACATATTTTCTTTAAATAATGTAGGAAAGTTCTTTGAATCTTTTGTTTCTGTATTGCTTGCATCTTGCCAAATATCTCTGCGCAACCTCCTTTGTTCAGCAGTGTTTGTTAGAAGGGCTCAGTGGCAAGACGCCATGCTCATGTTATGGAGGATATGAAGGCATCTAAGGAGAGTTCATGTTCTCAAGCAGTTTCTGATCTGGCTGGGGAGACCAGCTTTCTGCTTGTATCGCCTAAGACAGTATGTGTGGGATCAAGAACTAAGATGAGCACTGCAGTCTAAAAATACTGGAGAGTCAGAGGAAGAAAGTGACGCTCAAGGCCAGCAAGGTAAGAAAGCCATGTGAAGCAGGTAGGCTCTGCGCCACGCCATGAAGGGAAGATAAGGTTCTGCTGACGTCAGAAACTAGGGAGGGAGAGCAGTAGGATTCACCATGCGGGGGCAGGAACACCTGGTGTGTGCAAGGAACCAGGCGGGCAAGGTGCTCTGTCCTTGGCTGCTGCATCAGAGTAGAAGCTACTGCCTCTCCATCCACTTTAGAAAAAGTCATCTCATGGTGGACCTGGCCACCCAATTGCCTTTCCAACTTTTGTGGTTACACATTTGAGCTGTGCTAACCTGAGATGTTATTTGTCCTTAAACATTGCCTATCTATTTTTCTATCTATCGATATAGCTATCTATCACAGGACCCTTTCTTTTCTAGGTGTGGATGGAGCACTTGCCCCAAGTATGTGATATTGGCCTCCATCATCCATATTTTCTTTGGAATTTTACTGCCATTGGTGAGAAAATGACAGTTTCTTTCTTTCTTTCTTTCATATATATATATTTAGCACACGCATGCGAGAGAAAGACAGATAGGAAGGGAGAGAGATGAGAAGCACCAACTCATAGTTGTGTCACTTTAGTTGTTCATTGATTGCTTCTCATTTGTGCCTTGACCCAGGGGCTCCAGCTGGACCAGTAACCCCTGGTTCAAGCCAGCGCCCTTGGGTGTATATGCTCCCACACTCAAGCTGGTGACCCTGCACTGAAGCTGGTGAGCCTTTGCTCAAGCCGGTGACTTCAGGATTTCAAACCTTGGTTCTCAGTGTCCCAGGTCAAAACTCTACCCACTGCATCACCACTGGTCAGGTGATGGCAGCTTTCTTAATCCCTGTCTCTAGAGAGGTGATGTGGGGAAGTAGCTCAGCCAGGGAGATAACCTGGTGTGGGATTTCGGGTTCTGGGGTATCTCAAAACCGAAGAGATTTTGTAGGGACCAGTAAAAGTTACAATACTTAGGAAGCTCCTGCCATTTGGTGATGCAGGGCCTCATAAAGCCAGCTGACCCTGAAGCCAGCTGGACCAAGCTCTATTGTCACATGCCTCTTCCACCATGGAGTGTTAAAGCATTTCTTAGCCAGACATTGCATTTTTCCTGATGAGGTTCTAGAAGACAGATGTTCCCTGAATTAAAAAATAATAAGCCATGGCTGGTCACTATTTTACCTTTTCAACAAAGCAGAGGAAATGATTATTTATTTTTAAAGCAGAACCACTAACCCTGTACATTGTCACTTGGGATACAAGTTGGGTGATTTAGGTGTAATTTGGGCTTCAGTGATGATGTTGAAACCATAAAGTGGCTTTGATTCTAGATTAATGGCTTTGACAGGGAGGTTCGAATACTCTGTCACCTGTCCTGATTTGCCTCTATCTCTGCACTGAGGGAAGCTTTTCTGCTTATGGTGGCATCTTGTTATTCACAGTACTTGCTTCCCAGCTTCCCGGCTTCCTAGAGACAGGTGAGTGATGCTCGTGAAAATGCAGTTCCTCTGGGCGGTCCCACATGCCACCCAAAAGGGCAACAAATAGGATTCCAAAAGATCATGTAGAACACACAGTCTCACCTACATCTGTTCACGTCAGGGGCAAGTTGGTGGTTAAAAACATCCTTTTGCCTATTCGCAAAATTTTAGGTGTTGGAACTTGCCCTGCGGCAAAGGGCTAGGCAACAAAGAGCCAGGAGGAGATGAAATTCTTCTTACTTGACACTGCGGGAGGCTGCTGCAGAAATGATCACTTGGGGAGAAAGGTATTTTAAATAAATGAGTCTTTGAGAAGGGGACAGTATTTTATACTGACATTTCATATTGAGGATTATTTTCCCTCTCTTGAACATTTTTCCTGCTGTATTTTTTGTGACACTATGATCTCGGTTCACTGCCTATTTCTCCACCCACTCCTCAGCCTCCTCTCCCTTTTCCCACCCCCAGAGAACAGGTGTTCCTTCAGGCCTCACCATGGGATGCCTCTACTCTCCTCCTCCCTTCTCCCCTGGGTCTCATTTCCTTCAGTAGCCTCAAGTATCACCAGCACATGAATGAGTCCTTGAATGTCATGATCCTCAGTCCCGAGATTCTGTCATTTAGCCATACACTCCCACAGTGAAACTCATGCCTTTCTCTCTCTGCTGAGCTACAGCCTTGTGTTTACTCTGGCTTGGTGGACGTTTCTATCAGGATGACCTATAGTTATGCTTTCATTTTTGTTTGCCAGTTTCAAGGCTGGTGGCAGGTAGCTGGCTGATTCTGGTGCATTGACACATGTCCTTGGAAGGGCACACTTTTGTTTGATTGATTTTTAACATACACCCCCAGGTTATTAGAGTCTGCACCAATCCTTGACATTCTATACCTGCTACTTAGCATATTTCTGTTCCATGTCTCTACCTGAAGATATTTGAGTTTGGGACTCCAGCCATAGAGTTGTTTTCCATTGTTTTTTCTCTTTCCCCATGCCCTTCATTGATGTTTGTCCTCATACCCCTAGATTAGCAGCTCCCAAGCCCAGTGTAAATCATTTTCTCAGTCTCCACTAAGTCCATGCCATTCTTCTCATTTTTCTGTCACTCAGTTATCTGAACTTCTGCAATAGAATCCTGGTTCTGTTCTGGTGACCTGCTTTAAATCGTTCTGCAAGCTTCCTCAGAGAGTGGCCTTTCCCAGATCTAACAGTCTTAATTGACTTCACATTTAGACCATATTAAGTCAACTTGCTTTATCCTGACATTCTAGGGAAGTCCATAGAAACCACTAACACTTGTCCCAGCCACCATTTGTCTACTTTTCAATTTCTCTTATTCTTGAGCCCAAATATATTACTCGTAGTTCCCTGGGCATAACCTGTACTTTTCATTAAAAAAATTTATTTTATGTTATTAACTTCAGTGAGAGAGAAAGAAAGACAGGAACATCAAGCTGTTCCTGTATGTGCCTTGACAGGGAGTCAAACCAGCAACCTCTGAGCTTTTGGAATGATGCTCTAACCAACCAAGCTATCCTGCCAGGGCTAACCTGTACTTTTCTGCCTCTGCATCTCTACTCCAGTCTTGGCTCTCCAGTTCTGTGTTGACATTCTGTCTGTCCTGTAAGACAGGCTTAGCTCAATAGGGAGTGTTGGGGACTGTAGCAAACCAGAGAGCCTGAGTTGGTTTAAAGGGCCACCCACTCTTCCACTCTAGGTAGTTATTGCCAGCTGGAATGTGGATCTAGAACTTTCAGATATGATTTTGGAAGACAAGACAGAATTCCAAGTGTTTCTAAATATTCCAGACTTTCAATGTTGGCAACAAATTTACAGAAACTATTTTTAAAAACTATCATGTGAGCTGAACCAAACCCATGCATGGGTCCCATGAGCCATCAGGTTTCCACGGGCAGCTCAGGATTCAGTCATACATGAAGCTGTTTCAGGTTCTCCCTCATTATGTATCCTTCCTTCTTCCTTTGACACCAAAGGCCCTTTGTCTGTCTTGCCCTGTGGTACTTAACGGCTTTGTACGGGGGAGACTGCTATACTGATTTTCACCTTACCATGCAACCCCCTTGAAATCTGAGACTGGATCTTGCTCAGCTCTGTCTGTCAATCTCAAAGTCGGCCAGAAATGGAAAGATTGCTTTGCATACATGAGGCATGTGCTAGTAGGTACCTTTTTAAATGGACTGCATAGTGGTAACCTTGCGTTATATATTCCTAACGATTAGGACCCAATAATGGGAGGACCAACATATTTGATGATGAATATGTATATAAACTTCCTAATCCTGGCCTTTTCACTAATATTTTGCACTTGTTTTTGATGTACGCTGCCTTCTAGATGGGAAATCTACTACTTAGGGAAATACTTCGCACTCATTTTTCCCAAGTCTATAATTATTTTTAGTTCACCTAGATTCTGGATCTCTATGTTGAGAAAAGTAGGTTTGAAGTTTTCATATTTCATCTTTGCCATTAAAAAGAGGGTTTGCTTTCCCTATCAGAGTGTACTTTCCAGTGGGGACAAACAGGGCTTAAATTCTTATAAAACAGTCTTCAAATGTATTTCTTAATATAATTTTAGATTTGGGCTCCCCTTCCCCATTAGCTTTGGCTATTTAATGAAGTTTCAGAACTGAAGGTATTTTGAGGAGAACCTCCTATGAATTTATTTTCTGCCTCTTTTGCTTTATTTTACCTGAAATGAAAAATGAGAATAATAAGGTCAAACTTCAGTGCTTTGTATTAACATTAGAATTCAATAAAATCTCATGTCTTATAAAGTACAGAAAATAAAGGGGAGGCTTCCTGTAGCAGAGAGGAGAAAAAGCACCAGGTGAAGGGACGCTGTCCCTGCAGGACGAATGGCTGAACGCAGCCGGGGAACCCCATCTCCACAGCCGGCCACGACTGAGAAATGGAAATGCCACACAAGCCAAGGTGTCTGCTTGGGCTGTGAAATTGCACACAGTTACCCCAATGCCAAGGGTAGCAGTCGAGAGAAACCTGAAAATAATGAAATGTGATTGATTACACTTGGGAAACACAACAAAGCTTGTTGAAACTAGTGTAAAAATAACGTAACATATAACAGCCCCAGAAATGATCATGGTGTTGAGCCCAGGACACGTCTGCAATAACTCATGTGTTATTGCTGATTGATTTGGTCTCTTGGCTACATTTGCTAGGAAGTCTCTCTCTTTTTCTCTCTGTTTGTGTGCATGCACATGCACTATGCATACAGATTAGAGATTTAGTTACTTTGGTTGGCAAAATCAGGAAGGCAAAGCCTATAACTGATCTGTAGAGCTTTTTTTTTTTCTTGATTGACCTACCATGGTACAAATCCCATTTTATGAAAGTAGAGGCTTTTGCCTAAACATCAAGAAATATATATATATATATATACTTTTGGTTAACGTCAAATTCTGGTCCTTTTACATGCTATAGTCTCTCCCTTATCTCTTAGGATGCTTTACAAAAGTTGAATTAACATCCACTTCTTTTTTCTTTTTCTCTTTTCCTTCCCAGAGCTGCCTCACTGTGAACCAGGCTATTTTTTTCTGAAGGAAGATTAGGTGTAGATTTCTTTCAATGGACAGACTTGTTCCAAACATCACTAGGCATGTTTCTTTCGTCTTGTATAAGCAACTGTACTTTGGTTGCCAGTAATAGATGTGGATACTGACTAACTTGATAGAATTAAAGGAAAGGCAGAATAACAAGGTACCAGATGGAAACCAGAAGTTTTTTGGGAATCTAGGTAATAAAAACAAACATTCTTTTTAGGGTTCCACTGACCTGGTAAATCAACTCCGACAGTCTTCTGTTGTTAGTTTACTAACACCTGTAAGTCTATGAATCAAGTGTTTCCCAGCTCTTGGAAAAGTGCTCCTGACATCTGAGGGCTCATTTGATGCAGGTTTCCCCCTTGAAGTTTGCTGTTGGTGTACATTTTTAACTTTATTTTCCCCAGAGATGTTAGAATTACAAGAAGGGTCGCAGTATGGGCACACATATCCTTCACAGATGGTCTGGTTATCTATTATTGTATAACAAATAACTCCAAATCTTCCTGGCCTCTAACTCCCCTTATTGTGCTTATGGATCCTGTGGGTAGGGAATTCATCCAGGGAATGTCAGGGATGGTTTGCCTCTGCTCCATGATATCTGGGGTTTCCGATGGAAAGCTCAATTACTGAGGGTGATTGGCAACTGGGGGCTAGTGTCTTCTGAAGGTTCTGTCTATCACTCATAAACTCGGTGGTTGACGTTGGCTTTTGGCTGAAATCTTAATCCCTGGACATATAAGCTGGGCCCTTTATACCCTTTCTCTCCATGTAGTCTGGGCATCCACTCCACATAGTAGCTGGGTCCAAGGGTGAGCATCCCAAGACAGAGAGCCAGGTCGAACTGTATTGCCTTTTCAAACCGACTCTCTGAACTTGACTATGCAGTGTCCTTTCCCCAGCATTCTCTTCATGGGGGCAGCAACAAAGGCCTTCGAATTTCAAGGGGAGGGGAAGAAATTTTACCTTGCAATGGCAAGGTAATGGAAGAACATTTGGAATCCAAAACATTAATGCTGCTAGCTATTTTTGGAGAATACAGTTTGCCACAGACAGCCATCTGGCCACAACAATACACATTCCTTCCACGTATTCACTTTCCCTGCAAATATCCCTACGATTTTATCTGATTATGGCCTCAGAATGAGACTTGAGGATCAGGACTCTGTCTTCTAATGTAGACCCAGGTTGGGGAAAGGCTTGATGCAGGAGCAGAAGTCCCATGCCTTGCTTTCCTCTGTATCCATGTTTCAAGACCATGTTTAGGTCTGTGTTCTGTTTTCTCTTCTATAAAATGGGAACAGTGATCACAGTATTGACCTCACTGGGAAGTGGTGATAATGAAGGTAGTTAATGCATATCTTACATTTAGAACAGCGCCTGGCATATACAGGAGGTAATAATTGTTATCCTTGAAATCTCTCAATTGTTTGATTTATTTACCTGTTTATTTCTTTTTTTAAGTAAGAAGCGGGGAGGCAGAAAGACAGACTCCCACATGCTCCCAACCAGGATCCACCCGGCAAGGCCCCTACCAGGTGATGCTCTGCCCATCTGGGGTGTTGCTATGTTGCTCGGCAACAGAGCTATTTTAGTGTCTGAGGCAAGGCCATGGAGCCATCCTCAGTGCCCGAGGCCAACTTGTTCCAACTGAGCCCTGATATGGAATTGAACCCAGGACATTCACATTCTGGGCCAATGTTCTACCACTGAGCCAACTGGCCAGGGCCCATTATTTGATTTATATTAAAAAAACAAACAAACCATGTTAAATGTAATAATGTGTTGAAGAAACATATAAATGATGGTCTCCCTCTTCTTCTAAAGACAAATATATAAGCGAAACAAACAAACTTCAAGTTTTCCCTTTTACCTAGCTTATAAAGTTCAAAGCCATGATTAGGACATTCAAAGCCCTCTGCAGCCTGGCCTCAACCCACTGTCTGTCTCATCTTCACCTTCTCATCTCCACATTGTCTAGACTTCATTCACACTGGAATGTCCTTCCCCAAACACGTTCTGTATGTTAATGTCTTTCTCCCTTTCCTGACGCTGCCCTCTATAGGAGAGCCATCTCACCCTTCTCTGCCGGTTAAAAATCTCTTCATTTTTAAAGGATTTATAAAACACTTTCTCTTTGAAGTCTTCTGTTTTCCCCAAGTTAGAGCTAGTTATTTTCCTCTTCAGCCCTGAAAATGCTTATATAAACAAACAAACAAAAAAACCCCAAAGTTAAATTTTGTCATGAATTCCCTGTATCTTGTGTTATATAATTAGTTGTACTTCTCACTCTCTTGGACGCCACAATATTATTTTTGTCTTACAGTTTTTTAATAGTATGAGAATTTTCAAACGTACAGAGAAACTGAAGGCACAGAACAAGAAATGCAACCCGCAAACCTACCCCTTGTTTTCAACATTTGTTATCACGTCACATTTACTTTATGTGATGTGTATTTTTATTTCCACTGAGTCATTTAAATGTGTCAGATATCATGACACTTTATCTCTAACTATTTCAGCACAGAGCTCTCAAAATAAGGACAAACTACCTCATAACCATCGTGCAATGATAACACCCAGGAAAATCAATAGTGATTCCCGAATGTCAGCTAATACAGTTTATCTTCTGTTTCCCCAATTGAGAGAAGATCATGCCTTCATTACTATTTATAGCATAGTGGAGAATATCACTTTCTTTTGAATTGAAGAATATGAGTGCTGCTAATGTCATTAGGAGCCTTTAGGAGCCTTTCTGGCAGAAATGAGCCTTTTTCAATGTGCTTGTTACCATGATACTTGTTTCTCTATGTTCTTAGTCTTAGCTTTGATCCCGGTCCCCGGCCCTTAACACTCTAATGCGGTGGTTCTTAACCTTTTTTGAGGTACCGAACCCACCAGTTTCATATGTGCATTCACCAAACCCTTCTTTAGTGATAAATAAAATATGATTTTTTTTCCAAATTCAAGACATAGGTATATGTTTTTTTACTGGTGCACAAAATGAGCCGTGCATGAACATCACCTTGCTCAAAGAACAAAACCAACCAAGTGCATGAACTCACAACAAATTACGGTATTACTTTATCCTGACCTCCGCGGCAGAGGCTTCTCCAAACCCCTGAGACCGACTCATCGAACCCCTAGGGTTTGATAGAACCCAGGTTAAGAACCACTGTTCTGATGCTATGGAAATGAGACTAAGTGGTTTCATTTAGAGTTGAATATTTCAGGAAGATTGAGTTGCATTTTCATTCTACTGGCACCACAATCCTGTTCACTTTTCTGAGAGTTCTAGTGGTTTTTTTTTTTTTTTTTTTTTGGTAAAGTAACAGTCCTGAAGACTGACAATTGAGTCACCTCTAATTTGGTGATTGTTTTAAACTGGTGGATCATGCAGAGATTTTTGCCTTTCTCTTTTCCTTCTGTCTATCTCCAGGCCATTTCAGTGACAGGATTTTCAAGAAGGTAAAAGACAAAGGAAAGGGAACTGAATACCATTTCATTGTTTTGTTGGCAACACTGGTCAGATCTGGTAGTGACCAGAGTCTCACGCAAAATTTAGGTTTGTAGATAATAGCTGAGTTTTCCTTTTCCAGAATCTCCTTGTTCTATGTGGTGAGTCACTTTTAAATAAATAAAGCACATTAAGGAACTTAAGGAGTTTGTGCCAGTACAAGATATGGCTTTATAAGAAAAGTTGATCAAGCCTGACCAGGTAGTGGTGCAGTGGATAGAGCATCACCCCGGGATTCTGAGGACTCAAGTTTGAAACCCAGAGGTTGCTGGCTTGAGCATGAGCTCATCTGGTTGAGTGCAGGCTTACCAGCTTAAGCACAGGGTTGCCAGCTTGAGCATGGTATTATGGACATGATCTCATGGTCACTAGCTTGAGCCCAGAGGTTGCTGGCTTGAAGCTCAAGGTCGCTGGCTTGAGCCCAAGGTCTCTGACTTAAACAAAGGTTCAATGACTCAGCTGGAGCCCCTCCACCCCCCATCAAACCACATATGGAAAAGCAATCAATGAACCTCAGGTGTCACAACTATGAATTGATGCTTCTCGTCTCTCTCCCTTCCTGTCTATCTGTTCCTGTCTCTTCATCTCTCTCTCTCTCTAAAGAAAAAAGGAGTCAATCAAGAATTGTTACTTCCACTAACGGGAAAGAACTGGAGTCTGTCATGATTGCAGAGTCACCCTTGCCACTCCATGTGCCCAAAGCTAAATGCAGTTCTTTAGTTCATAATTCCTTTCTCTGCCACTATTTTGCTTTTTTCCTTGCATGACTTGGTGACTTTGTATGGCATGCTTTAAGCACTATATCTAAAATATACTAGACTTCTTTTATTTCCCCGGGTATGCTAGTAAAAATGGATGTTTTTTGTTATGTTATTTATAAAAGCAAAGGTTGCAATCAGGCTCTGCGCTGTTGAATCATTGACTCTAAAACTTTTGTCTTAGTTGCTAAGGCATAAGTTCTGGAGTAAAATGTACTACAGTACTCTGAGATTAATTTAGACTTATATAGTCTATCTGTAAAGCCAATAACCATGGCCAGCATCACAGCCACCTGGCCAGTGCAGGTTTGCATTTGATTTGGACAGTCGGTAATGAAATAATGGAGCCAAGAACTGGTGAGCTATCAGCTTTAATCCTTGCTTGCACCCAGCCGGCAAGTAAAAACACACACTGGGCTCCCAAACCCACTCATTCAGTGCTCAAAGGTTTCTAGCTCACCAGACTTATTCACCTCTGTTTCCCATCTCCTCCTGCACAAACTCTGCACAAACTGGCTTCTTCCTCAGCACTCCGCCATCTTGGCTGCTTCTCCTCTCCTCCACGTGGCCTTAATCTGCTCGCCTCTCTAATGCTAACCTCAGGAACCGAGAGCAAGCAAGCTCCTGGTCTGTCCCATTTTACAGTGTAGAAATCCAAACCTTTAATCCAATCTACAAACAAGGAAGTCACTGATGCAAAGCCACTTATCTGAGGCATAATGGGAGGATTCCTCATAAGAGGGCACCACCCCACATCATCCAACCATTCAAGGGTGTGGGGAAAAGATCACTCTTAAAACTTGCATGTGGGCAGCGCCATCTTTAACAAAGTGAGCATAGTATATTTTATCGGCCCAACACCATCCCAGAAGAAATACTATCATTGTTGATGTTTATTCAGGTCACATAAATCTTGATTTTGTTTTTCATGTTGTTTTCTACTATTATTTCCCTTTCTTGTCATTTTAGCAAAAATTTGAGCTTTGAGTTACGGTAATTTGAGTTAAGACATTGTTTCTAGGCCCTGGCCAGTTGGCTCAGTGGTAGAGTATTGGCCCGGCATGTAGAAGTCCCAGGTTTGATTCACAGTCAAGACACACAGGAGAAGTGCCCATCTGTGTCTCCACCTTTCCCCACTCTCCTTACTCTCTATCTCTCTCTTCCCTTCCTGCAGCCAAGGCTCCATTGGAGCAAAGTTGGCCTGCACGCTGAGGATGACTCAGTGGCCTCTGCCTCAGTTGCTAGAATAGCTCCAGTTGTAACAGAGCAATGCCCCGGAAAGGCAGATCATTGCCCCCTGGAGGGCATGCCAGTTGGATCCCGGTTGGGCACATGCAGGAGTCTGTCTCTCTGCCTCCCCGCTTCTCACTTCAGAAAAATACAAAAAAAAAAAAAATGACATTGCTTTTACTATGCAGTAAGAAGGGGTAAGAAGTTGAGCATCTCATGAACTGTGGGACACTGAGAAATTCTCCAGTTTTCCCTAATTGGACTTCCCTAATGGAACTTAATCATGTGTCCATAACATTCCCCATGGACTGTTAACTTGGTTTAAGTACATTACTGAAAAAATAGTAATGATTTTTGGATTATCCAAGTTATAGATCCTCTCGACTTACAGTTCTCATTATTAAAAAGGAACTGTCAAACTTGTTGAAGGAGACTATAGGTCAAGGTTATAGAACTTTATGGCCTTTTCTCTCTTCTGTGAATATATATACTTTAATTCACAAGAAAGAGGAAGGCTAGTTTGTTTCTGCCAAGCCCTGTACTAGCGACAAAAAACCAACCTATCAAGCTCTGAGTGATTGTTCCACTTTGAGTTTCTCAGAATATGGTCTTTAAAAATGTTGTATTCTTTCCTAGAGAAACATACAGTTTCTTTGATGGTCTGCTGTTTTCTGGGGTCTCCCTCATTTTTGATCTTCTTAAAGCTCCCTTATTCATTCAGCAAGGAACTATTTTGAGCTATTACTGTTGGAGCTTGACCTTGCAAATGACAAAGATGAACTTAGTGGTTTCTCAAGCCTCTTAATCTCACAGCTGAATTATCATTTTGAACCTAAATGAACATCAGATTGCTCCAACTCTAGTGATGTATGACCTGGTGAATACCATTGGTCACAGGATCAATGGGGGTCAACAGAAAAGGTATGGTGCCTCCAGTGTTTATTTTTTAACATAAAGTGCAAGTAGTGCTTTGAAGATAAAAAGCCTTCTCTTAGAACTCGAGAGCCAAAGAAGCTCCAACAGAGAAATCTGATATGAGAATTGCACTGTCCTGACTCCCAATTATATGATCCTTTCGGTTTCATAAAACAGGTCATCTCTTTGTACTGCTTCTGGTAGTAGGCCCTGAGATTCTGAACTGGGAAGAGAAAGATAACAGGTTCATACGCTTTCTTGCTTTCTTATAAAAATCATCTGGGTTGCTTCTGAAAGCAGGGTGGCAGCATGTGGGCACTGTGGTTTAGGTTCTCCAATACCTACCTCCAAGGGAGACCGTGTGTCTGGCTAGACCCAAGGAGATCAGATAGTCTGCTTGCTACTGTTCAATTCCATGAGGGCCATCTGAAAATGTCTGGTCTCAGAAAGACAAGGGAGAAGAAAGGAGCTCTAGTTTTTAATTCTGCTCAGACCCTCAAGCAATGCATGATTCAGAAAGATAAGCTCGTGGATAGCAAACAGGTGCTAGTTCTACCAAAGGTAGGAGGAAGAATGAGAAGCAGAACGCCAGCTTTCCTGGTTTTCTATGCATCTTTCCTACTTACTCATGCAGTAAGAATTCTATCAAGGTCTTGGCTGGTTGGCTCAGTGGTAGAGCATCAGCCTGGCTTATGGAAGTCCCCGGTTTGATTCCTGGCCAGGGCACACAGGAAAAGCGCCAATCTGCTTTTTCACCCTTCCCTCTCTCCTTCTTCTCTAACTCTCTCTTCCCCTCCCGCAGCCAAGGCTCGATTGGAGCAAAGGTGGCCCAGGTGCTGAGGATGGCTCCATGGCTCCACCTCAGGTGCTAGAATGGCTCTGGTGGCAATGGAGCAGTGCCCCAAATGAGCAGAGCATTGCCCCCTGGTGGACATGCTGGGTGGATCCTGGCGCATGAAGGAATCTGTCTCTCTGCCTCTCTGCTTCTCACTTCGGGGTGTGGGGGGGAGCTCTCAAGCTCTTCCTTTGTGCCCAATACTGGGCTCTGTTTCTTGTCTGTTAGTTAATAATGTTGAGTCCCTAGAAACTCTTGCCGGTTCTCCTGACCTATGTCTCACCCCTCTACTCACATCTAGAAAAGTGCTTTGGTTTTGCTATCAGAAGCACCTGGGTTCAAATTCAGTTTCTGCCATTTTGGAATATAAAGGAAATAGATTGCACACCCACCCCCCTGCCTCTTACCAGCACATGGTTTCCCTTGGGGGAAGGAACACCTTCCCTGCTGCATGGCTTCTGTTGATGGGAATACAAATCTAGGTGTACTGCCATTTCTTAGCCAAGCTGGGTCCATGACTATGCTAAAACTTGAGTCTTGAGTAAGGAATAAATTCTAACAAAAATGTAGAGTCCATTTATCCCAATAGAAACATTGGACAGGTGTTTGAGTAATTCCCGATGCTGAGAGTTGTCCCATTTTTATCTTGTTTTCTGGTTTTCCAAACGCAGGAAGCCAACATCCTGTCAACATAATCCCCTTTCTGCTGCTTCTTGCCAGAGTGGGTTTCTATAACCCACAATCCAAGAAGTCCAGGCCGATAAACCTTTGGTCCAGTTACTTAAATCTCTCTTGTTCATAGTTTCTGCATTTCTAAAATGGAGGAAATAATGCCTACTGGACAGGGTGGGGTGTGGATGAACCGTGAGGTTATGGTAATGAACTTGGGACAGTGCGGCAGACAAGGGAGACACAATAAATGGTAGTTAGGATCCTGATAAATGCTTTCTACTCTCTCTGCTTATAGCCCTGCCTTGGGGTGAGTCCGTTCCACCCCTCTCCGAATTTGCATTCCTCCTGCAGAGGTCACTTGGCAGCCTGGATTCATTAAGAAAAGACAGGCTCAGAAATAGAAAAAGTAGAGATGAGGCAGAAGCTCAAGAGCAGCGTGGAAAGTGACAGGACTGCTCTGAGGAAGCTGGAGGTGTCGTCTGGGAGGGAACTGTGAACAGCGGGTGGGTGAAGGGTTATGAGGCAGCTTCCACAGATTCCTGTTTCTGTTCTCACCGCCCTGATTGGAATTTTGAGTCTTCGTTTACTTCAGATCTTCTCTCTATGATTCTGCTAGGAAAAGGCTGGCTGCATTTTATTTCTGCCTGAATGAGGTTTGTGGACATGGATATTTTCACTTGTTTTTGTTTTTGAATCGATAGAAATAAATAATCATTTTAGTGTTGCTTGGTAAAAAATGGCACGTTGTTCTCATCTCGATTGTTGTCATTTCAAGAGTCTTTCAGGCATAATAAGTGCTAAAATTGCTTTTTGCCTAGAGGCAACCCCTAAAGGGGTGTAGTGCAGGGGTTCTTGTGGGAACATGGGAGCTAGTCTGCTTGAATTCAAATCAGGACTTTTTCACCAACTACCTGTGTGACTTTAGGAAAGTAACGTAATCTCTCTCTCTCTCTCTCTCTCTCTGAGTGTGTCAGTTTTCCCAGCTGTAAAATGTAGGCTGATAATAGTAGCACCATGTTGTGGAAATGAGGTAAAAGCACGTGGTCCCATGTGAGACTTATTGTTGGACAGATAAAATATATATGCTCATTTTGTTAAAGATGGCGCTGCCCACGTGCAAGTCCTTTGATATTAATGTGTTTTGGGGGACAGGCTCTAAGCAGGCCGAGTCGTTATAGCCTAAGGCTTAGTTTTAAGAGTAAGCTTTTTCCCACAGCCTTGACTGATTGGATGATGTGGGGTGGTGCACTCTCATGGGAATTTCATTATGCCTCAGACAAGTGACTTTGTATCAGAGACTTCCTTGTTTGTAGATTGGTCTGGATTTCTACACTATAAAGTGGGGCAGACCAGGAGCTTGCTCTCTCGGTTCCTGAAATTAGCAGTAGAAAGGAGAGCAGAGAAAGACCACGTGCAGAAGGCCAGGAGAAGCAGCCAAGATGGCGGAGCGCTGAGGAAGAAGCCAGTTTGCGCAGAGAGAAGGAGATGGGGAACAGAGGTGAATAAGTCTGGTGAGCTAGAAATCTTTGATGCTAGGAAAGTCGGATAAGTCAGCAGCTTTGTGAGCACTGAATGAGTGGGTTTTGGAGCCC
The DNA here is from genome assembly GCA_037038555.1 of Rhynchonycteris naso. NCBI lineage: Eukaryota > Metazoa > Chordata > Mammalia > Chiroptera > Emballonuridae > Rhynchonycteris > Rhynchonycteris naso. Next base: position 54,467,412 of record CM073004.1, read on the forward strand.
AGTGTATTTTTACTTGCCCGCCGGATGCAAGCTAGGATTAAAGATAGTAGCCCACCAGTTCTTGGCTCCGTTGTTTCATTACCGACTGTCCGAATCTAATGCCAACCTGCACGGGCCAGGTGGCTGTGATGGTGGCCTTGGCCACTGGCTTTACACTTATAATAAGTGCTCAATGAGTATATTTGTTATGATTACATTTGTGCTGAAATACACAGGGTTTAATTGAAGGGAAAAGGAGGAAAGGTGCTTGGGGTAGACACAGAATTTAAGGCAGAGCCGCTAACTCCCGGTTGAGAGGGAGGGGACACAGGGCAGAGCTGGGACCTCAGTAGCAAGAGTTGCTGGCTGACCCCTCTGGACACCTGCCGTCCAGGTGATGCTCCTATCAGTCAGCTGGGCTCAGTGCCCTGCCTTCCAAATGCACAGCATCCTAAATATCCAGCAATGGGAAGAACCAGTGAGCCACCCAGATCGTACTATGTGGGAAGAACACTACAGGCCCAGCCTGGAGTTTGCATCCTTCTTCCTGCTTGTCAAAAATGAAATCAGTGTTAGTAAAGGGCAGTGCTCCGGGTGAGCCTGGCAAGATAGGAACCCTGCGAAGCCCCGGCTCCTTTTAAATCCTCACTATAGGCAGAATCCCCACAGAGAAAAGTGTTTTTATTAGCTGTGGGATGATGGTTGGAAAATTCAGAAAGCTGCAGATCATCTTTGATCCTGGAAGCCTCTACCAAACAAAAAGTTTTCATACTTTCTCCTTGATACCACCAAGTAGTAGTGTCAATTGTTGAAATATCTTTGTTTTGTTTTGTACAAAAAGTCTGTACTCTGCGGTGGGGGTGTCAATATTTGAGGGGAGGAGACAGATTTGTAAAAAATGTTTGGAGTTTATTAATAATTGAGGAGATCCTTTTAATGGGTAATCTGCAACTAGCAGACCTCTTTTTTTGGGAGAAACATTATTAAACAAGGTGCATTGACGTAACACTTTATTAAAAATCAAAGAGGTAGTCTATTGAGTTAAACACAATTTCTGAAAGTGTAAAAATTTCTCTCTAGTGAGAGAAATGATGATAATGATAACTAACACTGACTTATTCTGTGCTATGCTAAGTGCATTACATGTATTAATTCATTGCCGTCTACCAAGAACCCTGTGAAGTAGGTATTATTATTATTATGTCCATTTTACAGGTCAGGGAACTGAGGACAGAAAGGTGAATGAGCTCATTCAAAAATCACACAAGTAAGTGGCAGAGAGGGATGTAAAATCAGGTCATCTGAGGCCAGAGCCCAGGCTCTTAGCCAGTACGTTCCACAGTGATTTGCAGGCTGGGAACATCAGGTTCTAGACTGAGGAAGGAGAGACTCAGAAATGAAATAACCATTAGTTGTGCACACCATGTGCCAATATATACCATATATATGTTGCCTTGTTCCTCCCAGAAAACCTTTGAAGAAGGTAGTGTTATACCTATTTTGTAGAAGGCATTAAAAGATAAACCAAGGCATATAAAACTTTTAAGAGTTTATGGGAGCAAAAATTACTTTGAATTGTACAATAGCCAATCTAGTGCATAGAAAGGTGCTCCAAGGAGCTGTACAAAATACAAGACTATTTTAGGCAGAAGGTGCAATGAAATTACACTAGGCAAAAAGAAATGAAAAGAAAGGAAAAAAGCATTGTTACTTTCCTTTAGGGAATGACAGAGGTCTATTGGCAAGATTGTTTAACTAATATGGATCAGGTGATTCCTGACTGATTGGATTAAGATTCTATTTCTTTACTAGCTGATACTAAAATAAAGTTAAGTCTCAGTTTGCTGCTGTGGGGCTTAGCATAAGTGACTCCATTTTGGACCTACCTTGTTTCTAACAAGGGGAAAACAAAAGCTGTTTAATGTTATATAGCCAGTTGATACAGGAAGTGGGTTCTGGTGTTCAAACGCATGCATCCTGGACATGACACAGCTTGTGCTTCAAAAACAAAAAACAAAAACATATTACAGTCTTTTGACTAAAACTGTTTGAAATGTTTTTCTCTTCAACTTCCTTAACTGTGCCCTATATTTTATTATGATGTGTTTGTTGTGCACAATATACCCATATATTCAAAAAGAAGACTCTGAGAAGTGGAGTGTCAGAGTTCTGATCTAGACACCAAGTCATGAGGAGCAGAGGATTTGAAATACTAGCTTCTCATAATGGTTTCAACCTGAATTTCTGAGAGCCCTTCGTCATAGATTATATATAGGATTAATCTAGCCACCAGGATTTTTAGCTCCAAAGGCATTTGTCAATTCAATGAGAAAAGGAAGGAAAGTATATCCTGAAAAAATTTGTTATTTCTAAGTAACATACAGTTGTCAATCTTCTACAAAAATCAAAACAAATGAACAAAACACTTAAATGCTTTTGGAATTGGAAAGTTAACCGATCCACATAAGCACAGATGGCTCAGGAACCTAGGATATGAGGCCTGCAGATTCAGAGGATTTGTCCTTGAGATGCTTCCTAAATTTTTCTATCTGAAGAATGGAATCATAACCCAGCTCATTCTATATGACAAAGATGAATGAATGGGATGCAATTCTTCTCTCTTTTACACGAAATAAATGTAAGTCATTTTGGAATGGATTATCTACTTCTAAAAATGGTCAAAGTCAGCCATAGAAACAGACTTCTGTGGAACCGGAATTTGTCATTTGTGTGACCAAGGGTATGATATAACACAAGGATTACCTCACTGTAAGAGGTTTGCATTGGTTGTTATGAAAAGGCTGCTAATACTCAAAGGTCCTTTTGAGACACCAAATAACATTAGGAACAGGTGAGATCAGGGTTGGTCTAAATTCAGAATTTTCTTGAGAGTGTTTGTATCACTATGAGCACGGCTTAGAAATGCCAGCTTGAACCATTACTTCCTGTGAACAATGTCTTGGATCTTATATAATGTTTATTTTTTTGTGTGTGAACTAAGATCCATACTCAAATTAATCAAATAAAAGAGCATTAAATGTACAAGAGAGATACTTAGTCTCCAAGTATGCCTCCTCCAGGTTAAGTCAACAAACAGATATTGGAAATTTTAGAAAAGAAAAAAAAAAGACCCAGGCAAAGCAGCATTTTTAGCTAATAGAAACAGGAAAGTTAAACAGGTTTTAGCTCATTCATTCATTCTTTTATCAAATTAATCCATTTATTTTACAACAGGCCTTATTGACTGTCTATCTTATCATGTGCTGAAAACATAACATACTTCATTAACTAGGAGCCCTACCCTATATGTAAGAAAACTGAGGCTCAGCGCTTGGAAGAATTCAAATCCAGGGCACTTTGTTTCAAAGCCCACACCTATTCTGCACAGCCAGTCTGAAACTTTCCAGTGTCAGAATTCCCTGGGAGAAGTGTCTTAAATGCAGATTCCAGGGATCACCTCTAGATATTTTGATTCAGTTGGGCTGAAGAGAGGGCTAGGGATCTCCATGATTCTGATGCCTTTCATCAGCAAACTGCACCTTGCTAGGCACTGCCCTACAATATGTTGTCTCTCGATAGACAGCAGTTTCTTTAAGAAAAACTCTGAGATCACCCTCATGGTCAGCTTTAGTATCTTCACAAACAAATAAGGGCAATAACATTTACCTTGATCCCTGCTGGGAAGAGGGACGAATGTGCTGTGTGGAAGGAACTCAGCATGTCTGACAGGTAGAACCTGCTCTGTAAGCGATAACAGCCTTTCCCAACAAAGGACCAGAATAGTCAATGTTAAGAACTTTTACAGAGTGCCATTTAGGGGATGAATCATTTACCTGACCTAAATCAGGAGTAAGGGACAGAGAAAATAGGAATAGAGTTGCCTAAGAAATGAAGAGCAGGAATGGAAATATAATGAATGATAGAAACAAAATCAATTGGGAAGTAAGATAATCTTTATTGCTAAAGTAGTCCAGATACATGTCATGAAACTAACTCCACTGCTGGTCATTGTGTGACTTTTGGTCAAGTTACTTCTTTCAGAATATCACTTCCTGTAGCTATAAACCTGAAATGATAAGGGCTTCCTTATAGAGTTGTTGTGAATATTGAATGAAATAAGAGTATACAGAGGAGTCAGCAAGAAACTAGGAAGTTATCTGGCACACAGTAGACATGTGAAAATAGTGGGTCTGGAAGCTAAGATAATATTATGATTAGGAGAATCATTATTATTCTTATAGATTATATCTTGAATCTGGAAAATATATAGTATGAGCTCATAATTCTTGATAGGAAACCATTGGGGTCAGAGCTTTAGGATTTAAAAAGGTGGTATGATGCAGATATCACATATCATATAACCCATCAGTGACTGGACAAGTACCTGCAATCAAACACCAGTTTTTCTGCAGTGAAATGGATGAATATTCACACTAAGTGGTAAAAGTAGCCTCATGTCAGTTCAGGTCAGGTTTTGCCATTGAATGTTAACAAAAAGCTATTAGTTTTTATAGTTTCTTGGATCTTGGAATTGTAGATAAGAGATTGTGGACCTAACATTTTCATTAACATTATTCTCCCAGATGCTACTTCCCAAATCCATAAAGTGGGCACATTAGTAGCAAGTGTAATATCATATTTAAATTAATTCAGTATATTTTTATAAAGTTGGAGTTTTATGCATTATTAACCAATGGAATGAAATAGAAGGTTACATTGCACTATTTATTTTTTCTTATTTTGCAAACTTTAAAAAGTGAAATAAAATCAGAGAAGGTTTAGAAATAAGAAGGAAAAATTACCTTCATTGTACAAGCATCCTAAAACAAAGCTACTATTTTTTTGCACATTCTTTTATAAGTTTTATATAAATTTTATCTAAATACAATACATTGGCCACATAATTTTCTATCTTGCCTTTTTTTCTTAAAAAAAGATTTTCATCTTCCTACAACACCTTCACAGGGGTCACTAAAATTTGCATACTGTTACATATTATTATACTTACATAACAATTTCCTATCTGTGGAAGTTTTCATACTTACCAAAATGCTCTGATGAACCACATTTGCTCTTAAACAAGTTTATTTCCTAAGAATCATCTTAGCAAGCATGATGATGCAAAATTCGGGTTATAAAATATGTAAAGATCTTAGACTAAAACCATTGTAGCAGGTAAGAGCAGATCAAGATCCATAAATCACGTGAAATGCTGAGGTCTTTAGTTCATAAAAGGGAGTCTGGGGGTTATCTCAATGTTAGGTGAGGGAAGACCTTCATTTAAAGCTGAAGGTGTGAAGAGAACTTCATTTAGAGAAACAAGAAGTGAGCAAGGGCCATAGAAGGCAGTCCATGCAATCATGTGGGACAGGTGTCAACAGAGTGGTCTTGTGGTTCTGTGAAGGGGCTGCCTGGGTTGGTTTACAGGGATAGAGGCAAATGGTTCTGCCTGGAATCTTCCTTTCTTCTAGTATTGCCTTTATTTCTTTTAAGTGATTTCTCAAAGTTGGCATTATCTTTACATGATCTCAGTCCAGATTACCATCTGCTCTCACCTGGACTCCTGCAAAATCCATCCTAACCCGTTCCCCACATTCACCCTGGAGGTTCTCTAATCCTTTTCCTACACAGCAACCAAAGGATCTTTCTGAGGTGCAAATTTACTCATCATCCCCTGATTAAAACTCCTCAGTGTCTTCCTGGTATTCCTAAAACAAAGATAAAAATATTTAATCTGGATCAGTTCAGACTCTTGAGTATAAGTAACAAGCAACCTAATCAAGTTGACTTCCAATAAAAAAGGTAATGTAATTGAATAATTCTATTCAATAATTAAGGCTCAGAATTTGAAGAGATTTAATAAAGATCTGCTTCCTCTTTCCACCAGCTTGGTTTCCTCTATGTTGATGCTTCTCAGGTGAGGTCTCTGTCCATGGTCACAACACAACTACCAGCAACTCTATTTGCTGTGGGGCAAAGTACTCACCTTAGCAGTCTTAACCAAAGCCCTGGGACTCACACTGATTGGATGGGCTTGGATCATGCGTTCACTCCTGAATAATTACTGAGGCCATGAGAATAGGATATACTGCGGCACCTTGACACACGAGTTTAATTCATTTCATGGCTGAGCTCGTGACTCAATTTGCTCATGTGTCAAATTGAATTTCCCTATTTAAATTAGTGGGAATGCAATTAATTCGTTCTGGCCCCCAAAAACCACATGAATTTTTTGTTTTATATACTTTTAAATAAGAAAATGTACTTTATAAATAACAACAATATATGTATACACACACACATACATATACATAATACGAGAGAATGTAAAGAAATAAAGTGGTTTATGAAGTGAATTTACCTTCAAGGTCAGGTGAAGATGCTGGCAGAGTGGGGGAGACTGGTGAAAGAGGTTTTCATTTCACAAGTTATCGCTTAACATAACTTACTTTCTACACACTTAATGGTACATTTAGTTGCAAAATTTAACTTACACACTATGCATGATTTGTAACTTTATCGCTAAATTTAATTGCTATTTATTTATTTTGCTTAATCATCATTTTGTTCACTGCTTTGGGATTTTTCGACACACTTTCCTCGCTTTCACTTAGAGGCCGTTTTCAACAAAAACCTTTCCATGGAAGTTTGTTTCTTCCTCCCTATCAGAACGTTTGGAAGGTCATCTAGTGGAGGGTTGCAGAAGTTTATGATTCAAATAACCGCTTGTGATGTAAAGCAAAAAATCATGCAAGTGGCTGTTTTTCAAGTTGCTCGTGATTTAAAGTGCTCGTGTGTCAAGGTACCACTGTATTGATTGGCCAAGGGCTGGATCAAATGCTTTACGTATATTCTGCCTCACACAAACCATATAGACTGAGTGTGTGTGTGTGTGTGTGCAGGAAGAGCACAGAGCACAGATATGTGTAGTAAAGCTTAAGTTCTTGCTTTTGGAAGAGTGAAAATCTATTAGGGGAAGAAAGAGATACTAGTGTTTATTATTATGTTTATACATCAGGTTTCCTTTTTGTATTTCCTACCTGTTTCTCCAGCTTTATTTATCACAACATTCCCTTTGCCTTCCATAATCTAGCCACATTAGTTCTTCTATCAGATAGATACAGCTGCATAACAAATCACCCCCGAATTGGTGCCTTAAAATAGTAACCATTTAACATTTCTCCTTAGTCCATAGGTCAGCTTGGTGGTTCTGCTGATCTGAGTGGAGCTTGACTGATCCTGCCCTGGCTTATCCTGCATCTGTGGTCAGGCCAGAAGAGGGCTAGATGGTTTAGAAGAATCTTGGTTGGAATGACACAGCTGTGCTCCATGTGGCCTCTCCTTGTCTATCAGGTTAGCACAGGTTTGTTATTATGGTGGCCTCACAGTCCAAGAGAACAAATAGCAGTCTTCAAGGTACCTTGAGACCTACGCTTAGGAACTGGCATATGCACCATCAGCAAGTCATGTGGCCAAGCTTAGGGTCAGTGTGGGAAGGTATTAACGAAGACTGTGGACACAGAAAGATGTGAAAATTGAGACCATTACTGAGTCAACCTATAAATCCTCGGTCAGTTTTTCTGATGAATGTACTTTGCTTTTTCTCACAACACTGTTGTTGTACTGGCTCTTACTTTGGCTTAAAACAACACCCTTCCTAACCTTTCCTCTACCCTTCACTATCCCTAGTTAATTCTTACTTATCCTTCAGACTTCTCTAACTTGGTAAAACTGCTATGTTATATACATTAAATTACCATGTATCTCCATCTCAAAGTATTTATTGAAGTTGAATTTTATATTTATATGTGTGATTATTTGATTAATGTCTGTATGCCCACCGTGGATTATAACCTCCATGAGGACAAAGACTGACTTCTATTCTTTCTTTCCCTTTAACTTATCCTCTCTCTCTCTTCTTTTTTCTTTAACATAATGCTTTCTTATCATTTTAGATTTGACATGTAGCACAATGCTTGGCATATATTAGAATATCAGTAATAGTTGTTTATTGAATGACAATTGGATGATTACTATAAGTTAAGATTGTACCTTCAAGGGTATTCTGAAAATATGGCTGCCTGTCTTGCCATACCAGTGTATTTCTTTTCAAATTAAATTAAAATTTTTTAGATTTCCTTTTTGCTTTCTTTCTTTTTTTCATACTAGTCTCATTAGCTGTAACTCGGGTCTATGTATGTGTTCCTTGTCATACTGTATTAGTGGAAAAGATTGGTGGTGTAATTTTTTGATGGAAAGCAGAGCTAAAAACTTATTCTTCTATTAAGCCAAATAAGAGATGAAATGGCAAGTCCAAGTTAATATCATTAAAACCTACAGTTCTGGTTTTTGCAATCAGGGTGGAAATAATTTTGTTTACAAATTTTATAACCACAATCATCTTTCCTCTGTGTGCATTATTGGTTGAGAATTAATGAATGCTTGGGCCAATGCTAAGTTGTTTATTCAACAAACATTTATTAGAGACCAACTGTATTACAGAACTTATGAACGTAATCATGAGTCTACATGCAAAGCAGTAAAATCTAGACAAAAATGTTTGCTGAGCAAAACTAAGCATGTGACTGCACTTGTTGGAATACTGCTAATGTCTGATATTTTTTTTCTGCAAAGAACAAAGAGAGTCTGTTTCTGAGATTTCTAAAATATGCTTTCTTTAGATGTAAGCTATTGAGGAGGAGGTAGAATCACAGTGTCAACATGAAAAATTAAACCTTCTGCTGAAATATGAAAAAGAATGTTGGAACTGGGGAAGAAAGAAATACAATTCAATGTAAATGATTCCATCTGCTGCAGTAAAATATTTTGTGTGTTTCTCATTCTATAAGTACTTCTATATTTCTAAAATGATGACCTTTTCCTTCTCAGAAGGCTCAAGCCTTTTGTGAAAGCTAGCCACTGAATTACAGAAAGTTCCCAAATTTACTTGTGGGACTACAGGAAGATCACTTACTGAGTGAAGAGGCAAGGTGATAAACTACAGGTATTCGATGGCATCGTGGTCCTGATGCAATGTGGGGAAAGGAACTATTTGTCATGATCACCCTAAGGCAGCAAAAAACATTTCAATAAGAGCTCCAGTTCTTTTTTCTTTCCTCTATCCACATCCTTTGTCATGTTTTGGGGTTCCCTCACAATGTGGGAAGCATGATCAGCCATTATCCTTGATAGCTGGGGTCAGCATGGAACTTGCTTTGGCTGATGTTGATATTAGCACCAGTGCAAGAAGAACTTGCATACTGGGGATCACCTTCTCTCTTGAACTTCTACTATCACTATGAAAACAAGTTTAGGATAGCTTCCTTGTCGCAGAAGAAGGACAAAGGCCATTAGAGCAGTGCTGAGCTGAATCAGTTGAGTCTAGCCTAGATCAATCAAGAGCCGGTGAAACCCATGTGAGTGATCCTTCTGCATAGACAACAGATCTGCATAGATAATTCCAAGGTGACTCTAAATGAATGAGCAGTAAATATCTATTGTGTGCCACGAAGGTATGTTTGTTGTGCAACCACAGCTAATTCTGACTGGATTTGTTGACCTTCTAGACCTTCATTTGGCTGCTTGATTGATTCTGGAAATGCAGTATGAGGTGTGGTGGAATAATGAGGAACTTAACCCTCCTTAAGTGCTAAGATTAGTCTTCTTACTGAATTCAAGATTTCAATGTTACAATTTAAAGAGAAATGGTCTGGGATCCAGGAAACCTGAATTTAATTATTAACTTTTTAATATATTATCTGTATGTTGCACTTTCTATAGGCCCCTTAACTTCTATAACTTCAGCTTCCCGATTTCTAAAATGAGGATACTAACACATGTTTCTGGCATTTTATGATGATAAAATAGCATCACATAGGAAAGATGTATGTCTAAAGAAAAAATGTGGGTCAAATTGTACTCCCCAAAATGGTATGTTGAAACCCTAACCCAAGGTACCTTTGAATGTGAGCTTATTTTGAAATCGGGTTATTGCAGAGGTCATCAGGTTAATATTACATAGGCTCTAATTTAATGACTGGTGTCCTTGTATGTAGAGGGAGATTTGGAGAAATACACAAGGATGAAGGCCTTGTGACGAAAGCTGAAGTTGGAGTGAAATAACTATAGACCAATGGGCATTAAGGATTGCCACTAAGAATTGCTAGCAACTACCAGATGCTATCTGCTAGCAAGAAAAGATACTTTCCTAGAGCCTTCAGAGAGAACGTGGAGCTGCTGACAACTTGATTTTAGATTCCCAGCTTCCAGAACTGTGAGTGAATAAATTTCTGTTGTTTTAAGCCACTCAATTTGTTGTACCTTGTAATAGAAGCCTTGGGAAACTAATACAATATAGATGTCAGGTGCTGTGCCAAATTATGAATTTTACAAAGAAGAAGGAGTCAATTTATTTATGAGTCACCTTTGGGGACTGTAGAAACGTTACAGAGTAGAATCCTTTTTGGTGTTCTGAGTTCCCACAGGTGAAGTAACTATGCTTGTGGAGTTTGAATATTTATATAAATGTGAATTTAACTCTATCCACAAAAAAGAAAAGCTCAGTGGATTTCTCATTACTTAGAGGAGCAATAATATATAATAATCACCAATCTTTATCAAGTTCTAAGTATTGTTCTAAGTGTTTTAACATATTAATTCATTTAAATCTCCTGATAACACTCTGAGGTACAAGGTTACTCAGGGTTTAACCAGGTCTGACCAGAATAACCCTATCTTGAGTATAGGGGATCCTTGGGTTATGACAGTCTCGACATAATGATGCTTTGAGTTTACAACTCTTACTCCCGTAAAAATTTTAAAAAATTGAGACATGAGAGTTTTGGCTTACGCCATTAATGTCATACTTATGGACTACGTGGGTGAATTATTTTGGTTGCACATTGTGAAAGAATATGCAGTAATATGGCACATAAGTGAGGGAGTTGGTTTCCCCAGTATGCTTACCTATGCCATTTTGGACTGTTAAAAGCACAAGTGTTCTGTTTGTGTTGCTTTGTTTCGAGACTCTTTGGCCCTTGTCATGGCTCCTAAACAAAAGTCAGTCTTCAGATGATAGTGCTTCGAAGAAGAGGAAAGCCATCATAATGGGTGTCACAGAGCTACTGGCATCACATGGAAAGGAGATGTCTGTAGAGGACCTCATTCAGCTGGAGAAGCAGCTGATTGAAGAGGAAGAGATAGAAACCCCCCAGAACCCAAGAGATTTACTACTGAGGGTTTGGCAGAAGGTTTTTCTATGATAGAAGATGGGTTGTCAAAATTTCACGCTGATGATCCCAGCAATGACAGGTTTAGTAAAGTCTACAAAGCTGTTATGGATGCCTTGCAATGCGATATAGGTAAAGTTTGGAAGAGAAGAAGTCATCAAGCTTCCAGACTAGCCTGGAACAATTCCTTAAGAAGGTAGAGAGGCCTGCAACAGATCCTGTACCTTCTGCATCAGCTGCTTCTCAAGATGAAGCACCTGTAGTACAGGTAGAGTCATCTTCAGTGTCTCCTGCATGTTCCTTAGGCAATCCTGATTCACCTAACCTGGTATCTCCAGCACCTTCTGCAGGTTCTCCTGCCTTTCAGCTTCATCCTCCCAGTAGGTCACTCTCTCCCACTTTGCAATGCTCCTTCCAGTATGCAAGCCAACCACAGGAATAAAGCTGAGGAATTATTTTACATTAATTTTTTGTCACTTTTTTTGTTACTACAGTACAGGTACAGTTCAGTATATTTATGTCCTTTTTCTGTGGCTTAGTTGTGTTTTTATGTTATAGATCAGGGGTCCCCAAACTTTTTACACAGGGGCCAGTTCACTGTCACTCAGACCATTGGAGGGCCGCCACATACAGTACTCCATACACTGACCACCAATGAAAGATGTGCCCCTTCCAGAAGTACAGCAGGGGCCGGAAAAATGGTCTCAGGTGGCCACAATTTGGCCTGCTGGCCGTAGTTTGGGGACCTCTGTTCTATATTATGACTTTAAAACTATGTCAGGACAGGTAAGTGAGTTAGGCTAGGGTGTGTTTTGACTTACATCAAAATTCGGGTTATGTCACTGTCATAGGAATGGAACTGTGTCATAACCCAAAGACCCCTTGTATTTAAAACTGAAGAATAGAAGGGTAAAGTAACATGCCTTTACCACTCAGCTGGAGGGAGAATTTGAACCCACACAGTCTATGCTCTTGACCACTCCCCACAATAGTGAATTCAAAATGAGAGTAGAAGCAGGGAGTCCCATGTGGAGATTATTTGACCATCTATGAATAATGAATTAAGGCGTAGATTAGAGTAGCATCTATGAAATTGAATAAAATATATATTTTAAAGAAATATTACAAAGGAAAAGATAATTTGTTTAGGAAAATGAGAAAAGAAAAATAGTATTTTGTTCATATAAAAATAGTTGAAAAGAGAGATACCTTTCATTTATTTATGAAAAAAAGGTTTTAAGTTTTATTTTTATTTAGACAATTAAATTTAACAGGGTGACATTGCTCAACTAGAGTAAATAGATTTTGGGCAAATATCTCCTCTTCATTTGGACAGTCAATTATGTTGTATACCCATCACCCAAAGTCAAATCATCTTTTGTTACCTTATATTTTTTCCTCCTTGTGTCCTTCCCTCTGTCCCCTTTCCCTCCTCCCTCTGGTAACTACTGTACTCCTATTTATGTCCAGGAGTCTCAATTTTATTTCCTACCTATGCATGGAATCACAGTTCTTAGCTTTTTCTGATTTACTTATTTTACTCAGTATAATGTTATCAAGTTCCATCCATGTGAGACAATTTATTTCAATCGCTACAGTATTCAATTTCAAGACAGAATATAAGTGTGGCAGCATAATGAGATAAAAGAAATTCCCACTTTTACTATAGCAAATTTCACCTTTACAAAATAATTTGAGGTGTCTTGGAAAGTCTGTATTTTCTTTTTCTGAAACTTCCAAAGTTGCTTCTCTTTTATGTTGTTTTTTTTTTTTTTATCTTTTGCCTCAAGATACAAGCTGGTTATGCTAGTCTCAATAAATAACAGTATTCTAAAATACATTTTTTCTTTGCAACTTGGAACCATAAACCTCAGATGACAGCAGTAAAATTAGAACTGTTGTTTAGTGCACAGTTTACTTTTTAGTCTACGAGATATAGAATCAAATAAGGAAGAGTTAATTAATTGAACTAGGAAAAACTTGCATTTTTTTCTTCTTAAAGTTATTTGTTAACTAAGTTTAATTAAGAAGATCAACAAGTCTACTAGAAACTGATAATTACATGAATAATGGGTGATACAAATCCTCTCTAAAAATATAAGTTTCAAAAAAAGAAAAGCCAGCTAAAGGCAGCGTAGACATTCTTCCTAATAATGTGGTATATAGGAGAAAGTGTATATAAAGGTTAAGTAGAGCTGTTACTTCAGTTTAACTAAAACAAATGCCATTTGGGATGATTCAGGAGACCTTGAATTCCCATTTGCTACAATATGACTGCATGAGAGTGTCAGAAGCTATAAAGACCATATGAAGCCAATTAATCTGTTATTGTAAAACTGTAAAAACTAAAAAGACTATATAGAACATAAACTCCAAACTCTAAATAGAAGAAATGGATAATTGAGGCTCAGCGTCTATATAAGGTGGTTTATATAAACCCTAAAAGTAAAGATAAACAGAATATTTAGATGTACATAAATGTCTTAAGGTACTTTATTTCACCTAATCTAAGACGTTATATTAGTCAGGGAAAGATGAAGCATACCAGGTATTTCTAATGGAGGCAATTTAATGAAGAAACTGGCTATGCAGGAGTAGATGACTAAAAGTGTAAAGAGTGGATACTGAAGTTACCTAGATATTGAAATTGCAGTAAGTGGCTACCATGGTAGAGTATATAAAAAAGTACATTCACCAAACCAACCACCAAACCAGGAGCTTGACTCTGTGCTGGAACTTCGGAGGGGCTACAATGTGGCTGATGTGGGCATGGCTGGTCATGACCCTATGGGACTGCTCTGTGGCTGGATCTGGAGTTGCCAAAAGAATCTGGAGGCTGAAGCTCCAACTGTCTTCTGTTATAAGAGCAACTCCGACAGCAGTTGTTAAGATAATAAGTCCTTTCTCTTCTCTTCCTAGCTCCCAGTCCCCTGTCAGGTCATCCATTGGCAGAGCCTGCCATGAAGCCATGGGTCAGGGAGATGTGGGTTCTCATACATTACCTATCTCAAGCATCACAGAGTACCTAAGAGTGAGTTTTATGTCTAGAGGAATCAGTAAATAATCTGGATAGATGCCACTAATAGTAAAAGAGTTTATTTTATCTATGTCCAAGAAAGAAAAACTGGATGTCAGAGTAATGGTGAAATAAAAGATACTCCTGATCTCTCCCCTTGAAATTTCAACAAATGGAACAACTCTGATGCAGCAAAGAACCCCAGCTGGGCTTGCTGGCTTGCCTGATAGGTCCATGCACCGAATGGGCTAAAGTGTGTTTTTTTTTGGTTAGGATTCTTAACAATACCACTGTCAAATGCCATCAAAGAAGAAGAAATTAAATACCACGGCTACACAAGACAGAGGTGTAGATCAGAAAGAAAGTAAAAAATCTCCAGAAAAAAAAATCTCAGTCACATGGAAACCTGAAGTTAAATAATAGAGAATTTGAAATTGAAGTTTTGAACATACTCAATGAGATGTGAGAAGACACCAATAGGCAACTTAATGAGCTCAGAAAACAAATTAATGAACAAAACAAATGCCTCACTAAGGAGTTTGAAACTTTCAAAAGAGAGATGAAGAACTCAATACATGAACTGAAGACTGAAGGAGCAAATTTAGTTAATAGAACAAGCCAGATAGAGGAAAGAATCAGTGACATCGAAGACAGGCAACTAGAGATGCTACAGAGAGAAGAGGAGAGAAACTCACAAATTTAAAAAACTGAGAGCTCCACAAGAATTGTCTGACTCCATCAAAAAAACAGTATAAAAATAATGGGTATATCAGAAGAAGAAAAGAGGGAGAAGGGAATGGAAAGCCTATTCAAACAAATAATGAGAATTTCCTAAGCTATGGAAAGAGTTAGAGTCTCAAATCCAAGAAGCTAACAGAACACCGAGTTACCACAACCCAAACATACCTACTCTAAGGCACATAGTAATAAATTGTCAAAAATAAATGGCAAAGAAAGAATCCTCAAGGCAGCTAGAGAAATGAAGAATGTAACATATGAAGGAAAGCCCATTAGGTTATCAGACTTAGCAGAAACTCTACAAGTCAGAAGAGAGTGGACCCAAACATTCAAAGTACTGAAAGAGAGGAATTATCAGACAAGAATATTATATCCATCAAAGTTATCCTTCAAATATGAAGAAAAAATATTTTTTACAAACATACAGAAGCTTAGGGAATTTATCACCAGAAAACCCCCACTGCAGGAAATACTCAAGGGGGTTATTTGACCAGGCACAAAGAATGAAACAAATCAAAACAAGTAAAAGCTCCAACAAGGTCTCAATAAAAACAAGGATAATCTGTGACAATAGTAACATAAAAGGGAAGAGGATAAAGATCTGCAGTAGTAAAGGAGGATACAGTGCAGAAGCACACATATGACAAAGGACTCTTGTATATATGAACATTCTTCTCTAATAACCTAATGGTAACCACCCTTGAATAAACCACTACTGAAACACACAGCTTAAAAAAGGAAGAAACGGGAAAGAAGTATGGAATACCACCAAACAAATACAACTGACAGAAACAAAAAAGAGAAGAACGAAACAGTACACAGAGTTACCAGAAAACAAGACATAAAATGGCTACAGGAAATCCTCAAGTGTCAATAATTACCCTAAATGTAAATAGACTGAAATCATCAATAAAGAGGCACAGAGTATCAGATTGGATCAAAAAGCAAAACCCAACCATATGCTACCTTCAAGAGACCCATCTAAGCTGCAAGTACAAAAGTAGATTCAAAGTGAAAAGTTGAAAAATGATTCTCCAAGCAAATAATATCCAAAGAAAAGCAGGTGTAGCCATGGACATTTCATAATGATAAAGGGGACATTGTATCAAGAAGACATAATACTTCTTAATATATATGAACTGAATCAGGGAGCACCAAAATATATAAGACATCTACTAACTGATCTAAAAATAGAAGCAGACAAAAATATAATCATAGTAGGAAATTTCAACACACCATTGATGTCTTTAGAAATTTATCAATGTAATACCCACATCAACAAAACAAAGAACAAAAACCATATGATCCTATCAATAGATGCAGAAAAGGCATTCAATAAAACACAACATCTCTTAATCTTTAAAACACTCAATAAAATCAGAATAGAAGAAAAGTACCTCAACGTAATAAGGTCATATATGACAAACCATCAGTTAATATCATACTAAATGGTGAAAATAAAATAAAGGCTTTTCCTCTAAATTTAGGAATGAGACAAGACTGCCCACTCTCTCCACTCTTATTCAACATAGTTCAGGAAGTTTTAGCCAGAGCAGTCAGGCAAGAGAAAGAAATAAAAGGCACCCATATTGGGAAAAAAGAAGTAAAGGTGTCACTTTTTGCAGATGACATGATCTGATCCTGTATATAAGAAAACACCAAAGATGCCACCAAAAAACTATTAGAAACAGTAAACCAATATAGTAATGTTGCAGTACACAAAATTAATATACAAAAGTCCACTGCTTTCCTATATGACAATGATGAAACATTGGAAAATGAACTAAAAAAACAAAAACTATTTTTTTATTTCTTTTATAACTGCAACAACAACAACAAAATGAAATACCCCAAATTAACAAAGGATGTGAAGGACCTGTATACTGAAAACTACAAAACATTATTGAAAGAAATTGAAAAAGACACAATAAAATGGAAACATATTTTATGTTCATGGATCGAATGAATTAACATAGTTAAAATGACTATATTGCCCAAGGCAATATACAAACTTAATGCAATCCCCATCAAAATTCCAATGTCATTTTTTTTTTTAATTAAAATTTTTTTTTTTTTTTTTTATACAGAGACAGAGAGAGAGTCAGAGATAGGGACAGACAGGAATGGAGAGATGAGAAGCATCAATCATCAGTTTTTCATTGCCGTTGCGACACCATAGTTGTTCATTGATTGCTTTCTCACATGTGCCTTGACCGTGGGCCTTCAGCAGACGAAGCAACCCTTGCTGGAGCTAGCGACCTTGGGTCCAAGCTGGCGAGCTTTTTGCTCAAGCCAGATGGGCCCACGCTCAAGCTGGCAAGCTCGGGGTCTCGAATCTGAGTCTTCTGCATCCCAGTCCGACGCTCTATCCACTCCACCACCGCCTGGTCAGGCCCAATGTCATTATTTAAAGAAATAAAACACTACTAGGTTTGCATACAACCATAAAAAGACCCAAATAGCCAAAGAAATTCTGAGGAAAAAGAATGAAGCTGGAGGTATCACACTACCTGACTTCAGATTATCCTACAGAGCGGTGGTTCTTAACCTTTTTGAGGTACCGAACCCACCAGTTTCATATGCGTATTCACCGAACCCTTCTTTAATGATAAATAAAATATGATTTTTTTCCAAATTCAAGACATAGGTATATGTTTTTCTACTGGTGCACAAAATGAGCCGTGCATGAACATCACCTTGATCAAAGAACAAAACCAACAAAGTGCACGAAATCACAACAAATTACGGTATTACTTTATTCTGGCCTCCGCGGCAGAGGCTTCTTCAAACCCCTGAGACCGACTCATCAAACCCCTAGGGTTCGATAGAACCCAGGTTAAGAACCACTGCTATAGAGCCATGATTATCAAAACAGCATGATATTGGCCGGAAAACATACATACAGACCAATGCAACAGAATCAAGAGCTCAGAAATAAAACCGCATATATATGGACAAATTATCTTTGATAAAGGAGTCAAAAACACACAATGTAGAAAAGAAAGCCTCTTTAATAAATGATGCTGGAAAAAAAAAATAAAAAAATAAATGATGCTGGGAAAATTGCAAAGCCACATGCAAAAGAATGAAACTTGAATACAGTTTATGACCCTGCACAAAAATTAATTGAAAATGGACCAAAGACCTAAATATAAGATCCAAAACAATAAATTACATAAAAGAAAACATAGGTACTAAGCTCATGGACCTTGGCCATAGAGAACAATTTATGAATTTGACCCAAAGGCAAGAAAAGTAAAGGTCAAAATAAATAAATGGGACCATATCAAACTAAAAAGCTATGTATAGCAAAAAATAAAATAAAAAATGAAAACAAAACAAATAGGCAGCCAACTAAATGGGAGATGATATTTGCAAACAACAGTTCTGATAAGGGGTTAATATCCAAAATATATATAAAAAAACTCACAAAGCTCATCAAGAAACAAGCAAACAACTCAATTAAAAAATGTGAAGAGGCTCTGAACAGACACTTCTCCCAAGAAGACATACAAATGGCCAACAGGTACATGAAAAGATGCTCATCTTCACTAGCTGTTAGATCAATGGTTCTCAAACTTTTTGAAGTCAGGGTGCATTTAAAATCCTACAAATAATTGTAGGTGCACTATATACAAATTTCTGAGAAATATAATAGTTAAGTAAAATATTAAAGAAAAAAATATAAAGTCCAAGCTTGTTTTATGGTAATTGAACAAAATAAATACGACAAAATTAAATTTATTTTGACATTAAAAAACATTTTTATGTTACAATTTTGAGTTATGCTTTTTAGAATTTGTAAAAAAATGGGGTTAAGGCCTGACCTGTGGTGGTACAGTGGATCAAGTGTTGACCTGGAATGCTGAGGTTGCTGGTTCAAAACCCTGGGTTTGCGACAGAGGACAATTTAACTTTGGGTGATGGGTATGCAACGTAATTGAATGATAAGATAACTGGAGATGTTTTCTTTTAACATATGTACCCTAATTTATTAATGTCACCCCATTAAAATTAATAATAAAAAAGAAAAACACCAAAAACAACAACAACAACAACAAAAAACCCCTGGGTTTGCCTGGTCAAGGCACATATGGGAGTATGGGAGTTGATACTTTCTGTTCATCTTCCCTTTCTCTCTCTTTCTTTCTCTCTCTTCTCTAAAATGAATAAATAAGTAAAAATAACTTTTTTTTTTTTTTTTTTTACAAAAAGGGGTTAAAAAATAGAAAAATGACAAAAAAGTTATCTCTTTTTATAGTATATAGATATATTCTTAGTGAGATTTAGTAAATTCGACAGGTCCCGGCACGAATGTGTTAAGTTTTTTCATTCTTGTGTTTATGAGAAACATGAGCCTGATGTGTCCTAGCGATTTCTTCAAGGTTTGGGCATCTATTTGAAAGGTAAACTCTCATTTCCTCATCAATACATTGAATAATTCCTTTCTTTTTACTCTTAATTGTGTTAAGTGCAGAAAACCACCACCATACATATCATCTTAACTTTACACCAAACAAAGGATAGAAAAAACTTGCCTCCAGTCTTTCTAGGGAACATGGGGGATAGTGTAAACAATCCAGCACAACAGCATAACAGCCTTTTGCAGCCTAATCAGGCAAGTGAGGTGGGGGTTGGGCAGAGTGTCAGCTTACCTGCACCTCTGTCCCCCCAATCTAAATTCCAATAACCATGTTGTTTTATTTCCCCAATAGGCACATATTTCTCCGGAATACCATAGGGCATACCTGGAAGTTTTCTAGGGTACACCAGTGCGCCCTGGTGCACATTTTGAGACCACTGTATAAGAGAAATGCAAATCAAAACTACAATGAGATACCACCTCACACTTGTTAGATTAGCTATTATCAAAAGACAGGTAATAACAAGTGTTGGAGAGGCTGTGGTGAGAAGGGAACCCTCATTCACTGCTGGTGGGAATGCAAATTAGTACAACCATTATGGAAGAAACTATGGTGGTTCCTCAAAAAGTTAAGAATAGAACTACCATATGACCCAGCAATCCCTCTACTGGATATCTAACCCCCAAAACTTGAAAACATTGGTATATAAAGACCCATGCACCCATGTTTATTGTAGCATTATTCACAGTGGCCAAGACATGGAAACAACCAATGTGTCCCTTGATAGAGAATTAGATAAAGAAGATATGGTACATATATGCAATGGAATACTATTCCGCTGTAAGAAATGATGACATAGTGACATTTATGACAATATGGATGGACCGTGAGAACGTTATACTGAATGAAATAAGTAAATCAGAATAAGCTAAGAACTGTATGATTTCACACATAGGTGGGATATAAAACTGAGGCTCAGGGAGATTGATAAAAGTGAAGTGGTTACCAGGAGAAAGGGAATATGGGAAATGGTGGTGGGGGAAGGGTTTGGAGGAAGGATGAAAAGAGTGACAAATATAAGGTGACAGAAAATGATTTAACTTTGGGTGATGGGTATACAACATAATCAACAGTTCAAATGCTATAGAAATGTTTACCAGAAACCTATGTACTCTTATTGATCAATGTCACCATGTTAAAGTTAACTTCTAAATAAAATTTAAAAATTAAAAAAAAAAAAAGAAAGAAGAACTGACAACAACAGCATACGGCTTTAACGTCTTAGAATTTTCCCACAAATTGTTTCCTTCTGTGCCATCAAAATGTTACGAAGCAGCATTTCTAAGAGGGATTTGCTACCATCTCTTGGATTTTTCTCCTTGGTTCCAGACACCCATTCTGCAGGTTTTGCTGCCAACACTTTTCATTGTCTTACAGGAAGATGTCTACTGAAGGTTTTCAGCAATACCCAGTGTATGGGCTGAGTAGTGTGCCCCTTACCCCCAACCTCATATGTTGAAAACCTAACCCCCAGTACCTCAGAATGTGGCTATATTTGGAGATAAGCCCTTTAAAGAGGTGATGAAATGAACATCCAATGAGGCCATTAGGGTGGGCCATAATCCAGGATAGCTTTGTAGGGAGAGGAACTTTGGACTCTGAGAGAGATATTCAGGTGCTGATGCACAGAGGAGTATAAGGAGCCAGAGAGAAGATGGCCACCCCCAAGCCAATGAGAGAGGTCTCAGAAGAAACCAACTATGCTGGCACTTTATCTTCAACTTGTAGTCTCTAAAACTGTGAGAAAGTTAATTTCTGTTGTTTACGCCACCCAATATGTGAAAGACCAACATTTCACATAACTTGCAGAAGTAGCAATGATGTGAGCATCGATGATGAGATTCACATCTGTGCGGGCAATCAAAATGACCTCATAGCAGTAGCTCGGCCAATGGAAAGATGAAGCTCAATTTCTGAGATCTGTAATGAGAAAAGAAAAACACTGCCTTTAAAATATATATACTGTATGTATGTTATACAAGTTAACAGAATATTATAGAGCTATCCCTGAGAACAATAATCTTAGACAAGGAATTTTCACTTTTACCAATTTGAGAACAATGAGCAATTTTCTTCTTCACAGTCCCACTGGGGTGAAATGTTCCCCTTTACAAGTGCTGTCCCCAAACTATAATTAAGCAACTATCTTCTAGTTTCCAGCACTGAATTTTTTTTTTTTTTGTCTTCTGGACTTTGTTTAATTGGATTATTTTCAGACACA
Organism: Rhynchonycteris naso; assembly: GCA_037038555.1. NCBI lineage: Eukaryota > Metazoa > Chordata > Mammalia > Chiroptera > Emballonuridae > Rhynchonycteris > Rhynchonycteris naso. Next base: position 54,489,018 of record CM073004.1, read on the forward strand.
TTAAATCCTCAGTCTCAGTGCCCAAAACTCCATCACCCTATGACTTCTTCATGCATCTAGTCCATTCAGTACTGTGTCAGTTAGAAGCTTTGGTTGCAAGAAAAAAAAAAGAAAGGAAGAAAGGAAAGAAGGAAGGAAGGAAGGGAAAGAGAGAGAGAGAGAGAGAGAGAGAGAGAGAGAGAGAGAGAGAAAGGAAGGAAGGAAGGAAGGAAGGAAGGAAGGAAGGAAGGAAGGAAGGAAGGAAAAGATGGGGGTCAAACTTCCTTCAAGAGTAGAAGGGATTTATTGGGTTATATTATCAAATAGTCCAGAAATGAGACAGCTCTCAGGCATAATTTATTCAGGACTCTACTTTCTTTGTGATTCTCTACATTTTACTTTCTTAGGTTAACTCTCTCTCTCTCTTTTTTTTTATTCAGTGAAAGGAGGGTAGGCAGAGAGACAGACTCCCACATGTGCCCAGACTGGGATCCACTTGGCAAGCCCACTAAGGGGAGATGCTCTGCACATCTGGGGCACTGCTCTGTTACTCAGCAACCAAGCTCTTCTTAGCACCTGAGGTGGAGGCCATGGGGCCATCCTCAGAGCCTAGGGTCAACTTGCTCCTATTGAGCCATGTTTGCAGGAGGAGGAGAAGGAGGAGGAGGAGGAGGAGGAGGAGAGAGAGAGAGAGAGAAATAAGAGGGAGAGGGGTTGAGATGCAAATGGGAGCTTCTTCTGTGTGCCCTGACTGGGAATTGAACACGGGACATCCATATGCTGGGCTGATGCTCTATCATTGAGCCAACTGGCCAGGGCCTAGGTTAGCTTTCTGATCCCTCATGGTCACAGGATTGCAGCCAGGAGAGTGTAATTTTCCACAATTACTGAGCAGAATTGCTGAGTGCTATGCAGAAGGGACTGCCCTAGAGCAAATGGCTTGTCTAAGATAAGTAAATACCTAGTAGGCAATAGCCAAGATATGAAAATAATCTAAGTGCCCATCCATAGATGAATGGATGAAAGAGATATGGTGCATATATCCAATGGAATATTATTCTGACACTGGAAAGAAGAAAATCCTGCCATTTGCAACAACATCAACAACAAAAATCCAACTCATAGAAACTGAGTTGGAAGTGATTTCCAGGGAATGGGAAGTGGGGGAAATAGGGAGAGGTTGGCAAAGAGAAAAACTTACAGCTGTAAGACACATGAGGTCTGCGGATCTAATGTAAAACATGGTGAATACAGCTGATCACACAGTATTGCATAGCTGAAACTTGCTAAGAGAGTAGAGCACAAATGTTCTCACCAATTAAAAGAGTTAAATATGTGAGGTGATGAATATATTATGGTAATTATATATATATATATATAAAATTTTTTTTTTACAGAGACAGAGAGAGAGTCAGAGAGAGGGATAGAGAGGGACAGACAGGAACAGAGAGAGGTGAGAAGTATCAATAATTAGTTTTTTGTTGCCGTTGCGACACCATAGTTATTCATTGATGGCTTTCTCACATGTGCCTTGACCGCAGGTCTTCAGCAGACCGAGCAACCCCTTGCTGGAGCCAGTGACCTTGGGTCCAAGCTGGCAAGCTTTTGCTCAAGCCAGATGGGCCCGTACTCAAGCTGGCGAACCTGGAGTCTCGAATCTGGGTCTTCCGCATCCCAGTCCGACACTCTAGCCACTGCGCCACCGCCTGGTTAGGGTGTATACATATATTGAATCACCACTTTAACTATCTTACAGTCTTATTTGTCAAGTATACCTTATTAAAGCTGAAGCTTAAGAGGAGATATATTTATTTGGTTTATCTGAGAAACTTCTTTGTACAATTTTTCTTATTCTCTATAACTTTTTGCTAATTTTTTTCACATGTAACTAATACTTTAAACTTGTCTCTAATTTTTATTCATTAAATTTTTGGCCACTTGACTTGGATCTTAGACCAACAAAGAGTTCCCTGGCTAGGATTAGGATTCTTTCATCCGTGTGTGTGTGTGTGTGTGTGTGTGTGTTAATTTATTGATTTTAATGACAGAGGAAGTGGGGGGAGAGAGAGAGAGAGAGAGAGAGAGACAAGAATATCTGAGCTGTTTCTGTCTGTGCCCTGTCTAGGGATCCAACTGGCAACCTCTGTGCTTTGGGATGATGCTCTAACGAACCCAGCTATCTGGACAGGGCAGATTCTTTCATCCTAATCAGATGGTGACCTGCTGACCCTGAACACTGCCATTTTAGTCTTATTACCTTATGATGACTGTTTTACCTGGAAGTAGGTTCCTTCTCTTTTACCAAGTTAGTGCACAAGGAATGAGGAAGCAAATACCAGTTTTCTTTGCTTTCTCCTTTCTGTTCTTTCTCATCTCCCACACAGTGGCGGGGAGAAGGAGGTGTGGGAGCCTGTCTCTGCAGCCTGCATGTCCTCTAGGGCCTGGTCTGCCTCATCAGGTCAGGAAAGCTTCAGCAACTGTGCCATTGGACCCCAAATGAAAACTATAGAATATATTCTGTCTTTTTTCAGGGTGCCTGGGAGAGAGAGCCAGGGCATCTGCTCATTTCATAGAATATTCAATTAAAGTCAGAGTTGTTAAGAATGACCAATAGTTCAGGGGTTACTCTGGGAACACAGACATAAAACAACAATCCTCTCAAATTACATTATTAGTGTCATTTTATTCTTGAAACTTGAACATAGCTTTTATCTTTAAATAAAAATTACAGCATTATAATTATGTTGCACCCTTTTTCTTGTATCTTAATTCTGGCAGGCTGTGACTAATGGGGAACCAGTCTGGGAACCATGCTTTTATGAGTATTACATAAACCATCCAGTGGAGTCACATGATTATTTATAAAATAATAACAAATTTAATTTATGCATTGCTATATTTTATTACAAATATTACCAACCTGGTTGTTGTTGTTATTCTTTTCAGAATCAAGACTTAATGAGTCCAAAGATTAACCCCTTTTTAACTTAGTATTTTTAATCAGAGTAATATAGGTACATAGTTTTGAATATTACAAACCTAATAATGAAAAAGAGATACCCTCAAATTCTTCCATACTCACCTATGAATCTAGCAATTATCAACTCTCCTGTTTTCTTTAGATATTTACCTTCATAGCTAATATAATTACACTGCTACCTTTTGATTCTCTACGAAGAGGGAATTTCGTTCTCTTACCCACTTTTCCTAACTCAGGCTATGACACTCACGTATTCTCTCTCTGTTCATCTCAAACTCACTTTCTCCCTCCTCCACTCTCCTAATACAGTATGGTTGTATCATAATATGTTAAATCAATATTGTGTTTCCATGCTTATATTTATGTAAGTATTACTCCTAGCTGAGCCAAAGTGTGTCATTTGGTAGCATTTCCTTTCTTCTACCCTCAGTTATTTTACCCTGAAGTGTCAATGATTTCTCTGTCCTTTATGTTGTTCAGTTTAATCTTTTGCTGTGATTATTTCTGTGTTTTCCCTTCCCCCAAACCCACTCCAGTCTCTGATGCAAAGCTCTTCTCCACATAGCCTAGCACATCTGCAACCTGTTGTCTCTGTTTCCTCCAGGGAAGTCTGCTGAGCCCTGAGTCTTCCTGCTCAACTCGGGACTACTTGTTTTTGAGCCTGCTACAGAGCTGCTGTCTGGGGACCTTCTTTCTCCAATGTTGGGATTCCCAAGAGAGCAAAATATTAACATTACCTTGGAAGGTACAAAAGCATTCTATCAGAAGACTGCCTTGTCACTGTTGATGGTCACTAGAAAGGCTGAAGACCTAGAAAATAAATACTAGAGGCATGCTTTTATCAGATGGAATGAGACGTGCAGAGCTCATAGTTCAAACAAAAAATTCCAACATGTTATGTTTTTCGTATTACTGTAGCTTGTTGAAAATCAATATTTAGTGTTTCTATTGGGTTTATTCAAGTATATTTCTTCTTTACTCTTCCAATTTTTCTTCTATTTCTCCAATGCTATCTACCCACTTTCTTATTTTTTTGATTTATTTTATTTCTTAGTTGATTACTAAGACCTCAAGGTTATCATACATTTTTATAGTCCTTCAAACTTTTGGACCTTTGATTAAATTAGCAAAGCTGAAAATAAATGAAAAGTTTGATTAAGCAAATGTTTATATATATATTTACTATTAATATACATACTTGATGTACTATATTGAGTTCAAAATAGCTTTTTGTTATTAATTTATTTTTACTTTTTAAATTTTTTATTGGATTTATTAGTGTGACATTGGTTAATAAAATTATACAGGTTTTATGTGCACAATTCTATAATATATCATCTGTATACTGCACTATGTATCCACCACCCAAAGTCTCCTTCCATTACCAGCTATTCCCTCACCACCCTCTTTCACCTCCTCCTGTTTCTTTCCCTTTCTGCAATCCTCACTTGTTCTCTGTGTCTATGAGTCTGTTTCATTTTTGTTTGTTAGCTTATTTTGTTCATTAGATTCTATATATAACTGAAATCATATGGTACTTGTCTTTCTTTGTCTTATTTTATGTAGCGTAATAATATCCAGGTCTGCTTATGCTGTCCTAAATGATAAAATTTCTTTGTTTTTTACAGCTGAGTAGTATTCCATTGTGCAAAATCACATGTGTTTGATGAAGCACATTATCAACATTCCAAGTTTAATTTATAACATTTAGAAAAATACATGTTCAGAAATACTATAGAGTTATTCCTGTCACCTATTAATGTCAACAGTTATCAATCAACAGTGTTGATTTTCACAGTACCACTAGATGCTTACCTGTCCATTGACTGAAGTGCTCATATGACATAGTTGACCTCACCTGAGTATACTTGAAACATACCTGAGCATGTATATGTATAAGTATGGGACAGAGAGAGAGCTTGATAACCATCTACATTCACAGAGTACTTAATATGTGCTAAGCAGTGTTCTAATGGGTATATTTGCATTAACATAATGAATTTTTATAGTCTTGTGAAACAGGTATTGCTATAGCCTCTATTTTAAATACAGGGAAACAAATGCTTAAATACTTTTCCCAGAGCATTAGCTAGTTAAATGGTAGAGACAGGATTCTAATCCCTATCTTCCTGACTCAAATCTGTAGCTTTCAGCACGCTACACTACAGAGAATGTGTTACAGAGGAACAGCAACCTGGCAGCTCTTGATTGTGTCTCCAATGTAGAGAGTTTATTTTCAAACACCACACTAAAACCCATGTAGATATAGGAATACTCTTTCACACATCTTTTGGTGAACATATGCACATATTTCTCATGGGTAGACCTGACCATAGAATTGGTAGGTCACTAGAATATATTTAAATTTAATAAGTACTTTTCAAGATTTTCCTAAAGTACCAATTTATACTCCTTCTAGCAGCAGGATTTGCAATTTCAGCCAGTCCCCGTCTTTGTCAACAAATGATGTCATTGGTCTTTTTCATTTTAACCATTTTGATGAATGGTCTCATTTTTAATGAGTGTAATCTCATTTGTGTTCTATCTTGCATTTCCCTGATGTCTAATGAAACTGAGCACATTTTCATGTTTTTGTGAAGTGTTTGTTCTAATTTTTGGCCCATTTTTATATGTGGTTGTCTGGATGATAATATTTAATTGCCTAGATTTTAATTTGGAGCCTTTTTTCTTTGGAGCCATAGTTTTCAGAGCATGGAACAGCCTCACAACTGTATAGAGATGTTATAGCTTATTGTATGTAATTGAATAGTTCTACCAGTTGCTTAAGAGGAAAGATGCCTCTTCATGTTCCTCCAAGGATTAAAAGCTGTCATAAACAATATATATTTTTGGTCACTGGTATTTAACACCTGACGTGTTAGTGGGCATTTTCTTCTATTCCAATGGCCATATGTTCCCAGGTGATAATTCTGAGAGTGCCTACCACTTAGGTAAATGCTGACCTGTCACCACTTGACATATGGTGAGCAGTAGGGGGACCCTTGCTTTCCTATAGGGCATCTGCTCCCCACTGCTTTCCTGGAGAGGTCAGGATGCTTTGGGGCATATGCCTATCCAACAATAGCAGTGACACTCTCCTCCCCAACAGGGAGAGAAACTGAACCCATGCTGGCGATGTCACCAGAATTTCTTGCATGGCACAAATTAGGAAATGATGTTATAAAAGCAATGTTTGAGTGTTGTTTTGTCATTAAAATGCAGAATTAAAAATATCAGGAACATTAGAAGTAAATATATATATTTACTCAACCCCTATGAAGCTCAGTTTCCTTATCTGTAAAATGGGAATTAATTATACAGGACTCATGCATGTTTCAAGGTAGTTGTAAGATTAGAGATAATGTGTACAACATGTGAAATTTGGGGAAACATTTCATTTTTAAACAAAGGATATAGAAATCCTGTTTAAATTACTTATGAGGCATTAAAACCACACCGAAATTTAGTGGCCTTAATAGTCCTCAGAAGGCCAATGACAAAGTGTTGGCTAGCAGGCACTTGTCTTCAGGTTTGGGGGAAGAATCCATTTCGAAGCTCATTTAGATTGTTGGCAGAATCTGTTTCTTCGCTGGAGGAAGGAAAGTCTCACTGTTTCTAGAAGCAGCTGCCCCTCAATCTTCAAACCAACCAATGCACTGAGGCCTTCTGTCATCTTTTCCTACCACCAGCCTAGTATGTTGGACTTTACCTTGCAGGCAATGAGCTAGTGCAACCCTGTCCATATACCTATGCTCAGTGGACTTTTAGCTGCCAGCATCTGTATCTCTATGCCTGAAGACTTTCCAGGGACTTTGAAAGTTTGCTCTGCCAGTGCATGAAAGTCAAGAAGTATTGTGGATTTAACTCTCATCGACCACTGGTTAGCAAATTGTATCTATCTATCTATCTATCTATCTATCTATCTATCTATCTATCTATCTATCTACCTATCTACCTATCATCTATTTATTTTAGTGAGAGAGAGAGATAAATACACAGGAAGGGAGAGAGATAAGAAGCAATCAACTCACAGTTGTAGCAGTTTAGTCATTCATTGATTGTTTCTCATATGTGCCTTGAACAGTGGGGGGGGAGAGGGGGTGGGTGGAGGGCTCCAGCCAAGCCAGTGACCTTGGGCTTCAAGCCAATGATCTTTGGACTCAAGTTAGTGGTCATGGGGTAATGTCTATGATCCCACACACAAGTTGGATGAGCCCAAGCTTAAGCTAGCAACCTTGGGGTTTCAAACCTGAATCTTTAGTGTCCCAGGTTGATGCTTTATCCACTGTGCTAATGTCTGGTCAGGCAGCAAATAGTAGTATTTAAAAATATCCCAGATCCCTCCAATGACATATAATAATACCTCAGAGTCTTCACTTAGTATGTTAGTTTCTTAGGACTTTCACAGCAAAGTATGGCTATCTAGGGGCCTTAAAATGTAATTTTATTCTTTTACAGTTCTGAAGAAAAAAATTTCAAAATCAAGTTGTTAGCAGGGTTATGGTCCCTCTGAGACTATGAATAGCATCCTTCCTCTTCTAGATGCTGCTGGTTTTCATCAGTCCTTGGTATTCCGTGGCTCCTGCTGTATAGCTCTGATCTCTATTTCCATCTTTTCATGCCTCTTCTTTCCTATCTTCACATTGTCTTCTTATTTATTTATTAATTTTTTATTCAGTGAGAGGAGAGGAGGCAGAGAGATAGACTCCCATATGCACCCTGATTAGGATCCACCCAGCAAGCCCACTAGGGGGCAATGCTCTGCCAATATGGGGTGTTGTACTATTGCTCAGCAACCAAGCTCTTCTTAGCACCTTAGGTGGAGGCCATAGAGCCATTCTCAGCAGCCGGGGTCAACTCACTCCAATCGAGCCATGGCTGCAGGAAGGGAAGAGAGAGAAAGAGACAAGTGAGAAGGGGAGGGGTAGAGAAGCAGATGGTCACTTCTTCTGTGTGCCCTGACTGGGAATTGAACCCAGGACATTCACATACCAGGCCAATGCTCTACCACTGAGCCAAACAGCCAGGGCCCACATTGTCTTCTTACAATGAATTGATTTGAGGGCCTACACTATTCCAGTATGATCACACCTATAACTCATTATTTCTGCAATGACCCTATTTCCAAATAAGGTCACCATCCCAGGTTCTAGGATTTAGGATTTCAATACATCTTTCTAAGGGACATAATTCAACCCACAGCATGTAGGGTGGGAAATTTTTTGGGTATGAATTCCATGTAATTTCCCAGAATTTCTCCCCAGGATTTACTGTGGCTGCCCTGTGGTAGCTGGCTCTAGAATGCTTTTACTGGCTGTCTTCCCTTCCCCTGTCGCTTCCCTACTCCCCTGCTGGTGTTTCTTCATGTCTTGAGTAAACTTCCTACACTTAGGTCCTTGTGTCAGGGGACCCAAACAGAAGAGAATTTGTTTCTGGGGTACCCAAACAAAATTAATGAGTCACTGAAGATTTTTGATGGTAGACTGACATTCAAAACTCACCTTTTGGAATTTAGTTGATAGAAGAGCAATGTTTGGGCTGATGGAGGGCACATAGAGGAGACTGGAGTTGAATAGAAGTAGACAGAGTGAATAACGGGTGAATAGAGTGATGTCATATTTATTTTCATTCTGTACTAGATAGAAAAGAGACAGACCTTGTTAGCACCTGTTTCTCAATTTCTTGTTAGATATAGAAGCTTGCATACCTCCATCAGGCACACTGACAAACAGCTTTGAGTCCTTAATTGTAATTATCTGAGATTTATACCGCTTATAAAAGGTCCTGATAGAGGCTCAACTGTGGTTAATTTAAGGATCATGCATTGATGTGGATTAGTCTTCGATTTTCTTATATTATGAGTTCATCTAAGGATTTCTAAACATGTAATTTTAAAAAAAGTGTTTCTTGTCTTAATCCCTCCAACAATTTAATTTAGCGCTTATTAAACACATGGCAAAGAGTTGTTATTTCAAAGCAAGAAAGCAAAAACAAATTCTTCCTTAAGAAAAGAAGTGACAATAATCCTAATAAGCATAATCATTACAATATCAAAGATGGTCATGGTGTGAAATCAAAGAGTAGGAAAAAGGGAATGTTGGTAAAGGGCAAAGTGAGGAGGTTTTCACAACTCAGTCTCTGTCTCCTTTGCCTGTCAGAGAATCAGCCAATAAGGTCATGAATGTAATACTAGTTATAATCCCTTTCACATGTGAAGAATCATTTGTGACAACCTTGAAACTAAGACCTAGATGAACAAAGAAATAGCTAATCAACCCGTTGACCCTTGTGAGATGGCCCTTTCGGATTTGTGTACAAGCTGAATCCTGAGAACGTGCACCTCCATGTTATTAGCCAATTCTCTGGTCACAAGTGGACTCGTATGCCTGCGAGGTCATGTCTATTTGGAGCATGGCATCTAAGATTACACCTCTCCCACCCCTGCATTTGTCTACCTCTGGCCACATTAGCATCAGAGCAGAAATGAGGAGCCCACAAAGTGTGGTTTCTGATTAGATGTGCTGTTTTTATGTTTCCATGGATTATAGCTCATGCATTTAGTATATCAGCCGTTGTGTTCTGTGTTGTGCTCCAGCAATGCATTGCTTGTACATGTATCCTTAACTCTTAGAATAGAGTCTTAGTGATAGGACGTGCTCAGCATATGTTAAGTCAATGAGTTGCTTAGAAATCTTCTAAGATGATATATATGCTAGGGGATAAAACTGTGAAGGGTGAGCTTAGAGTTGAATATACACATGAAAGATGAGGTTGACCACCAGGTGCCATATGAGATGATTAATTTTTTGAGTATGCATAAAGGAAATATGAAAACAGTCCATAATAGCTTTGTCTAGGGCTCTTTTATTGGGGATGTGTTTGTGAGCTTCGGAGGGAAAATGATGATATCCTCTTCAAAAATGATCTGGAAAGTAATGAAGAGAGAAGAAAGAGGAAATGGGATGAAGAGGTCTTGGCAAATGTATTTTGCTCAGTCGTGAGTGATGCTTTGTACCCAATAGAGTCCAGTTCCTAAAAAAAGTTGCCCTTACTTGAAAGAGGATCCACTCTATCCTTGTGATAATGTGTGTGTGTGTGTGTGTGTGAAACTGATTGTGAACATCATATTAAACACATATAAAACCAATGTGGGTAGAAGGATTAAACAGTCACGTCTCTGGTATGCTCTTCTTGTGGGCTGCTTAGTGGTGTTACTCAGGGACCAACACAATATTGTCCAAAGTCAGGAACCATCCTGGGCATAAGAGAGAGCTCTGCTGGAAGTGATGGTGGAACAGGCAGAGCTGTCAGTCATTCCTGGGTTAACAAATAGAGCAGGTGATCAGCATTGTGCCTAGAGTGTTGGGGAGGCAAAGCTTCTGTAAAGGATACCAGTGAAAGACCATGTCATATTGTTGCAGATGCAGAAACTAAGGATTATTGTCAAATGGTAAACACAGACCCTGACACGATACTGTAGCCACCATGGGTAGCGCTCCGACTCTGTGTCAAACGTTATCGTGCCTCATACTTACACCTCGGCACAATGCTGTGAAACAGGTGTGCCTGCATTTCAGAGGTGAGAATAGATGTGAAATGAGCCCCGGGCTGCAAACTTGAAAGAGGCAGAACAAAGATTCAGAATGAGGTTTGCCTGATGGCACAGATCTGAAATCTTTGCAGTACATGGCCGTGAAATGACTTCGTGTAGAGCAGAGCCAGACAAGGCTTGATTTAATAGGGTCAGCAGGCTAGCAAAATAGAAGAGGGCCCCAGACCAGAAAATGATCAGAACATAAGGTCAGAGTTGTCATCAGGTCCCTAATAAAGGAACAATCTTGACTGGTGTTTGAATCCACTGAATATTATATGCCTGTAAATTAATAACTCTGTTTTATCATTTAATAATGTATACATTTAAAGAATCTTTAGGTCTAATCATAGGTATTGTTCTTACTGGATACTGGGGATCCAAGATTTTGGTCTCCAGAGGAGACTTAATCAGTTTGTCCCTCTACAGGTGAAAGTTGCCTTAAACAAACAAAAGTACTGTATTTCCCTATGTATAAGACGCACCTTAATTTTGGGGCCCACAATTTGAAAAAAATATATTACATAAAGTTATTGAACTCAAGTTTTATTCATCATAAAATTCATACAACTCCTCATCGCTGTCAAAACTTCCATTCATTAGCTTGTCCTCATCTGTGTCTGATGATAAATCACTGTCTTCAAGAATGAGTGCAAAAACAAGCGTGGAAAAGTGAGAAATCCGAGTATCTACAACCACTGAATAAGATGCACCCAGTTTTTAGACTCCAACTCTTTTTGAAAAAGGGGGCATCTTGTACATGGGGAAATATGGTAGCTGTCCTCAAGGAACTTCTGCTCTATGAATAACAGCTTTAAACTCATGCATTTCCACATGAACTCCTGCCGGTTGTCACACAATGAGATGAAAAGGCTGCATATGGCCGGTCTTCTCATATTCCATATAGCATGTCTTTTAAGACTGATGTGACAAGAGAGAATCTGTAGAGAAATGTTCAGTAAGATTTATTAAAGGGCTTCACATTTAAACAGGTAAAAATAGCACCCATGCTTGCATCAGGGAGACCACAATTTATAAACATTATTAGGGGTCATCGTTCTGTTTCTGGATATAAATTGCTCACTAGCTAAGTCAGGAAGAACTCTCCTCCCACCCTGATCAAGACACTGCAAGTCTCCCTTCCCTTTTCTCAACCTGGCCCTTGGCAGTTAGCAGACCCTGTTCTTTGACACACAGATCAGTGACTTGTGAGCAGCAGAAAACAGAAAGTGTCTGTAATCAAGTAGGGAGGAGCTGTTCCAAGTCTGGATTTACCCAAGGGGATCTTCAGAAAGGGCAGAATGAAAGCAAAGGTATGAAAATAGAGCCAGGCAGTGGGAAAGATTAAATGTTGCTATTTGAATGCATAAACCCCTTCATGTTTAATAAGCACTTACAGATTTGGGAAAGAAAGTTTCAGAGAAAATAGTTATAAATAGTAACCCATCTGAGCAGCTTGCCCCCGAGGCCAGCGCTCGGTGTCTCTGTATTTATGCAAGGACACTTGCTTTGGTTTCTGGGTCAGTAGCTTTGTCTGTCCAGGTTGAGACTGCAAACTTAACATTGTTTTATCTGCTAAGTGCTCACTACTATGCTCTTCTGGTATGATCCTCTCGGGTTTCTCTTGGTAAACATTCTATTCTCCCCCTTCAAAGTTAAGTCAGATATTTTGCATGGAATTGACCAATTACATGTGACTCAGACCTGACCACTTGGTGTGTCCTATAACTGGTTAACTCCTTTACAGATTAGTCAGAGATGAACATAAAACACAGGTTGGTCTAAAGAGACTAAATTGTAAGAATGTTTTTTCTCCCTAGAATTGTTGAGAGAGACAGAGAGAGCTAAAGAGCTGCTCTCTTCCTGTCAGGGTTGACTTCTAAACTGGTTGGATTAAGACCTGGAGTTGTGTATACTGCTACCATGAGGAGGAGCCATCATGCCAAGAGCAGAGTCTAACAATAAAGAGAAACCGAGTCCTGAAAGCATTGTTTGAGCTACCAGGTCCTGCCTTACCAGAAGGTAGCATGTCTCTAGACTTTAAAGGAGCTACTCTAATAGATTATCTTTCCTCAGTTAAACCAGTGTTTTTCAACAGCCAGTTATGCTGGTCCATGAAATTTCATGCTGATCTATGAGAGATAGAAAGATAGGGTCTATAATCTTCATTCAACACCAGGGTGGTTAACTCTTTCATCAACTGACAGTCGAAAAACATTGGCTTAAGCCACTCTGGGTTAAGTTACTGGCAATTAACATGTTTTTTTCTAGAGACTAGAATTTACCCCTAAAGCTCAATTACACTGCCTGGAATCCCGCCATATCCTGCTAAAAGACCTCTGATTCTTATGATTTTCCTAAATCTTCTGCTCCGTTCCTGTAGATCAGTGGTTCTCAGCTAGAGCTGATTTCACCCCCTAAGGGACATATGGCAACATCTGGAGACATTCTGAGTTGTCATGAACGGGGCTAGGTAGGTACAGGTATGGAAATCTGCTAAACATCTTACCATGCACAAGAGAGCCCCCTATAAGAAAGAATTGCCCAGACAAAATGTCAGTAGTGCTTGTGATCTTGTGATTTATAATGACAGATATGTTTCATCTTCCAGTTCTTGGGATAGAGCTCTTAGAATTTCCTAAATCAATGTTTCTTTTGTGATGCTGTTGAGTGACTTTTGGAAGGCCCCTAGGTAACCCAAGGACGGAGCTGGTTACTGGTGGAGCCAACCAAGGGACACAAAATTGAAACTTTCCAGCCCAACTCTGACCTCTGGGGAGGCTAGAGGGGCTGGAGATTCAGTTCAATCACTAATGGCCAATAATTTAATCAATCCTGCCTATGTAATGAAGCCTCTGTAAAAACCCAGAAGGACATCATTTGGAGAGCTTCCTTTGGTGTATTTGGAGGAGTTGGAAGAATGTCACTCAGAGAACATGGAAGTTCCACACCCTTCCCACATACCTTGCCCTATACATCATACTGTGGGACAGTTCCTAGTTATTTCCAATTACACTGTTCACAAAAATTAGGGGATATTCCAAAATGAATATGAAGCGATAAAAAGAAAATTTGATTTCTTTTTATTAAACAAGAATACCGAAAAGCAAATGACAAGTCAAGAAAGTTGTTTGATTATGCAAATGAGATGTAAAGCCAACTTTTATTTCATTGGTGAAAATGCACCACATATACAAAAGTCTGAAAGTACTGGAGTATCTGCATTTTCCCTGATCTCCTAATTTTTGTGAGCAGTATATAATAAATAAGTAACATAGTAAGTAAATTGTTTTTCTGAGTTCTGTGAGCAGCTCCGGCAAAGTAATGGAACCCAAAGAGGAGGCTGAGAGAGGCTTTGGTTTAGTCAGTTGGTCAGAAGCAGAGGTGACTTGAGATTGACATCTAAATTGGAGGAGGGGTGAGACTTGTAGGACTGAAACTTTAACCTGTGTAACTTAGTCCAGGCAGATAGTGTCAAAACTGAGTTCAATTGCAGAATTGTGTGATGTGTAAAAAAAAAAAAAATCCCACTAATCTGGTCGTGGAGGTGTTATAGTATTTAGAGAGTATTGTGTCTCATTATTCTCCAGTAGCCATGGCCACCATCCAAGCTGCCTGGCCCATGTGGGTTTGTATTTAATCCGGACAGATCATAAAGAAACTGCAGAGCCAAAAATGTGGTCTATTTTCCTCTATTCTAGACTCGCACTCAGCAAACGAATAAAAACACACAGTGGGAAAACACTTCCCTTTCCATTCAGGGCTCTCAAAGCCACTGACTCATCCGAGTTTTCCTAGAATCAAAGGTTTCTACCTCACCAGTCTTATTCACTTTTGTTTTCCATCTCCTTCTGCTGTGCAAATTGGCTTCTTCACCATTCTGCCATTTTGACTGCCTCCTCCACGTGGCCTCCCTGCCCTGCTACAATATGGGCTCTTCCTCTCTACAAGAACATGGTCACTCTCTCCAAAATGGCCTCCTAGCTCCTCCTTTTAAAACCCTTTAGGGTGAAAGCCCCTCCCCAACACACAGTAGCATAACCAAGCCCCTTCCCAAGCAAGAAGGGCAATTAGCTGTATCACGTGAAAGCAGTGGCCATCTTTAATGAAGTGAGCAAAAAATAACTTATCAGCCTGACTCTCATGTAACAAAAAACAATGCTGTGTGTTTTCTTTACAGTGCCATTGTTGAGAGACTCTTGCTTTAGATATTATAATTCTCTCATCTCCCAGGCACCTGTACTTGCCATCATTCATTAATTTTTCTTTCAACGTCTGTACAGCAGGGTCCTGAGGTAAGGATTGTACTGATGTCAGGGATGTGGCATGGTCAGGGCATAGTCCTTACTGTCAGGAAACTTGCAGAGTATTGACCCACTGGCCTCGTCCTCTAACTGCTCACCTCTGTTAACTTCCATGAAACTCGAATCCACCCTGGGACCCTGTCTACTCTCGGGGTCTCAGACCTCCTGAACATAGTTGATTCTGTTGCTTCTTGAATCAGACTATGAGTAGTAGCATTCATCATCCGAAATAGATATTTTTAGTACAGCAATGTGTCACTTGTAATGGCAGTGAAGGATTTTCTCAGATTTTGTATGATCTAAAAGAATTGGAGGGTTTTCAGTGTATTTTTTCTTACATGGAAATCTTTCTGTAGAGACGCAGCAGACTGTAATTATGTCTTTTTGTCTCCGTGATGTGGCAAGTAATAGAGGCTGGTAGAAAGGCGACCATTTACAAATGTAGAAGAAGTGAATGCAAATTTGGTGCCCTGTCTAGAGTATCTGTGGTATATAATTTTGGAAAATGGCTCACTAATGTCTGGTAGATACCTCTCAAGGTGTCCCTTGCACATTATTATGCTAATGGTGTATTTCAGAGCTCAGAAATTTGATTCAAAGAATTTAACTTCTGTGTGTGAACAAGAGGCAAGAAAAGATGACAGGAGTATATGTTTTGTTCCTAGGTGATTCAGACAGACAAAACAGGTTGCTGCAGGATGCTTTGTGACAGCTATTTTGAAAACCTGGTCATGTATTTTTAGCCAGCAAAACCTCTGTGATGACATGTTTTCTCATGGGAATCCACAGCGGCTGCTGGAAGAGGGAAGCCCCAGCATCGCTTTCTCATCAGGTGACAGCAGGCTCCACGGGCAGGCCAGGAAAGCCCTTTTGAATTGTAGCCTTGATAATCCCAGCGTTCACAGGGCCAGAGACTTCAGCATGGCAAAGCTATTTTTTAACATAAACCAAAGGTGCCCTGGGGGTCAGGCTGGCTGCTAAGAAGGTCCCAGCAGTGGAGGTGGAGGTGATAAAGGAGTAAAGCCTGTGATCTACTAAAGGCAAGTCAGAGCATTGCACCTTTAGAGGGACTTGCTGACAATTGACAGTGGGAGAGGGATGACCCTCTTCGGTCTCTTAATTTCTCATCATTAAACAGCCCAGGGAAACCAGAGACGTAGTTCCACCTTCCACAGTTTCTGCAGAGCTTGGGGAGGGGGGAAAGAGGCTTTTTAGCCAGATCATTTATTATGAGTTGAATTCACATGTGTCTTATTGCTTTGATCATTTATGAACTCCAAATGCTGCCAGATAAAAAAAAATACCTTCTTTTTTTCCCCTTTCCTTGTTTATATTGTGCTGATGTACAGAAGACGATGAAAAAGGAACATTGATGAAGATGTCTAAGGTAAGAAAGGCACAAAGAATAACTAAAATATATTTCACACTTATGATGCCCAAGCCTTGTGTTATACGTGCTACATTCATTATTTAATTTAATATCAACAAAGGAGATGCAATTATTTTAATTTTATTGATGCAAACACCATTGAGAGTTGTCTTTTGGTCTTATTCACCATTGCATCTGTTCTAAAATAGGGCCTGTAATATAGAGGATGTCCAAGGAACATCTGCTGAATAACTGATAAAATAAACGAGGAGATAACCGAGCAAGAGAAGTGAAGCACGTTTTCCCTTCACCTCTTGTGATAGTAGAATATTTTATTGCAGATACATTTCAATTGGATAACACATTGACACAATAATCGGTCAGAAGTTAAAAAAAAAAAAAAGAGATAGCAAAGAAGGCAGCTCTTTTCAGAGAAGTCATAAAGAGATCATCCTGACTTGAAAGGAGGCATAGAAACACGTGCCCCGAAATCGATGCCTTCTTTTCTCCTGGAGACAAATACCACCTCCAGCAGTGGGGGAGAGCCTACGCAGCAATGGCTTTCAGCAATATTACAGGACTGAGGTATGAATCCTGAAGCTCTCTGTCTACCAAGACACAAAAACCCTGTCCACACCCCGAGGATGTGCAGGACCTGCAGACCCCATTCAAATCCCAGTTCTTCCGCTTTCTAGCTGGGCACACGAATCCACACTTATCTTTTCTTTTTTCTTTTTGGTTGTTGTTAAACTTTTACTGAAACTTCATTGGTGTACACCTTGATGAATTAGCACAAATTAAACACACGCATTCAACCACTACTCGGGTCAAGAATTAGAATCCTGGAAACCTTCCTTCCACCCTCTTTTTCTAAGTGACCATTATCCTGACTTCTAATACCATGAACTAATTTTACCTCTTTTTTTTTCAAACTATATATAAATATCTGGATTTTTTAAAAAATCAGTTTTATGTCTGAGGGATACATCTATCTTGCTGCATGTGGTCATTGTCATTCATTTTCAGTTGCTATGTATAATAACTTTTTATAGCCCAACACAAGATTTTCTACCTTTACAGACTAGAGTCAGTAGTCACACCCTCTGGAGAGTCATTTCCTAGCCCTGGAAAATCAATGCAGATGAAAGCAACTTTAAGTTGTATCTTCATAGAATTGCAGTAACCCTAAATTTTCATGGCCATTTCCCCCACGGGGCCTTCCCTGGGTAGACCAATGACCCAAGGGACTGTGGAAGACATCTGGGCAGAGAGTAAATCTGGGCATGAAGTGTGGCATTTGTAGGTGGGGGGACTTTCTCATCCCTGATCATACCCTTTCCCACCAAAATTTCAGGTAGTTTAAGAAGCCTGCTTTATGCTCCAAATGTGGCTGTCAATTCCTGTTTAGTGTCTCATCTCTTCTTTCTCAGCATCTGGTCAACTGCAGGGCTATGCAGATGCTCCTGGGTTACTGGAAACAGAACATTTCTAAGTAGAGCTCAAAGGACAGGCATTCATCTGTGAGCTCCTTTTCATCCTACCTGTCTTAGGACTCTGCTCCATACCTTTTCTGTCTTTGAAGTGAACCTTTTTCGGGGGCACTAGGCCTTTGTCTATATAGCAACTCACACACATTTTTCGTTTTCCATTTGTCCCTTAAGGGGTCATCTCTTGTTTTTAATTTTATTTCATTTTAACCCCTTCAAATAGGGACTTTTCTGAAATACCCTGGTTCTGTTCTCTGCTAAAAAAAAAAAAAAAAAAAAAAAAAAATCCACATCTAAAATAGTGGATTTCTTTTTAAAGGAATTAAGGAATTATCATCATGATCATCAAATGTTTGCACTCACTCTGGTAGTACAATGCCCTTGTTGCTTTTGAAGTGTTTGATGTTACAGCAAATGCCTATAATCCATTCATTACACTTTAATAAGGATAGCTCTGTACGCTGGGTTTGCAGTTAAGTCTTAACCGTAGCAGGGAATCTCTGACTTCTAGATTCGCCCCGTTGAACCCAGCAGACCCACATTTATACCTTCTCTGAGTCATACATGGGCTTTGTGATAGCCGTGGACATGTCATTGTTCCAGATGACTGTACTTGCTAAAAAGTTGAAACCTATTTTAGTAAATTTGAGAATAAACAGTAACAGAGAGCAGGTGATCTTTCTGTGTTTGCCTGGGCTTGCAGTAAGTTCTCTCTTTTTAATCATTCCTCTGTCACTTCTCTTCCAGATTTGTATGGTAGTCCCTCTAATTTATGCTTAATTCTTGGAATATTTGATGTTCAGAGTCCCCAAACTGTAGGTCTCAAGAACTATAAAAATTCATATGTGAGCTTTACCTGCCTTCCTTGCTCTATCTTACCCACAAATGTAGCAAAGGAAAGAATCCATTTTCAATGACTGAAAGATTTATTCCTTCAGTGGAGGAGGTATTTTACTTTCCAGAGTTTAACTTAGCTAGGCCAGTTTCCAGGTTAAAGAGCAAAGTAGAAATTCAAGGTGTAAGGGTCTTTAATGTCCTTATATGGTCTGCAATGCTGAACAAGTACAAAAAGATGTTCCACATGGGAAAACTCAAGTGTGTGTGGCCTTAGGGACATGTAGCAAAAACCCTAACATTTCCTATGTTAGAAAACACACCTAACTAGAGCTCTGACAGGTAGACAGTTGGATCTTTAAGATAAGGTGACAAGTAGAATTTGGTTCAGAGTGTGAGCTGAGGTCTATAATGAGAAATCCATTAGAAGGAGGAAGGCAGTAATAAGCAAACAAGTGCTGTATGGATGACCTCTGGATCCACTGGGGCAAGAACTAATAAGTAATGGAGTCAAAGTAAGAAAAACTTCATGTGTTCCCTGAAACTTGGGAATGGAGGAATGATACTGAAAAAAAAAGTGAGGTCATTAGCACCTAGGATTTCTATAGAATGATGAACTTTGCCCGAAGCTTACTGCTGAAGATCAAACAGTTACAGCCCTCATTCTGACAACCCTTGGAAGAACCCTGTCAGGTCAAGACAGAAGCAATGTCCTCAATCACTGATCTTCCCTTAAATATCTATAAAGCTGGGCTCTCCAACCGCAAGGGCACATAGGTGGGACCTGTCAGGTTATTTCAGCCTCTAACTCTTGAAAGTATTTACAATGGTGCTTTATGAAATGTGGTGCACTGGGATAACATAGTATATATATTTTTCTTGGTTCTTTCAGAGCAGAATAAAGAGCTCTGGACCTTGAACTTAGGGCATTACAGTGGTAAATTATTCCAGTGTATTAATACGGTCAGGTCCTACTCTTGTGCCCATACCACAATTTTTTTTTCTCCTTTAAATTCAGCTTCTTTCCATGGATACTTATAGATATATTTATAATAGACTTAGGATAGGTCATATATCTAAAAGAGTGTTGAGGGCTAGGGTGATAGTTTTAAATAGTGGCCTCAACCTTTTTGGTACATGACAGATACCAATTATTAGGGTGTTTTACTAGCACAAAATTCAAAATGGTAATAGAATAGCCAAGACAAATGATTGTGATGTAATCGCACCGATGGTACAGTATCATCTTGCAGCATCTATAAAAGCATCCACACTATTCATTTTGTCCTCCTTTGGCATCAGGCTGCCCTGATGTCAGGTTCATATATGTGGCAGACTGAGTCTATGTTCTAGGGACAGTCTTGCCGCTTGACAGTCCCCATGCCTCTGCCTCTTGCCCCAACACCATGACAATCAGGCCTATTCCCAGAGGAAATAAAAATACAAGTTTATCTGTTTATATAAAGAACAGGGTGCTGGTGAAGAATTCTATCTAAAGTATTATATAGGGTGGGACAAGAGTATGTTTTCTTGACGATATTGAGTTCTGTGGGAAAAATCTGTAACTGAATATGAATTCTTATTTTTAACTGCTCTCCCTCATCCCCCCACTGCCCTGGTTAGCATTATCTTGTTAATTCCCACAGATGAAAGAAAAGGAATGAGGAAAGAAAATCAGTTACTGAGCTGGGCATTTTTAATAAAACTGACAACCATTATGTAGTACTTGATAGATTGCAACCTAGTAATGTGTACATAACACTTAAAAATCCCCGACAAAAGGCAGTGTACACATGGTCAGCCCCTTTGTGTGTTTTTTTTAAAATGCACATTATGTTCTGGAGGTCGATCCATTTTAATATTCGAGCACTATCGTATTTTAAAAATAATTTTGTACTATGACTTTACAGAGCTATCATGCTTCATTTAATCAGACCCTAAATGGTAAACATTTAGGGTGTCTCCACACTTTTGCCCCTGCAAACAACACAGCAAGGAATGTGTGTATATTAATTTACAGCCTGCAAGCTACACATAAATAGACATCTGAATTCCCCCAGGACCTGTAAAATTCTCCTGGCTCCATAACGCAGCGTCATAGGTGAGGAGAAAGTAGGGCGGAAGATCTAGTGGGGGCTTAACCTCCCTGACTCCGGTCCCTGCCCTTGAGTCCTCCCCGCCTCACGTCTATTGATTTATTTTTTATCAATGCATCACTGCTTGACATTTTCCTTAACACACCATGCTGGTTCCCAGCTCCCTGCCTGCTGGCAGGAATGCTTTTCTGCATTGAACAGTCTAACAGATTTCTACTCATTTGTAAAACCCTATTCACACATCAGCACTCCAATGCAAGCACCTCCCTCTCCTCAGAATTAGTCACCTCCTAATGGGCAGTGCCCTTCATCTTGTACACACTTCTATTACTGCCCAGATAGCACTGTATTCCAATCGTGTGTACGTGTTTGTCGTCCCTGTTGGGTTCTGAGACCCTGGCTGGTTGGCACTGAGACTTCATCGTTTTGCCATCTTCAATGCTAGGCAGACCTTCTCTGACACACAGGCCCTTGACTAAGCTTTGCTCAATGGCACAGTGAAAAATTCGAAGTAAACTTGACCGCATTTGAAAGAGAAAAGCATTTGGGGCTGGAAGTCAATGGTCAGTCTTAGAGGTAGGAGACAGTGGGGAGCGTCTGTGGTAGAAAGGGCCGTTTGGAGTGATGAAGTCCAGCTTTTCTGTCTGTCTGCCCTATGAGTTTCTGACATTTTATTTTCTCTGACATTCTTCAGGAAACTTTGGATGATTTGTTAAGTTATTCAGAAATTTTCAAGCGTTGAGGAGTCATAATGAAGTTGATAGAAGGGACAGTACTGACACCAAAGTAAAAAATCTTTGGCAGGAACAAAGGGCAACCAAAAAAGCTTAAGAGTCCTAAAAATACTCATGTGTAATGAGGTTTGAAAGGAACATGTGTCTATGTGAGATCATCCAGGGAAAATTCTTGCACCAAGTATGCTGAATTACTGTGAATTCTACTGGAACAGAAATAAATGATTTCTCCTCTCAAAGTTAGTGTCAAAGCCTCATTTGTAGATTAGGGTAGAATTATTCTGTAAACTTCCAGCATTCTCAAATAGTATTCTGAATTGACCAATTTTTTTGTGTGTGTATGTGACAGAGAGAAAGATAGAGAGAGAGGGAAACAGAGAAGGACAGATAGGGACAGACAGACAGGAAGGGAGAGAGATGAAAAGCATCAACTCTTCATTACGGCATCTTAGTTGTTCATTAATTGCTTTCTCATATGTGCTTTGACTGAGGGGCTAGAGCAGACCAAGTGACCCCTTGCTCAAGCCAGCAACCTTGGGTTCAAGCTGGTGAACTGTGCTCAAACCAGATGAGCCTGTGCTCAAGATGGCAATCTCAGTGTTTTTAACCAGGGTACTCTGCGTCCCATTCCAAAGCTCTATCCACTGCGCCACTGCCTGATCAGGTTTAACCAATTTATTTTTTTAGTAAAACCATGGAAAAATAATAAAATTAACCCTCAACTTAAAAAAGGAAAATAATCCAAACTTTACATGCTTGATTTTATTTATTTATTTATTTATTTATTTAATTTTAATGGGGTGACACCAATAAATCAGGGTACATATGTACAATGAAAAACATCTCCAGGTTATCTTATCATTCAGTTATGTTGCATACCCATCACCCAAAGTCAAATTGTCCTCTGTCACCTTCTGTCTGGTTTTCCCTGTGACACTCCCCTCCTCCCTATCCCAACCTACCCTTCCTCCCCCAACCCCGTAACCACCACTCTCTTGACCATGTCTCATACCCTCACTTTCATGTCCCACCTATGTATGAAATCATGCTGTTCTCAGTATTTTTTTTTCTGATTTACTTATTTCACTCCGTATAATGTTATCAAGGTCCATCCATTTTGTTGTAAATGATCCAATGTCATCATTTCTTATGGCTGAGTAGTATTCCATAGTATATATGTACCAAAGCTTTTTAATCCACTCGTCTTCTGATGGACACTTGGTCTGTTTCCAGATCTTCACTATTGTGAACAATGATACCACGAACATGGGGGCTCATTTCTTCTTTTCGAACAGTGCTATGGTGTTCTTAGGGTATATTCCTATAAGTGGGATAGATAGCTGGGTCAAAAGGCAGTTCAACTTTTAATTTTTTGAGGAATCTCCAAACTGTTTTCCACAGTGTCTGCACCATTCTGCATTCCCACGAGCAGTGCAGAAGGGTTCCCTTTTCTCCACATCCTCGCCAGCACTTACTCTGAGTTGCTTTGCTGATGAGTGCCATTCTGATTGGTGTGAGGTGATATCTCATTGTGGTTTTAATTTGCATTTCTCTAATGATTAGTGATGTTGAGCATTTTTTCATATGCCTATTGACCATCTGTATGTCCTCTTTGGAGAAATTTCTATTCATTTCTTTTGCCCATTTTTTGATTGGATTGTTTGTCTTCCTGGTGTTGAGTTTTATAAGTTCTTTATAAATTTAGGTTATTAAGCCCTTATCAGACGTTCGGTCGAATATGTTCTCCCATTGTGTGGTTTGTCTTTTTATTCTGTTCTAATTGTCTTTAGCTGTGCAAAAACTTTTTAGTTTGATATAGTCCCATTTGTTTATCTTGCCCTTTATTTCATTTGCCCGTGGAGATAAATCAGCAAATATATTGCTGCAACAGATGTTGGAGAGCTTGCTGCCTATGTTTTCTTCTAAGATGCTTATGGTTTCACAGCTTATGTTTAAGTCTTTTATCCATTTTGAGTTTGTTTTTGTGAATGGTGTAAGTTGATGGTCTAGTTTCATTTTTTTTGCACGTAGATGTCCAATTTTCCCAACACCATTTGTTAAAGAGGCTGTCTTTACTTCATTGTATGTTCTTTCCTCCTTTGTCAAATATCAGTTGTCCATAAAGCTGTGGTTTATTTCTGGGTTCTCTGTTCTGTTCTACTGATCTATGTGCCTGTTCTTATGCCAGTACCAGGCTGTCTTGAGTATGATGGCCTTGTAGTAAATCTTGATATCCAGAAGAGTGATACCTCCTGCTTTATTTTTTCTTTTTAAGATTGCTGAGGCTATTCGTGTTCTTTTTTGGTTCCATATAAATTTTTTGAATATGTGTTCTATATCTTTGAAGTATGTCATTGGTATTTTAATAGGTATTGCATTGAATTGATAAATTGCTTTTGGTAATATAGACATTTTAATGATGTTTATTCTTCCTAGCCATGAGCACGGTATATGCTTCCACCTGTTTGTATATTCCTTGATTTCTTTTATCAATGTTCTATAATTTTCCGAGTACAAGTCCTTAACCTCCTTGGTTAAATTTACTCCTAGGTACTTTATTTTTTTGGCTGCAATAGTGAAGGGGATTGTTTCCTTAATTTCTTTTGCTGACAGTTCATTGTTTGTATATAAAAATGCCTCTGATTTCTGAGTATTAATTTTATATCCTGACACCTTGCTGAATTCATGATAAGGTCTAGTAGTTTTTTGACTGAGACTTTAGGGTTTTCTATATACAATATCATATCATCTGCAAATAATGACAGTTTTACTTCTTCTTTTCCAATTTGGATGCCTTTTATTTCTTCTTCTTGTCTGATTGCTGTAGCTAGGACTTCCAGAACTATGTTGAATAAGAGTGGTGAAAGGGGACACCCCTGCTTGGTTCCTGATCTTAAGGGGATTGCTTTTAATCTTTGTCCATTTAGTATGATGTTTGCTGTGGGTTTGTCGTAGATGGCCTTTATCATGTTAAGGAATGTTCCCTGTATTCCCACTTTACTGAGAGTTTTGAGCATGAATGGGTGCTGGATTTTATCAAATGCCTTTTCTGCATCTATTGAAATTATCATGTGATTTTTGTCCTTCCTTTTGTTTATGTGATGAATCACATTGATTGATTTGCGAATATTGAACCAGCCTTGCCTCTCCAGAATAAATCCCACTTGATCATGGTGTATGATTTTTTTTCATATATTGCTGGATCTGGTTAATATTTTGTTGAGAATTTTAGCGTCTAAATTCATCAGGGATATAGGCCTATAATTTTCTTTCTTTGTGTTGTCTTTGCCCGGTTTTGGGATCAGAATTATGCTCGCCTCATAAAAGGAGTTTGGAAGTCTTCCTTCCTCTTGAATTTTTTGAAATAGCTTGAGGAGGATAGGAGTTAGTTCTTCTTTGAATTTTTGATAGAATTCACTTGTGAAGCCATCAGGCCCAGGACTTTTCTTTTTTGGGAGTTTTTTGATAACTGTTTTGATCTTATTTGTTGTAATTGGTCTGTTTAGGTGTTCTGATTCTTCCAGATCGATTTTTAGAAAATTATATGATTTAAGAAATTTGTCCATTTCACCTAGGTTGTCTAATTTTTTGGCATAGAGTTCTTCATAGTATTTTCTTACAATGGTTTGTATTTCTGTTGTGTCAGTTGTTATTTCTCTACTGTCCTTTCTAATTTTATTTATTTGTGTTCTCACTCTTTTTCTCTTGGTGAATCTAGTTAAAGGTTCATCAATCTTGTTTACCTTTTCAAAGAACCAGCTCCTGGTTTCATTGATCCTCTGTATTGTTTCCTTAGCCTCTATGTCATTTATTTCTGCTCTGATCTTTATTATTTCCTTTCTTCTACTAGTCCTGGGCTTGATTTGCTGTTGTTTCTCTAGTTCTTTTAGATGCAGGGTCAGGTTGCTTATTTGATCCTTTTCTAGCTTCTCCTGGTATGCCTGTAGTGCTATGAACTTCCCTCTCAGTACTGCTTTTGCTGTGTCCCATAAATTTTGAGTTGATGTATGCTCATTATCATTTGTTTCTAGAAACTGTTTTATTTCTTCTTTGATCTCATGATTAGTCCATTCATTATTTAATAACCTGCTATTTAGTTTCCAAGTGTTTGAGTTTTCTTTCAGTTTTTCTTTTGTGGTTAATTTCTAGTTTCATGACATTGTGGTCAGAGAAAATGATTGATATGATTTCAATCTTTTTAAATTTATTGAGACCATTTTAGTGTCCTCACATGTGGTCTATCCTAGGAAACATACCATGAGCACTTGAGAAGAATGTATATTTTACTGCTTTAGGGTGAAAAGATCTGAAGATATATATTAAATCAAGTAAATCTAGTGTATCCTTTAAGTCTGCTGTTTCTTTATTAATTTTCTTTCTTGAGGATCTATCCAGTGTTGTTAGAGGGGTATTGAAATGCCCTACTATGATAGTATTGCTGTTGATTTCGCCCTTTATATCCATCAAAGTCTGTTTTATGTATGTCGGGGCTCCTATATTTGGTGCATAGATATTTATAATAGTTATATCTTCCTGTTGAATTGTTCCCTTTATCATTATGTAGTGTCCTTCTTTATCTCTTACTACAGCCTGTGTTTTAAAGTCCATTTTGTCAGATATAAGTACTGCTACCCTGGCTTCTTTTTCCTTTGCATTGGCATGAAATATTTATTTCCATCCTTTTACCTTCAGTTTATGTGCATCTATTGTTTTAAGGTGTATCTCTTGTAGACAGCATATATATGGGTCCTGTTTCTTTATCCATGCAGCTACCCTATGTCTTTTGATGGGATCATTTAATTCATTTACATTTAAGGTTATTATTGATATGTAGTTGTTTATTGCCATTTTATTCTTTAAAGCTGTATTCTTCTTTTGCTATATTCTTTCTTCCCTTTGAACTGTTCACAACAGGCTCCTTAGTATCTCTTGCAGAATTGGTTTGGTTTTTATGAATTCCTTGAGGCTTTCTTTTTCTGGGAAGCTCTTTATTTCTCCTTCAATTTTAAACGTTAGCCTTGCTGGATAAAGTAGTCTTGGTTGTAGGTTCTTGTTCTGCATTACTTTGATTATTTCTTGCCATTCTCTTCTGGCCTCAAGTGTTTCTGTTGAGAAGTCCGATGTCATCCTTATGGGGGCTCCTTTGTAGGTGATAGCCTTTTTTTCTCTAGCAGCTTTTAAAATTTTTTCTTTATCCATTAGTTTTGGTATTTTAACTATGATGTGTCTTGGTGTAGATCTTTTTGGGTTTCTCTTTAATGGAGTTCTGTGTGCTTCTTGAATGTGTGGAATGTTTCCCAGCCTTAATTTAGGGAAGTTTTCTGTTATGATTTGATTGAACAAAGTTTCCATTTCCTGTCCTCTCTCCTCTTCTTCAGGCTCCCCTATGATGCGAATTTTGTTTCTCTTCAGGTTGTCACAAAGCTCCCTTAGAGTTTCCTCACATTGTTTGAGTCTCTTTTTCTTTTTCTTCTCTGCTTCTGTTCCTTTGTTTATTGTGTCCTCTAACTCACTGATTCAATCCTCATCGTGATTCATCCTGCTTTTAATTCCTTCCATTGTGGTCTTCAGTTCGGATACTGTATTTGTCATTTCTGTCTGATTCTTTTTTATTATTTCAATTTTGTTTTTTATACTTGTTATCTCTTTATTTAGGGTTTCATAGTGACTATCCATTGTTGCTCTAATTTCTTTGAACATCCTAACTATCATTATTCTAAATTCTGCTTCTGGTAATTTGGTTATATCTGGTTCATTCAGGTCCTTCTCTGGGGATTTCTTTTAATTCATATGGTTTTCATTCCTCTGCCTGCCCATTTTGTCTGTATATAAGCAAGTTGTGGCCACTGGAGTCCAGTAGGTGTTTCCTTTGTGTTCTCTAGGTGTGGTCTGTCTGCAGGCCCGCTACCCCCTCTGCCGCTGCCTAGGGTGATTGGGTATGGGTGTTGCCAATGCTGGCCCACTACGGCTGTTGCTGTGATTTCCGCCTCTCCTCCGCAGGAGGGGCTGTCACTCAAGTCACAAGCCTCAGCACATTGGGTAGAGGTGAGCTTTTTTGCTCAGCTGCGGAACCAGCCTGTTTCTGGGCTTCCGCCCAGCACCGGCGATCAGAGCCTGCTCGCCACAGTTTTGCGGGTTGGGCAGGGCTTTTGACGTGCTCTCAGCTGTGAGCCTTTGCCCGTCCGGAAATTTAGCCCCGCCCTCGAGGCCAGGGCCCTCCTGTTCAGGGTCGCAAATTGCGGTTTATTTTGCCGGGTGTGTTTGCTGACGTGAGCTTAGCCACGAGCTTTTGCTTGTCCTGGGGTTTACCCCGCCACGCGTTCAAAGCCCGCTCACACAGGCATGATGGCAAACCGCAGTTTTTCTGGCTGGGTGGGGCTGGTAGTGTGAGCTCAGCCGCGAGCACCAACCCGTATCTGGTCCTAGCCCTTCCCCGTGGTCAGGGCCGGCTTGTGCAGGGTTGCAGAGCAGATCTCTGCCCGTTCCTGGCATTTTGCTTTTTTCCCCACAGGTGGGGTCACAGGCAGGCTCGCAGCTGCCAGACCGCTTTTGCGCATCCCCTCCCCCACTGCTGGGCTAGACCGAGCTCATACCAGTTAGGCCTCCAC
This sequence comes from Rhynchonycteris naso, assembly GCA_037038555.1. Taxonomy (NCBI): domain Eukaryota; kingdom Metazoa; phylum Chordata; class Mammalia; order Chiroptera; family Emballonuridae; genus Rhynchonycteris; species Rhynchonycteris naso. The sequence continues at coordinate 54,517,000 of CM073004.1, forward strand.
CCCCACCGACAGAACCGCGTTTCAGCATCCTGCCACCACCATACCCTTCAGCAACTCTCAGCAGAGTAGGAAGGGCCCTAAGTCTCCACGCTCTAGGCATGGGAGCTCCCTCCCTCTAAGCAGCTCTGCTCTAATTGCCGCGGGAGAGCTTGTTTGACTGGTGTCCTGTCTCCCTTTGCTGGTATTGCTAGTTCTAGGGGCAATATTTGTTTTCGATTAAGGAAGTGACTTAGCCCAGTGGTTAGGGTGGCTGTCCCTCAGAGTGTTTGTCCCTGTGCCATCAGTCCACACTCGCTTCCCACTGCTCTGGTCCTCTCCTCTGTCCCCATTCCCCGGAGCCCTGGGTGCGTGGTTATAAGAAAGGTTTTCTGTGCTGTCCTTTTAAAAAGAATTTTGGGTCTGAGAAAACTGTCTCTCACAAACAGTATCCTCACTTGTTTCACAGCTCAATACTGTCCAAACACCTCTTCTAGGCTCTGGGACTGCAGGCTGGGGCTTGGTTCCTGGGACCCAGGTCCCTCCCTCTTTGCCAAACTCTCCTCCCGCCACGAGGGTCTCTCCGGGCTGCCATTCGCTCTGGGGAGCTGGGCAGCCCTCTTTGTGTTTTTGCTTTTCCTACCAGTCTCAATGTGGCTTCTGCAGTGTTCCTTGGTTGAAGAGTCCACTTAGTTTACTTCAAAGTTGGTTTATCCAGATGATGGTTCTTACAATTGAGTTATAATCCACTTTGGTTCTAGGAGTTGGAAGTTGGTATGTCTGCCTATTCCATCACCATCTTGCTCCCCTATGCTTGATTTTATATATATATATATATATATATATATATATATATATATATATATATATATATATATATATATATATATTTAATATATTTTATTATTATTAATTCTAATGGGGTGACACCAATAAATCAGGGTACATATGTACAATGAAAACATCTCCAGGTTATCTTATCATTCAATTGTGTTGCATACCCATCACCAAAAGTCAAATTGTCCTCTGTCACCTTCAATCTGGTTTTCCCTGTGTGCCTCCCCTCCTCCTTATCCCACTCTTCCCTCCCTCACCCCATCCCATAACCAACACTCTCTTGTCCATGTCTCATACCCTCACTTTCATGTCCCACCTATGTATGTAATCGTGCTGTTCTCAGTTTTTCTTTTTTTCTGATTTACTTATTTCACTCCGTATAATCTTATCAAGGTACATCCATTTTGTTATAAATGATCCGATGTCATCGTTTCTTATGGCTGAGTAGTATTCCATAGTATATATGTACCATAGCTTTTTAATCCACTCGTCTTCTGACGGACACTTGGGCTGGTTCCAGATCTTCGCTATTGTGAACAGTGCTGCCACAAACATGGGGGCGCATTTCTTCTTTTCGAACAGTGCTATGGTGTTCTTAGGTTATATTCCTAAAAGTGTGATAGCTGGGTCAAAAGGCAGTTCAATTTTTAATTTTCTGAGGAATCTCCAAACTGTTTTCCACAGTGGCTGCACCAGTCTGCATTCCCACCAGCAGTGCAGAAGGGTTCCCTTTTCTCCACATCCTCGCCAGCACTTATTCTGTGTTGTTTTGCTGATAAGTGCCATTCTGACTGGTGTGAGGTGATATCTCATTGTGGTTTTAATTTGCATTTCTCTAATGATTAGTGATGTTGAGCATTTTTTTCATATGCCTATTGGCCATCTGTATGTCCTCTTTGGAGAAATTTCTATTCATTTCTTTTGCCCATTTTTTGATTGGGTTGTTTGTGTTCCTGGTGTTGCGTTTTATAAGTTCTTTATAAATTTTAGTTATTAACCCCTTATCAGATGTGCTGTCGAATATGTTCTCCCATTGTGTGGTTTATCTTTTTATTCTGTTCCTATTGTCTTTAGCTGTGCAAAAACTTTTTAGTTTGATATAGTCCCATTTGTTTATCTTGCCTTTTATTTCAGTTGCCCGTGGAGATAAATCTGCAAATATACCGCTGCTACAGATGTCGGAGAGCTTGCTGCCTATGTTTTCTTCTAAGATGCTTATGGTTTCACGGCTTACATTTAAGTCTTTAATCCATTTTGAGTTTGTTTTTGTGAATGGTGTAAGTTGATTGTCTAGTTTCATTTTTTTGCACGTAGATGTCCAATTTTCCCAACACCATTTGTTAAAGAGGCTGTCTTTACTCCATTGTATGTTCTTTCCTCCTTTGTCAAATATCAGTTGTCCATAAACCTGTGGGTTTATTTCTGGGTTCTCTGTTCTGTTCCATTGATCTATGTTCCTGTTCTTATGCCAGTACCAGGCTGTCTTGAGTATAATGGCCTTATAGTAAACCTTGATATCAGGAAGCGTGATACCTCCTGCTTTATTTTTTCTTTTTAAGATTGCTGAGGCTATTCGTGTTCTTTTTTGGTTCCATATAAATTTTTTGAATATGTGTTCTATATCTTTGAAGTATGTCATTGGTATTTTAATTGGTATTGCATTGAATTTATAAATTGCTTTTGGTAATATAGACATTTTAATGATGTTTATTCTTCCTAGCCATGAGCACAGTATATGCTTCCACCTGTTTGTATCTTCCTTGATTTCTTTTATCAATGTTTTATAATTTTCCGAGTACAAGTCCTTAACCTCCTTGGTTAAATTTACTCCTAGGTACTTTATGTTTTTGGCTGCAGTAGTGAAGGGGATTGTTTCCTTAATTTCTTTTGCTGATATTTCATTGTTGGTGTATAATAATGCCTCTGATTTCTGAGTATTAATTTTATATCCTGCCACCTTGCTGAAATCATTTATAAGGTCCAGTAGTTTTTTGACTGAGACTTTAGGGTTTTCAATATACAATATCATATCATCTGCAAATAATGACAGTTTTACTTCTTCTTTTCCAATTTGTATGCCTTTTATTTCTTCTTCTTGTGTGATTGCTGTAGCTAGGACTTCCAGAACTATGTTTAATAAGAGTGGTGAAAGTGGGCAACCCTGCCTGGTTCCTGATCTTAAGGGGATTGCTTTTAATCTTTGTCCATTTAGTATGATGTTTGCTGTGGGTTTATCGTAGATGGCCTTTATCATGTTAAGGAATGATCCCTGTATTCCCACTTTACTGAGAGTTTTGAGCATGAATGGGTGCTGGATTTTATCAAATGCCTTTTCTGCATCTATTGAAATTATCATGTGATTTTTGTCCTTCCTTTTGTTTATGTGGTGAATCACATTGATTGATTTGCGAATATTGAACCAGCCTTGCCTCTCCAGAATAAATCCCACTTGATCGTGGTGTATGATTTTTTTCATATATTGCTGGATCCGGTTGGCTAATATTTTGTTGAGAATTTTAGCGTCTAAATTCATCAGGGATATAGGCCTATAATTTTCTTTCTTTGTGTTGTCTTTGCCCGGTTTTGGGATCAGAATTATGCTCGCCTCATAAAAGGAGTTTGGAAGTCTTCCTTCCTCTTGAATTTTTTGAAATAGCTTGAGGAGGATAGGAGTTAGTTCTTCTTTGAATTTTTGATAGAATTCACTTGTGAAGCCATCAGGCCCAGGACTTTTCTTTTTTGGGAGTTTTTTGATAACTGTTTCTATCTCATTTGCTGTAATTGGTCTGTTTAGGTGTTCTGATTCTTCCAGATTGATTTTTGGAAGGTTATATGATTCAAGAAATTTGTCCATTTCACCAAGATTGTCTAATTTTTTGGCATATAGTTCTTCATAGTATTTTCTTACAATGGTTTGTATTTCTGTTGTGTCAGTTGTTATTTCTCCACTGTCCTTTCTAATTTTATTTATTTGAGTCCTCTCTCTTTTTTTCTTGGTGAGTCTAGTTAAAGGTTCATCAATCTTGTTTACCTTTTCAAAGAACCAGCTTCTTGTTTCATTGATCCTCTGTATTGTTTTCTTAGCCTCTATGTCATTTATATCTGCTCTGATCTTTATTATTTCCTTCCTTCTACTTGTCTTGGGTTTTATTTGTTGTTGTTTTTCTAGTTCTTTTAGATGCAGGGTTAGGTTGCTTATTTGAGCTTTTTCTAGCTTCTTATGATATGCCTGTAGTGCAATAAGCTTCCCTCTCAGAACTGCTTTTGCTGTGTCCCATAAATTTTGAGTTGATGTATGCTCATTATCATTTGTTTCTAGAAACTTTTTTATTTCTTCTTTGATCTCATTGTTAATCCATTCATTATTTAATAACATGCTATTTAGTTTCCAAGTGTTTGAGTATTTTTCAGTTTTTCTTTTGTGGTTAATTTCTAGTTTCATGACATTGTGATCAGAGAAAATGCTTGATATGATTTCAATCTTCTTAAATTTATTGAGACCATTTTTGTGTCCTAACATGTGGTCTATCCTAGAAAATGTACCATGAGCGCTTGAGAAGAATGTATATTCTACTGCTTTAGGGTGAAAAGTTCTGAAGATATCTATTAAATCAAGTTGATCTAGTGTCTCCTTTAAGTCTGCTGTTTCTTTATTAATTTTCTTTCTTGAGGATCTATCCAGTGTTGTTAGAGGGGTATTGAAATCCCCTACTATGATAGTATTGCTGTTAATCTCACCCTTTATATCCATCAAAGTCTGCTTTATGTATGTCGGGGCTCCTATATTTGGTGCATAGATATTTACAATAGTTATATCTTCCTGTTGAATTTTTCCCTTTATCATTATGTAGTGTCCTTCTTTATCTCTTACTACAGCCTTTGTTTTAAAGTCCATTTTGTCTGATATAAGTATTGCTACCCCTGCTTTTTTTTCATTTCCATTTGCATGAAATATTTTTTTCCATTCTTTTACCTTCAGTCTATGAGCATCTTTTGTTTTAAGGTGTGTCTCTTGTAGACAGCATATGTATGGGTCCTGTTTCTTTATTCATGCAGCTACCCTATGTCTTTTGATTGGATCATTTAATCCATTTACATTTAAGGTTATTATTGATATGTAGTTGTTTATTGCCATTTTATTCTTTAAACCTGTTTTCTTCTTTTGCTCTATTCATTCCTCCCTTTAAACTGTTCAAAACAGGCCCCTTAGTATCTCTTGCAGAATTGGTTTGGTTTTTATGAATTCCTTGAGGCTTTCTTTTTCTGGGAAGCTCTTTATTTCTCCTTCAATTTTAAACGTTAGCCTTGCTGGATAAAGTAGTCTTGGTTGTAGGTTCTTGTTCTGCATTACTTTGATTATTTCTTGTCATTCCATTCTGGCCTCAAGTGTTTCTGTTGAGAAGTCCGATGTCATCCTTATGGGGGCTCCTTTGTAGGTGATAGCCTTTTTTTCTCTAGCAGCTTTTAAAATTTTTTCTTTATCATTTAGCTTTGGTATTTTAACTATGATGTGTCTTGGTGTAGATCTTTTTGGGTTTCTTTTTATGGAGTTCTGTGTGCTTCTTGAATGTGTGGAGTGTTTCCCAGCCTTAATTTAGGGAAGTTTTCTGCTCTGATTTGATTGAACAAAGTTTCCATTTCCTGTCCTCTCTCCTCTTCTTCAGGCACCCCTATGATGCGAATGTTGTTTCTCTTCATGTTGTCACAAAGCTCCCTTAGAGTTTCCTCACATTTTTTAAGTCTCTTTTCCTTTTTCTTCTCTGCTTCTGTGCCTTTGTTTATTGTGTTCTCTAACTCGCTTATTCGATCCTCAGCGTCATCCATCCTGCTTTTAATTCCTTCCATTGTGGTCTTCAGTTCTGATACTGTATTTGTCATTTCTGTCTGATTCTTTTTTATTATTTCAATTTCATTTTTTATACTTGTTATCTCTTTATTTAGGTGTTCATAATGACTATCCATTGTTGCTCTAATTTCTTTGAACATCCTAACTATCATTATTCTAAATTCTGCTTCTGGTAATTTGGTTATATCTGGTTCATTTAGGTCCTTCTCTGGGGATTTCTCTTGCTTCATTTGGTTTGCATTCCTCTGCCTGCCCATTTTTTCTGTGTATAAGCAAGTTGTGGCCACTGGAGTCAAGTAGGTGTTGCCTTTGTGTTCTCTAGGTGTGGTCTATCTGCAGGCCCCCCACCCCCTCTGCCGGTGCCTAGGGTGGTTGGGTATGAGCGTTGCCAGCACCGGCCCACTGTGGCTTTTGCTGTGATTTCTGCCTCTCCTCCGTGGGAGGGGCTGTCACTGAAGCCACAAGTCTTAGCACCAAGGGTAGAGGTGAGCACCTTTCCTCAGCTGCGGACCCAGCCTATTTCCAGACTTCCGCCCAGAACCAGCAGTCGGAGACTGCTCGCTACAGTTCCGCGGGTTAGGCGGGGCTTTTGACGCGCTCTCAGCTGTAAGCCTTTGCCTGTCCGGAGCTTTGGCCCCGCCCTCGAGGCCAGGGCCCTTTGCCCAGGTTCGGAAACCAAGGTTTATTGGGGCGGGCGTGTTTGCTGGCTTCCGCTGAGCTGCGTACTTCTGCTCGTCCCGGTCTCTACCCCGCCCCCGCGTTCGGAGCCCGCTCGTGAACGTAAGAATTCTATCCGCGTTTTCTCCGGCCGGATGGGGATATCAGCGTGGGCTCAGCTGCGATCCTCCACCCGTCTCGGGGTCCACCCCGTTCCCGTGCTCGGAGCCCGCTCGCGCACGTATACTGGCCAACCGCGGTTTCTCCGGCTGGGGGTGGGGGGACTGGTATTGTCAGCTCAGCCGTGAGCCCCTGCCCGTCCCTGGTCCTAGCCCGGTCCCCTCGGTCAGGGCCGGCTTGCGCAAGGCCTGCCTGTTCCTGGCCTCCCTCTTTGTCCCCGTAAGTGTGATTAAAGGCGGGCCCGCAGCTTCTGGACCGCTCTCGCGCTTCCCCTCCGACCCTCTGGGCTAGACCGATCTCCCACCGGCTTGGCCTCTGCCCACGCCGACAGAACCGCCTTTCAGCGTCCTGCCGCCCCAAAACCTTAAGCAGCCCTCAGCAGAGTAGGAAGGGACCTAATACTCCACACTGTAGGCCTGGGAGCTCCCTCACTTGTTTCACAGCTCAATACTGTCCAAACGCCTCTTCTAGGCTCTGGGACTGCAGGCTGGGGCTTGGTTCCTGGGACCCAGGTCCCTCCCTCTCTGCCAAACTTTCCTCCCGCCCCGCGGTTCTCTCCGGGCTGCCGTTTGCTCCAGGGAGCTGGGCAGCCCTCTTCGCATTTTCGCTATTCCTACCAGTCTCAATGTGGCTTCTTCTGTGTTCCTTGGTTGAAGAGTCCACTTAGTTTTGTTCAAAGTTGGTTTGTCCAGGTGATGGTTCTTAAAATTGAGTTGTAATCCACTTTGGTTCTGGGAGTTGGAAGTTGGTACGTCCGCCTACTCTGTCGCCATCTTGCTCCTCCTCCGTGTTTATATTCTTAAACTTTTCTTGATCTAGAAAGTGATTCTGCTCTCTTAATCAGTTCCTTGGCCATGGTGATTCGTTCACGGAACATGGAGTGTGCAGACATGGTGACAGCATTCTTCCTTTCCTAAAATGACCACACTACGGCTTTCCGACTTTCTTCTCCTTCATAAGTGGGTCCCCTTTAATCGCTGACTACCCAGGGTCGCACAGCATCTGCGCCGGCGTCCAGACGGCCTCTGGCCCGCAGGAGACCGCAGGCCGCGAGCCCTCCGTGCGGACGCTGGCTGGCGAGCTCCACCTGTGCACCGCGGCCGACTAGTAGGCTCCGCAGAACCAGCCCCCCTATGCTTGATTTTTAAAAATGGTTTCAACTACACAAAGAATCAACTTCAGGGGAAGCAAGATGGTGACCGAGTAGGCGGACGTACCAACTTCCAACTCCCAGAAGCAAAGTGGATTATAACTCAATTTAAAGAACCATCATCTGGATAAACCAACTATGAACTAAACTAAGTGGACTCTTCAACCAAGAAACACAGAAGAAGCCACATTGAGACTGGTAGGAATAGCGAAAATGCGAAGAGGGCTGCCCAGCTCCCCGGAGCAAACGGCAGCCTGGAGAGACCTGCGAGGCGGGAGGAAAGTTTGGCGGAGAGGGAGGGACCTGGGACCCAGGAACCAAGCCCCAGCCTGCAGTCCCAGAGCCTAGAAGAGGCGTTTGTACAGTTTTCAGCTGTGAAACAAGTGAGGGAGCTCCCAGGCCTACAGTGTGGAGTATTAGGTCCCTTCCTACTCTGCTGGGGGCTGCTTAAGAGTTTGGGGTGACAGGACGCTGAAACGCAGTTCTGTCGGCGTGGGCAGAGGCCAAGCTGGTGGGAGCTCTGTCTAGCCCAGAGGGTCAGAGGAGACGCGCGAAAGCGAACCGGCAGCTGCAGGCCCCCCTTTAACCCCACTTACGGGGACAAAGCGGGAGGCCGGGAACGGGCAGAAGTCTGCTCTACTACCCTGCACAGGCCAGCTCTGACTGCGGGGACTGGGCTAGGACCAGGGACGGGCAGGGGCTCATGACTGAGCTCACGCTACCAGCCCCCCCAGGTCGGAGAAACCGCGGTTTGCCATTCTGCGTGCGCGAGCGGGCTCCGAGCGCGGGAACGGGCTAGACCCCGAGACAAGTGGAAGGTCGCAGTTGAGCTCACGCTTCTATCCCCGCCTGGCCGGAGAAACCGCGGATTGCATTCATACGTGCACGAGCGGGATCCGAACACGGGGACGGGGTACAGTCCGGGACGAGCGGAAGTACGAGGCTGAGCAGAAGCCAGCAAACATGCCCGGCCCAACAACCCTGGGTTTGCGACTCTGCGCAGAAGGGCCCTGGCCTCGAGGGCGGGGCTAAATCTCCAGACGGGCAAAAGCTCACAGCTGAGAGCACGTCAAAAGCCCCGCCCAACCCACGAAACTGTGGCGAGCAGGCTCTGACTGAGGGTTCTGGGTGGAAGTCCGGAAATAGGCTGGGTCCGCAGCTGAGGAAAGGTGCTCACCTCTACCCTTGGTGCTAAGACTTGTGGCTTCAGTGACAGCCCCTCCCACGGAGGAGAGGCAGAAATCACAGCAAAAGCCACAGTGGGCCGGTGCTGGCAACGCTCATACCCAACCACCCTAGGCACCGGCAGAGGGGGTGGGGGGCCTGCAGATAGACCACACCTAGAGAACACAAAGGCAACACCTACTTGACTCCAGTGGCCACAACTTGCTTATACACAGAAAAAATGGACGGGCAGAGGAATGCAAACCAAATGAAGCAAGAGAAATCCCCAGAGAAGGACCTGAATCAACCAGATATAACCAAATTACCAGAAGCAGAATTTAGAATAATGATAGTTAGGATGTTCAAAGAAATTAGAGCAACAATGAATAGTCACTATGAACACCTAAATAAAGAGATAACAAGTATAAAAAACGAAATTGAAATAATAAAAAAGAATCAGACAGAAATGACAAATACAGTATCAGAACTGAAGACCACAATGGAAGGAATTAAAAGCAGGATGAATCACGCTGAGGATCGAATAAGCGAGTTAGAGAACACAATAAACAAAGGCACAGAAGCAGAGAAGAAAAAGGAAAAGAGACTTAAAAAATGTGAGGAAACTCTAAGGGAGCTTTGTGACAACATGAAGAGAAACAACATTCGCATCATAGGGGTGCCTGAAGAAGAGGAGAGAGGACAGGAAATGGAAACTTTGTTCAATCAAATCATAGCAGAAAACTTCCCTAAATTAAGGCTGGGAAACACTCCACACATTCAAGAAGCACACAGAACTCCATTAAAGAGAAACCCAAAAAGATCTACACCAAGACACATCATAGTTAAAATACCAAAACTAATGGATAAAGAAAAAATTTTAAAAGCTGCTAGAGAAAAAAAGGCTATCACCTACAAAGGAGCCCCCATAAGGATGACATCGGACTTCTCAACAGAAACACTTGAGGCCAGAATGGAATGGCAAGATATAATCAATGTAATGCAGAACAAGAACCTACAACCAAGACTACTTTATCCAGCAAGGCTAACGTTTAAAATTGAAGGAGAAATAAAGAGCTTCCCAGAAAAAGAAAGCCTCAAGGAATTCATAAAAACCAAACCAATTCTGCAAGAGATACTAAGGGGCCTGTTTTGAACAGTTTAAAGGGAGGAATGAATAGAGCAAAAGAAGAAAACAGGTTTAAAGAATAAAATGGCAATAAACAACTACATATCAATAATAACCTTAAATGTAAATGGATTAAAGGATCCAATCAATAGGCATAGGGTAACTCCATGGATAAAGAAACAGGACCCATACATATGCTGTCTACAAGAGACACACCTTAAAACAAAAGATGCTCATAGACTGAAGGTAAAAGGATGGAAAAAAATATTTCATGCAAATGGAAATGAAAAAAAAGCAGGGGTAGCAATACTTATATCAGACAAAATGGACTTTAAAACACAGGCAGTAGTAAGAGATAAAGAAGGACACTACATAATGATAAAGGGAACAATTCAACAGGAAGATATAACTATTATAAATATCTATGCACCAAATATAGGAGCCCCGAAATACATAAAGCAGACTTGATGGATATAAATTGCGAGATCAACAGCAATACTATCATAGTAGGGGATTTCAATACCCCTCTAACAACACTAGATAGATCCTCAAGAAAGAAAATTAATAAAGAAACAGCAGACTTAAAGGAGACACTAGATCAACTTGATTTAATAGATATCTTCAGATCTTTTCACCCTAAAGCAGTAGAATATACATTCTTCTCAAGCGCTCATGGTACGTTTTCTAGGATAGACCACATGTTAGGACACAAAAATGGTCTCAATAAATTTAAAAAGATTGAAATCATATCAAGCATTTTCTCTGATCACAATGCCATGAAACTAGAAATTAACCACAAAAGAAAAACTGAAAAATACTCAAACACTTGGAAACTAAATAGCATGTTATTAAATAATGAATGGATTAACAATGAGATCAAAGAAGAAATAAAACAGTTTCTAGAAACAAATGATAATGAGCATACATCAACTCAAAATTTATGGGACACAGCAAAAGCAATTCTGAGAGGGAAGTTTATTGCACTAAAGGCATATCATAAGAAGCTAGAAAAAGCTCAAATAAGCAATCGGACCCTGCATCTAAAAGAACTAGAAAAACAACAACAAATAAAACCCAAGACAAGTAGAAGGAAGGAAATAATAAAGATCAGAGCAGAAATAAATGACATAGAGGCTAAGGAAACAATACAGAGGATCAATGAAACCAGGAGCTGGTTCTTTGAAAAGGTAAACAAGATTGATGAACCTTTAACTAGACTCACCAAGAAAAAAAGAGAGAGGACTCAAATAAATAAAATTAGAATAGACAGTGGAGAAATAACAACTGACACAACAGAAATACAAACCATTGTAAGAAAATACTATGAAGAACTCTATGCCAAAAAATTAGACAATCTTGGTGAAATGGACAAATTTCTTGAATCATATAACCTTCCAAAAATCAATCTGGAAAAATCAGAACACCTAAACAGACCAATTACAGCAAATGAGATAGAAACAGTTATCAAAAAACTCCCAAAAAAGAAAAGTCCTGGGCCTGATGGCTTCACAAGTGAATTCTATCAAAAATTCAAAGAAGAACTAACTCCTATCCTCCTCAAGCTATTTCAAAAAATTCAAGAGGAAGGAAGACTTCCAAACTCCTTTTATGAGGCGAGCATAATTCTGATCCCAAAACCGGGCAAAGACAACACAAAGAAAGAAAATTATAGGCCTATATCCCTGATGAATTTAAACGCTAAAATTCTCAACAAAATATTAGCCAACCGGATCCAGCAATATATGAAAAATATCATAAACCACGATCAAGTGAGATTTATTCTGGAGAGGCAAGGCTGTTTCAATATTCACAAATTAATCAATGTGATTCATCACATAAACAAAAGGAAGTACGAAAATCACATGATAATTTCAATAGATGCAGAAAAGGCATTTGATAAAATCCAGCACCCATTCATGCTCAAAACTCTCAGTAAAGTGGGAATACAGGGATCATTCCTTAACATGATAAAGGCCATCTACGATAAACCCACAGCAAACATCATACTAAATGGACAAAGATTAAAAGCAATCCCCTTAAGATCAGGAACCAGGCAGGGATGCCCTCTTTCACCACTCTTATTCAACATAGTTCTGGAAGTCCTAGCTACAGCAATCAGACAAGAAGAAGAAATAAAAGGCATCCAAATTGGAAAAGAAGAAGTAAAACTGTCACTATTTGCAGATGATATGATATTGTATATAGAAAACCCTAAAGTCTCAGTCAAAAAACTACTGGACCTTATAAATTAATTCAGCAAGGTGGCAGGATATAAAATTAATACTCAGAAATCAGAGGCATTTCTATATACCAACAATGAACTGTCAGCAAAAGAAATTAAGGAAACAATCCCCTTCATTATTGCAGCCAAAATAATAAAGTACCTAGGAGTAAATTTAACCAAGGAGGTTAAGGACTTGTACTCGGAAAATTATAGAACATTGATAAAAGAAATCAAGGAAGATACAAACAGGTGGAAGCATATACCGTGCTCATGGCTAGGAAGAATAAACATCATTAAAATGTCTATATTACCAAAAGCAATTTATCAATTCAATGCAATATCAATTAAAATACCAATGACATACTTCAAAGATATAGAACACATATTCCAAAAATTTATATGGAACCAAAAAAGAACACGAATAGCCTCAGCAATCTTAAAAAGAAATAATAAAGCAGGAGGTATCACTCTTCCAGATATCAAGGTTTACTATAAGACCATTATACTCAAGACAGCCTGGTACTGGCATAAGAACAGGCACATAGATCAATGGAACAGAACAGAGGACCCAGAAATAAACCCACAGCTTTATGGACAACTGATATTTGACAAAGGAGGAAAGAACATACAATGGAGTAAAGACAGCCTCTTTAACAAATGGTGTTGGGAAAATTGGATATCTACGTGCAAAAAAATGAAACTAGACCATCAACTTACACCATTCACTTAAACAAACTCAAAATGGATAAAAGACTTAAATGTAAGCCGTGATACCATAAGCATCTTAGAAGAAAACATAGGTGCAAGCTCTCCGACATCTGTAGCAGCAGTATATTTGTCGATTTATCTCCACGGGCAACTGAAATAAAAGGCAAGATAAACAAATGGGACTATATCAAACTAAAAAGTTTTTGCACAGCTAAAGAAAATAGGAACAGAGTAAAAAGACAAACCACACAATGGGAGAACATATTCGGCAGCAAATCTGATAAGGGGTTAATAACTAAAATTTATAAAGAACTTATAAAACTCAACACCAGGAATACAAACAACCCAATCAAAAAATGGGTAAAAGAAATGAATAGAAATCTCTCTAAAGAGGACATACAGATGGCCAATAGGCTTATGAAAAAATGCTCAACATCACTAATCATTAGAGAAATGCAAATTAAAACCACAATGAGATATCACCTCACTCCAGTCAGAATGGCACTCATCAGCAAAACAACACAGAATAAGTGCTGGCGAGGATGTGGAGAAAAGGGAACCCTTCTGCATTGCTGGTGGGAATGCAGACTGGTGCAGCCACTGTGGAAAACAGTTTGGAGATTCCTCAGAAAATTAAAAATCGAACTGCCTTTTGACCCAGCTATCCCACTTTTAGGAATATACCCTAAGAACACCATAGCACTGTTCGAAAAGAAGAAATGCGCCCCATGTTCGTGGCAGCATTGTTCACAATAGCGAAGATCTGGAACCAGCCCAAGTGTCTGTCAGAAGACGAGTGGATTAAAAAGCTATGGTACATATATACTATGGAATACTACTCAGCCATAAGAAACGATGACATCGGATCATTTATAACAAAATGGATGGACCTTGATAACATTATATGGAGTGAAATAAGTAAATCAGAAAAAAAGAAAAACTGAGAATAGCATGATTCCATACATAGGTGGGACATAAAAGTGAGAATATGAGACATGGACAAGAGAGTGTTGGTTATGGGATGGGGGGAGGGAGGGAAGAGTGGGATAGGGAGGGACACAGGGAAAACCAGATTGAAGGTGACAGAGGACAATTTGACTTTTGGTGATGGGTATGCAACACAATTGAATGATAAGATAACCTGGAGATGTTTTCATTGTACATATGTACCCTGATTTATTGGTGTCACCCCATTAGAATTAATAATAATAAAATATAAAAAAAAGAAAAAAAAAGAATCAACTTCAAATTAAATAGGTCTTCTGGTAATTAAATAGAAATTTCTCCCAAATATACGTATTTTAAAGTCAAATTTGTAACTATACTATAGAGCCAAGCAAGAACTTTTAAACTAATATATTAATGAATGCCTTAATGCGTTAGATTTAAAATAGAATTTATTCCACTTAGCGTAGACCTAGCATTATTTCTCTCTTGATATCACCTTTAAGTTCATCCAAAGACCCTTTTAAAGATAATTTACCATAGTGTTGTTTTTGTATTTTTACACATGATACAAAATTTAAAGAATACAAAGGAGCAAACAGTGAAAATAAAGTTTCATCATTTGTTTTTTAAGGACCTCATATCTATTTTCTGAAGGCAAGCATAGAACACATCTGTAATACTTTGGCTATGTATTACCATATTAACTCATACTTCACAAGTGGTAACATATGGTATACATATTAACTTGCTTTTGCTTTTCAGCACTAGACTTGCAGATGTTTTCTTAACAGTTCAAACAGAGCTGTATATTTTTACAAATGCATTAGATTCTACTCATTATTTGTGTCATAATTTATCTTAGTCTTCTGTTGATGGACTTTGGGATTGCTTGAAATCTTTTGCATGTAGGGAATATAGCATAAATTAATCTCATGGCATCAGTGGGAATGGGAATGTAATTACTGAGCCAAAAAAATGTAATTTAAAATTTTGATAGATAAAGAAAAATTGCTCTTCATAGAGGATGTTCCAAATCAATATTCCTCCTAGCCATAAATAAGAATGCCTATTGTTCCATTGCCTATACCTTTATCAATTGGGTATGTTACAAACTTCTTCATATGAGTCAATCTAAGTTGCAAAAACTGTGTTTCATTACACTTTTTTTTTTTTTGGTGACAGAGACAGAGAAGACAGAGAGAGGGACTGATAGGGACAGACAGACAGGAAGGGAGAGATGAGAAGAATCAATTCTTTGTTGCAGCTCCTTAGTTGTTCATTGATTGCTTTCTCATATATGCCTTGACAGGGGTGTGGGGCTATAGCAGACTGAGTGACCCCTTGCTCAAACCAGTGAGCTTTGGGCTCAAGCCAGCGACCATGAGGTCATATCCATGATACTACACTCAAGCCAGCAACCCTGTACTCAAGCTGGTGAGCCCTTGCTCAAGCTGTATGAGCCCATGCTCAAGCCAGCTACCTAGGGTTTCAAACCTGGGTCCTCCACATCCCCGTCTGATGCTCTATCCACTATGCCACCACCTGGTCAGGTTCATTACATTTTTATTTTGCATTTGTTCTTTATAATGAATTTAGACATTTTTATTCAAACAGCCATTATGTTTTTATATGATTTATTAGTCTTTAAAAAAATTATAACTTTATTAAAGTATAATTTACATACCATAAAATTCTCCTCATTGTAAGTATATAATTCAAGTCAGTGTTTTTTCAGAAAGTTTATAGATTTGTAAACATTATCACAACGCAATTTGAGAAATTTTCAGTACTTCAAAATGTCTTCTACCTATTTGCAGATAATCATCTAGTCCACAACTGCCTCAGGAAACCATTGACCTACCCACTGTCTAAAACTTTACCTTTTCAGGATATTTTATATAAATGGAATTATATGTAGTCTTTTGGATCAGACTACTTTCACTTGTTATGTTTTTAAGGTTTGTCCATGTTGTAGTTTATATCACCACTTTGTTTTATTTGGTTTTTGAATAGTATTCTGTTTTATGACTGTACCATTTTTATTTATTCACTCACTATTTGGTAGACATTTGGATGGTTTCCAATCTTGGGCTATTATGAATAATTTTGCTATGAACATTCATTTAAAAATATCATGTGGACATGTGTTTTCATTTCTCTTAGATGGGTTCCAAAAAGTAAAATTACTGTGTTATATGGTAAATTTATGTTTAACTTCATAAAAACTGCAAAATTGTTTTGGAAAGTGGCTGTATCATTTTACCTTTCCACCATCAATAAAGGAGGGCTGCAGTTTCTCTACACCTCTGCCAACACTTTGGATTAGTTTTCTTTTAATTATGGCCAGTCTGGTGCATGTGTACTGGTCTCGTATTGTAGTTTCAACTTGTATTTTCCAAATGGCTAATAAAATTGAACATATTTGCATACAGGCTATGGCTTATATTTTGTATAAGAAATCTCTATTCAAATATTTTATCCATTATTCCTATAAAATTGTCCATTTTTTATCATTTGCTCATTTTTTGGCATAGTTATTAAAAATAAATTTTCTTATAATCTTTTTAATTTTTATAGTATTTAGTAATGTTATTTCTTTCATTCCTAAATTTAGTAATGTGTGTTTTCACTCTTTTTTCCCTTGGTTAGTCTGGTTAAAGAGTTGCCCATTGGTTGAACTTTTGGAAGAACCAACTGTCAGTTTCTTTGCTATTTTCCTATTGTGTTTTATTCTACTTCACTGAGTATTATTTCCTTTTGTCTTCTGGTTGTGGGTTTAGTTTGCCCTTCTTTTACTATTCTTTTAAGCTAGAAGCATAGGTCATTGATTTAGAGATCTTTTTTTCTAATATGTGCCTTTAAAACTATAACTATCTCTTTAGGCTTTAGCTGCATATGGTAACTTTTGATATGTTGTGTTTTGTTTACCTTTATTGCAAAAAATTTCTTAATTTACCTTGTGGTGTCTTTTATGACTTAAATTGATAGTTTGTGTCATTTTTTTAATTGGTTAGTCTAGTTAAAATTTCTTGAACTTGTTAACCTTTTCAAAAAAACTAACTTTCATTTTTATTGATTTTTTTAAAATTTAGAAATATGTTGTTTAATTATCAAATACTTGAGGATTTCCCAGATTTTATTCTGTTGTTAATGTTTAAGTTAAGTTCATTGTGGTTGAAAACATACTTTGTATGATTTAAATCTTTTAATATTTATTGAGATTTGTTTTATGACCTACCATATGATCTCATCTTGGAAAATGTTCTATTTGCACTTGATAATACCATGCGTTCTACATTCATTGAATAGAATATTCTATATAAGCCAATTAATTTGAATCAGTTGATAGTGTTAAATCTTCTATGTATTCACTGATTTTTTAAGACAGTTTAAATGCCTATTTTTTTTATTCCTCTATTTATTCTTTTACTGCCTTTTATTTTTTTAAGAAAATATTTTTAGTATATCATTTCAAATCTTCTGTTGGGTTTTTTTTTATTAACTTTAATATGGTGACACCAATAAATCAGGGTACATATATACAATGAAAACATCTCCAGGTTATCTTATCATTCAATTGTGTTGCATACCCATCACCCAAAGTCAAATTGTCCTTTGTCACCTTCTATCTGGTTTTTCCTGTGCCCCTGCCCTTCTCCCTTTCCCCTTCTGTTGGGTTTTTAAACTATTTTAGAGTTATTTTCTCAATGGTTTCTCTAGGAATTATAAAATACATCTTAACTTATCACAGTCTCCTAAAGAGTGTAATTAACTTAAAGTTGGTAAAAGGTAGAAACTTTCTTCCAATGTAGCTCTATTCTCTTTTTCTCCTCTGTGCTATTATTTTTAGATATATTACAATTGTTATCAATCTAAAAAGACAGTGTCATAATAATTTCTTTAAGTAATCTTATGTCTCTTAAGGACATTAAAAGAAGAAATAAAAAAATGCTTTTAGACTATTTTATATTTACTCAGATACTTTCCATGTCTGGTTCTTAAATTCTTTTGTGGATTTGAGTTACCATCTTATGTTATTACATTGAAGGGTTTATAATTTTTTTTAACCTTTTAAAGATTCTTTTCCTTTCTACCCAAGAACTCCAAACAGATAAGTAAGCCCATTAGGATGCTCTCACCAAGAATAAAGAGTTTTGGCCAAGAAAATAGGCCAGCTCTTAGTCTAATTATCAAGGTTTCTCCCAATGTTTAGGGAGACTCAATTATGATTAGATAGAAGAAAGTTTAATTCAAGTACAAAATAGAAATCTGAACAATAGCCTATATTTTAGGTTTGAAAATACTAAATTCAGTGTGAATCTTGTCATATGCAAAATGGAAATAGTCTTGTTTGCATAATTTGTTTTAAGAAAACAAAGAATTCTTTGTGATTGATGGTGGTTCTGTGCCATTAGGTAAATATGGGCAGACAGCCATGGTTTATTGGCTCAATTTGTACTGTAGGTCAGAATCTTAAACCCATGATTAAATTTACCCAGAATGTTGTCCAAGTATTTAATTCAGACATCCAAGGAACCAAAAATGTATATTTGTAAAAACATTCTTTGACAATTATGTCTACATGAAGGTTTGAATTAAATTATATATTAACCAGGAGGAGACAACACATTCAACAAAAAAAGTGAAAACTAAATTTAATAGAGTGCTGCTCATTTTTGCATTGTTTACAATGAATAAAGCTAAGAATAAAAGAGGAAAGAACAATTGTCTTGAAAAGACATAAAATTGATTACCTTTTAAGGCTTTACTCTTAAAAAGAAGCACTCTCCTTCAGATTTAGTTGTGTCTTCACTATTATGTGATAAAACCCATGAGCACTTTACTTGGTAGTCACATTATTTGAGTATTGACTCTCTTATTAATCATTCCGAATATCATCATTACTATTACCAAGGCTTACAAAGGTTTTGTTTTTTAAGTTTCAGAAGTTCTATTTTAAATCTTTTGCTCTAGATTTTTCTTGGTGACACTTTATTTCTTTAAAATTTATATTCTTCTCTTTTGTGTTTTGAGAAATGCCATGGAGTATTTTATTTCTGCTAACTTTTCCATGAGGTTGAAAAGCTGCAAAGATTTGTAAAGCTGAAATGAATTGCTTCTCAATTATTTTAGACATTTCTATAATAACAACTATATGTGATTTCTCAACTCTATTGATTCATTGTACTTTAGAAATACTCCTTTCAGGATGGTAGTCTTATTGCGTGGTAGAAAAAGGAAGTACAGAGAAGTCTGACAGTTATTTAAGACAATGAGAAAATTGTGTTATGTTTCTGGGATGGGGGTTGAACTTAGTAAAGGTTTTTTATGCATTCTGCTGTTACTTGACGAGACAGGTCTACCAAAATGATGAATTGTGGGTTGACAAATTTTACTACCTGTGGAAGAGTCTCCAGGAGCCATAGGTTTGAACAGATTATTTAGGGAAGAATATCTTCTCAGCATACTGTTGGGTTTTTTACTAAAGGTTTCAAAGAGTCAATGTAGTACCCAGAGATTAGCATATAAACCGATTCTTCTCTCCCCATCCAGTGATGCATTCTGTCTAATGGTTTTGCAGAAGTTACCTACCTACCAAATAGCTAATTCTAATAGTTGACACTTGAAATAGGCTGCTTAGAATCCTTACCCCGTGGCCTCACCAAATTAGACAAAAGATACATTTAGCAAGGGAAATAGAGTTGGGTACACATGACGTACTACTTCACAGGACTTCATAGGGATTAATTTGTATTCTGTCATTTTATCTAAGGCTGGTATAGCTAAAATAGCATTGCTTGACTTCCTATCTAGGAAAATGCCAGACTATTGATGACTTTACAAAAAAAATAAAAGAAGACATTTATTTATTGAGCAAGTATAAATTAATATTCCTATCACGTGTCCTGAGTGCCATGTTAGATGCTGCATCTACCAAACAGATAAGACCCATATTTTCACAAAACTTTCAAACTTATGGGGAAATAGGTAACACAATAATTAAATAAATAAAGATTTGTATAATGTAGGTATATAATGTCATGTAAAGATATAGAACCAGGATCACTGGTCGGGAGGCTAAGGGGACAGACACTTCACGAACACCAAAGAGGGTTTGTGGTGGAAGTTGATGATTCAGAAAGAGGGAGGTATGTGCATAGGTGTCACAGTAAAAGCACCATCACTTGTCCCAGGAATACCCCTGTCTCACTCCCCAAGAGGTAAGATGGCAAAGCAGGAAATACAATATGCACAATTATAAAATATGAGACTCAAAAGGTAAGCAGAGGCCAGAACATGAAAAATACTAAAATGTATAAAGGAAGCTGGTCATTAGAATTTCCAACCTTACAATTCAAGAAAATAAATTCAATTTTCAGTCATCAGTTAAGTAGACAAATTCTTAGCTTAAGAGTTTTTCAATAATTGAGCCTCTTTCTCTGGAAGGAATAATAAAATTAGTGATTTGTGCATTGTAGTCTGTGACAAAAGAAATACCTCTAGCATTCACAGCAGGAAAAAAAAAAGAGTAATTTTGCCTTTTAGTGTAGTGCTATATAATTCACATCTGGATGCAAAGCTAATTGTGTATTCATCAAATTAAAGCATATTATTATCAGCAGTATTATTACCACTTGGAAATAATCAATCAGCTTTGTTTGCGAGCTATGGGGTAACACTGGAGAATACAATTTTTCATATTCAGAAAGCTTGTGGTAAAGGTAGTTAGGTAGGTTTCAACATTATCTTTAGAAATAAAAATATAAGAAGAGCAAACAATTTGTCTTCTGTTCTTTTCTGCTGTTTATTAGCTAGCTTTCATGTTAGAAACATCTGAACACATCTATTTGAATAGGCATGGCTTGATAATGTTTTCCTCTCCATAAGAAGAGAAAAATATATAAATGAATCACTAGTTTGTAAATGGGGCAAAAGCTGAGGCAACTTCTGTAGGAGTACTGGCACCATTCAGTTGCCCAGACAGGGGAGCTAAGTTAAGTGGTACTTTTATTTCCTTGCATTTTTTTTTTATGGGTTAGTTGGAGTAGCAAGGAAACTTAAATGTGACTCATAATATCGCATCATTACACAGCAGTTTGCCCTGATAGTCTTTGATAAGTTTATCTTTAATGTTAAGGCAAAATTTATCCTCTCTCTCTCCCATTAGAGAAGTCCAGGGGAAACTGCTTCTTTTCTGCCCTCACTCCCAATGCCACACTTGGAAGAATGACTTCATGGGTGGGAATGTGTGAAATGTGGAACTGTGCACCCTTTTCAGAAAGCCTCTGTTTCACTGGAATGGGAGGATGAGCCAAATGTTGCATGACACCCCTCTCTGAAAGTCTGTGACTGGGCAGAACTTCCCTTGTGGTCGACTGTGTCCCAGATGATTTGGTTTTGACTCTTTGAAGACTTGTGCATTTTTGGAGTGGTATTTTCCTCAGGGGACACTTGAGGCATAGGTTGAATGGTGATATCTGAGGCCCATGATGTGTCTGCTTGAGTTCATTTGAGGTCGGGTCTTACTTTTGCATTCACCCTGCTGTCCATCCACCTGCCCTTTCAATCCCAACGTGCCTTTTTCTTATTTATAGTGACTGAGGAGCCTCGTTTTCTGTTTTCAAATTCTTAATGCTATGCTCATGAATTTGTCACAACCCACAAAATACACTGTGAACATACTTCATAATTAATTTTAAAAAATGCCTGAGTGGTGGTGGTGCAGTGCCTAGTGTTCACCTAAGACCCTGAGGTCCCAGGTTTGAAAGCCCAAGGTCACCAGCTTGAGTGTGGGCTCATTTGGCTTGAGCTCAGGCTCACTAGCTTGAGTACAAGGTCACCAGCTTGAGCATGGGATAATCAACATGATCCCCGGAGGTGCTGGCTTGAGCAAAGAGTCACTGGCTCAGCTGGAGCCTCCTGGTCAAGGCATGTATGTGAAGCAATCAGTGAACAACTAAAATGATGCAGCTATGAGTTCTTGCTGCTTATCTCCCTTCCTCTCTCTCTCTCTTTCTCTCTCTCTCTCTC
Source organism: Rhynchonycteris naso (assembly GCA_037038555.1). Classification (NCBI taxonomy): domain Eukaryota; kingdom Metazoa; phylum Chordata; class Mammalia; order Chiroptera; family Emballonuridae; genus Rhynchonycteris; species Rhynchonycteris naso. The sequence goes on from CM073004.1 coordinate 54,538,847, forward strand.
ACACACACACACAGATTATTGAGTATATATCATATGTCATGTACTCTGATAAGATTTTAAAAGCATTCTCATCCAATGCTCTCAATAACCCCACCAGACAACATTATTATCCTTATGTAGCATATAATGAAACCGAGACAAGAAAAGATGAAATAACTTTTCAGGTACTAGGAAATAGGAGGACTCAGATTTGAACCCAGGCAGGCTAAGTTCAGAGCCTAAACAACCTCTTGACAATACTGACATATTAAGCAAACTATCGTATTAATAATTAACACTTATTTAGCATCTTCGCTAAAAACAGATCTCATATATTGCAGATCATCTCTGGGGAACTTTCATTTGGACCTCCTTGTAGGCCCAAGGAGAAGAGAAGCTGACTCAGTAAGGGGAGCCCCTGTTTCTGGCTTGCTTTTTTTTTTTTTTTTTGATGAAGAAAAGTACAATGGAGAGAAGTGTTCTAAAAAGGCTAATGAAAGGAATTGTGAGATGCAGTGCCAGATGTTGGCTTTATTTCTCCTTTCTCCTGTGCTGCGATATGGCACTTAGCAAACTGGGAAGAAAAAGATGGTTCTGGGTCTCAGAATAAGTCCATTCACGTGGCGTGATTATGATGGAGAATCCCTGTGGAAGGAGAGGAATGAGGAAGCGCTGGAGGCCCTTCTAAGCCTGGGAGAGTATAAATTTCAAAGCAGAAGAGGACAGCCATTTGAACCCACTTCTGGCTTGAGGAATGACTAGCAACCAAACCTGTGAACTAAAGGAAAAGGGAGAAGTGCCTCTGTTGTCCAATACTTCACAACTCTTTTTCCATATTCATGCACAATTAAAATGAACTTAGTTAAATCAAAGCATCAATCATTGTGGAAGAATTTAGCCACAGGAAGTTGCCTGATGGGGGCTGTCGCCGGAGGCTGCTTACAGCTCAGGAGGAAAGCGAGATGACTGTCACCGGTGGTGTGCCTCCTTGCCCATTCTGAATATTGCTCCTCTTATCTCCCTAAAGCACTCGTCTGTGATTTCAAATATCATTACGGTTTCCATGGTAAGTTAGCTTCCAATTATTCTTGGTCTGTCTGAGGCCACAGCATGTTTGCTTAATCAGGACTGCCAACACCCTTAGAAGGGACAGGACACAAACCAGCCATCAGAACAAGTGTGGTTATCTTTGCCTTTCTCAGAAGAAAAGCACAAAGAAGGCAGAGACTGTCTATGTGCGCATGGCTGTTCACGATACATGCCACATAAGGCCCTGCTACGTAACATTTTTTTTGTTTGTTTTTTTTTTTGCAGGGACAGAGAGAGAGTCAGAGAGAGGGACAGACAGACAGGAATGGAGAGAGATGAGAAGCATCAATCATCAGTTCTTCCCTGCGACACCCTAGTTGTTGATTGATTTGCTTTCTCACACGTGCCTTGACCACGGGCCTTCAGCAGACCGAGCAACCCCTTGCTGGAGCCAGCGACCTTGGGTCCAAGCTGACGAGCTTTTCTTAAGCCAGATGGGCCCGCACTCAAGCTGGCGAGCTTGGGGACTTGAACCTGGGTCTTCTGCATCCCAGTCTGATGCTCTATCCACTGCGCCATTGCCTGGTCAGGCCTACCTAACATTCTTGATTGTATCAGACATTTCTGGGCTTGAGACCCCCAGTGGTGAAGTCGTTTTTTAAATTTGATTGCTATTTAGAGCCCCCACTGATTTGTGAAGGATAAGGTGCAAAATATCTTGGGTCACTTTCCTCATCAGTTTTCTCTGTTTGTTTTTCAAATTAACTGAATGTAGCTTCATGCCTCCAGCAAAAAGAGTCATCAATAAATGTAAGCTTATTTCGTGGGTAACAGCAAGAGAACATCACAATATTCTCCAGAAGGTTGTCTTGATCAGCATCTTTTTGCTCAGGTTTCCACTATGTTACAAAATGTTGAAAGAGCCAAATTATGGGAGACCTACTTCCACCATTGCTGCTTGCTCTATTTATTCAAATAAAAGAACTACTCTGCGGTTACCCCATTCGGGTTGGCCCAGATTTTGTATTTCATCACAATTTTATGTGCCTCCAGAGAATGAGTGAATATAAATACATCACTGACAATGAGGCATATTGTTACAAGCATGAAGAGTGAAAGAAAGAAGAAAAACAAGAAAGGAAGGTAGGAAGGAGGGAAGGAGAAAAGGATAAAATAATACGTGGCCAATCTACAATAAAGATAAATGAGCATGGTGCTATTATTATAAAAGATTTGTAAACCTACCTACCTTAACAAGTTTACTTCCCCTATCTGCTCGGGTTTGAAATGTTACCTGAAAACTTACAACTTTTTGATTCCATTCAATATTAAAAGTGAAATTTGTCCTTTACCACATACTGGGAAACAGCCACCATTGTGTATATTTTGGGGGTACATACCCATATGTTTAGGCTTTGTGATGAGTTAGATAAGGACTGGTTTGAAATTTTACTCTCTGTCAGGGGGTAGACAGATTCCTCAGTTTGTCCATTGAATATTACTCTTTTCATTGATTCAACAGTTCTGACAATGTTCTGTGGAAATGGATGTTTCTGTGTGGGCTGCTTTGGAGTGAATGATCCATCTGTCAGCATCCCAGGTGATAAAAAGATGTGGAGAAAATAAGGTGAGATAAAAGATAAATAAATAAACAGATAAGAAGGAAGTAGAAATGAGTCAGTTCTTAGGAAGCAGTAGATATAGCAAAGCAATGGAGAGTGTTTTGTAGGGATCATTTAGGGTCATGGCTTGTAGTATTCCAATCCTACAGAAGAAAGAGAGAAACACACATTAGAGCACTTAACTATAGTCAGGCTGCTTTGAGTATATCTTCTCATTTAATTTTATCATCTGACCATGGCAGGTAGCACTTTTTAAATCCCACTTCAGAAGGCATAAAATAAGAAAATAACAAATTTCTGTGTGATTATGTAACTTTCCAAGAATTACACAATTAAGAAAGGAAAGAGGCAGGATTTGAACTCAGATCTATCTAACTTTAACTCTTTGCTCTTGTGCCCAAAGGTATTTTTCAAAGAAAACCACCACATCATCTCCCATCCCACCAACTCTTCTACAGTGTGATCTGTCCATTCCCCAGTAAGAGGTGGTGTCTAATTCCCCTCCCCTAGAACCAGGGCTGGCCTATGACTCACTTGTAACCCATAGACTATTATGGGAATGATACTGCATGACCTCCAAGGCTTGATCAGAAAAGGCCCAAAGCCCACACAGTTCTATGGGACTCATGCTCTGTGAGAAGCCAGCTGCTATGGTAAAGGTCTGACTACCCGGATACTGCCATATTAGAAGAATCGACAGTCCTAGCTGAGCCCAGCCTTCCAGCCATTCCTCCCAAGACACACAGTCATGTATGTGAAGCCACCTGGGATTCTGTAAACCAGCATGACCTCCCCTGAGTAATACTGAGTCAACACCATTTAGAGAAGAATAGTTTAGCCAAGCCCTGCCCACTTTCTCAACCCATAGTCTCATAAAATATATCAAATTTGGGGAAGTTTGTGACGTAGTACTGGTAACTGAACACCTTTTAACCCTATGGTTGCCCTTTGCCCCAAGGAAAGACAAAGAGAGAAAGGAGAAAAGACACACACCTTAATGACTGGGAGAACTCTGACAGTCTCATCTGAGGATAATTAGACACTAGTTAAAATTAATAAAGAGTTTTCAGGAGACTAGATAAGGAAAGAGTTGGGCCGAGTACAACCTAGTGGGAAAATCCAAACTAAAAGACAACTATAAATAAGATGTTAGATCTTTGCAAAAGGTCCCAATTGTCTCCATTTCTTTCTTCCTGTAAATAATCTTTTCCAGTTCTAACCTTACACAGTGATCTGAACTCCTCTCAGTCAGGTCCTCTTTTACCTCAAAATACTCTGCTCACTCGCCCATGTCTACAGAGTACAGTCTAAATTTATTACCTTGTCAGGTCAGACAGAATCAAGACTAAGTAAAGGGGTTAGAGTCAGAAAGACTTGAGGTGGCTAACATTCTAACCAGAAAACCTTGTGGGCTGTCAGTGTCTTTATGTGGTCTATTTCTGGCTGTGTAGCATTTGGTAGGACCAAGATCATGTTTTCTGGAATAATGTGATTTTTCTATAAAAGGCATCCTTATAGACAGATAACTCAGGTTGATACTTTATACACTTTCTTGAATTTCTTATACACTTTATACAATTCCTTGAGTAGATTTCACTCTTGGTTACCATTTCCACGAATAATTTAAGGCCCATGTGATATTCCAGATAGTTGTTCATAGCATTTGCTCAATCAAAGAAGGTGTCACAAAAGTGTCTATACATTAAAATTGCTAGAGAAAGTGCCCTAGATGATTCAGTATTCTATTTCTCTAATAGTTCATGGAGAATTGCATTATCTGACGTATGTGGAAGGGTCCTCAGGCCTGCAAATGTTGTGACATAGTTAAGTGTGAGGGAGTCTTCCCCTCTTCTCTGCAAAAAAAGTATTATTATAGACTTAACAATTGTTACAGAGTTTAAAGACAGTTGTAGAGTTTGTCAGGGGACTCTTATCTTTCATCACAAAAGAAAAGCCCATTTCTAGCCCACTGTCTTCGGTCAGTGACACTGTTGTGGGAAAAGTGATGGCTACTTCAGTGCTGGTAGTACTTTGTGATTGAGCTCAGTGGCAATATTGTAAGGTGAAACATTAATGGTAAAATATTGTGCATTTATCAGATGCTGGGATGGAACTACTCACCCTGGGAGATTGTTTGAAGTACATGCTCAGGGTGAACACCACAGATCTTCTGAAGGGACCTTATCAGAGAATGTTAACCCCAACAAATTTGTCTGGAATTTTGACTTGCTATTCATCTCGTTCCTTCCCTAAACCACATCATCTACGATTTTGGATGAACTATCAGTATCTAATTTGTTATTCCCAACCACGCTTGAATTTGGCATCTTTTTTTAATTGACTTATAAATGATCTGGCCAACATTCTACTTTTCTCTTACCATCTGGCAGGTTCCAAAGAGGCCAGCATATCATGGCATTTGAGAGCTTTATCTGCATATTAGACCACTTGGGTTTGATCTTAGCCTCCACTTTTGTTTTGGGACAAATTATTTAATCTCCCAGAGCACCATTTTGTATTACTTGAAAAGTGGTTTTAATAAATGTGCTTGCTCAAGAGGTTGTTATGGTGGTTGAAAAAGATAGATACTATATGCAAAATGCTAAAAACAGCTTTTTGTTGATGTTGTTAAGTTCTAAGTGTATAATATTAAACCATGCTCTATTATTTTTTAATTTTTATTTGTTGATTTTAGAGAGAGAGGAAAGGAGAAAGAGAGAGAGAGAGAAAGACAAACAGAAACATCAATGTGTTTCTTTATGTGCCCAGATGAGGGATTAAACTGTCAACCTTTGTTATTGGGACGATGCTCTAACTAACTGAGCTATATAGCCAGGCCACCATATGTAATCTATTTTCAACTTTGCTGTTTTAATTCTGTCTTACCAACTTTAAGGCCTCCTAGCCTGTTTCCTGCTGACTGCCCAAATAAGATAGTTTAATAATAATAATACGTTAATTCAAACATACTATTTAATATTTGCTAGATGCTTGTAAGGATCTTTATAGAGCAACACTCTCATAAAATAAAAGGGTGGTGGAAAATAAAAACCCCTGGAGAACTTAAGTGGTTTTTAAAAACATTTGAAGTTGTTATACCACACATTGAAGATGGATTGCATGAATTACTATTCTGTAGTTTCCTGAGGCCAAGGATCATATCTGTTTTATTCATTGCAATAAATACAGTATCCTGAACATAGAATGCCCTCAGCGAAGATTGACTGAGTGAAGGTACAAATTACAGATGTGTTGGAAGGATTATCCCAAATAACGGCAGTATTGTCTAAGAAATGGCTCTGGAAGATGCAGTTCATTTCTTTCTTCCTCTTTTCCTCCCTACTTTAATCTCCTTCTTTTTGAGATAGCTGAAAAAGTTTGGGATGTGTAAAGTCTTTATTTCATTTTACTTTCTGTTGCTCTCACACTTGGGATGTCATTAAAACACAGGATCAACCTTGAGATGTCATTTTCTAGAAGCATGTAGACCATTGGAATACCTTAGGGGTAAAAGAACTTTCCAACTGAAGAGTTGAATCTTTGGGCCCGTGATGTAATACCGTTTTTCAAACAGCAATGGAGCAGCTTGGTCAAAGTTCAGGTTTGCAAGCATACTTCCCCCAGCATGAAGAAGAATGTAGCAATAGACTGGAAATGCTAGAAACAAAATTCCTTATTAGAATTATGGCAATTAATACAAAGGACCCTGTAGGAAAATAATGCAGAAAACACTTTTGCTGACTGTTTACACCAAAACGAGAGACTCCTTCTGTCTGGCACAGTAGGTATTCTTATCGACTCTATTGTAAGGATCCCAGAAGCAGGGACATCTTGTCCTGGGCATTTTGTGTAGGACATTGATTCACCATCAAAGGAATACTCAAGATGATGGAGTACCTTATAATGGAAGTGCTTTGGTTTCTTAATTATGATTAAAAAAATAGTTTCTTAAGGCGACCCTGCTTTTTCGGACAACTTCAATCTAGCTCCTAGAATCAGCATATAGACTACAAATGTTGGCCTTCTAGTCACAACACAAATATAAGTATGGTGGAATATGCATTTTCCATGCCTGTTGACCAAGGCTGTCTACTTTGGTGTCATGGTATTTATCTTCATAGGTCATACGATCTACCTAAATATCATTGATAACTTCATCTTTACTAGTACATATTAGGTGACATAGTCATGCTGCTAAAATTCTTGTCTTGGGCTGTCCCAACTGTCAATGCCATTAAAGGACTCTGCCAGCAACTGGACATGTTGGGATCCCACAGTGTATATTATCTAATAAATCCAGGACTTGGTATGCTGAGTGGGCTGAAACAGCTTTGGAGTAGAAACAGCAAAGTTGTATTTTCTTTTTTTAATTTATGTCTGATTACTACTGGGGAGAAACATATGTTCAGAGATCCTAAAAGCTGATCAAATGTCTCATTCTAAATTGGAATGAGTCTGCACCTTTTCCCTTTGTTACTTCCCCTTGGGACAGCTGGTTCAATGGGTCTGGATGCCTGAAGAGGTTAGTTTCACCAGAGAACTAGGAGAAGCTGGTGGGCATAAGCACAAGAGAAACAGAAAGCCAGTAGGAAAGCTGAAGCCTAGATAGAGGTTGAAAGGGAATCAGAAAGTCTCACGGTTTAAAGTTCAAAAGCAGGTCTCGACCCACAGTGTAGTTCAAAAGCAGGACTGGGGCTGGACTGCCTGAGTTTGAATCCTGACTCTGTCGTTACGTGTGTCATTTGGGTCATATTAACCTCTCTACCTCAGTTTCCACATTCATGGAGAAAAGAATAACGAATTATATATATATATATATATATATAAAATATATAAAATATATGTGTTCACTGTTAGTATTCTTTTTACTATTATTATTATTCTCATCAATATTACTGCACTGAGGGATAAAACCAGGGACTTGAGATTAAGTTCTAGCTCCTTTGCTATTCAAGTGTGGTCTGTAAGCAAGCAGCCTCACCTGGGAGCTTGTTAGAAATGCAGAATCTCAGGCCCCACCCTGTCCTTCTGATTTAGAATCTGCATATTTTGCAAGGCCTTTTGTATGACTCATGCACATGCTGAAGTTTGGAAAGCCCTGATCTATTTCAAAGGGCAGGGAGAGGGAAGGGAATGTGTATGGGGTGAAGGCTAATGCATATAAATCAGTGTCCTGAACAAGTTCTAAATGCTGGGTTATTTTTATGGGCTGACAGGAACCAGCAGAAGGGGCAGTTTGCCTTGGTTTCCGGCAGAGGGAGGAACCCTGGAGACGCTGAGTGATCTTGAAGAGCAATGACCGGGGGCCCACAGCTTGGCTTATCTGTTTAAAACTCTCCTCTGTTTGCTTACGAATAAAATTAAAGGCTCTCATAATTGGAATCCTAGAGGAGGGAATAGACCTCACATCCTCAGTCCTCCTACAGCATCCGTTCTCAGACAGGCTGGTGGAGTGCCAGCATGAAGGTCATAGATGACTCTTTGTCAGTCATTCTTGAGAAAAGAACTTTACTTTGTCATCAATTTTCTAACTGTTTACTTTGAGCTTCACTAGAGGGTCCATAACTAGAGAAGATATAATGCTGTGTAGGGAGGTGATATTTACTGCTGTGAAACATATTCCTGCCCAAACCAAAAAGCGCTGCAGCACTGAAAGAACAGAGAAGGTCACCATAATAGGAATGTTGAGCCATGGCTTGTCCTCTCACTTTTTGCATTAGGATCTCACCAGAGGAAAGAGGACATCAGGGACAGGCAATCTTAATCTTCCTTTGCTCCCAGTCCTCTAAAAAAGGATGTTGTTCAGCAAATTAAACAAGTAAACAGGATTTTAAGAAGAAGGTTTTATCTGATTAAAAGAACAAACTGTTTTTTAACACCGCTAAGCAGCTGTTGGAATCATACAGATAATGAATGTGCTAATTGTACATCTTTTTCTCCCAGTGATTAAAAATATGCATTTCTTTTGGGACTTCTAAAAGGCAGTTTAGCCCTGTCTGTGTATCTCAGTAAGAGTAGCCTGACCTGTGGTGGCGCAGTGGATAAAGTGTCGACCTGGGAACACTGAGGTCGCCAGTTCAAAACCCTGCACTGGTCTGGTCAATGCACATATGGGAGTTGAGGCTTCCAGCTCCTCCCCCCCTTTCTCTCTTTCTCTCTCCCTCTCTCACTCTGTGTCTCCTCTCTAAGATGAATATATATATAAAAAAAGAGTATATTCAGATATGCCAAGGTTGTGGGTTTGATTCCTGGTCAGGACACATACAGGAATCAACCAGTGAATGCATAAAAAAGTGGGACAATAAATTGATGTTTTTTCTCTCAAATCAATAAATAAAAAATTTTAAATGGCAGCTTATAGTTGTTCTTGTAGTTACTACACATACTTGGAATCACCCATTTAAATATCTTTACGATAGATATGTGTTTGCAATTGAGATTGGTCTTCTGCACACATGAATCTCAGTGACTTATTAAAATATTGAAGTTTATTTTTCATGCATAACATTGTCCATCCACATGTATATTTTTTTACTTTGATTGGACACCTTCCATGTGATCCAAAGGACCCAGGTTCCTTTCATATTGTGGTTTCATTCTTCCCTAAGTCCTTGAAGTACTTGCTTTAAAAATAACGAATGCACAAAGAGACTGTGGGGGAGGTACACTGACATTTGAACCATCTTAGCTTAAAAGTGGCATATAAAACCCCTCTCATTCCATGTTCTAGAACTCAGTCACTGACCACAGCTAACTGTAAGTCAGGTTGGAAAATGGGGTCTAGCTGTGTGGCCATTTGAAAAAGAAAACTGGTGTTGAATCTCTGTCGGATTCAACTCTTCCAAGGCATCTGGTCGTCTAGCTTTCTTCTGGCTCTGCTGACCTCTTGGCTAAGCCTGGAAACCAAGGTGGAATCCATCAAAGCTCTTCTCTTTGGTAACACAGCTCCCTTGTTCTGGGGAGTATCTGCTGTACTTGCTTATCAGTCTTTGCTGGTGTAAGCTTGAGTCACCTCTGAGACCTCCTTTTCCCTGTGTACCCCAGCTGCAGAATAAAATAATGGCTGGTGAAAGTAGTGGCTATTGATTCATTACCAAGCTCCTACTGCTGCCTGCTAATCTTGTATCCATTGTAGTTTGAAGTGGTAAATCTTTCTATTTCTATCATTTTTCCAATAAATTTCCCCAATGCTTTTTACTCTTTTTAAGCTGGACTCACTTAACCGATGATTTCTCATCCTACTTTTTTATTTCTTCCACAGAGACAGAAAGAGAGTCAGAAAGAGGGATAGATAGGGACAGACAGACAGGAACGAAGAGAGATGAGAAGCATCAATCATCAGTTTCTTTTGCCATTGCGACATCTTAGTTGTTCATTGATTGCTATCTCACATGTACCTTGACCGCGCAACCCCCTTGCTGGGGCCAGGGACCTTGGGTCCAAGCTGACGAGCCTTCGCTCAAACCAGATGGGCCTGTGCTCAAGCTGGCAACCTCGAGGTCTCAAACCTGAGTCCTTCCCCATCCCAGTCCGACGCTTTATCCACTGCGCCACCACCTGGTCAGGCTCATTCTACTTTTAAGCCACAGGTTATTGAAAGAAAAAATTTCACCCATTCTTTCCTTTACTTAAAAGCCTTGTAGTGACTCTTAATTTGTCTTTTCTTTCTTTCCTTCCTTCCTTCCTTCCTTCCTTCCTTCCTTCCTTCCTTCCTTCCTTCCTTCCTTCTCTCTCTCTCTCTCTCTCTCTCTCTCTCTCTCTCTCTCTTTCTTTCTGTTGGAGAAAGAGGTGCTGCTATTTTATGAGACCATGCCTTATAAAATGGACGTCACCGAATTCTTGTTATGGCCATTTCCTTCATCTGTCCGTACTCTCTTAGGGCTTCTCCTGGTTCTTCCACTTATGTTTGTGGACAGCAAACTTCTAGAGTAAAAATTCTACTCTGTTTCATTGTCTTTTTTTATCCCTAATTAAAATTCCTGAAATTATGGTCTTCTTCCAGCTTCATAAAAATTAAACTCTTGAATATACCTGAACCTTATAAGAGACCGATAACTTTTCAAATCTAGAGACACTTCCTCAGTTCACATACATCACTCTCTAGTACCAGCTACCTGTTATTTATAGCATTGTTTACCTGTTTTTTTTTTCTTAAAATTCTTGCATCGCTCAGGACCTCTCTCACCATTCTAGAAGATGAAGATTCTTCTTCCTCGTGTATTCAGCTTCCTTTTCATTTTGCCAACTTTGGACATCTTTAGTTCTCCATTTCTTTTCCTTTTTCCTTTTATATAGTTTTTGCTTGAATAGTATTTTTTATGAAACAAAAGCATCTATCTAGGCAAATGTCACTCATATTTGGATTTGAGCTTGCTAGCAAGGCCCAGCACCATTTCCCTCCTGCTGTTCGCCATGCAACTCCACGGAAAACAAATAAATACATGATATTATCGTGGGCACCTGCCTTTCATTTTGATTCCTGTTCACCTAGTCACCAACTTGAGCATTTTATACAATGATTATTATTTTGTAAACATAACTGATTTCAGTTACAGTTTGTTAATGTAGACATGTCAGAAAATAAACATTAGAAAAAAAAGAATATCCATTTCTAATCCTATCAGCTGGATAGAACCAACCACAATTTTTTTCTATACAGAGTGTACATTATACATGTTTGTTTTGGAATCCTGTATATCATTTGTAAATCTGCTTTTTTACTTTATATATCCTGAACATTTTTTATTTCTAATATATCAATTTATACTATTTATAGTGGCTGAATGGTTTTTCATAATTTAATTAACCATTGTCTAAAGAAACTTCCATTTGCAGACTGGTGGCAAATCTTCACTCACATCTTTATTTTTTCTATAGGATACATTCATAGGACTCAAAGCACTGATTAAATGGCATTAAGATGTTTAATGAGTCTGGCCAATCACCATTGCTCAGAGAGCATCTCCTTGGTTTCCTCCATGAATTGAGTAAGTATGCAAGAGTTTCTTGTAATGTTTGTAATGTTCCAAGCCCTGTACTCTTGTTTCTATAGCCTCTCCACTCCCCAACCCATTGTTTATTCTACTGAATTAATCTTGCTTAATCCTTATTTGAATTTGTTTTTTCCCTACTTGAAAATCTCAAAAATATACTCAGACCTTATTTTTAAAGCTGAGCTGAACTCACTTGACTGCCACTCAAACATTACCCACTTCCACACCAATGGACACACACACACACACACACACACACACACACATTCTCTAGTAGGACTCCTCTATGTCTCTCTCAGTTGATGTCGTGTCTTCCTAGCATCCATACTCACTCCTGATTCTGAGTTTCTGCATTCCTACCCACCACTCGTACAAAGATTAAGGAAGGCATTTCAAGTGCCCCAAAGCACACTCTATCCCAGTAGTATATATTCTTAAACCTTGATTAGTTCTGTTTTTGTCACTGATTTCCCACCCAATTAGCCACCTCTTAGTGTTACACCGGGGTTCTGGTACACTAAGCTCCTTCTAGGTAGGATTGAAATAATTTTCACCTTTCACTCTTGTGAACAGATTGCCACGCTCTTGATTTTATAGCCCATAAATGTATGCAACATTTAGTGATCATCTACTATGTGCTAGTCACTGTATTTGGTTCTGAGCATACAGTAACTAAATTAGCAGTGGCCTCTACCTCCATCACATGGACAATCTAAGAGTTTTCTAAGTCTTGCTGTCTACACCTACCTATTTAAACATATCCATATTTCCCCTTAGGCTCAATCATAGGCTGCTTATATTCTACCTCTTTCTCAAAACTTTTTCCTGATAGCTTGTATAACAAACAGGTGGGAACTTGGAAATTTAATGAGTAAGTGCAGCCAGTTGATTATTTATAAAATTTAATTCTGTTTTATCTGGCCTACATATTGTAATAAATGAAAATATTCAAAGTGTTGTAGGAGAGATGGAGCCCAATTTCAAGAACAGCTTCTCAAAGGCAATTCTGTGGCTATCCATGAAAAGAATGATTGTATTTTAAAGAAAAATACATACGATATTTTTTTCATATTCTAATTTTTTAGTGTTATATAAGATTTACTTGATGAAACTAAACACAAGTTATGCAAAAAGATATAAAAGCAAATGAAACTAGGATTTGTACACTGAACAACAAAAGCAATGTGAATGTGATAGTGTTTAGTTTCAGTCCCCTAAATCTTGGAATGGGTTCAATTGAGATGGTGTCTCAGCTTGGAAAAGTACTTTGGTTAAGAAAAATGCAAAGCCCCGGCTTTGATATGTATTATTAGATTCTATTCTGCACTGTGAAATATGCCATTTTATCACACTGAAAGTTTGAGAAAATATCTTTGTATTTAAGAAAATATCTTGGCCCTGTCTGGTTTGCCCAGTATATAGAGCATCAGCCTGGCATATGGATGTCCTGGGTTTGAATCCCAGTCAGGGTACAGAGGAGAAATGACCATCTGCTTCTCTCCCCTTTCTTTCCCTCTTCTCCTCCTGCAGCCAGTGGCTCAATTGGTTCAAGCGTGGACTCAGGCACTGAGGATGGCTCAATTGGCCCCAATGCCTCAGCCTCAGGCACTAAAAATAGCTGAGTACATGAGCATTGGCCCTAGACAGGGTTGCTGGGTGGATCCTGGTTAGGGATCATGTGGGAGTCTGTCTCACTCTTCCCCGTTATCTCAGTTAAAAAAAAAGAAACAAAGAAATTATCTTAATGAAGGTTTTAGTATAAAGGTCTCTGACTCATAATTTCCCTAGTTATCAAAATCACCAAGAACAGGAGCAGAAAATGTTGGGAGTAATTAGGGAGATTTTATACTTTCATTTGTAGCAAATAATTTGCAGGGTAAGAAAGGGAAAAGCTCATAAGTAAAAGGCAAAAATTCAACAAAGGATTTAAATGATCAATGTTTTCCTTTGGCTAATCTAATCATGAACTCAGGTCCAAGAAATTAGGGAATATGAAACACCTTTGATGTTAACAAATAAAGAAAGAAAAGAAGCAATGATTATGATTTATTTACAAGTACACAGGGACTTAATGAGAAATTTTCTTGGGCATAATAACATGATGTTTATTTTGCATGCTTTCTATGTAAAATAATCTTTAAAAATATGAGAATCAAGACAATTAATGAATGTTTTTCAGTTTTAACATTTTAAATTTGAAATTTTCAATGACAATTTAAACTAGGGAAGACAGATTTTTAAAGGTCGGATTCTCATTTCTTCTTGATTTAATTCACTGGAAAGTTAGGAAAGGGTTATTTAGAGAAGAGGCTCTGAAAGCACAGAGGCAACGTTTAATAATATATATATAATAAATAACACATATATTTGCAAAGAGTAGATGGCTCTACCTTAGGCAAAAGGACAACTATTTTGACGTGATATAATTTGCTGCGATTTTATGTTTGCTTTCTTTCTGCTTCACAAAGCCTGGAATATTCCATGGTGTTCTGAAGTTTTCAGAAGTTTTTGTATACCTTTTATTGTTTTTATACCCCTTGAACATAATTTTCACTTTATCTTCGCAGTTTGTGTATTTCCAAGACACAAGATGACCACATATCTCCCCGACATAAATCGCACATGAATCATCGCTGAATGGCTAGCAGCAAACTGTGAGTCAGAAAATGATTTCGCACACCTATTTACATAATGGATATCTTTTTAAAGCTGGGGTGCAACATTTTGCTAAATAATACATTTTCTGTTCAACCTAAGATAGCCTTCTCGTGGCAACGAGGCTTTTAGAAATATTACTTCAGACCTCAAAACTTTTATCAGTGGCAAGTTAAGAGCTCTGGCTCCGTGGGTCACCACAGTTGAGAATAATTGCAGAGGCTTCATTTCCCCGTGGAAGCTGCGGCTGGTTAGGTTGTTTTGCCATGAGCACGTTGGAACTAGGTTAGTAGTTTGTTTTATCTTTAGTAATGTGTTTCGGATCTCAGGTTCAGAGTTTATTTTCCTTAAGTCACAGCATTGGGTCATTATCATCCACTCACGAGTCTTTTCTTTTTCTAATTTTATTTTATTTCATTTGGCCTTCTGTTTCTTTCCAAATACTCACCTCCATTTAATTCTCTTATATTAGAACTCACTTAAGTGTACTTAAATTGTCCTTAAACATGCATGTATTATTATCAAATGTATAAACTTTATGAGTATATGTGTTTTAAATGTGCAAATATGGTGTTGTTTATCGACCTCATTTAGTTTCTTGCTCTAGACATTTGATGTTCTCTATTTATGACTGATGCATGTTATAGCTAGTGTATAATTAGTGGTTCTGAAACTTTTGTTTTTGGCTGTCAAATTCTTTGTTAGAATAAATGTATATAGACCATCATACATGACAGACAGATGAAAGTAGGGCTGTTTTGGCTGGAGAGTGTGTGTGGGAGTCTGAAGCCTCACTCCATCTGCTTTCTCTTCCATTATTCCCTACAGTGCTTCTCCTGAAGCACCTCTTCTGAATTGAGGGTACTTCGGGACACAATATGGAAACTCTTGAACTAGAAGCTTTCTCAGCCTCACCTTCCCACTCCTTTTCCAGGATTTATCCTTCTCTAAACTGAAGTACACTCATGCCCACGTAAGGGCTTTCTGGTCAACAAAGAACCATGTTGTATAACAGCGATGCCTGAGACTATAATGAAGCTAAAGAATTCCTACCACTTAGTGAGAGTGTAGCCATCTTAACATTGTAACATAATGCATTATTCACGTTTCTGTGGAAACAAACCTACTGCGCTGCCATTTGTATAAAAATGCAGCGCATACTATTATGAATAATCCATCATACTTGGTAATGATAATAAATGACTGTTAACTATTTTATGTATTTACTACACCATACCTTTTATCATTATAGGAGTATACTCTTTCTACTTGTAAAGAGAGTTTGCCGTAACACAGTGTGCCGAGTTACACAGCAGCAGCCTCGTATACCTTGTGTTTACCGTCTCTCCTGATTGCATCATTTTCTCTTGTGCTTGATTCAATTTCATGTTGCTTTATAAATTTAGTGGATCTTAAGTGTACAGTGGCCATAAAGTCTACAGCAGTGTACACTGATGCCTTAGGCCTTCACATTCACTCACCACTCACTCAAAGACTCACCCAGAGCAATTTTTAATCTTGCAAGCTCCATTCAGGTGTCTATCCAGGTGTACCATTTTAAAAATCTTTTATACCATATTTTTACTGTTTCTTTTCTATGTCTCTATACACAAACAGTTACCATTATGTTACGGTTGCCTTCCGTTTTCAGGACAGTAACATGCTGAACCGATTTGTAGCCTAGGAGCATAAGCTATGCCGTATAGCACGGGTGTGTAGCAGGCTGTACCATCTAGTTCTGCGCTGGTGCATATGATCTTCACGTACTGATGAATTGCCTAATTATGCATGTCTAGCAATGTATCCCCATAGTTAAGTAGTGCATGACTGTATTCTTCAGTTTAGCTCACCTTTTTATCCTGACAACGCTTTTGAGCAAGGTCTGGTTTTGATGTCTTCAACGAATCTATTCAGGTCTCCAAATATATATTAAGGAAATGAGTGGGCAAGATCCTTCTTTTGGTTGACAAAGAGACACACTGTGGTATATAGACAACTTCTACAACAGGCTAGTCTAGTGCTTTGGAAAAGAGAAGCCAACAGCAGGTCACCTCTATGTGAAAAGTTTCTTCATACTTTTTTTTTAAATGAATGTGATATGGAAACTAAGCACCTCATGAGAGATCACATGGAGTAGAAACTTAATAAAGTTTTCTGAACACTTAACAACCAAGCGCAGATATGTCATATTTAGCTGAAGGGCTTTTGGAAATGTGTTCCACAGATTTCTGCCTTCATACACCAAGTATAGTGAAGACATGTATGAACAAACTTTTCTTTGTGCTCTGAGAATACTGGGGCTGTGGGCTTCTGCACTAAATGGCCCCAGGATGCTCAGACTTAAACTTGGTATGTTTTCCTTCATGCTTCCTGTTTTTTTCTTGTACTTCTTGCTGGTGTCAGATTGTCTATGATTAGCAGCCTGACTTTTCTACTGCCCTTTAATTGCCATTTCTAATATGTTACTAATTGAGGTTCCAAGCTACACAATTCTGCTGGAAGGCTTTAATCTCCCCTGAATAAACTGAGCAATACTTAATGTGTTGAGTTTGTGGTAGCTAGTATGGGTGCTCTGAGATGTTTTTCACTTATTTTCTGGTTCTTATGTCTCCTTTGGGCAGTGGAGGTTGCAATGTGAGTGCCCAAAGGTCAAGATCAGCTTTCCCCATAGTTGTCCTTGTAAGAACCACATACTCAGGGATGTCACAGCTCCCATTATTTTCCTGTTTCTTTTTATTAGGACTCATTTGTCTTGAAGAACCAGGTATTTTTCCCAGACTCAATGAATTATTTTTGGTTTACTGAAGTAGTCAAACTGATTCATGAATGGGTCTGAAATTTACTTACAAGAAGCATCATAGATAATTGGTGGTTATAATTTATTGGTTCTCTCATGAGACCTAATAAAATTTCAGTCTCAGTTCAACTCCATGAGGCTATTTCATTGTTTTGTTGTTAATATAAACTGTACAAAATAAATGTCTTTCAGAGGGTAAAGATATTTTTTGATGACTTTATATTGCTTGAGAGCTGGATTTACCAATTATTAGTGTTTTTAATGATGGTGATGTCAGTGAAGCTTAATAGATATTTTACTGACAGGCCTTCTAACAGCAAGCATTTGCCTGTATTCAGATCCTTTTTTGTAGAAAACAATTCAATGCAGTGCATCTCATTGAAAGAGAATTTATAATAATTATTGTGCTTTAATGGGGTTCCACCATATTCATTTAAATAACAACACTGCCATAGTCTTAGAGAAATGTTCACATCAGTGTTGTCAAGCTCCATCTAAGAACATGGTGATGCTAATGTGAAATTGTCTGGTATAGTGTCATTCACTCTTTTTTTTCTCCCTGATCTGAATCAAGAGCCGGAGGATTTGCACAGAGTCCATGCCAACCCCCATTGCTTTGCCATTGTTTATATTTTCATTTCCAAAATTTTTGTTGATCTCATTCTGGGGTGAGAAATTGGTATAAATAGGTGAGAGCCCACTTTTCTCCAGTAATTCTCCATAATTTCAATCTGAAAGGAATGAGACGGTGCTCTTGTTTGGAAAGGGCAAACAAGATGAAAATATCTGCTCTAATTGGGGAAGGGGGGAGCAAGAGGGAGATACTTAGGGGATATATTCTTCTTCATTGTACGGCTTTGTAAAGCAATCATGCTTTACTTTATTTGTCGTTGAAGAAAACCACTGGGGGCTGTTTTACAGAGAAGACTGCAGAAGCTGAGTGATGGGTTTCTCTGAGTGCATAAAAAGGTTTTCCTGGCCAGCAGCTCTGTTAGATGTATACCCTGTCCATGTTGGGAACACCATATTCTATAGGTTTGGCACGGGGACTGTCTAGCTGATGGCAGTTAAGTGACAGTATTGAAGAACAGACTTTCTTTCATCTTCTAAATCACTGAAAATAATTGGGCTGACCCTCTGATTTGGCCAAAAAGAAACCGTCAGAGAAGTACATTGACCTAGTTCTCTATAGTCCTTTTCTGACAGGGTTGGGTTGTTTGTATTTAATTGGATTGGAAATATGAAAGAAGTGAAATTATATATTTAGAACCATGTCTGCCTTGAGATGAGCCCCCTCCTGGCATGTGTGGACCTGGGGCATTCTGAGAGTGACCACTGGGAAATAATCCAGAGTCATATTTCAAATACTGCTTTTCAAAACCATGGTCTGCAAATTTGGGTTCCCAGATAACCTGACATTACAATGACCATGAGCTGTTTTACAGTTTTGACTATAAAAAAGGCTTTATTCATTTACTTAAGAAAGGTCGGAGAGTCTGTCTGAACTATCTGAACCTGTCTTTCTGTGTGTTGAGTACAAGAGAATAGCTAAACCTCCTTGCTACAAATGTAAATTATAAGTTGTTGTTTTTTTTTTGCTTTAGAATTGTTACAATGTAGTTAGCTATAAAAAACTCCCTTTAAGTTTTCTTAATGTAAAAAAATGGGTTGTAGGTACTGAAGAAATTTCATATACTAGTGGTAGACAGTGGTAAATGGTATAGCTGTCTTGAAGCTCAATTGAAAAGCACTGATCAAAAATAAAAATTAGCATAGTTTGTTTCAGATATTTATTGTTACATTAAAAAACTCAACATTTAGTGGTTACTATTATTTCTTAGGGCTCTATTGGTTGACTTGGAAGATCTGGTTGGTTCTCTTTAGACTTTCATGTAGTTGCAGGTAGATGGCAGCTAGCTCTGTAGTTATCCAAAAACTCGACTGGGCTGGAGATCCAAGAAAGATTCTGCTTTTCCTTTTCTTACACTCCCCATTCATTCATACCATATATGGTTACTCAGCTTAAATATCTGGAACAGATGTGGCTTGGCTGTTCTCTCTGCATATCCACAGGACGTTTCCAAATAGTTAGGTTGGGTTTCCTAACAGCGTGTCAGGGTTGTCCCACTTCTGACATAGTCACAGGCTTTCCCCAGGTAGAAAGTCAATGCTTCTTTTGACCTGTCATCAGTTGTTAAAGAACACAATTTCCACTGCACTGTATTTGTCAATGAACTAAGTAAGGTTAGCTCATTTTCAAGGAGAATTGCATTATGATCTCCCTATTGAAGTGAGTAGCGATGTGAGTTTACAGGGAGATGAGGAATTTGTGGTAGCCATCTTTGGAGACTGTTCACCACTTCCGTGAATGGACATTTCCATGTTTGTCTAATTCTCCTATAAAAATGAATGTACTTTTACTTAAGAAGACATGAGAAAATATTCATTGTAGTATTATTTATGTTTATTCCCCCAAATTAACTTAAACACCCATCAATAGGAGGATGCACCAGTAAATTGTGGTAAATGCATGTTAATACTAAAAGTAATACATTAAATCTGTATAAAGTAACACAATATATTTCTAATATACATTACTAAAAGAAAAAAGAAGTTTCAGAATAATATGTAAAGTATAGCACTACTTATATAGTACTATATAATTTCCATGCAACCTCTCTTTGTAAATATACAGATATAAATTCAAAAGCTAAAAACTGGAGAGTTTGATGGCAGGAGAAAGATTGGAATTGTTCATGGGTGTAGGGGACTTTTAGCCTTATGTGTCATGTCTCAATTTTTTTTTTGAAAGAAAATAACTTTTTACTTGATGAGGCTTAAATTAATTAAAAATATACAAAATACATTTGAACAATTTTAAGTGTTAAAGCCCATTTATACCCAATGGCGTGTGCTGGGCACAATTAAATTCATGTCTTTCTTTGGTAAGGAGTTGCTGAAAAATTTAGACAGGCAAATAAATGTACAGAGATTAAAATAAATAACTCCCTCTTTACACATACACATTCAAAAGGGTTTCCTATACAGTGATGTGCATTGCTTTGTGAACAATCTGGTGTAAATACCCAGTTTAGGAGAGATTAAGGGAGAGTGCTTTAAAATGTTTCCATACCTTAGATCTAGGTACATTTTTTCAAGCAGTACAAAAAAGAAAGAAAGAAAAGAAGGAGAAAAGGAAGGAAGGAAAGAAGGAAGGGGAAGGGAAGGGAAGGGAAGGGAAGGGAAGGAAGGGAAGGGAAGGGAAGGGAAGGGAAGGGAAGGGAAGGGAAGGGAAGGAAGGGAAGGGAAGGAAGGGAAGGGAAGGGAAGGGAAGGGAAGGGAAGGGAAGGGAAGGGAAGGGAAGGAAGGAAGGAAGGAAGGAAGGAAGGAAGGAAGGAAGGAAGGAAAGAAGAAGGAAGAGGGAGAGAGAGAGAGAGAAAGAAAGAAAGAAAAAAGAAAGAAAAAGAAAAGAAAGAGAAAAGGCACTGCGGCTGCCACAGGGAGAGAAGTTGATTTCTCATTTCCCTTTATTTTTTCGCCCTCCAGTTGTGCCCTTTATCAGCATCTTTCTCTCAAATCTAAATTTATATCACTATTTAGAGGCCTAATAACTGAGCTGAAATATCAAGACCTGATATTCAAGCAAATGAAGGTAAAAGCTAGAAAGGTTTTTGTTTTTATTTTTGAAGAACATTTTCTTTAATTTTAAAATTTTATTTAGAAAATTAATTTTAACAAGGTGACATTGACTGTAGAGAACAATTTATGAATGTGACCCCAGAGATAAAAATAAATGAATGGGGCTATATCAAACTAAGGACATTTTTAATTCTGCTTTCCCCTTTTCTCACACCCCCTATTAGACCGTGGCAGAATTTTCACAATGAAACATACTTTCTAGAAAATTAACCAGCTGTAATTAAGTATCTTTCCCTTCATAATAACCCTACTTGGGACCTGGGCTATGCATTTCTAGATCTGTTATCCACTCTTCACCCCTCCTCTCTGTCTCATAGGCTGATATGTGTGGATTTTATCACAAGATTCTTACAGCCTCAGGGTTCTGATTGGATTTGATCAGTGGGGAGACTCAGCCCAAGGTCAGAGAAAAGGTAGAGAGTGAGGCCCAGGTGTTACACCTTTCATGGAAAATTGTCTTGGGCTGGCTGTGTGCATCAATTGGCTGTAGGGAAAGCTGTCTAACAGCAGCTTTCTCTGTTTGCCTCTCCCCTATTCCCTTCCTTCTGTCCTTAGAGTGGTAATGACTTGGCTGCTGTGATCCCAGTTACTGTATTGTCCCTTGGTGTTACCCTAACCCTTACAGCTGTGTCACAGCCTCTTCCACAAATTATTTCATTATGTCTAGTTCTGAGTGTGCCATTTATTTTCTATTCAGATTGACTGATCTACTGGGTACGTATGTGGGAGGGGATACCATTCCCATCTCACCCCCAAACCCTGCGTATTTGTTACCCACCACATAAAGACATCCAATGTGTACAATAAGTCTATGTATTTATATCACTCTGGAGTGTTATAGAAACAAGGATTCCAATAAATCTGAAGAAGAATATGAAAATTTGAAGACATTCTCCCAACAGGCAGGCTTCAACTCACCCCAACTGCCTCCATTGCTCGCCAACAAGCTGTTTACTATGAGATATAAATTGATGTGGTGTAGGGTCGGTGGAGGGGGCCAAGCTCAGTGGAGAAAAGCAGAAAGAGTTTGTTGACTGAGTTGACGCGGTCCGAGTCCATTTCTCTGAGTTGGACTTGATGCAGGGTATATACTGCTTCCATTTTCTTTCCTGTCCCATAACATTAATTATGTATTGGGAAGTTTTACAAGCCAGACTGATCTTTGTCTGTACTATGGTTCCATGGGTTTTAAAGAAATAGAAGGGAATGAATGGAGGCAGTTGGTACCCGGTACCTATTTTACCTAGTTTCTAAATAGACAGAGTCTTGGCTTACGGAGTTGGAAGTTTGTAATCAACACTTGGGAAAGTGTGGGATAATTTTCAGCAAGAGCATACTTCCTGGGGTAACAGAGATTGGCCACAGAACATTAGTACTGGCAGAAACAATTAGTAATAATAATAATAAATACCTAGCATTTGTTAAGCATTCTATTACTTATTTTTTGTTTTTGTTTGTTTTGCATTTCAGGTAATAATAGTCATTAAAAGTGGCTCAACAATAGGGTATTTAGTTTTCTCACATACTAGAATGTGTACAGGGTAGTGCATGCAGGGATTATTAATACAGAACAGAAAGCTGTCAGGTTTCTTCAGATGGCGTCTCTGTAACTCTCTTAGCTTTCCCCTCATGCTAGCAAGATAGAGGCCACAGCTCACAAAACAGTGTTCATGGAAGAAAAAAAGGAACAGTTTTTATCCTGAGTCTTCCTTTTATTGAAGAGGAAATCTAAGAAGATCCAGTGAAATTCTCTCAAATTTCATTAACTGGGTCTTAAGTCTACCCTTAAACCTATCATTGCCAAAAGAATTTGACATCTGGGTGTGGAGGATGGGTTCATCGAAGCAACACATCTGCTGCCCTACATCAGAGTAACATCTAGTGTTAATTAGCAAGAGGAAGAATGGTTTGGGGGTAGGTACAGGGATCCTTGGGTTACGACAGTCTTGACATACAACGTTTCGAGTTAACGATGCTCACTCCCATAAAAACTTAAAAAATTGAGACGTGAGCATTTTGACTTACACCGTTAGCATCCTACTTGTGGACATGCGGAAGCATTAGTTTAGTTGTGTAGTGGAAAAATACGCAGTAACGCGGAGTGTGAGTGAGGGAGTTGGCTTCCCCAGCATGCTTACCTACTCCATTTTGAACAGTTAAAAGCACAAGTGTTCTGTTTGAGTTAGGCTAGGGTGTGTTTCAACTAACACCAAAATTTGGGTTACATCACTGTCATAGGAACAGAACTGTGTCGTAACCTGAGGAGCCCCAGTAATCAGTGTCATCTGCCACATAATTCTTCTATGGCCCAAGCATGCTGATAAGCATTTTATTTGATTTTATTGTTCTTTTATAAGCATTTTACTCCTGTCTTACAAACTCATAAGGTTTATATTATTAGCCACATATTAGGAAACTGAGGCGTGGGAAGACTATATACTCATCCATAGGTAGTAAGTAATGGATTGGAAAATATTTCATTCAATAGACATTCATTAAACAGCTGCTGTGTGATGTAAGAATAGGAAGAGAAATAAATAACAGTCTCTGATCTCACAGTGTTCATAATATAGTGAGTGAGTTTTGATGAGCATAGTAATAACGGCATTGCAGGTGGTAGAGGAAGCTCATGCAGGTGTGAATGAAGTCCTCTGAAGACCCAAAAGAAAGGGTAATGCCCTCTGCACAACTGGGTCTGCAGAGGCTTCCCAGGAAGCCTGACCCAAACAGGGTTGATCAACTGAACCACACAGAAAGATGGACCAGGGCAGAAAGGGCACTTCAAACCAAGGAATGGTATTAGAAAGGCTCAGCATGAAAAAGAATGTTCCTTTTTTCAGAAAGAATGTTCCTATTCTATTTGTCAAGCTTTCAATGTTAATTGGAAATTGTGTCTCTCAGGGAATTAGAGCAGATATAAGATGCAATGATCCTAAACCAATTTAGAAAAGCTCCTGCACCTTTGTTGAAATGACTGCTTCCACCTTGCAATAATGGTAGCCTTTCTCATGATCACATATAAAAAGAAATTCAAAGAAAGGGAGAAAATCCCTTTCCTGGATAGACTCTTTAGACAGCTCCCATCTGTTTTCTGACAACAAAATAATTAGTTGCAAACTCCAAATGGCACAAAATGTGATCATCTCTCCCATAGAGTAAATTTTCTCAAAGAGGAAATTACTGATTTTTTCCTCCCCAGTTGATTCAAGAGGGATTGTATAGAACTGTGGTTAGGGAGTAGGGGAAAAGGCAAGAGAGAGGTGAGAATTAAAACCAAGAAGACATTTTCAGCTAAGATAATTTCAAAAGCATTAAATGAGCCTTCTTTAGCAGGACTTAAAAGACCATTGTATTCCTTTGGTGTGAAGAATTACCCTTCAGTGATGAAAATCATTTAGTAAACCACTGCAAATTACTCCAACGAACAATAGCATTTCCGCTCTTACCTTTATGTTCAGCAAAGTGTTCTGTGTGATAACCTTTGCCTTCTCTATACTGAAGTTAATGACTTCTAAATGACTACCATATCACTCTGCCCCCTCGCCAGCCCTTCCTACCATTTTCTTGTCCCAACCCATCCTGTGGCTGGGCCAAAAGCATCTGGCATAGATGGTTGGCAGCCTTCACATGGAGAGTTTGATCTTTTAAGTAAAAGCAACTGGAAGGGTCCAATGAGTACATTTTAGAGAAAGGAACATGTGGTGTTTAATTGAAAAGATCAGGATTAGAATTCTGACTAACATTTTATATTATATTAAACAAAATGTAATCTAGCTACTAATTCATTGATAAGAATTCATTGATAAGTCAGGTTTTTTGTTTGTTTGTTTGTTTTGTTTTTGCTTATTTTGCATTGTTCTTTGTCTGTTTTTGGGGGGGGGTATAACAAATTTAGAACTGGCTAATGACTATCGACCCCCTCCATTTTTCTTGACTGCTATGTCCTTCCTGAGAGGCCCACCAGCTAAGAAGGCCTGAAGCCATTACAAAATGAGTATGTAACTGATTTCTATAGCAGATCACCTCTAACTCTATCACAGATCTGGGAGAAACTGACATGCTTTAAATTAAACTGGAAAGTAGCCATTCATGAAAGAGAGCTTATAGATAACCTTGGAGTCAGGGAAGAATGCATGATCCATAATTTCAGTACATTCCAACCTCACGATGGTACAAATTACTTAAGAGAACATAATTTAATAACAATATAGTTGGGGATCCTGAGAAAATAAATTCCTTCAGTGGAAATGACAATGACATATATTCAAGATTTTTAAAACAATTATTATTGTTTATTATAGAGCCCTTTAATGAAAATATAGTAACTGAGATATGGGCAGATTTATACTGGTTTAACTGAATTCTAAATGTTCTCTGCAGTCTGCTTATTATATGGGATGAATAATGGTGACAGATCCTACTATAAAAATTAAGTTAAAGATCATGCCCTTTCCTAATGAGTGTTACACCCTTTCCTCAATAAAAGTGGAAAATACCATGACTGATGGTTTTAGAATAAACAGTCCCATCTCAGGGGTTCTCTGGCACAACTGACTTTGGCCAGATCTATTCAAAGAGCTAGCAGTGGATATGGTTGTGGCACCCTGCTGTTTACACCATGCTCTTCTGCAGAACTTAATTCACCCTAAATTAATTAGGACTCGGCATTAATGATGTGGGGATAATGGATATTTACTGGAAAGGCTGTTCTGTAATTCCTGTCGTGGTCTCTTCTGTTTACCGTTGCTGCAATCCATAGCAATCAGGTAGTTTCTGAGACAGGTCAGCACCCTCACTTGCATGTAGGCACTGCCAGAGTCCAGATAACACAGAACGTGTGTGCTGTCTCATGGAGCTCTGATCCCATCATGCAAATAAGATCTAAAGTAAGAAACATGGAGAGACCTGTGTAATATGCCATCAAGGGCCTAAGCAGACTGCAGAGAACATTTAGAACTAAGACAAAGGAGAAACTCCTGTAGGCTGAAGCAGCTTCTTGAAGAGGGAAGTATTATATTGCATTTTTGAAAGTGATGAGATACTGGACTGGAGAATGAGAGTGAAACTTGGTAAAGGATAAGGATGAAAGTGATAAGAAATGGGGCTTGAAAGTCAAATCTTTCTGGAGACTGAGCTACGTCCTTAACCTCCAGCGCTGAAGTCTTTGAGGCCTCATAACAATACTCCAGAGAATCCTATTCTATAGGTTGAGTTACTATAGGCTGCCTGTTGGTATTCTACCTCCCTGGGGTTGTGGCTATTTCTCTTCTTTCTATCACAGAGGATAAACATCCCTGATTCTCTCAAAGGGCAACTCCTCCACTAGGCTCCAGTTTGCATCTTTCTCACATTCTCCCATCCCCCGTTCCCCAACTCCAGTGATAGTTAAGACTTACAGCAGGATGGTTTGATTTGCATGTATTGTAAAATGACTACCACGGTGGGTTCAGCTTATATCTGTCTTCTCATATAAATACAATAAAAAGGAAAGAAAGAAAAATTGCCTTGTGATGGAAACTCTTAGGGTTTAACCTGAATAACTTTCTCATAGGTCATACAGCGGTGTTCACTGTAGTCATTGTGCTGTATGTTATCTTATAACTGACCACTTGCCTCCAGTTTCCTTTTCCCTGCACTTTGCCTCTGGTAAGCACAAGTCTTATTTCTTTTTCTATGAGGGGTTTAGTTTGTTTCGTTTTAGATTTCATGTGTAAGTGAGATCATACAGTATTTGTCTTTCTCTCTGATTTATTTCACTTGGTAAAATGACTTTCAACTTAATCCATATTGTTGCAAATACGGTAGTAGTTTTCTCAATTTTTATGGCAGAAAAATTTTCCTTTTTAAAAATATATATATAGGACAACTTCTATGAATGTTTAGGTTGTTTCCATGTGTTAGCTATTGTAAATAATGCTACAATGAACATGGATATGCAGATATCTTATTGAGTTAGTGTTTTGATTTCCTCTGGATATATTCCCATAAGTGGAATGGCTGTGTCATAAGGTGGTTTTATTTTTAATTTTTTGAGGAAACTCCATACTGTTTTCTATAGTGGTGATATTTATTTCAATCCCACCAGCTGTACACAAGGGTTCCCTTTTATCCAGCACTTGTTATTTCTTGTCTTCTTGACGACGGTCATTCTAACAAGCACAAGATAATATCTCATTGTGGTTTTAATTTACATTTTTCTAATTATTAGAGATGTTGAGCATCTTGTCATATATCTGTTGGCCTTTTGTATATCTTCTTTGGAGAAATGTTTATTTAGGTCCTTTGCCCATTTTTTAGCTAGGTATTTGTTTCTTTTCATTTGTTTGTTTGTTTGTTTTTTTTTTTTTTACTATTGAGTTATATAAATTTTTAAATATATATTTGATGCAAACCCCTTATTAGATGTTTGGTATGCAAGTATTTTTTTCATTCCATAGGTTTTCTTTTCACTTTGTTGAAATTTCTTTTTTCTCCCTCACATTCTTAGAGTCACTTCCTCATCTATACCTGCCTGTTTCCTTCATGTGCAGTGTTTTCTACTCTGTTGAATTCTTCCTGTAGATATACAAACATGCTCTCCTATCTCCAATAGCAACAACAAAGACACCTGTAGAGTGTGGTCCTTTTCTACTTACCACTCCCTTTTTTGAGCTCTCTTCCACAGAAAAATTGATTCAGTTAATATTACCATGGTTTTATTTTTTTCCCATACTGGCTTCCTTAACTTGAACCCGTTGACTTCAGCTGACCTCCTTTTCACACCAGTCTTCTGCTAGGAAAGAAGGTGACAGTCATGAATGACCTCTATATTACCAAATCTAGTGGTCATTTGCTTCCTAATCTTTCTCAACACTAAAAGGTTGCTGTCCCAACCTTTTAGTGGATTTGGACACAGTTGTCTCCACCTGTGTTTCTGACACACTTGGTTCTCTTGGTTTATTTGACACCATGCACTTGATAATTTTCTACTCTTCTCTCTTCTATATTGAATTTCCTTTTCTGTCTCCATCTCCCTGTATTATTTTCTTTCGGACTGTCACACAGCAGTTGTAGATTAATTATTTTTCTTTGTCCCTCTTCTTACAAAGCTTTATCAGGTCTCATGACTTTAAAATTGTATACATCTGGTCTACCCTCTTTCTTGGGTTCCAGATTCATATATCAACTACCTATAACATATCTTCATTTACTAATAAGCCCTTAACATTTAATGTATCTGAGTCAGACTCTTGATGGGTTTTTCTTCCTTTCATCCTTCTGGTTCTTAGACTTGGTAGATGAAGAGTGCCACAATCTACTTATGTTCTACAGCCAAAAGCTTACAAGACATTCCTTATTGCTCAGTTTCTCTCACATGACCAATCCTAAACAGTTTCTTTTGCCTCTGCCTCCAAAGCATATCTGAAATTCATCTATTTCTTTCCATTTCCACAGCAACCACTCTATTAATGGCCATTATTGTTTATCATTTCAGTTATAGCAATAGCCTCCTGACTGTTTTCCTTAGGACTGTTCTTGTCTTCTCACAATTTTCTATGCAGAAGTGCTCTTTAAAATGTAAAATAGATCACGCCACTCTCTCACTTAAAATACTCGGGATGAGTTGCCTATTGCTCTCAGAATAAGAGCTGAGCTCCTAACCTGTTTTGTTTTTTACTGGATGAAGCTTAGGGTGAAGGAGTCATCAAGCAAATTACTCAAGTATGATGCTGAAACCACTTTCTGATTCTTCCCGAGGATACTGGTCATGGTTGTAAAATTGCCAAGAAAATTGCTAGCAAATAAACAGGAAGTATAAATTTAAAGGTGAGAAAAAAAATCTCAGATACAAGGTTCTCCTTTTTCCTATTTTTTCTTCCCTAATGAATCAAGATAGAATAGACCATTTTTTCCTCCAGTTATGATAGCTAGGAAGTTGAGAATATAGCCAGACTTCTCAAGATCATTTTCCTAACTCCATTTTCTTTTATTTCGTTATTTATTTTAAGTGAGAGGGAGAAAAGCAGAGACAGACTCCCACATGCTCCCCAGCCCGGGATCAACCCAGCAAGCTCCTTACCGGATGATGCTCTGCCTGTCTGGACTGCTACTCCGTTATTCGGCAACTGAGCTATATTAGTGCCTGAGGCAGATCATGGAACCATCCTCAGCACCAGGGGTCAACTTTTGCTCAAACCATTTGAGCGATGGCTGTGGGAGGGGAAGAGAGAGATAGATAGAGTGGGGAGAGGTGGAGAAACAGATGGTCACTTCTCCTATGTGTCCTGACTGGAAATCGAACTTGGCACTTCTACACACTAGCCGATGCTCTACTACTGAACCAACTGGCCAGGGCCAGAATAACTCCATTTTCAGAATCTGTTTTATCCTCCCACTTGAGTTATTCAATTGTACTATAAGTCATGAGAAACTATAGCTGTGTTTTTACAACAAAGCGTGGAAAATGATCCCTAGGATCAAGAGTGTGAGAGGTCTGAGATCCATATTTCTTCATAATTTTTAAAGCTGTTTTCTTTGTGATCAATGAATATTTAAATTTAAGAGTCCAAGGAAGTAGAAACACCTTTCTAAAATGTTATCAACTACTTGCTGTGAAGGTCACGTATTTCTTGCAGCACAATGAATCCCAAGACTCAGCTAAGAGGTTTTTGCTGTGGCGGTGGGGGTTTTCAAAAATCAATCATCACAACACAATTTTAGGGTTTTTTGTGTTTGTTTGGTTTTCTAATTTGAGACATAAAAGATAAACCCTGTTATTAAATCAGTGAATGTCATCAGCAATCCCTTAAGACTGATGATTTGATTACTGCTGGAACCTTGACTGAGAGCCAGCTGCTATCTGTCTCCTGAAAACAATAAAAAACAACTCCTGAACTTAAACATAATCACACCAGACACCTGAGCAGAGATGAATGCTGCTGCTGTATCCTTCAGAAGAGGGGAGAAAGCATAGTGCACAGGCAAGGCTTAGTCTAACTGTCATTGGTCTTGAATGAAATCTAAGTTTATGTCAACATTAAACACTTTCACAGACATAGAGCAAAACAAGGCTACATATCAAAGAAAGTATGGCCACCAAAATATTATTAAAAAATGTATAAAATTCAGATGCATTTTCAAATATAAAGCTATTAATTACAGGATTTACTTGAAAAGGTGAGAGCTTAGCAAAAATGTAAATTTTCATCAATAAATAAATGGTTGAGTAAATTATGGAATATCTACTAAGAAGTTCTATAATTATTATAATCTGTTCACAAGAATATAGGAACATGGAAAAAGTTCTGTTAAGTATAAAAAGAAAAACAGCATAGAAAACCATGTATTGTATGAGAATACCTTTATAGTACTCTCAATCCCAACACCCAAAATATATAAGAATCACACATGAAAAACAAACTAGGGGAAAATACATTCATTTATTCAATAAATGTTTATATAATGCTTATGTATTGGGGTAGAGTAGACAGTAATAAGTTCAGTGAATATATTTGTGACTGGAGGAAGTCATTGCTCCATATAGTGATCCAGGTTAATCTGGTGCATGTCATATCTCAGAGTCATTGGTTAGAACTGGTCAGACAGATCTATGCAGGTACAAGAGAGTCTGGGGAATGTAGTTCCTGGATGGACAGCTACTCCCTTCATACTAAGACAAAGTACAGATTTTTGCTTGAAATATAGCTATTCCTGCTAGCCACAGTGAAAAGAATAGAATTAAATCAGAACCCAGCTCTCTGGTTCTGAAACCTAGGCTTTTAACTACCATGCTGTTTTGAGGTTAAAAACCTAGGAGTTTCCCTACAGTTTACAAATAGTTAATGATTTTTAATAAAGGACCTCTAAGTCATTACCTTTAATGATTTAGGAGATTGCATTATCCATTAGAAACTCAGGGTTGGTACCAGGGCCTTCTGAGTGATCTACTTTCCCCTAGCCACTGAACAGTTTTCAGTGCCATTGAATACTTAGAAGTTCTGCCCAGAACCCTTCCGTGGGTAGTACAATGGAGGAAGATACCGTTCTATAAGTGAAATTGTCATAGCTATCAGGGTTCCGGATCTCAAGTCAAGGAACAAGGAATCACTCTTGAGGGTTAGAATTTATTGACTAAATATGAGCTATAGGATAGTGTCCAGTCACATTAGCAGCACCTAAAATGTTTGTTGAGGGCCAACATACAGAAGTTTCTTTGCTTAAAGGTAGTTAATACCTGATTTCTGAGCACAGGGAGATTTCTCCTTCATAGACCCAATATTGACAATAAGGCTGTTAGAGGGTTACTGACCATTTCATTCATTCATTCATTCATTCATTTCTTTTGTTCAGAACATTCTCTGGGATGTTGATACTGAAGTAATGAGTTTTAAAAGAACAATCATAATTAGAGAAAAGTCTGGTTCTTCTCTCTTCTTGAAATACTGAGAACCATGCTACTGCTGGTGCTGTTGGTCCACAGCTACTTTGTCGTGGTCTCTAGGGTAAAATATTTTGTACACATTATTTTATTTGATCTTTGAAAGAAGTCCACAAAGCAGATGTTATTCCTATCATTATTATTACTATAGTTTTACAAATTTAAAATCTGAAATAGAAGAGAGGAAGTTTATCAAAGTCACACACCTAATAAGTGGGGTCTAACTTCAAAGCCCCGGCTCCTTTGCTAGATATTTGTCATTGTAATTTGCCCAGAATTCTTCCCCATTTCTTTTAATATTCTAATTTCTTTGGGAGTTTTCCTGTATTACAAAATTATGGCGCGAGGCTGCTCATTTCCCAATGTGAAAATGAAAGGAGCCAATCTTTCTGTTTCTTCCTGATCTTTGCATACCCCCAAAACAGAATGTTATCTAAGTATGTCCAACAAAATATTGAATCATGAGTAAAGAACACAAGAATGATGGAGTCATTTAATTGTGATGATAACACCAGTGACACTAATATAATTTTCTAAATCATGATTTTCTTTAACTTCTTAGGTTCTATAGTGTTCATCTACCATATCTTTGACTCTAATTAGTTCAGTGATCCTCAGGGACCCAGTGTA
This sequence comes from Rhynchonycteris naso, assembly GCA_037038555.1. NCBI lineage: Eukaryota > Metazoa > Chordata > Mammalia > Chiroptera > Emballonuridae > Rhynchonycteris > Rhynchonycteris naso. The sequence continues at coordinate 54,570,668 of CM073004.1, forward strand.
TCTTCTTTTGGTCAAGTGACTCAGAGTTAGATTTTTTTGCTTTTAATTAATATGATAGCAAATATGTAACTATACTATATATTTGTATACTATAGGCTATAAGTCACAGGAATTCCATACTTATAATTGTAAAAAAGACAATTATTATCTCCTGTAAAGCAAGACAAAGAAGTCTCCAGAATTTCGCCAACCCTGGTAGACTGGTCCAATCCACTATTGCCTGAATACTGATTATGATATTCTGCTCCTTGGCTTCCTTAATTTCATGTCTTAAAATTTGCTAGAATGATGAGTCATAGTTGAAGCCATGGCTGATAATTAAAACTTGTAATGTGGAACACACATCATTTTAATGAGTTGACTTATATTATCTTCTCTAGTGACAAAAAGCCTTGTAAAACCTGAATTACACATTTTTACAGTCTTACTTCACAGGGCGAAATAGCATTAGGCTTTAGAGTGGGAGCTGTTTGAAAGAAGTTTTATACCATTGCTTTCTCTAAAACATTGAATTATAAAAATTCAGTAAAGAACCTATATTCAAAATGCAGAAAAAGAATAGTTCAATAGATTCAGTAAAAGACAACACAAACTTTTTAATTAACCAAATATGTGTAAATGGCTCTCATTTCCCAGCTTCTCCCAGCAAGGGGTTCATAATGACTGCCAGATCTTTCTCTCCCCCAGGCCACTAAATGTAGCTGATTACATCCTCCCCTGGACATCCCTTCAACACAGGGAGGATCTATTTTCCCTTTTTTTCTCTATAAAGGGCCTCTAGGAAGTAATACTTTAACATCATATAAACAAAAGTGATGACTCTTTCTTTCTTCCCTCCCTCCCTCCCTCCCTCCCTCCCTTCCTTCCTTTTTTCCTTCTTCCCTCCCTCCCTCCCTCCCTCCCTCCCTCCCTCCCTCCCTCCCTTCCTTCCTTCCTTCCTTCCTTTCTTTTTTAAAAGAGAAATATAAACCAATCTTAACTTTCCAGGCTAAGAGCCAGGAACATCAATACAAAGTAGGAAATGCAATGCTCCCATTTGAAGGTTGGATTGGAATAAGGGAAGGAAAGTGACATCAAGAGGAAATGGCAGCAGAGAAAAGCACAGATGGCCTCTTTGATATCATTTCACCCAAAGAAACACATCGCAGCAATGCCAGAGAAGGTCAGCTGCAGAGCAGAAAAACATACAGAGGGGATCAGCCACGGTGACTCACATGGGTAGACAAAAAACATTCTTTGTAGTAACATTACTACCTTAATCATTTTCAGGCTCTTGCTAATATTTGCTTGGGAAATTGGGTATGGTTTAGCCACCCTGCCTAGACATGGGGACAGAAATGGTGCATTTCATGTCATCCCCTTTGCAGATATTCACATACAGTTTAACTCGTTCCAAAAAACAATGTTCCTTCTTCACTGGCTTCTTCTTCTTCTTTTTTTCACAGGGACAGAGAGATAGAGTCAGAGAGAGGGATAGATAGGGACAGACAGACAGGAGCAAAGAGAGGTGAGGAGCATCAATCATTAGTTTTTCATTGCTGTCGCAACACCTTAGTTGTTCATTAATTGCTTTCTCACATGTGCCTTGACCACGGGCCTTCAGTAGACCGAGCCACCCCTTGCTGGAGCCAGCGACCTTGGGGTCCAAGCTGACGAGCTTTTTGTTCAAGCCAGATGGGTCCGCGCTCAAGCTGGCGAGCTCGGGGTCTCGAACCTGGGTCTTCCGCATCCCAGTCTGACGCTCTATCCACTGCGCCACCGCCTGGTCAGGCTTCACTGGCTTATATCAGAATTCATCGATGAGAAAAAGCAAAGCATGCCTCCTGTTTATGATGAACAAGTTGACAAGAGTCAGCTTGAGGCTAGAGTAGCTTCCAAAGTTCTGAAACACAAAACTAAAGTTTTATTTTTTGAAGATTAAGAATTCTGGTTGAAATCACAGAGGAATAAATTATAGCCATTTGGTAGTGATTTGGGCCTGCGAGGAAAGAAAATAGAGTACCATTTAATATTGGGACAAAATAATCACTTATATTTAATTTGTATGATAAGGCAATTTTACCTTCTTCAGTATGTCTTGCTTATGAGATGAGTAAAATCTGTTAGAACTGTGACATGGTTCTAAAAGGTATTCAGAGTCCTTGGAAACTAACACTGCTTTTAAATAATTGCTGCCAAAGAAAGAAAAGGGGTTCATTTACCCCAAAATAATTGAAAATTGTGAACTTTTCCTGTATTGATCTTTTCATTTCTTATTTTTCTATTTTTTATGCCAACTAAGATAATATTCAGATATATAAAAGAGCTTGAATACCTGTTTTATTTTTAAAAATTGTAAAATAAGTATAAAATAAGCTGTTTCTTAAGCAACAGAATTTTTATTATATAACAAATACACTGCTCTCTTAGCACCAGAAAATGTCCATCTGCTACCTCGGGTTTGCCTTGCACACAGATGACTTTGAAAAAACAGCATTATGTCATTAATTTAGACATATTGTGGATATGAATACTTATAAGCAATTGGTTCTACTGTGATCAACACAACAGGAAAAAAAATTTTAATTAATGGAAGAGGCTCAAAGGAGTGACCCAGGCACTGTAGGCCACGACAAATTATAAGGGGAGATGTTTTAATGGAAATATGTAGTTGACACTGGCCTTGTCCCCTATTCTCAGCAGCCCCCCCCCTGTGTAGCTGAGCTTTCACTTTCATTCCACATTGACCTCTCCCATCCACTTAACCCAGTGAAAGCAAAAGAATTTCAAAATTCTGACTTCACAGTGACATCCCCAAAATGAACAAAATCATTTTACAAACTTGACAATATATAGTCTAGAAGGCACACGTAATTATTGTTTCTTACCCACTAAATGAATAACGTTTAATATGATTTGTGGTGTCACTGTTTTCTGGAATGCATTAGATGGTCTTAGGAGGAGAAGGTTAAGGAATTAAATTATTTAAAAAGGAGAGCTCTAAGAGATGGCTTGGTGACTTCTCACTAACAGGATGTACTGGGAGAATATAACAAGCCTTGCCTATAGGTCTATCTGTTGTTATTTCAGAAAAGGTTTGAAACAGGTCATTCCTCCAAATAGCTGCCTATTGGCCAGAAATTTCTTCAGTAGTCTACCATTTCAGATTTTGAACCTTTTTTTCTTCTTCAGATGTATCTTATAATACACAGCAGACATTCTTCATCAGAACATCTTTCTACTAATAACATTTTATGTGTATAATATTTTTTTTAAGAGTTACTTTCTTGTAACTTAATTTATTGCTACAACACCCTGTAATTTAAGATTCTTGTTACCATTTTACAGTTTAGAAGACTGAGACTCAGAGTGACTGGGAGTTGCTTATGGTCCTAAGCCTGATTTAAGAACACAGGGCTTCTGACTCTTGGTCCAGGCTTCTTTACTTCCACAATTCATGGTCAAAGACTCCTCCGGAATTTGTCTGTGGCCATGTAGCTTACTTTGGTCACTAAAGTAGGAGCCAGAATGGCATGTGTTGCTTTCAGTTTGAAGCTTTAAGTGCTGGTGTATCTTTCACCACACTCTTTTTTTTTTTTGCCATGATGACCTGCAACCTTTCATGTAGAGGCTGTACTGTCATCCTTGAGTGAGAATGAGAGAATGACACAAAAGAGAGTTCCCAGCTAACTAGTTAAGATGTGTAGTGTGACTAAGAAAAAAAGAAGAGGGAGAAAAAAACCCCTAATTATTTTGTGTTAAGCAACTAAGCTTTTGGGGTCTGTTTATTATTACAGTGTAACTTGGCCTATCCTGACTGTTAACCCACTTTATGAGTCTTTTTTTTTTTTTTTTTTTAGAGAGAGAGAGAGAGAGTCAGAGAGAGGGATAGATAGGGACAGACAGGAACGGAGAGAGATGAGAAGCATCAATCATCAGTTTTTCATTGCTGTTGCGACACCATAGTTGTTCATTGATTGCTTTCTCACATGTGCCTTGACCGCGGGCCTTTAGCAGACCGAGCAACCCCTTGCTGGAGCCAGCGACCTTGGGTCCAATCTGGTGAGCCCTTGCTCAAGCCAGATGGGCCCGCGCTCAAGCTGGCGAGCTCGGGGTCTCGAACCTGGGTCTTCCACATCCCAGTCCAGTCCGACGCTTTATCCACTGCGCCACCGCCTCGTCAGGCCCACTTTATGAGTCTTGATGGAAGGCGTAACCTCACCCATATCATAGACGTACAAGAGGCTAGAGAGTTGCTCTCTTGTAGGCACTTCATCTAAAGTTGACCAATCAGTAAGAAGATCCACCTATGTACATAAATTGGGAATTAAAAATGCAAAGAAGTAGAAATAGTGGATAATTCATTGCCATTTATTCTGGTGGCAGCTACAATAGAGGAAGTACACATTTCTGGGAAAATCAGGGGCAGCAGGTATAATAGTAACATCTGGAATCTGGGGCCCCTGATGGGAAATTTTATATAGTATAGGGCCTGGTATTCAGAAACATTGGGAGCAGTAGATTTTTGTTTATCCTCTGATATAAATAGAGCTTTGGCCCTGATTGGGGTGTAGTCCAGTATGCCTTGTTCCCGACCAATTTCCAACCTTCCTAGTGATTCAACTCTACAAGTGGCTGATATAATTTCAATTTATTTATTTTCTGATTAAACCATTCAAAGTTTAATGCTTGTAAATAAGATTCCTAAGTAATACAATATATAAATTAATTTTAGAATATTCTTTGTTAATTTACAATTACTTTAGTATGCTCCTGGCAGTGTGAATTTGTTGCTCTGAATGCCATTGTTTGCCCATGCCAATGGAATGCCTATTTTAGAAATGCCCACACTTTACTTCAGCAATTTTTTGCCAAGGTATTAAGTTCATGGATTTTTAAAAAGTTCTTAATGAGTTAAAATACAAATTTCACTTGGGGTTCACATTATATTAAAAATCTAACAGTCAAAATCACTTCTTTACTCTTTCCGTTTGAAAAATATAAGCAAATTATTTTTCTATATTAGTCTACTGAAATAAGCATTGAATAAAAAAAAAAAGACCCATGAGTTTTTGTTTTAAGTAAAGATTGCATTGTTCTATTTTGAACATGAAGATGACCTAGAACAACTTTGAAGTTTTTTTCCAGCTCTGTGATTCCTAAGACCATGATTTAGCTACAGGAGTCAAAATTCTCTCTGAGGGAGATTCATTGAGTTATTTGGGTGATATCGTTACTCTTTGAAAGGGTTATTAATCCTGACATGGCTTGACAACTAAAATGAACCAGAACCTGTATACTGGGGTATTGGGAAGAGATAGATTCATTACAAGTACCCAGCAGAGATGTATTTTTACATGTTCTGGGTTTCCTTTATAAATCCGTTTGAAAAAATTAGGAAGGGCAAATTTATTCCTACTGGGTATACCAACACTGTAATTTCCTTGCTGAAGTTCACATCCAATAGCAACTCTGATTTGCTTCTTTGCCACTCATTTCACTCTGTATCTCACCAAGTCTACACAAAAAAATTTAAAATGACAAATACTGAAAATGAAAACAGCTAGAGAGAGAGCTCATCAACGTGATCAATAGAGAGAAGGGATTAATCATGATTTCTTATGTTCTGAACTCTTTGTTTCTAGAAAGGTGGAGAAGAGAACAGAGAGGGATAAGGAGTTTTTCTCAGGAGTCATTGGGGTCCTTTCTATTGAAAGCTCAAGCAGAAAAACCCCAAATCTTGAAAAACGGTGACACTTGAAGCAATAACGTAGGCAGGCAGGAGGTAACTAACTGCTGGGCATTAAAACAAAGGCTTTTGATTTCTAGAATAATCAGTCCACTATGTTTGACAATATTTTCACTTGTGGGAGGTGAGGCAAAGGAAACAAAATCCTGGAAAGAACCCCACTAGCAATACGTGCCATATAAATGTAGAAGTGCACAATTCAGAGAAGCCGTAGATGTAGGTAGACACAAGGTCTAGGCCAGTGGTTCTTAAACTGGGTTCCATCGAACCCTATGGGTTTGATGAGCTGGTCTCAGGGGTTCGGAGAAGCCTCTGCCGCGGAGGCCAGAATAAAGTAATACCATAATTTGTTGTGAGTTCATGCACTTTGTTGGTTTTGTTCTTTGAGCAAGGTGATGTTCATGCATGGCTCATTTTGTGCACCAGTAAAAAAATCATATACCTATGTCTTGAATTTGGAAAAAAAAACATATTTTATTTATCACTAAAGAAGGGTTCGGTGAATGCACATATGAAACTGGTGGGTTCGGTACCTCAAAAAAGGTTAAGAACCACTGGTCTAGGCATCAACTTCTGAGACCTGATTACTATGGAGTTTCTTGTGTAACATCTGGACTTTACTATGGAGTTTCTTGTGGAGACAGAAAGGAGCTGGCTTGCAAACCTACAGATTTCTCTGGGGTTCTGAGTGATGAGAGAATGATCACAGATGATGTTCTTTAGGGAAAGAGTTTTCCCTTAATGTACAGATAGACTAAGACCTGGAGATGTCAAGTGACTTTCCCAAGGTTATGCAGCTTGTTGAGAATAGGATCTGGACCAGTCCTCAGAGTCAGAGGATGAACACTGAGACCCTGATGTCATGGGGTCTTCTTGGCTTCATTCTCCTTGGTCCCTTGCTGTGTATAAGGAATACTTTTGAAATACCTATCAGGATTCAATGGCTGGATCCACTCCTCTGGCCTGAAGAAATATGCAGTGACCTTTATCATTCACATTAAGAAATAGGTAAACTCTTTAACAAGCTTCTGAAAGCTCATTTTAAAATTCCAAATGAACATTTTTTTTTTTTTTTTTTTTTAAGGCAAGGGGAGGAGAGATAGTGAGGGAGACTTCTGCATGCACCCTTACTGGGATCCACCTGGCAACCCCTGTTGGGGGATGATGCTCAAGTACCAAGCTATTTTTAGCACCTGAGGCTGATGCGCTCCAACAGAGCTAAGTGCCTGGGGCCACACTTGAACCAGTCAAGCTACTGGCTGTGGGAGAGGTAGAGGGAGAGAAAGGGAAGGGCAGTAGAAGAAGCAGATAGCGACTGTTCTTGTGTGCTCTGACTTGGAATCAAACCTCGACATCCAAATGTCAGACCGACGCTCTATACACTGAGCCACTGGCCAGAGTCCAAATGAACAATTTAAAAAAGAAACACTGAAGTACTTTAGCACCTGGCTCTGGACTCGGGTACTCCTGTACTTAGGTTCTAACTCTGCCGTTTACTCTTGGAAGCGTTAATTGCAAGAGATGCATCATCTTGGAAGCATTAATTAATGTCCCTGAACTTCCGTTTCTTACTGTAACGTAGAGATAGTAATACTCTCTACCTTATATGGTTATTTTGAGGATTCCTCACTTGTCTAAGTGAGGAATGGGGCAAGGTATGAAATAAGAGTTTAATAAACAGTATGAGAAAGGAGATCCAGGTATAAAAAAATAAAGGGTATAATGCATATTGGAGAGAAAGGAGAGAGAATATTTCTCTTAATATTTATTAAATTCCATTTCTGTCTTCATGTTTATTAAATTCTATTTCTTTTTCTTCCCTAGCTGCTGAAATGTATTTTTCTCAAATCTGCTTACCCTGCTAACTTTCCTTGTGGGCACCAACTGCTCACCCCGTTCCAAAGTAAAGACTCTGAAAATGTATTTTTAATCCTTAGAAGTTTGTCCTTGGAAAAGTCAACAGGAAAATGTACCCAGGAGTTAGAAAGTGGTGATTAAACCCACGGGGACTTAGCACAGCTAAGATAGAAAAGGGACAGACCATAGTCAGAAATTTACAAAGTTTTAGAGCTGGAATTGGCTTTGGAGTTCATCCAGCTGGCTCCCTTATTTTAAAGAAGAATAAAAAGAAATCCCAAGAGGGTGTTCCTGTACCGGAGGTCTCACAACACTTCTACTGGGAAGACATCACTCTTGACTCACCATATTTCTATTTAACTTCCTCATTTCCATTTATTTTACATTTTCTTGAATGCTTTCCATGCGACATTGGTAGGGGCATATTGAAGCTTCTATATACATTTATATACATTGGTTTTGACCCTTTGGATTTGGTGTGATTTTTGTGGGACCCTACCAGGGTGATTGCGGTCCAGGTATTCTGGATGAATGAACTTGCTGGTGGTTTCTGCCTCATGCCTGCATCTAAGTTGGCAAAGATTGTTTACAGCCTGTGCCCATGGCAGTGCGCTTTATCCTGTCATGCCTTCTCTTACCCTGGTCTCATCTCCTGACAGCTTCTAAGAGGCCAGTTAACAAGCAAGGACAGAAGCTGGAACTAGTGGAAGAGGTCTCTCTTCTAAATAAGAAACATGGTATCTTTGGAAGACTTCTCCAGATACTAAGACAAAACGTTTATAGAAGGGGCAAACCCCAGTGAACTGCACAGACAAGGGCACCGACTAAAACCACCATAACTCTTATCCATACAAGAGGTAGTGATGTGCCTGTAGGTAGGAACTTTGGCTTTTTCTTTAAGGAGAGAAAAAAAACCTTTGTATCACAGCTTACCATATCTGTAAGGGCTTTGTAAGTGTAAACCATCAATCCCACAGCACCCAGTATTTAGGGAATAGCAACGGCTTCTCACCCAGCGGCCAGAGGGTTTCGATGTGTTATATCGTAAACCGATTTCTCACAAACTGTGGCATTTCAGAATCACGAAGAGGGCTTGCTGGAATTCAGGTAGCTGGGCCCACACCCTAAGAGGTCTAGTGGGGGACTGATGTGGTTGGCCCATGGCCACACTTTGGGAACCATTGCTGTGGAAGAAATAGGTCTGTCTTTCCTGCCCTTTCCACCTAATTCCTGCCTCAACCACACTTCCTTTTTATCTTCAGCTGCTCAGACCTTCTTTCCAGCACAATCTACTTTCTCTTTGCACACTCATACACAAGTGATCATTGCAGCTTAAAGTTTGAATTCCCTCCAGACATTTACTCTGTAATGGGGCATTTTGATGAGCCAGTCTATACCTTACACTCTGCCAGTACAGATTACATTTCCAGCGCCTTCCCTAGTACCTCTGTGTACACTGATGTTGTGGGGACCACTGATTTGTGTAACTGAAGAAGCTGGATGGGGGCGAAATTTATTGTAGGTACGTTTCCCAAAGGGAAGAGAGCATCCCATTAAGAATAGCATCTCCTCTCTTCTTCTTCTGGCTTCTTGGACTGGATTTGATACCCCTCTGTTTAGAAGGAGACTGAAAGAACTCTTTAATGCAAATCTTTGTGAAATTCTAGGCACAACAATTGTTTGAGAACCTGGGCAAAGGGTGTAAGTCTTTCCTATGCTGATACCTGTCCACCATTGGTTAAGTTAAGGGCTCTTTAAGGGGGCACGTGAATTTTCAAGTTCTTTTGGCTCTCCCTTCTAGTAGCTGTGGGAGTTTTGAAAAAAAACTTGTTGGCTGTTGGGATGTAAAGTAGACCAAAGGGATGAAGGTCATACACACAGTCAAAAGCTTTCCTAGGGGATCTGGGTGGAACACTGGCAGTGCCTACTATAACAGGGAGACTTTAAACAAGTAGATGAAGCCAGTTGGCAAGGGAAGCGGGGGTACATGAGACTTCTGGAAGGTATATATTTATCTGATGGCATCTCATATGATTTGCCCCTGGAAACTGGTCATGAATTTTTGAAGTGGAGGGGGCTGTCTGGTCCAGGACTGTCTTTCTAGGAAGCTTCTTTTCCAGTAGCTCTTTAGTGGCATGGGGTACCTGGCTTGTCCTATAAGCCTATCTTATCTTAGTGAGGACTGCCAACACAAGGCTTCTTCAGGCTGAAGTTAGCAAGTAAGCATTTAAATTGTTTTTGCTGTGTTGCCTGATTCTTTCAGGCAGGGTGCCCCAGGGTGGTGTGTTTCCTGGGACAGCCTGCCAGCTGCCTTTCATGCTTACTTTCCTTCATCCAGGTAGCCAGGTGCTGCTCTAAAGCAGAAGGCTGGGAATTCAGATGCAACCACAGACATGACTTTTGCAACATCATTTACATGTTTCCTCTGCTTCTCTTAGTCTCAGATAGATGCAGGCAAAGGCATTTCTGTAGAAATTAGCAAGCTACTGAGCAAGGCTGGCATGTTGATGAAATAAATAAATGTTAGAACTTATTACCTTAGATCTTTTTTAAGAAGGGCATTTTGAGCAACTGTGTTACAGAGACATTTCATCAGTGAAAATATCTTGAATTTTTGTTTCATCCATGACTCAAACACCGTATGAGGCTAATCTTCCTCATTCACATGAAGATGTTGAAGTAATGCTTTTCCACTGAAAACAAGACTGATTGTGAAATCAGAAGACCTGGTCTCTATTTATAAACTAGGCGATTTCCTCTGTGATGTGAACTAAGACTTGTTTTGCTTACTCAGTATGGTCATTGTGAGGGTCAAAGGAAATAATCCTATTTGCGGGAATGTTAAGAGCAATAAAAAATAAAGAATTTATAGCACAGCAAAAATAATGTAATTATTGTTTACTCTAGGCCATTGTAATCAACATCAGCACATCTAACTATAAGGGATCACTCTCTGCTTTCTGGGTGGTTTTTGTATGCAGATAGATCTGGGCTCACTTCCTCTTACAGGCCATTTAATCCTAAAAAAGGTCTTGCAGCTCTCTGAGCATTAGTTTGCATATATTTGCCTTTTAGGGCATGGTGAGGATTAGAGCTAACATACATAAATGCCTGGAAGAGTTCTTTCAATCCAATCAATAGTATTTTATTGTAATTTTTTTCTTTTACTTTTGCCAGAGACAAAGGAACTCTTCTGTACTCTTCTGAATATTTGAGAACAAACTGTTGTGTGGCAGTGAGGACTATTACCAGGACAAAAGATTCAATTATGAAACCTGTGTCATCTGCTCAAAGCCACTGAGTTGAATAAGAAGATGCTGTTTCCCTGAGAAAAAAATACCTAAGAGTCAAAACACCACTGACTCTAAAATGTTGACATCTGTTATTTATTATTTTATTCTTTGCCCATAGGGTCCTACTCGTAGGTCACCTGTTTTTTGCTCTCCTGGGCTTGACTGATCCTGATCTCCCTGCAAAGCTGCCTGCTCCTACCCTAATGCCATGAATAAGAAAACTTTTGCAGCAATGGCTGCAATAAACAGGTCTCCTTCCTCCATAACCAGTTTGCAATTAGTGTCTGTCACTCAAGTAGCACCTTATTGTTCTTTTCTCTAATTGTCTAGACCATGGAGTGTAGTACTATAAATATTGTATATACACACAAATCTTGAATTTTCTTTCTTTTGTGTGCTGATCTCTCCAGATACATTCTAAGTGCTTTGTGGGTATGGGCCGCACCTTTTCTACCCCTTAGTACTAATGAAGAGCTGACAGCCCGGGTGGGGAGCATGGAGTAATCACTTGATATGAATTTATTATCTGATGGCAAGGCAATAATGATTTCTATGGTGAGTGCTGCCAATTTCATGCTATGGGTCGCTGCTAAAATGTACAGTGTTCTCAGAAGGCATACCAATTGTTTTGCTTGACCAAATAATTTTTAAGCATCCTTATGCATGTTTAATGCCACTATCTTGGCAAAACAGAGGGCACCAGATAGGTATATTGAAAGTACTTGTTTTGAAAGATACCAGACACACACACACAAAAACCCACATAAAGTATTATATCATTTAATATGGGTCCCAAATAGGCAGACCCATGCTGTTGTACCTACCCTGGGAGGTGCAGTGACAGGGTGAGTATAGGAGGTTTCTGGATACTGTACAATTTACATCTTGAGCTGGAGAGTGATTGGAGAGGCATGTTCAAATCTGTAAAAATTCCTCCAGCTGATGAGCACTTACAATCTGTGCGCTGTTATTTTAGTATATTACTCATTAATACAAGATTTCTTATTTGTGTCCTCTTATTTATTTGTGAGGAATAAAAATCAAAGCAATGTCAATTCAGATTCAAGTAGAGATGACACCATGACCTCCCCCAAATGTTTTCTGCTACACATACCTTGGAAGAGAGTAATTCACTTTTGTGGTGTTTTCTTTGGACTTCTAGAAATGAGGTTTATAGAGAAATGAAAGTTAGCTGGTTATCAACCTAGACCTTGTCTGGCCTAGACGACAGACACCTAAGCAGAAATGGAAGGTGAATCTTCTCTGTCATGTACTGTGAAAACAGCCAGCAGGGGGTCAGGTCCTGGCTTAGGTCTGTGAGGACCCTGCTATTCCACTGGGCTCACAGGCAGAGAGAGCATTTGTGGGGAATGCTGGCAAGGTGTTTGCATGTATAGCCAGATATCGAAATCTCATGGGTTTTTTTTAGGAGAGACAAAAAATATATATCTGTGGCCCATAATTTAAAAAAAAAAAGTCATAATATATACAGAAACTAAAGCTGAATAGCCTGACAGCACATTTTTGCTAAACACATAGTTTTGGTGAGTGACGTCATTTTATGTGTTCCTTTTCTTTTTGGAAGGGTTGGCATACAAGCTTCGGCAACACTAAAATATGAACCTGCTAATTTTGTCCTTGAGGAGAGAAGTGCTCAATACCATGATAACACAGATTTTGTATCCACACACCCAGCCCCCAGTATCAGGTTTTGCCCAGTTTACCCTGGGACACCTGGGAGGATGGTTCTCAACCACGCATCAAAGTCACCTGTGTTGCACATTGAAAAAAAAAAGTGAATTCTGGGCTCCAGCCCACATATTGTAAATCTCTGGTAGGAAGGTCTCCGGATGCTGCATTTGGAATAAACTTTCCTGATGATAATCAAGCCCACTACAATATGGAAACCATTGGCTCAGTGGCTTTTGGCAGGTGTCAACACAATGGAGTTGTGTGGGATGAGGGGGTGACCCAGGAAGCTTCCCAAGAATCTGGGAATGAATTGGTGTTGGGAACTTTTACAAAGTTGGGATCACGGCACTACTAAGAGGAGGAAAGATGTTCTGAATTTAGTGGGAAGTACGTGTGTAGACCGAGGACCAGGCAACCTTGCCTTCCCGGAGTTTGCACCTCTGTCCTCTGTTGGCAGCCATTGTGACTTTGAGTTCACTTTGAATCACAAAATTGTCCCTCGGAGTGTGTTTCTTTCTGCCACAGCAGGCTACTTCTAAGGGAACAGTGTTCCTTCTTTTGGTAGATGGTTTTGTTTCTTTCCAAAAGATATTTGAAAGAATTCTCCCCTTCTGGGTTTTGCTCAGTTGACTTTGTTCCAAGGACACACCACTAAAAGCGCATCTAGAGATGTGCTTGTTAAAGGAGGAAAAAAAGAACTTTGTTGGAAAAGTAGGTAGAAGTAAACCACGAGGGGGAAAAGATTACCTCTGGTATAAATCAGCATTTCTTAGAAAGTGCTTGCATGGCAAACTGGTTGTTTTCTTCCCTTCCCAGAATCACTGCAGCTGCTGGAATTAGAGGTGTTGAGGATTTCAGAGTACTGTCTCATGATTTCACTGTTTTCATCTTAACCTTATACCCTGGGAAGCTCTGGGGGTGGAGGGTGTTCAACTTTTTCTTTGGTGAATTAAAAATGACAGGCTTGCAAATGAAATAGGTCAAGTTTGAGAGATAATTTTTAAGACCCGTGGACTTGGGAGTCTGGGTCTCTCAAGGTAGGTTCCTGGTATGTCCAGCAAAGCATTCTATAATGTCAGACTTGTAGCTGCTTGTGTGAATCTATGCCCATTCAGGTGGAGGGTTCTAGTGAAGTTCCACAGACTTCAATACTTGGTCCTGATTTTCTTTTTTAAGAATTTATTTATTGATTTTACAGAGAGGACAGATGTGTGTGTGGAGAAGCAAGAAGTATAGTTGCCTCACTTTAGTTGTTCATTGCTTGCTTGTTGTGTGTTCCTTCACTGGGCGAGGGCAGGGTTTTGAACTGGCAACCTCAGTGTTCCAGGTCGATGCTCTATCCACTGTGCCACCACAAGGCAGGCCTATTTTGTTTTTTTAAGCCAATGGCTGAATGAGACAGTACAATGCAAGGAAGGATCATGCATCTGTTGGTTACAAATTCTGTTTATTACATCAGTAAATTGGAATGATGATTCCAAAATCTCCAAAAGAAAATTGAAGAGTGGTGAATATATGCTTCTTGATTTGCTTCAGAAAGTTCAACATGGATATGAAAATGAGGATAACTTAGTTTAGTAGCAGTTTCTGAAGAACTTCTGTAGTTGTAACGAGCCATAACCTGAACAACATTAGGTAGCTGTCTTGTCAAAAGGCTGTTTATACTAATCAGGCCACACAGAGAATTCCATTGCATTCTAGTATAATATTTTAAGGAAGGATATAATTGACCTAGTGTTAAGATGAGGAGGAAGATGATGGTGATTTGGTTTAGAAGAAATATTTGAACAAATTTGAGAAGAATAAGTGTACAGTAGGCTTGAAGTATAGCCTCCTTATATTACATACGAATGGTTGTTCTGTACTAAACTAAGATGGGGGTATAAACCTTATGAGGTTTTTGGATCTCATAGAATAACATTGTCTGACAACTGAAAAGACAATAGAAGATCCTGTCTATTTGAGAGTGTTTCTGTGCCCTGAAGAAGTTGAATTAAGGATGTTGAAAAAGGGATTTATTTGATGGAGGGTGGATTCAATCAGAAAGTCCCACACCTGGTTGCTACCAGAATAACTTAGAGGTTTTTTAAAAACATACTAATAGCAGGAATCCATATCAGAGGTTCTAATTGAATAGATGGGGGAGGGCTCAAGAATCTAGATTTTTTAAAACAGAAAGTTCTTCAGATGATTCAGATATACAGCCAGGTTTGAAAACCACAAAGACTCTATAATTTCTCAGTTTCAGGATTCTAAGTGAAGGTAAGGTCCATCTGGGGGAGGTCTTGGCCGCACTTCAGTGAACTTGCACCTGTTCTCTGTCCTTACATTTTGTACAAATTCTGTCCAAGTCAGGCACCTTGCTGAGTAATTTATATAGATATATCACTTAATTTTCATGACAGACAGATGAGGAAGACCTTATATTTCGGATCATGTTATATTTGTGGAAACTGAGGTCCTGAGGAGTTAGATAATGGCTTAGTAGCAGGATTGGGATAGAATGGTGACAAGTCGGTTTTCTCTACTGATCTGCTCTTTTGCCTTCCACTATGCTATTTTGAAAACAAAGACTGTTAGGGCATAACATACATAGAGAGGTATATCCTGAAAAAAATTAGAAAATGTGATAGATGCTTCTTGCTTTTCTTTTTATATCACCCCCCTTCCTCAGACCTGCATCTACAGGCTCCTCATTCTCCCTCTGACACATTATTGAAGCATGTTTTTCATTCTTTTTCCCCCATTGATTTAAAAGAAAGGAAGTAGAGAGTGAGAGAGAAGCATCAATTCATTGGACCACTTAGTTGTGCACCCATTGATGCCCCAACTGGGGCTCTAACTGGCACCCTAGAGTTGTGCCAGCACCCATGGAATTGCACTGGCAACCTCAGTGCTCTGGGACAACACTCTATCCACTGCGCCACCAGCCAGGGCATTCTTTTATTCTTAAGATAGGATTTCTTTATTACCCAAACTGTCAAAACTTTCCTTGATTATTTTTGTTTTACAAAAATAACAATATTTGTGTGGTCTACTGAGATCTTTGTGAAGAATTTACCTGAATGATTTGGAAGGAAAGACGCTGTTTCAAGAAATGGTCCCAGTAGGCGTGACCACCAGACCTTTGTCCTCACAAGCATTGTGCTGTAGGTGACAATCCATAATAGGTTGCATGTGACAGGAATGATAGAAAAAGACTGCTCCAGTTAACTACCACCATACTGTGAATATTCTTAGTAAAAATTCCTCTACAAATTAAGCACAGCCTGCCTGGCTCTGCATCCTTTTCTGAGCTTTAGAATAATACATGATATGCAACATCAAGTCATTGCTCAGAGCATCATGTTTTTCAGCTGTAACAATACTATCTATTTGTCTATCTATTGTGCTATCTATGTTTATCTACTGTTTAGCTGAGTCCATGGACTTGAATTGATTAATTAAATACTTGAGTGAGGATTCTAATCTCCCCAAGCACAACTGCTAGAGGAGTAGATATTCTGAATGTATTTATGATCAATATGCTTTTGAATAAGGCTGCTCGAACACAGAGGAAAAACTGCTCCAATAGTTTTCAGCTCTCAATCCCATTATTCCATATACCCTTCTGACCTTTGAAACATGAATCACACAAGTCAAATGGCTCCTTCATTCCAAGCACGGGTTGAATGCTTTTATTATTTTTTTTTTTTAAAGCCTCTTTAAAAATACAGTAAATTCAAATAAAATCTCCAGGCTGATTATTCAGTCATGTCTGGCTTTTTTGTAAATATGAGAAATCAAGTTCCAATGTAAACATCAGGCCCCTGGTAAGAAGTTCCGCCATGTGGAATGGTGAGTCTTCAGCCAGAGGTAGAGTGGTTTTACTGAGCCATTTCTAAAGGAAGCGGTTGGTATGGGCCCGCTGTCACTCTGGTTTCCTTGCCAGGGCTTCTTAATAAATCGTTATTAGGCTGTTTTAATGCTTTCCACTTAGTTCACATTTAAATGATTGCGCTCTCTCTTCACAGCTACTTCTCACAAGACATCCTTAAGCACTTGGTGGAGACAGAGCAAGGTTTGAATTTCATCCAAGCACTGGATTTCTATTAAATTAAAAAGAAGGGGGAAAATGCGAAGCGGATAGGAACATGTGATGGGGATTGGGCATGCGGTCTAATTTCCATGTTCTCTGAGAAATTCTGTTTCTTTCCAGTCATCTAACAAACATCTGGGACTTGGGAAAGAGAATAGCATGCCCAGAGGTTGCGGAAGTGGGGGAGGGACATTGCTAATGCTGCTGGGAAATGGGAGGGGCAAGCCCTTCTCCTCTCAGCATTAGCTCTTTATCTTTATAATCAGGATGTTCAATAGGAATAATTTCCGGCTACTTTTGGGCTAGATGATTCTAGTGCAGTGGTTCTTAACCTTTTTTGAGGTACCAAACCCACCAGTTTCATATGCGCATTCACCGAACCCTTCTTTAGTGATAAATAAAATATGATTCTTTTTCCAAATTCAAGATATAGGTATATGTTTTTTTACTGGTGCACAAAATGAGGCGTGCATGAACATCACCTTGCTCAAAGAACAAAACCAACAAAGTGCATGAACTCACAACAAATTACGGTATTACTTTATTCTGGCCTCCGTGGCAGAGGCTTCTCCGAACCCCTGAGACCAACTCATCGAACCCCTAGGGTTCAATAGAACCCAGGTTAAGAACCACTGTTCTAGTGCAAGGATCGGTAGATTTTCTTCATAAAGGGTGAGAGTAAATATTTTTGGCTTTATAGGCTACAAGGTAAAATTGAGGATTTTGTCAGGTATTTATATAACAAGAGAGAAAATAATTGTCCATAGAGTTTTATTTAGTTAATTTAAAATATATTAATAATAATTGAGTACAAATGTTTGTGATTCAGATCTAAGGAGGAGAATGGAATTTTTTGTTGTCTTGTTGGAGGATAGCTTCTCGCCTAACTGATTAGGATTCAAAGTTGGTGTTCTTCATCATCATACTGATTGCAAAGGTTTATCTGTAGAAATCATTTTGTATGTTCATGAACTATACAAAACCTGGGAGTAGGCTCGATTTGTACCCTTGAATATAGAGTAGAAACGCCTATCCTGTGATGCACAGAGACCCTTGAAGGAGGTAGCACAGGAACTAAGTTAGAAGCAGTCATCAGACAACCAGAAAAGGAAAGGTGGTGCAGGCAGATGGAAGGAATGAACAAAAGCATGGTGACAATCCATGGTAGTACAAGTCCTGGGTGCTGGGGACCAGGAAGGTCAGGGTTTCATTCCAGGAGAACAAGGCTCAGGCAAATCTCACACAAGAAACAAAGAGTATTCTTCCAAAACCAACCAAGTAAAATTATTTTTGCCTAATCTGATTCATTTTTTTTACTCTTGTCACATATGGTCATGCTTATAATTATTTTAGTCATTATTCAAGACCAGTGTATTTTTTAGTTGATATCTATGGCTTCTAAAATTCTTCATAACTTACTATGAAAATTTAGTCCTTGATGGGTGCTATACACCAGTAGCACTGGGGGCTTGAGTAGCTTCATTTGAATCCCGATTAAATGAAGTAACATGCCCTGTGATATGTTTACATGTTAGCCGGTCAACTAGTAACATACATCCAGAAAAAATTGGGTATTGTCTCTGCAGTGATGTCTGATTATATCCTTTATAGATTTTCATGTATAGAATACTTTTACATTTTGTAAATAAATATTGATATTCAGTTTAGTGAATTATGCTATTTATATGTCTCCCAACAAAATTAAGTCTTGCCCCTAAAATGGCCTGATAATAAGTACCCATTTCTACTTTATAGTTTGTGCAAGCTTCACTGGTGGGACTAAAGCAATAATGTCCCACATTTCATTTGAGGCAAAACAAATGATCAGTCAGAGGAGAGGCGTGCACCCTATGGTTCTCTGTGAGGGCTGTCATAGCCTTAGTTCTAGAAGCACAGCCTGAGGCTGGGGTCGAAGCACTGAGGCCCAATCTGGGAGGGCAGTGTCGGGCCGCAGAGTGATGGAAGGAGAGACATGAAGCAATGTGAAATGATGCATCCCACGCTATTGCTTTATAATGAGCTATGAAGAGACACTCTAGAATACTCAGCTAGTACATCTAATGAGCTGGAAAGACATCTCCAGACAGTTTGCCAGGAGGAACTCAGGCTCGGGGAAGTCAATGAGAAGGATTAAGGAGGGGAATTTTATCTCCACGGATCCTTCCCATCTCCTGTTTCTCATTGATCAAAATTCATGTCACGGGGTGTTAACTCCTCCATGCTTCTGGTTTGCATCATGTAGGCCTTTTGATATCTTCTTAGAATGCCAGATTACATCATCTGCAGTGTGATGTTTTGTTTAAGTCCAGAAGAAGCAGGAGAGGCAGAAACTCCAGGTGTGTGGCTGCTTGGACCAAATACATGGCACTAACCCAGGGGGATGGTTAACACTTCCAGAGCAAGTAATTGGTCAGCTCCTGGTGGTAACAGCACTGTCCAAATGTGGGCTTCCAATGGCATTTGTGTCTGATAGAAGGTGTCTCCAGTCAGATGCTTTGTAAGTTAGCCTTATAGGATAGTTGCCTTTAGGAAGAGAGAGGTTAATAGGCTAGAACTGAAATGAAAGTGAACCTAAAATGCTGGATGAAATTCATATTTTTAGAGAAGTTAAAAAATGGCCATTTCTCATAAAGCAATTAATAATATCAGGCTACAAGAATGAAAATTTGGGAGGCACATTCTTGGGATAATAAGTGGAGTGATCTTGGACTTGTTTTCTCCTTTGTTGCGTGTTTAGCACTGTTGATTGCCTATCCACCTTTCCTCTCGACCTGATCTTTATCATTTATGAAATACCCACAATTTTGCAAGTCTCATGCCTTCTCCACATAATTCAGGGAAAGTTGACCCACCCCCAGCACTGAAGATTGAATCTTCATTAGTCCTAGTCATCAAGGAGATCTTGTGTCTCTTGTTGGTGACTAGTTGAGGAATGAGCATGCAACTCAGTTGTACTTAATGAGAAGTATACTGAGGGCTTCTGAAAGGTTCCCTTGTTCCTTAGAAAAAAATGTGAGTTTAAATGTTGTCAAGTCTGTGTGTAGATGCTTGGATCAGCTCTTCCCATCCTGGGACTATGAGGAAAGCCAGACTGAAGGCAAAGAAAGGACAGCAGAGATGGCAATGGGGAGGGAAGTAAAGACAGTTGGTCTTAGGTGAGATTTGGTGTACTATGTTAATGAAACTGGATCCTGCCTTACCTCTGAACTTCATGTTATGTAAGATAATACTTCTTTCTTATTATTTAAGGAAGTTTGAGTCAGGTCTTGGTTACTTGTAGCCAAAAACATTCTGAAGAATTAAATACCTTGTTTGCTAATTGTTGGGCAGATAAAATATATTATGCTCACTTTGTTAAAGATGGTGCTGCCCACGTGTAAGTTTTAAGAGTAAGCTTTTCCCCACACCCTTGACTGATTGGATGATGTGGGGTGGTACACTCTTATGAGGAATCCTCCCTGTATGTCTCAGATAAGTGACTTTGTATCAGAGACTTCCTTGTTTGTAGGTTGGATTAAAGGTTTGGATTTCTACATTATAAAGTGGGGCAGACCGGGAGCATGCCCTCTCTCGGTTCCTGAAATTAGTATCAGAGAGGAGAGCAGAAAAAGGCCACATGGAGGAGGCCAGGAGAAGCAGCCAAGATGGCAGAGTGCTGAGTGAGAAGCCAGTTTGTGCAGAGTTTGTGCAGGAGGAGATGGGAAACAGAGGTGAATAAGTCTGGTGAGCTAGAAACCTTTGATGATAGGAAACTCGGATAAGTCAGTAGCTTTGTGAGCACTGAATGAGTCGGTTTTGGAGCCCAGTGTGTGTTTTTACTTGCCCACCGGGTGCAAGCTAGAATTAAAGCTGATGGCTCACCAGTTCTTGGCTCCATTGTTTCATTACCGACTGTCCAAATCTAGTGAGAACCTGCACTGGCCAGGCGGCTCTGATGGTGGCCTTGGCCACTGGCTTTACACTAATGATAAACCATATTAAGAGGCAACTGATTATTTCTTGTTCAAAAGGGTCTGATTGGAAAAAGCAAAGAACTATATGATTTCACACATAGGTGAAATACTAAACTGAGCCTTATAAACATAGACAAAAGTGAAGTGGTTACCAGAGGGAGAGAGGGTAGCATGGAGGAGAGTAAAAAGGGACAAATATACGATGATGGAAAATGAGTGATGTGTACACAACGCAACAAACAGCTCAAATGCTATAGAGATGTTCACCGGAAACCTATGTGATTTTGTGGATCATTGTTACCCATTAAATTTGATTTCTAAATTAAAAAAATATTTTAAAAAGGCTGTGATGGAAAAAATACAGATAGGTCTTTATTTCTCACTGGTTGAGAAGCATAGAAGGACTCATATATGTCAACTGAATGAGACAAGCAGAGTCAAATAAAAGGACTTTTTTTTTTTTTTTAATCTCCAGGCTCTATTCCTTCCTATTGCCATTTTTTCTTTTTCTACTACAGGCAGAGATAATGGAGAATACGTTAGAGGTCTGTTTTAAAGATGCAATGAGGTGTCGTGTATAAAGTCCCTAGAACAGTGCAATCAACAAATGTCTCCTTTTTCCTACAGTGTGCTTGTTGACATTAATTCAATCAAAATAAAAATGTACTTTTACCTACCAGGGCAGAAGTTTTAATTTTTTCTAACTGACCATATGCATGAATAGTATAGAAAAAATTCTAACTTTACTTAATTGTGACCATATTCAGTAAGCAGCAAAGCACTTTCCAATCATGAGATTCTATGATTTTTGTGATAATTTAAATGTAGTTGTAATAAAGACACATATTTAACTGTCTGATATTTTTCATATTTATAGATAGAACTTTTGCCATAGATGATTATTACTACTCAGAATATGAATATGGTGGATGTCCACTCATATGATCTGGTTCGTTCCCAAAAGCAGAGAGCTTTTGTGAATGCTAATAACAAAGGGTTAAAAACTGGTTACCTTTACCATCAAAATTTCAAGACTTGCACCAGGCTATGTCAACATGGTGTAAACAATTTATATGAAGTACACCTGTACTTATTAGCATAAACATGTTAAATGTTTGGGATGCCCTTGACTCAATCGATGTGGCTGGACTTATTCTGTAGTGGATATGACTTCATTGTAAGGATCCACCAACTGATTCCTCAACCTACATTTCATCCAGTTCTTCTGTTTTATTATAGTTCCTGAGAATCTCCCTTGATCATTCTTGTATTCTCTATTCCAATAGAAGAGCCCCATTGGGCTAGCTTGCTCACTCATTTTACCACAGGGCCTGGCTGGACATAGCCCAGAATGCCACCCCATTCTCCCCGTTCTGGTCTGCATGGAGGGAGCATGGCGGGCCTCAGAACACGGTGGTTGTGGATAACAAGCTGCCATATGTGCACTTAAAAATAACTTTTATCGCAAAAGTAGTACATTGCCATTGGTTGCCTCTTAAAAAAAAAAAGGAATGAAAAAACAACCACCTGGAGACAATCATTTTAATCTTTTTGGTTGTGTAACTGCTAAAACCTATTTCTCTCTCTGTGTCTTTATCTCATCATTATCACTCCTTCTTTCTCCTCCCCATTCTTTCTCTCTGTACATATACAAAATTACATACACGAGGAGTTCTTTTTTGTAAGAGTAAGGAAGCTGGATGAGAATATTTATATCTTGAATTCTTTCCCCCCTTTTAAAGATGGATTTATTTCCACTTATGCTTATTTTAAAAGGTTTGTGTGTGCTCTATTATCAGCATGCATCATAACTTATTTAATCTATTTTCTATTTTCCTATTGATGAAGATTTATATTATTCTCTCCTTTTCTCCATTATAAGCAATATTGAAATGAAAATCCTGGTACACGTATTGCACATTGTCCTATGATCATCTCTTTGGCAAGCCTCAAAGAATCAATGGAAAAGCTATTAGAAAAAATAAAAGCACCGAGCAAGGTGGTCAGTTACAAAATGAATATATCAAAATCAATAGCTTTCCTAACACACCAGCAGGAATTGTTTAGAAATTTTAATGAAACAGCAGGTTCCTTCACAATAGCAACAAAAGCAAGGACTACCTAGGAATAAATAATAAAAGGTGTCTAAGATCTATGTGAACAGAATTAGTACATTCTATAGAGGAAGTAGTTGAATAGAAAGAAACATCTGTTTATATATTGGAAAGGATCAGTGTTGTAAGGGTGTAAATTCTGCTAAATTTAGCCTCTTCTCCTCACCTAATCCCCGCAAAGTCTCAACTGTGTTTTTATGCTGGAGGGTGCAGGGCAGGACTGACCATAGTGTTTCCACAAGGTACCTGGAGAGGCTGGATTGATTGTGAGTGTGAGCTCAGCACACACACCTGCCTCCCATTTCCACTCCAAACTCCTAGAAAAGACACAAAGCCCATTACTTAAAAACAAATGGATAGCCAGGCTGGAGACTCAGAAGGGATCCTTCTAGGTGGATGCAGCCTCTAAAGGAATCCCTGAATTAGTTCAGATTGGATGGAAATGGGACACCTGCAGCCCACAGCATGAGCAGAGTCATTTTTATTTACAGAATAGGAACAGTTTCAGGACAGGTTCAAAGTCAGAGAGGCAGTCAGAGGGCGAGGAAGAGGCGTGGGACAGCCCTCGGCACACCTGAGTGTGGTGCCACACCAGGAGAAGCCAGAGGACTGAGTAAGATTCCTTCCCCGAGTTGTGCCAAGCAGTACACAGCAGAAATACCTGCTTGTCCCCACTCCCGGCAGAAGCAATGAGCGGGTCACTTGGGTCTGACAGAAAGGGCAGTGCTCCAGGTTGCTGCTGACATCACGTGGAAGGAAAGTCCAACGTTACAAGCTACAGGCCCGCCGGGCCAGGTAGCCTTGCTCCTCTCTCTGCCATGAAGGATGACAGACCCAGTATTCGCAGTTAGGCCACCAGGGGATCTCAAAGTCAAAATGCACACTCCTCCAAGGACCAGTGAGCAGTTTGGAAAGACTAACCTTGTGAAAGGAAGCCACCAGAATCAATCATTAGAAGAATGAAAACAATCAGAATTAATAGAGCAAACAGAAAAAGAAAGCAAATATGTTTTAAAACCTTCTCACAAGTCAACGTAACTGTACCCTATTCTTTTTAACATGTGTGTGCTGTTTTAGGGTGTGCCCCATCTTACCTGTTACCTTGTGGAAGGACATTTAAGCACTTCCAATTATCCATTACTACATGCAATGTGAAAAGACCTATACAGGCCTCTTTGAATGTATGTGTGAGTGTGATAAATATCTTCCGAAAAACATGATTAAGATAGTGCAACCCTAAAGAAATCAACTAACAAAATATATTTCTTAAGGATGAGACATGTCCGCCAGTCTGGGATAAGTATTTTGGGATGACATTCCTTAATTATTCCATGTAGAATAATTCAATATAGATCAGAATTTGGGGCCTTATTCACTTAGTCACCTGTGACAGAATTGATTCAAAATTATTTTCTGAGGAAAAGCTTGGCGGGCCCTGCCTGTGGCTACTGGGAAAGAGGAAATGCCGTAAGTTACACAATTCTTCCTGAGTAGTTGATTTGTTTCCTTTCTTACGGACATTGTGCATTGTGTAGCTGACCTGGTTTTCCTTTTCCCATTGACTGCCAGCCACATGGCGGGTCACAAGTTCACACAACAATCGATGTGCACAGTAAACTTCAGACCTGGTCTTTGTTTATAGCTCTGACTTTTATTTTTAATATTTCACTTCACTTTTAATATTTTCTTACTACTTTTTTTGTACTTTATGTCTTCTTATAAACCCCTTTATATTCTTTTTGAAACAAAGCACGATAGAGATGAATAAATAATATGAATACTGGCTAAATAAACAAACATATAAAAGCCACAACATATACTTCTGACACTTTTATAAAGCTTATCTATATACTTGTTGCAATTAATGTCACCGGTGAAAATGGTTTTTGAAACTTCTCCTTTAAGAATTTCCTCCTAAGCTTTTGGCACAGTGTGTAAACATTTTCCATGGTTGTAAGACTTTCTGGGTCATCTGGTTTTGGAAAAATCCCAAGTGTTTCATGGTGAAGCCTGCTAAACCTAGATGGCTCATTAAGCTGGGTAATCATTTTATTTTCCCCAATATAAGGTAAAACATAAAATGATAAGAATATTTTCTTAATGTCGTTAATAAATTGGCATGGAAAGTGTATCCCAAAGTATAGCTTCAGAGGAGTTTGTATTGTTAGGAGAAGGGCATGCCTTTTGCATGTGTTTGTTCTGATGTGTTTCTTTTAAAGTATCTCACCACCCGCCAACCTCACAACCTGAAGGAGCTGGAGAAGGTTCACTGAAGTTTTGGTCACGGTGATGAACACATGAGTGCGAGTACTTATGAGCTTGCACTCATTTGGGGGGAATAGAGAAAAGTGCTTGGGACACTGGGCATTTCCCCATCATTCTCTAATTTACCTAGATGCCACAGAAGTAGTGCAAGTTTTGTCCTGCATGCTGGGGGCACAGACCTCTGTGCCTGTCTTCCCAATTGCTGATTGCAGTGTGATATAATTACTTACTGGTGAAAAATCTGAAACCACTTGGCTCCTATGACAAACTATTTTTGAATTTCTACTCCTGTTGGAATATAACTGCTGATCACGCATAGCAAGTCTCTTTTGCTATATGTACTGCTTCATATTATTGGGGGAGCAACCAGGACATCATACAGCATTGTAACTGAAAAGGGGCATAGAGTTTATCCAGTCTTTTGGGCTACAGATAGCGACAAATATTATGCACAGTGACATGTATCATTGGGAAGTCTTTTGCTTTGTGTTGAATTATATGCTTGTGTTGAAGTTGCTTCAAAAACTTGTGAAGCGTTTTGTAAACTATATGATTGTCTAACCACTATGCTGTACATATGAAAGTAATACAAAAATAATATTGAAAGTGAAGTGTCATTGAAAAATTAGAAAAATAAATTTAAAGAAAATAACTGTAGAACAAACTGAAAATAAATAGTAGTGGAGAAAATGAAGAGGAATGGATCCCAGTTTCATCACTGACAAGCTTGCGAGGGACAGGGAAGAGAGGATAGGGACGAACAAGATGTATGCCATTCAGCTGAAGGCAATTTTCATGTCTACTTTGAAGGATGAGATGTGGTTAATTAAATATGGAGGGTTTAGATGTGATACCAATTCTTGTGAAGAAAGGTGTAAAACATCAGAACAGGGAATGGCTGGCAGTGGAATAGGGCCCCACTGGTGTCAAAACCCCATTCCACACAGAGAGAGGGTTGAGTGTCCTGGAGAGTTTCTCCTGACCAGGTTGAGTGGGTGTTGCCAAGAGAAGTGCTCCGTGTGTATATGGATTAGACTAAGTCGGATTGAGATGGCCTTTGGCATCAACACCACAATAGCAACCTTGGATTGTAGGACATAGAGGGGAAAAGTGGTCCAGAGGGCACTTTTAGAGGTAAAGAAACAGACCAAATGAATGAATAATTAAAATGAAACGAATTGTTGGGCAGAGCTGAAACCATTAGCCGGTTCCCCTCCAATCCCATTTCTTCTCAGGGCTTCCTGTCCAAAGTGGGAAAATTCTCTTTGGAAGCTATGTCCTGATGTTGAAAACTTCCTATCCATGGGTTCATTGATGTGGACGAGCACTCCTAAGCACTGTTTTGTTGAAATTTCCTGTTACACTCTGAAATACTTAGGATCTTCAACTTTCTCTAAATTCTATAAAAGAATTCTGTCTGTCATAAGGCTGATTCCCCAGACATTACATTTCCGAGCAATTCTCTAGCCCACCTTTGCCCTCCTGCTTCACCAACATCCGCTAAAATGAGGGGGTGGTAAATGGATAAGAATGAATGCTGATTAACTTTCACGTACCCTTTGCCAGTGTTTAGGTTTTGAGTTAATGGATTGTCTCTACTTAATAACAATATACTTTTGAAGAATGCCTTGGTGACTTTAGTTTTATTCCTAAAATAAGGATGTGGGAGGGGTGAGGATTGGGGTCTAGAAAAGAAGAACCACATTTATGTCTTTTGTTTCTTTTTTTTGATATTGAGTTTTTGAGTTCTGCAAAATTACTTGTAGCATTTACCTGTAGATAAGAGCATCTACTGTAATATCAAAAAGACATGTTCTGAAATCCCAGATAGATGGCTTTGGGTGAGATGGTGAACTTTTCTAAATTTTTCCTTCCTCTATAAATAGGAATAAAAATAATGCCTTTATCATAGAACCCTTTTGAAGATTAAATTAGATAAATTAAGAAATGCTTAGATTGATGCCTGGTATTTAGTACATGCTCAGTAAGTTTTTAGCTATTATTATTATCTTGTGCACTGAACAAGGAAACTTACTGCACATTTTAAATTTCATTTTATTTTATTCATTTTAGAGAGGCGACACAGAGTGAGAGAGAGAGAGAGAGAGAGAGAGAGAGAAAGAGAGAAATGGGGGAGGAGCTAGAAGCATCAACTCCCATATGTGCCTTGACCAGACCAGTGCAGGGTTTTGAACTGGTGACCTCAGTGTTCCCAGGTCGATGCTTTATCCACTGTGCCACCACAGGTCAGGCCCTTTCTGCACATTTTAAAAATGTGCTTGGAATATGAAAGTTGGGACAAAGAGATAATAAATATAAATAATCCACCAGAGAAACTGGGATCTGTAAATATCATAGGGAATGCATTAGAAAATGTGGCATTAGCTACAAATAATTTATTAGGCTTCATTTGAGGCATGTTAAAAAGCTCATATGTTTTGCTTTCCTGCTATAGTCTGCATGGAATTGACACAAATTTGGGTACAACTCAGTCCCAATGACTCCTACTGATCAAGTCTGTGCTGTAGCCTCCTACTCAATGAAAATTTTTCCCCCTGCAACTCTAGCCACATGGTTTAAATTGATCATATTTTTATATGCCCCCAGGATTGTACAAGGGAGGGTGCTTGGATCAAACCAGCTTAGCCATAGTTTCCTCCAAAGCAGTGGTTCTCACCAGGAGGAGATTTTGTCATACCATAGGGGACCCTCGGCAATGTCTAGAGACATTTGCGATTGTCATGATTGGGGAATGCTATGGCAGCTAGTGAGTAGAGATCAATGATGATGCCCAGCACAGACACTCAAAACAAATATCCAAATCAAAATGTCAGTGGTGTTGCTGTTGAGAAACCCTCCTCTAAGGGATTCTTCTCCAGCAGCTGGTGGAATGGGTGTTTTATACCCTAAGACTGTAACATTAGACAATGATGTTCCTGGGACTTTGCCCTTCACCATCTGGAGAAGTCAGGACAGAGAGAAGGAGAGAAAGAGCTGTGCTTTGTTCAAGTCCAGGATTCTAGTTATTACTGTTAAAGCCACTCTCAACTCTTTCCTCTTAGTTTTTTTGGGGTAAATGACTTCTATTTTGTTGAAACTTGTTCCAATGATGTGTCTGCTGCTTATAATCTAATAGCTCTAACACATTGGATAATGTGTACTGAGTATCAACTGCATTCAATTAAGTGAGGATAATGCAATCACATTGGAGCCACTTCTGGTGTGGAAGGTCGTTTCAGCACTGCAATCCATTAGGAATCACCCCTGCCCTCTTCTATCTCTTCAATCTTCAGTTTCCTTAATGACAGCGGCTTCAGTAATACCAAGTATAACAGATATTGAGATCTCTTACCTAGAGTTCTGAGCATGGTGTGTGGAATATGATAGGTGCCTATTACATGTAAATTCTCCTTCTTTGCATTATCTTGATACTAAGGAATACTTCATTTTAAAGAAAATGCTTGGAAGCATAAGAGAGATACGCTTTGTTATATCTCTAATGATCTGAGTTTACTACAATATGTGAGGCCATAAATATTTGGAATCTCCATAAGTGATTCTCTTATGATGAATTTAAATGTTTAAAGCAGCCAGATTAGCTGAATATATTTATTTTAAGCCATAAAGCAATATGCTGCAAAATTGGGGGTTTCCAATGAAAAAGAAATTGTTCTATGCCTTCTGAATGTGAAAGTCAAGTCTGTCCAAGCAGTGTATGTCTGGTAGGTATTCTTCCCTTGAGATCTGTTCACTTTAAGTAATCTTAAAATTATAGGTCTGGGACCTAAATATGATTTTGTAACAACAGGTAGCTTGATCTAATAGAGTAATAAGGGCCTTTTTCTTTCTTTTTAATGTTGCTGAAGACTTGTGTTTAGATTTTTTACTAAAGTACAATCACTAAATGGTAATTAATTAGTTCTTTCTGGGTTATTACTGGTTTTACTTAAACATGAATCCAGATTTAAAACAATGATTCAGGGTTATCATAATATTATGAAAATGCATTACTTCATTTATAATGCTACTACATAATGAAGTTATGTAAGAATACAGGTGGTAAAAACCATCCATTGCTATGGATAACATTATTTAAGCTATCTCTCTGTATTTTGGTCTGAGTAAGCAGGTTTCCTGTTTGGATATGAGTATCTTCTGGATATGTGTCAGAGTGAGATACACCAATTATGTCCCAGAAAATCCTACGATGAGGTAGCTTGCTACACATGCAGTAATTTCTAGAATGTTTTTCAGAAGCTTTCTGGAGCATTTATTTTTTTCAGCATGAGAGTATCTATATTAGTATACTGAATATGCAATTCTGGGTAAAACAAAGAAAATCGATTTTTAAAATTTATCTTCCTTTGCCTTAACTATGAGCAAATCCCAACTAGACCTTTAGAAATACTGAAACTAACTTATAAACCTGCACTTTTCCTCATTCCCTAAACTAGAATGCTAGGCTGAAAATCATTGGTTTAGAAGGAAAAAAATGAATGAAAGAAAGAAAAGAGAAGAAAGAAACCAGTTTGAAAACTGTGGTTCTCACTCAAGTGCAGTTATTAATAAACCAGGTGGTCTATGACACCACCTTCTGTCTCTGAGAAACTTCAGTTCATGGGAACATTGAACAGATGACTGGGTCATCATCACTGCTGGGTCAGCCCCAGAAATGAGAAAGTTTGTTTCTCTTCCTACAAAGTTGTTCCTAGGGCTGTAAATCTATCCTAAAAGCTCTTATTTGTAATCATTTCTCAAGAAAAATCTTTTGTAGGTATTTTTCTGTCCCTAGATTATCCTCATTTATTTCACTGTATTATGAAAAATCACACAGAAAATGACATGTTCCAAATTCCGTAAAGAGTTGGGCATAGAAAGGGAACTTTTCTCTCTTACAAATAGCATATCCTGAACTAATCCATTTTCATTGACAATGCTATTCTTAATCTCTTTAGAAATGACAATCTGGGAGCTCGGTTAGGATCTGTTGAAGTAGTGAAAAATATTTTTCTGCTTTTTAAATGTAGGAGACCATGGTTTATACTCTACTTTTCTCAAAATATAGACTATCTCCCTCAGAAGAGAGAAGTTGAAAAATGCAGATTCCACCAAGTAACTAAATCAGATATTTGGGAATCTATTTTCAATTATCTATACTAAGAGACTACCAAATGAAGAATGCAATCATTTTTGTATATTGAAATTGTTTTTTTGTGCATTCTTATCATTATTTCCTATTCAAAGTTTTGGTAGAAATTGGTACAGCCCCCTAGAATATTGGAATGTCTTACAGAGAGGTAGAGGAAAGATAATTCACCAATTTGTCAACAAATATTTACTATCTAACCTGGTCTGGTAAAAATGTACAATCTTAAAATGAGTGTAACTACTATTTATGAACCTTTGCCATTTGCTAAGCATTCTGCCAATTACTTAATATATATCATCTCTATTTGGATGTCTCAGACATAATAAGGAATAGTTTGTTTTTTTTTTTCTGAAGTGAGAAGCGGGAGGCAGAGACACTCCCACATGCACCCAACCGGGATCCACCGGACATGCCCACTAGGGGGCGATGCTCTGATCATAGGGTGTTGCTTGTTGCAACTGGAGCCATTCTAGTGCCTAAGGCAGAGGCCTCGGAGCCATCCTCAGTGCCTGGGCCAGCCCCACACCTATGGAGCCTTGGCTGTGGGAGGAGAAGAGAAAGATAATGAAAAAGGAGAAAGGGAAGGGTGGAGAAGCAGATCAGTGCTTCTCCTGTGTGTCCTGGCAGGAATCGACGCGGGACTTTCACATGCGAACTAACACACTACCGCTGAGCCAACCGGCCAGGGCCAGGAATAGGTATTATTAAGTTTGCCATTTTACAGTTGAAGAAACTGAAGCTAATGTTGGTTCATCAACATGGTTTGCAAAAATCCTCACAGCTAGAGAAGTGTAGGGGGCTAGGACTTGTCTTTATAGTAGCATTCATACTTGAACCCAGATTCTATTTTATTATGTAATTTGTAAACTATTCTACTTGTTCATGGCAAGAAGACTAAGAAATTATCATAGTTTCTTTCTATACAGATTCCTGGTGGGGGTTTCCTTTGACCACGTGGCAACAGGTACCACTTTCAGAATTTCCTGCTGTGGTGGTGATAAGGTCAGGGGTGCCACCCTGCTGCTGATCTGTCTGTTGCTCTTGCAGCTTGTCACATTGTCTGATGTGACATTTCATATGACCATAACACACATCCATCCCTGCCACTCTTGTTTTTTTTTTTTTTTTTTATCCCACTCTTTTCCTTATAGAAATTGTTTGGGGACTGAGCAACCTTGAGCTTCTTGAGCACTGATACTACTGAGAATGTCAAAAATTGGTGACATTTTGAAAACGTGGGCAAAACCAATACAATTTTATTTCTGGCCCAAAGTAAACTCAGTCATTGCTTAAAAAAAAAATCTGAAAATTCCCTTGCAATAGGACGGAAGATTGGAGAAAAGGATGTTTTGTTTGACCTTAGTAAAGTATTCCGTTTATAGACAACAAATCTGTTCTCCAATCAACGCCTTTCAAATTAGAGCTTAGGTGGAGTTTTATTGGCATGAGTAATATCTAGGCTAATTGGTGTGGATGAGAGAGCTGTGATTTAATATTTAATGAAAAATTCATAGCATTAATTCTCATCTCAAGCTAAATAAATGAACTTAATACAGATGAGGCATTCACTTTGTGCTCATTACCCCAGGCATTGTGTAACTGCAATACTCTGGATCTCTTTTCTTTATAAGAAAACTCATTTGTGTTTTGTTGATTTTACTTTAGGAAGTATATTTTTTACTTAATGCTCCTCAGTCTGTTTACATTTGTAGTAGATTGAATTTTTGGCCCTACTTTTTTTTTGCCCTTTGCCAGTAACTTTGGTGTTTCTTTTTCTTTTTTTTAATGTTTTATTTATTTATTTATTTATCTATTTATTTATTTTTACAGGGACAGAGAGAGAGTCAGAGAGAGGGATAGATAGGGACAGACAGACAAGAACAAAGAGAGATGAGAAGCATCAATCATTAGTTTTTCGTTGCTGTTGCAACACCTTAGTTGTTCATTGATTGCCCTCTCACATGTGCCTTGACCGCGGGCCTTCAGCAGACTGAGCCACCCCTTGCTGGAGCCAGCGACCTTGGGTCCAAGCTGGTGAGCTTTTTTGTTCAAGCCAGATGGGCCCGCGCTCAAGCTGGCAAGCTTGGGGTCTCGAACCTGGATCTTTTGCATCCCAGTCCGACGCTCTATCCACTGTGCCACTGCCCGGTCAGGCAGCGTTCCTTTTTCTTGACCTTTGGACTTAGCCATTGGACTTATCTTGGTCAATGAAAAGTTACCCCCTGCAACACCAGGAAGGGCTTTATATATATATGCCTGTGTGGTTGAGTGACCTGTTTTGTACACCTGTTATCTCAATGAGAACATTCTCTGGTGTGCCTATGAGACAAGGAAGATGGCAGCCACAGATGTATAGCCTGAAGCAAAGGCAGCCCAGATAACCCACAGATTTGTGAGAATAAACAATTATTTTAAAAGACTGAACTTTTAGGGTGCTTTGTTACACAGCTATTGCTGACTGGTACAATACTTTTCTAATCAATTTTTATGGTGTACTCAAAAGAGCACTGGATAAAGACACTAGAGTTTTTTAAATCATTGTTCTGCCACTGCCATGGTTGTTTGATGCAAGGAACTCGGGTTTTTGAAGTTCAGTGTATCCTCATCAGGGAAAAGTTTCACTGAGGCAGGGACAGGAGTCATTGTCTATTAAGTTTAGAATACCTCTGTGTGGGAATATGACCAATGCAGTACTAGAGTAAAAATTTTAAAATAATGAACTGGCATACATAAATCAAAGGGACCTACTCTTTTGATAGTAAGACATTTGTATTTTCTTGCAGCAGGAAAACAGAGGTGTTTGAAAGATTTTACTGATGAGTACCTACCATTTTATCTCTTTTTACTTTGGCAAGTCAAATCATCGAATGATATGATGAAGAAAATTACAAGACACATGAATGATATTTCTCTATGCCTTATTCTTGAGTTATTTATGACTTACTTAATTTTATAAGAATCTAAATCAAAAGCATTATCAATTCCCCAGTTATGGACAGAAGAACCCTCATCACTGTTATTTATTACCTTAGTGCAGCCAATTCCACAACTCTGTTGTCAATCTGAATGCTTAAATGTTTTCATTCAAACTAACAAATTAAATTTATGGTTCATGTCCATTAGCTTAAAAGTTCAGAGCTGAAGAAACATTTGAGCATTGTTAAACCTAGGTCCTAAATCTGCTTCTCTGTAGTTTTCTTTGCTTTCCCCTCCCTGAGTATTGGGTTCATCTTCAGTCTGGCTTCCTCATGGTCACAAGATTGCCACCAGCAAGAACTCAGCATATGTACTTCTATGTTAATATCAGGGGTGGGAAGAGCATAGTTTCCCAAAACCTTTGTCTAAGTCTTCATTCTCTCTTTTACCTCTCCTAACTCAGTCACTCTGGCAGGATGTATGGGATTTTCTTAATTGCCTTACACCAATTGGGATACATTCTGAAGCACAAGATTGGTCAATCCTATTCAAAATCACATAGTTGCTACACAGTAGGGGAAGCATGTAATGAATACTAAATAGTTAACCTTCTAACCTCTACAAAGCCAAATATGTATGTTTTATTTTACTCTGAAATAGCTAAACAGATGTGTTGTAAACATTCATTGAAATGGTTAAGTGAGCTACGCCTTCGAGAACATTTTGGAAGCGAAGGGCTGCAAGAGTCCAAATTTGCTTGATTTTCTAGACTTTTTAAGGTTGAACCTTGGCCCTGATATGACTCATTGGAATTGGAAATGCAGGAGGTCATGAAAAACATTTCTAACTTGTTCAACAACGTGCAAGATAAAGTCTGTCACTTTTCTTTGTCAAATTGTTCTCAGGACAAATAAACCATGGAATTTTGAAGAGTTGAATAACAGTTGTTTGGATAGGCAGTCATCATTTCCAAAGAGATTTATGTATTTAACAAACATTTATAAGCATTTACTATTTGCCAGATACACTTCTAAGCACTTTACAAATATTAACTCACAGATATCTGTTTCTGTAGCTACTTCATGCCTCTTAAAACTCTAAATTTGAAAGGACCTAAAGATTGTTTATGCCCACAAAGTAAATATAATATCCCTAAATTTTAGAGATAAGTATTTTGACTCTCAGAATTTACATAATTTTTTCCTATGTGAGCAAATTTTTAGCAATGTTTAAGTGCACCTGACTGTGAAAGTACACACCCTGTCATAACATCACTGAGATGAATAAAAAGAGTCGGTTATTAATGACATGACCGTTGAATTAGGACAGAGATGTGCCCAGGGAATACATTTCAAGTTTTCTAGAATAATTTCATTTGCTAAATACTGATATTCTCTATAAATATGTCTTTTAACTTATGACATACGTATATTCTTTAAAAATATATTAAGTTAGGTTGAACTGATCATTGTAAGGTATTTTTCCCTGCTGAGGAAGAAGGAAGGGGCCGTAGCCACAAAGTGTGGAATAGTAAAGGCTTTATTTAGTACTGTGCTACCCATACGGACGATGTTCCCTGGCCCCAGGGACAGAGGCCAGTGAAGTCCTGTGGGATGATCCATGTGGGAGATATTTAAAGGGTCCCGTCTAGGGTGGTCGAGCTAATATGACGTGGCGAAATCTCACTGGCTGACAGACAGTCGCTCTTTTTCCAAGAACTCCTGGAAAGTTTCTTTTGGTGTGCATGAATGTGGGTGTGCAAGTTCCCGGGTCTGGGTTCCTCACATGACCTTACACTTATTAATTCTAATTTAATTTTAATAAATTAAAATTTAGTTTTAATATCCAGGCTCTGAAGCATTGGACAAGTTAAAAGTCTTAATTGGTTACCCACTATCAACCTGCCATACATATACATAAAAATACACAGAGCATTATTTACCTATGTAATTATTGAATGATATTAATAACCGACTACAGGACTGACACTGAACCCAAACTACCTCATTCACTACTTAATCTACCTGTTTTCTCCCTTCTGGAGGCAATGGTATTTTGTTTCTGTGTTTATCCTTTCAGTCTTTGAAAAAAATACGGTTCTCTCACACACACATATATCTTTACATATTTAAACATTGTTTTTAAACTTAAAACAAAAGGAATCATATTGTATGAAGTACTCTAAGACTAAATATTATGCCTGTGGAATTAAAACCATTTAAACCAGTGATGGGCAATCTTTTAAGCTTGATGTGTCAAAATTTGCCAAAAAAACGAGCATAATTCCGGTGGTGTGTCACTTCGAGAAAAACCACCTGACCGGAAGTCCCAGAACTAGACGCTCTGTGCCGGAGTTCTGTTGTTTTGGCCTAAAGACCTCTGGCACAGAGTGTCTACGCTATAGCAAATGTTTTATCCTCGGCTACTGCACCTGGCCATGCAGTAGCCGAGGATGAAACGTCCTTCTTGGCATGCAGTCCCATACTTCTCTGGTATGCGGCTGCATGTGGCCGTGTGTCATCGAAAATGGCTATGCATGTCAGTGCTGACACACGTGACATAGGTTTGCCATCACGGATTTAAACTCTATTAATGTGGGTAAGCTTGAATTACATAAAAGTTTGAATAAATGTGTTTCTGTGAAAGGTAAACTCAAAGGGAGACAGACATGCATTGCCCGCATAAATGTTTGCTAATTAACAGGCTGTCTTGGGCTGCTAACCCCTTTGGGGTTTTATGATAACAATCAATATCACCATTGTTATTGTCATCATCATCATCATCATCATCATTATCACCATCATAGAAGCTCATTTTTATGACTACCAACTCAATTTCAAGCTCTTTGGTCAGATGACTTACTTGCATTTTTATTGGATTCTTCCATCTTATCGGGAAAGAATTATATTCATTCCCATTTAATATATAGGAAAAGAATGACTCAGCCACAGTAAATACATTTCCCATAGCCATACAGTTAGCAAGTGAGAATCCAGAATTCAAACCTAGGCAGTCTGGACAGGGTCTTGTGCTCAATAATAGATACACAGACAGCAGACTACAGAACCCACTTTGAGGCTCCCTTTGCTTGTTACCCAGGAATGAGGGTGACTTGCTAAAGAAACTATCCAAGTAAAGATCCATCTGTCAGTTGGCTTGCAAGAGGCATCATAGCAGAGAAAGCCCTAGGATGACTCCCAAATCACTAATCAACCTTAAGACTTGACCCTTTGAAAGATAGTCCGTTATTTCTAAAATTGTTTTGAAGATAACTGTCCTGCTCACTTTTAGTGGGTAGTTTTTGGAATCAATTTATATTATGTCTGTGAAAGCATGTAATGAAATAGAAAGCTCTCTACAAATATTAGAAGGAAAGGGGCTTGGAGCATAAAATATTTATGTTGAGAGAACCGAGCTCTTTATTTTAAGATAAAAGAAGATATTTTGTGACCTTTCCCATATACTTTCTATTCTATTCATTCTAGTTTTCAATCACTTACCTTATAATTATTGCCTTTTATTCTGACCAGTGAATAAGTAAGAAATTTCTTTTTTAAGGGAGGGATCAGATCTGAGAATACTAACAGGGATAAATGCAGTCCTTCAGTGAGATCGTTGATTCAGGTCAGAATGTCGCATGAAAGGCTGTGTAAAGTCATTCCCAGTCAGCATGTTCCGTGAGTTTTAGCAAAAACTAGACACCTGAAATTCAGAGTGCATTTTTAGACCCTCAAATGTTTATGGAGGTTTCCTGCTGTCTTCAAATCATATCATGTGGCTGGAATTTCCACTGCATCTCTGGAACCTCCTACCTTGCAAACCCTGAGCAGCCTCCTCTTGGCAGCGCACCAGTGTAATTTGTATATGCTGTGCTCCTGATGCCTGGGGAGTGCAGGATGAAATATTCATGCTGGCGACCGTTCATTTTCTCTTCACCGGGAGCCTGTGTGATCAACCTCCTGAAAAGGAATTACGGAATTTGCCTGCTGCTAAATATGCCTTTGTTTTGGTGAAAATAAAGTTTTTTAAAAAAACCCCAGAGTTTAGAAAACCAGTTTTCCAGTTTAAATCAGACGCTTTGAGTGGGTTTTATGTAAAGTTATGAGAGCCTTTCCTGTGGCCCTTCTTTGTTGTTTCCAATCTCCCTCCCCCTAAAACTGAGGACAGGGTGGACTTTCTGTTTCTCGACTCTCGCTGTGGTCGGAGATGTGCTCTGATCTATTGGATTAATAAATGTGCCAACTCAAGTGCAATGCAGATGTTTTCTCTCTCACTCTCTAACATCATAAGTTACAACATTTCAAGTCTGGCACCATTTTGGATGTCACTGAGTGATAACCATTTAGAATTTCTGGATTACCCAGGAGGTGGCTTTCATTTAAAATAACAAAACCAAGGTCACAAAAGCCAACAGTCCATGGTAAGTAAGGAAATTTGTCACTCACATTGAAAACAGCCTGTTTTGTCTTCAGTGCTGTAAATGCCTTGGCAGGCAGTCGGTCTCAAGGGAAACCGGTTAGTCCATGTTCTGCCGTCTGCAAGTCCTTTGTGGCTGAAGGCCATTGCTCTTGAAATTTTATCTGCCACCTCAGACAGGCTTTCAAGGAAAGCACAGCTAGAGCTGTGCTGTGTGCTGGCTGGGAGGCCACATATCAGTTTGGGTTTTGGAGAGAAGGATCCAGATGATCCCAAGAAACAAGGTGAAGGTAGAGGTAGAGGGCAAGGTGAGAGAAGGGCAAGCAAACTACAGCAACAACTATAAATAACAGGTGTGCCACTGACATGGTTGCCTCTGTGGCGTTTGGGTTTAATTCTATGGTAGGAATCTACCTCGAAAGAACAAGATGCTGGGTCAGGCCAAGCATCCACTGAACCCTCTCCCCACTCTTTAATGTTGGCTCCCAAGAGTGTGTACTCCCCAACCCTCTAGTTTCCCTTTATTATGGGATGATGCAGTTTCTGAACTTTGGAGGAAGCTCTGAGACATAAAAATGGAGAGAAGCTAAAGGCCATGGTTCATGTATGTCCTGGTCATGTGTACAGAATCCTCTAGTACGGCTTCCCAGAAATAAGAGGTGGGCTGAGTGGATGTGATGATGGCCCCCAAAGCTTCTGCCACAAAGCCTCCTCAGTTTTCTCAAAAAGGAAAGGACAGTGATGGTAGAGGAGGAATTAAGTAGGGAAAGAAGAAAGAGATACTCCCCAAGAGGCTCGAGGAAGGCTGGCCAGGGGCAGAGGGCATCTGCTAGAGAGGCAAGGCTTGGTCCTGCTCATATGTAACATCAGACATACCCACGTGGCTGTTGAGCACTCACTACCACGCATGTCTCTTTTCCTTCCTCTGTGCCTTTGTTGTTCTTTAGCTTGGTAATTCCTCCTGCCAATTATTTTTCATACAAATCCTGTTTGACCTTTAAAACACAATGCCCCAAGTCCTCTCTTGATATTTCTTCAAATGGCTCACTGTGTAATCAGAATAAATTCCTTCACTTTCATGTTCTCACACAGTGTATTCACTCTGTGTTTTTATTCATCCATCCCACAATTCTGTATTGCAGACATATTACCTATAAGGTACAGCACATAAACATTCTAGTGTCATATACAAAGCCTTTTGAACCAAGCCATGATCCCTAAACCAGCATCATTGATATTCTCTGGAAACTTATTAAAAATGCTATTTCTAGGTCTTATCTCAGACCAACCAATCAGAAACTCTGGGGGGGGGGGAAGCCCAGCATTCTGTGTTTTAACAAACCCTCTGGGTGAGTCTGAGCCACACAGTATTTTGATAATCATAATATCCCTAGTGTCTGGCCGTAGTTAGTGATCAATATATTTTTATTGAATTGGATTAGATTTAATACATTAACAGGGAAGTCCTGGTCTAAACATTTTGGCTCTTAAGAGTAATGAATTCTTTTAAAGTGCAAAGTCTCAAATAAAAAATGATCCTTCTGTGTACCAAAAGAATGTCACGTTCACTCATGAGACTGTTGGCGACGTGGGCTCTTCTTTGTTAATATGCTAAAAGAAACACATAAACAGAGCACAGCAATGCTGGTCAGAACAAGATTCAGCTGCTCCTCCCTGCCCCTCTCCCCATCCAGAAGTCCCTAGGACCATGTGCCTATCTAACATGAAGGACAAGGTCTACATGGGTCAGTGCTGCCATTGAGCTCTCTGGGCCCTGCCAGTCATTAGGAGGGCATATGGATTTCATAGCGAGACAAGAGTGTACTCTCTGGAGAAGGTGAAGCCCTCGGGGGTGATACTTCAATATCAAACCTAAGTCATTCTTTGGTTTGGGGTCAAGCACTTTAGACAATTGCACTAAAACAGGTGGGTGATGATGCCAAAGCTTGTCAGGGTGCCTGGTGAGGCCCAGTTTGTACTTGGGATCCTTAAAACTGAGGGCTGCCCTGCATGGTGCTTTTGTCTGTGCCCCCTCTTACCCTTCTAGCTTCTCTCTCCCTTTGTCTCTGGGACTGAGAAAACACACATTCTTTCGCACCCTTGCCAAGTGTTTCATAGATGCTTTACAAATAAGAAGTAACTTGAGAAATTTCCGGTAACCTTTGTCACTTTATGTGGCAAAGGTCAGGGAAGGAAGGCAGGTGCAGGCAGAGAGGTGCTTTGCTGCAGTGGAATAGTCTTGGGTTCTACATTTGCAGCTAAGCTGGAAACATAATGTTGCATTTGGGAAAATGTGCAGGAGCACCAGGGGAGGAGTGTCCTGTGGCTAGGACCATCCCTTTCAGTCACGATTCTTGGCACCTGCCCTCAGGATAGAATCTGAGCAGTCTGGAACCATTTGCAAAGGCCATTTTCCATTCTCTGACTCCTAAGGGGGTTTTCCATCAAATGGCAGAAGCAGCTTCCCAATAGATGCAGGTGGTTCAATCTCCCATTTTCAAAGAATTGGCTGGGGGTAGGGTGGCAGGGAAGTGAATAGAGAAAATCATTCAGAGGCAAACCTGGTTTTACCTGCCATTCATTTTTCATAAAAACACTTCAGCATTCTTAAATACGTCCCTCTGGGCCCCCTTGCCCTGTTCATTTAATGGGTTCGTGTTCTATGTATTCAGATTTGTGGTTTTCGTAATAAGATAAATTAATCTTTACTAATAGATGTACCAAAATGCAGAACTCTTTGAGGCAGTTTGGTAAGAATCGAGTCCTGCTAAGTCAATGATTTTCAAACTTCAGTGTGCAGAAGAAAATTTAACTTGTGAAAGCCATTAAAACTGTAAGTGACAAGGCTCTACTTCAACCAATTTAAATTGAGTTTTGATAGAACGTGGTGGGGTTGGAGAGAAGCTTAAAGTGTTGGCAGCCTCAACTTTAATCCACATGATGGATCTCATTGCAGTCTTTGTATCAGACTGTGGCAAACACTGAATTAAGTGATTATTATTTCAATAGTGGTCTTCTGTATCCAAGAGAAAGACTCTATTTAGCATATTCAAACACTGCATCAGAGAGTAGAAGAATATAATGAAATTGTCCAATTATACTTTTGTTTATCTGAAAATATTTAGTTATGGAGACAAGCTACATGCTCCCTAGGAAAATGATCTGGTTACCAGTCTTGCCCTGACATTTACTTGTTTTGTATCCTGGGACAAGTTGCTTAATCATTTTGATATTCTTACCTGTCACAACAAATCTTCCCCCACACACTGCAGATTTTTCACCCAGAGCCTCTCTTGTATATGTCAACACATCTTTAGGTCCATCGCCACTATTGTAGAGAAAGCTACCATCGTCACTCAGAACACAGCAATAGTCCGTGATCCAGGTTTCTTGCATTAACTCTGGGCTTTCTGTTTTTTTAAAGCGATTTTGTTCTTCAAGGCATTCTGATTAACACCCTTAATCTGGAAATCAGGACCAAAATCTTTAACACAAGCTATGAAACCTTGCATACTTTCTACCACATACCTTGTCTCCATTTTGCCTGGGTAACTCCTGCTCATCTGATGGATGTCAGTCAGCACAAGTTACCTTTTTCAGGAAAGTGCTTCCTGCTTCTCTTCTGATCTTGATCAAACTTCTTTCTTATACGCTCTGATGGAACTGTATTCCATTTATTTCCCTGTGTCTGTCTCAGTTTATATGTCCTTTAATGTCATTAAATGTCAGTCTTTCCTACTAAGTAGTAATCTCCAGGAAATCAGGGACTGTGTCTATTTCTTATTTACTATTATTTCTCCAGTACCAAGTACATAAGAGGTCCACAATAAACACTTATTGAATGACTGTATGAATGCTTGCCGGTAAGCCACTTGTGCTTTAGGACAGGGACCTAATTTTCCTTCTGGTCTCTTTGTCACTGACAATTCAGTGGTTATACTGTAGGCTAAGAATATAGTGGGCAGACATAATCTCCTGTCTTGCTGTCCTTTCTTTGTTACATGGGAATTTAGGGGCATTTATTAAGAAAATTACTTGATGAAGTGAATAGCACTATTTGGAGAGGAAGAAAGAAAGGATGGTAAAAATAGTCACTCTTTAAAAATTCAGAGTGTCCAGTCCCTGACACTTCTTGGGAGGAGTGTTCAGAGAAAGTACGTGTTACTGTAATCAGCAGAGACCCATATAAGATGGGAGGCTTTATAGTCTCCAAGGCATGAAATGCACAATAACCTGTGTTTTCAATTTCTCTTTGCTTTTGTTTTGAGGGAAACCAGCATTCTAACTAGTGTCAATTTTTACTTTCTTTGGGCCCTGTGGCAGGGAATA
Organism: Rhynchonycteris naso; assembly: GCA_037038555.1. Classification (NCBI taxonomy): domain Eukaryota; kingdom Metazoa; phylum Chordata; class Mammalia; order Chiroptera; family Emballonuridae; genus Rhynchonycteris; species Rhynchonycteris naso. Next base: position 54,612,458 of record CM073004.1, read on the forward strand.
CAAAATCAGTTCATATTCACTGAGCACATACTATTTTTAAGACACTGTGCTAGCTATGTTCTTTTGATGAAAAATGGCCCCTGGTTATGCTCTAGAAAGCTATTTTGGCAAACCCAAAGGCCACACTCCCTGTACACACATTTTATATAAGTGAGAGAACTGAGAGGCTCCGAGGACTTAAATAATTTCCCCAGGATCATCTAGTTAGCTCAGTAGGGCTGGCTTTAGGTCCTGGTTTGTGCTTTCTTTCCTGTAAGGGATTTGGGGTATTTTAAATGTTGAAAATTCATGAGGTATCTTAGAAAGAGGACAGAAAACCGCTACATGTTTAAAGTTTAATAAATACAAGCACTGACACGCACACACATTCGCACACACACGTTTATTCAGTGCTTCTGAGGTGAATTATTATTCTCTTTACACAGAGAGCCGGTGTAACTATGTGGGCCACACCTGCAGCACACAGTTGATTTGAAATGTGTCAGTTTCTAGAGCCCAGTGTCTGCTCACCATACTGTTTGGTTCTTCCTCACCATCTGAGAAAACAGAGAGGAGGAGGGGTGCTTATTCAATTGAAATTGTAGAGAAAATAGGTTATTACTCGTCAACATCTCCCCCCCCCCCTGTATGTCACTACCATGTTGCCAGGAGGGAACGAATGAGCTATGTAAGGTGACCAGATTTTAAAATTGGTAAAGCAGGACACCATTGACTGGGGGGGGGGGGGTTCTTGATTAAAAATTTGGTCTATATGGAGCAAAATATTTTTTTCATAGAATGCAAAAATAGTATTGTAATATATTTTTTTAAATCGGGACTTTTAAAAATGCTGCGGGGCGCAGGACAAATTATTAAAAATCAGGACTGTCCTGCCAAAAGCGGGACATCTGGTCACCTTAATTAGTGTCAAGAGGAGTTCACTTTCATGTCAAAGTTTGACATTGCCAGCCAGTCCTGCATACCCCTTCAAAAGCACTGCAAATATATTAAATTATCATGGATGACACTGTGTTTCTGGAATCAAATACTTTGTTCCGGACCCATTATTTGCAAGCTGTGAAGTCTGACACTGAAATGATCAGCGTGAAAGCTATTCATAAATTGCACAGACTGATTTAAATTTAAAAATATTTATTATCATGATTGCTCACCAGGAGGCCACCATTTTGTCTTGGTTCCATTGCGCCTGATGCTACTGATTGATCTCTTACAGAATCAGTACTAAAATGGAAATTATTTGAGCTTAAATGGAGTTTTAAGTGTTGTAGAAAATCAGGGCTGGAAGGGATGATAGCAATTATAGAATTCAGAGGCTTAATTTTATAGAAGCTGAAATTAAAGCCCAGAAAAATGAAGTGTCTTTCCAGAGTTTATTTCCATGATATAAATTATCTTTGATTTCTAGCTGAGAGGAGATTCCATTGTTAAGCTTGTCCAAGTTATTCTACATCAAACAAACTAAGGAAAGGGAAACAGCACACACTAGATATGTCTCTATTCTTGGACCTCACCATTTGGAATTGGAAATTTAGCCATTAATACATCTAGGTCTAGCTTGATTGCCTTTTTTCCCCGGCCTCATATTGTCTCTAGAGTCCTGAGACTCATTATGGCATCCCACGAAGCCAAAGTCAGGTTGAATAATTTGCTTTCTACAAAATAATTGGTTTCTAGTTTCCAGTAGTAGTAGGTTGATTCTTTGACTTGAGATTATTTTGAAGCCTAGTATTTAAAACTCTGTATTATGTGATATCACACCTTGCATAAAAATAAGAAATGAAACATTACCTAAATGTTGAAAATGGGTCCTTGGTCTAAAGGTAGCTTATTTCAGTAACCATGTATCTGTACTTCTTATTCTTTCCCTTCCCCTTTCTTCTTCTCCTCCTCCTCCTCCTCCTCTTCTTCCTCCTCCTCCTCCTCCTCCTCTTCCTCCTTCTCCTCCTCTTCTTCTTCCTCCTTATCCTCCTCCTCTTCCTCCTCTTCCTCCTTCTCCTCCTCCTTCTCCTCCTCCTCTTCCTCCTTCTCCTTCTCCTCCTCCTCCTCCTCCTCTTCTTCTTCTTCTTCTTCTTCTTCTTCTTCTTCTTCTTCTTCTTCTTCAGCAACAACTGAGCTATCCTTAGTGCCTGAGGCTGACGCTCAGAGCAATTGAGCCACTGGCTGCTGGAGGGGAAGAGACAGAAAAGGGGGCAAAGAAGGGGGAAAGAAGCAGATGATCACTTCTCTTGTGTGCCCTGACCAGGAATCAAACCTAGAATGTCCATATGCCGGGCCAACACTCTACCACTGAGCCCACTGGCCAGGGCCAGCACTTCTAGTTGAAGATAAAATAAACACAAGGAGACCTCATTTTGAACCTGATTGCTTACTTTTGCCTCAGCACATCTTTCTTATAATTTAGGATAATCAAAATGACATCAACTTTTCCTCTAATATTGACTTGTATTAATGGCAGTACTTCTTTCCCCAGATTAATTAGGAAAACTCTTTCTTTAAGTCATTTTTTATTTTTTAATTATACTTTACATAAAACATATTAGTTTCAGGTGTATACTGCAGTGATTAGACATTCTATAACTTACTAAGTGACCATCTCAATAAATTTTATACCTATCTGACCCCATCCATAGTTATTAGAATATTATTGACTGTACTCCCTATGCTGTATGTTACATCCCCATGACTGTTCTGTAACTACCAATATGTACTTCTCAATCCCTTCCCTTTATACCCTTCCCTCTAAACCCCTTTCCATTTGGCAACCATCAAAGTGTTCTATGTATCTCTGAGTCTGTATCTGTTCTGCTTGTAACTCTTTAGGAAAAGAAGAAATAGTTCCAAACAAATTAGTTCAAAATAGAATGAGAAAGAAATTACTAGTATAACACTAATGCCTTTGAGTACCAATGAAAGTTTTCTTCAGGCTTTGGTGATGTCATCAAGTGATTATTTCCCTAGTCGTACACAGAATAAAGCAATGCAAATTTAAGTGAGAAAAAAAAAAACTTTTTAAAAGTTTACTACTTAAGAGATGGCAAGATGGCGATGGAGTAGGCGGACGTACCAACTTCCAACTCCCAGAACCAAAGTGGATTATAACTCAATTTTAAGAACCATCATCTGGATAAACCAACTTTGAACTAAACTAAGTGGACTCTTCAACCAAGGAACACTGAAGAAGCCACATTGAAACTGGTAGGAAAAGCAAAAATGCGGAGGGGGCTACCCAACTCCACGGAGTGAACGGCAACCTGGAGAGACCAGCATGGCAGGAGGAGAGTTTGGCAAAGAGGAAGGGACCTGGGTCCCAGGAACCAAGCCCCAGCCTGCAGTCCTACAGCATAGAAGAGGCGTTTGGACAGTATTGAGCTGTGAAACAAGTGAGGATACTGTTTGTGAGAAAGAGACAGTTTTCTCAAACCCAAGATTCTTCTTAAAGGGACAGTGCAGAAAATGTCTTTCACAACCACTCACCCGGGGATCCGGGGAATGGAGACAAAGGAGAGGACCAGAGCAGCAGGAAGAGAGTGTGGACTGGAAGGCACTGGGAGAAACACTCTGAGGGACAGCCACCCTAACCCCTGGGCTGAGTCACTTCCCTAATCAAAAACAAATATTTCCCCTGGAACTAGCAATACCAGCAAAGGGAGGCAGGACTCCAGCCAAACAAGCTCTCCTGTGGCATTTAGAGCAGAGCTGCTTAGATGGAGGGAGCTTCCGGGACTACAGTATGGAGTGTTAGGGTCTGAGCTGCAGTGACCTCACCCACACTGCTTAGGGCTGGCTGGAGGGACGGTGGCGGCGGGATGCTGAAACGTGGTTCTGTCGGCGGGGGTGGAGGCCCAGCTGGTGTGAGCTCGGTCTAGCCCAGCAGGGGTGGAGGGGATGCACGAAAACGGTCCGGCAGCTGCGGGCCTGCCTGTAGCCCCACCTGCGGGGGAAAAAGCAGGAGACTAGGAAAAAGCAGAGATTGGCTCTGCGACCCTGGACCCTGTGCAGACGGCCCTGAGCGCAGGGGCGGGGCTAGGACCAGGGACAGGCGGAGGCTTGTGGATGAGTGTATGCCAGCAGCCCCGCCCAACCCGAGAAACTGCAGTTTGCCATCCTGCGTGTGAGTTGGCTCTGACCGCGGGGGCAGGGCTGGAGACCGGGATGAACAGAGGCTCGCAGCTGAGTGCACGCCATAGCCCTGCTCACCTGAGAAACTGTGGCGAGCAGGCTCTGACCGCGGGCGCTGGACGGAAGCCCAGGAACAGGCTGGGTCCGCAGCTGAGCAAAGGTGCTCACCTCTACCCTTGGTGCTGAGGCTTGTGGCTTGAGCAGTGCGCAACCCAACCTGAGGGGGCGAGGCAAAGGCCAAGGCAGGCTGAGGCTTGTAGAGCCGGGCACCAGAACACAGCCCCTCCCGCGTAGGAGAGGCGGAAATCACAGCAACAGCTGCAGTGGGCCAGCGCTGGCAATGCCCATACCCAACCGCACTAGCCAGCGGCAGAGAGGGTGAGGGTCCTGCAAACAAACCAAACTTAGAGAACACAAAGGCAACACCTACTGGACTCCAGTGGCCACAACTTGCTTATACACAGACAAAATGGACAGGCAGAGGAATGCAAACCAAATGAATCAAGAGAAATCTCCAGAGAAGAACCTGAATCAACCAGATATAACCAAATTACCAGAAGCAGAATTTAGAATAATGATAGTTAGGATGTTCAAAGAAATTAGAGCAACAATTGATAGTCACTATGAACACCTAAATAAAGAGGTAACAAGTATAAAAAACGAAATTGAAATAATAAAAAAGAATCAGACAGAAATGACAAATACAGTATCAGAACTGAAGACCACAATGGAAGGAATTAAAAGCAGGATGAATCACGCTGAGGATCGAATCAGTGAGTTAGTGGACACAATAAACAAAGGCAAAGAAGCAGAGAAGAAAAAGGAAAAGAGACTTAAAAAATGTGAGGAAACTCTAAGGGAGCTCTGTGACACATGAAGAGAAACAACATTCGCATCATAGGGGTTCCTGAAGAAGAGGAGAGAGAACAGGAAATAGAAACTTTGTTCAATCAAATCATAGCAGAAAACTTCCCTCAATTAAGGCTGGGAAACATTTCACACGTTCAAGAAGCACACAGAATTTCATAAAGAGAAACCCAAAGAAATCTACACCAAGACACATCATAGTTAAAATACCAAAGCTAAGGGATAAAGAGAAAATTTTAAAAGCTGCTAGAGAAAAAAAGGCTATCACCTATAATGGAGCCACCATAAGGATGACATCTGACTTCTCAACAGAAACACTAGAAGCCAGAAGGGAATGGCAACATATATTCAAAGTAATGCATAAAAAGAACCTACAACCAAGACTACTCTATCCAGAAAGGCTAGCGTTTAAAATTGAAGGAGAAATAAAGAGCTTCCCAGACAAAGAAAGCCTGAAGGAATTCATTAAAACCAAACCAATTCTGCAAGAGATACTAAGGGGCCTGTTGTGAACAGTTCAAAGAGAGGAAAGAATATAGCAAAAGAAGAATACAGCTTTAAAGAATAAAATGGCAATAAACAACTACATATCAATAATAACCCTAAATGTAAATGGATTAAAGGATCCAATCAAAAGACATAGGGTAGCTTCATGGATAAAGAAACAGGACCCATACATATGCTGTCTACATGAGACACACCTCAAAACAAAAGATGCACATAAACTGAAGGTAAAAGGATGAAAAAAATATATTTCATGCAAGTGGAAATGAAAAAAAAGCCGGGGTAGCAGTACTTATATCTGACAAAATGGACTTTAAACAAAGGCTGTAGGAAGAGATAAAGAAGGACACTACATAATGATAAAGGGAACAATTCAACAGGAAGATATAACTATTATAAATATCTACGCACCAAATATAGAAGCCCCGATATACATAAAGCAGACTTTGATGGATATAAAGGGCAAGATTAAGAGCAATACTATAATAGTAGGGGATTTCAATACCCCACTAACAACACTGGATAGATCCTCAAGAAAGAAAATTAATAAAGAAACAGCAGACTTAAAGGAGACACTAGATCAACTTGATTTAATAGATATCTTCAGAACTTTCCACCCTAAAGCAGTAGAATATACATTCTTCTCAAGCACTCATGGTATGTTTTCTAGGATAGACCACATGTTAGAACACAAAAATGTTCTGAACAAATTTAAAAAGATTGAAATCATATCAAGCATTTTCTCTGATCACAATGCCATGAAACTAGAAATTAAACACAAAAGAAAAACTGAAAAATACTCAAACACTTGGAAACTAAATAGCAATTTATTAAATAATGAATGGATTCACAATGAGATCAAAGAAGAAATAAAAATGTTTCTAGAAACAAATGATAATGAGCATACATCAACTCAAATTTATGGGACACAGCAAAAGCAGTACTGAGAGGGAAGTTCATTGCACTACAGGAATATCATAAGAAGCTAGAAAAAGCTCAAATAAGCAACCTGACCCTACATCTAAAAGAACTAGAAAAATAACAACAAATAAAACCCAGGACCAGTAGAAAGAAGGAAATAATAAAGATCAGAGCAGAAATAAATGACATAGAGGCTAAGAAAACAATACAGAGGATCAATGAAACCAGAAGCTGAAAGGTAAACAAGATTGATGAACCTTTAACTAGACTCACCAAGAAAAATAGATAGAGGACCCAAATAAATAAAATTAGAAATGACAGTGGAGAAATAACAACTGACACACAAAAATACAAAGCATTGTAAGAAAATACTATGAAGAACTCTATGCCCAAAAATTTGTCAACCTAGGTGAAATGGACAAATTTCTTGAATCATATAACCTTCCAAAAATCAATCTGGAAGAATCAGAACACCTAAACAGACCAATTACAACAACTGAGATCAAATCAGTTATCCAAAAACTCCCAAAAAAGAAAAGTCCTGGGCCTGATGGCTTCACAAGTGAATTCTACCGAAAATTCAAAGAAGAACTAACTCCTATCCTCCTCAAGCTATTTCAAAAAATTCAAGAGGAAGGAAGACTTCCAAACTCCTTTTATGAGGTGAGCATAATTCTGATCCCAAAACCGGGCAAAGACAACACAAAGAAAGAAAATTATAGGCCTATATCCCTGATGAATTTAGACGCTAAAATTCTCAACAAAATATTAGCCAACCGGATCCAGCAATATATGAAAAAAATTATACACCATGATCAAGTGGGATTTATTCTGGAGAGGCAAGGCTGGTTCAATATTCGCAAATCAATCAATGTGATTCATCACATAAACAAAAGGAAATACAAAAATCACATGATAATTTCAATGGATGCAGAAAAGGCATTTGATAAAATCCAGCACACACTCATGCTCAAAACTCTCAGTAAAGTGGGAATACAGGGACCATTCCTTAACATGATAAAGGCCATCTACGACAAACCCACAGCAAACATCATACTAAATGGACAAAAATTAAAAGCAATCCCCTTAAGATCAGGAACCAGGCAGGGATGCCCCCTTTCACCACTCTTATTCAACATAGTTCTGGAAGTCCTAACTACAGCAATCAGACAAGAAGAAGAAATAAAAGGCATCCAAATTGGAAAAGAAGAAGTAAAACTGTCATTATTTGCAGATGATATGATATTGTATATAGAAAACCCTAAAGTCTTAGTCAAAATACTGCTGGACCTTATAAATGAATTCAGCAAGGTGGCAGGATGTAAAATTAATACTCAGAAATCAGAGGCATTTCTATATACAAACAATGAACTGTCAGCAAAAGAAATTAAGGAAACAATCTCCTTCACTAATGCAGCCAAAAAAATAAAGTACTTAGGAGTAAATTTAACCAAGGAGGTTAAGGACTTGTACTAGGAAAATTATAAAACATTGATAAAAGAAATCAAGGAAGATACAAACAAGTGGAAGCATATTCTGCCGTGCTCATGGCTAGGAAGAATAAACATCATTAAAATGTCTATATTACCCAAAGCAATTTATAAATTCAATGCAATACCAATTAAGATACCAATGACATACTTCAAAGATATAGAACACATATTCCAAAAATTTATATGGAACCAAAAAAGAACACGAATAGCCTCAGCAATCTGAAAAAGAAAAAGTAAAGCAGGAGGTATCACTCTTCCAGATATCAAGGTTTACTACAAGGCCATTATACTCTAGACAGCCTGGTACTGGCATAAGAACAGGCACATAGATCAATGGAACAGAACAGAGAACCCAGAAATAAACCTACACCTTTATGGACAACTGATATTTGACAAAGCAGGAAAGAACATACAATGGAGTAAAGACAGCCTCTTTAACAAATGGTGTTGGGAAAATTGGACATCTACCTGCAAAAAATTGACACTAGACCATCAACTTACACCATTCACAAAAACAAACTCAAAATGGATAAAAGACTTAAATGTAAGCCATGAAACCATAAGCATCCTAGAAGAAAACATAGGCAGCAATCTCTTCGACATCTGTAGCAGCAATATATTTGCTGATTTATCTCCACGGGCAAATGAAATAAAAGGCAGGATAAACAAATGGGACTATATCAAAGTAAAACGTTTTTGCACAGCTAAAGACAATAAGAACAGAATAAAAAGACAAACCACAATGGGAGAACATATTCGACAGCACGTCTGATAAGGGGTTAATAACCAAAATTTATAAGAACTTATAAAACTCAACACCAGGAAGACAAACAATCCAATCAAAAAATGGGCAAACGAAATGAATAGAAATTTCTCCAAAGAGGACATACAGATGGCCAATAGGCAAATGATAAAATGCTCAACATCACTAATCATTAGAGAAATACAAAGTAAAACCACAATGAGATATTACTTCACACCAGTCAGAATGGCTCTCATCAGCAAAACAACACAGAATAAGTGCTGGCGAGGATGTGGAGAAAAGGGAACCCTCCTGCACTGTTGGTGGGAATGCAGACTGGTGCAGCCACTTTGGAAAACAGTATGGAGATTCCTCAAATAATTAAAAATCAAACTGTCTTTTGACCCAGCTATCCCGCTTTTAGGAATATACCCTAAGAACACCATAGCACTGTTCGAAAAGAAGAAATGCATCCCTATGTTCACAATAGCGAAGATCTGGAAACAGCCACTGTGGGGCTCTGAGAGTCCTGAATTCTTACTGAGTTGGTGAAGATTCCACATACAAATTCTTTGAGGTTATCCTCATTGATCCATTCCATAAGGCTATCAGAAGGAATCCTTACACCCAGTCGATCACCAAACCTGTTCACAAGCACAGGGAGATGCCAGGGCTAACATCCGCGGGCCGCAAGAGCTGTGGCCTTGGAAAGGGCCACAAGTTCCACCACCTATTGGCGGCTCTCGTTGTGCAGCCTGGAGAAGGTGCAATACTCTCCAGCTCCACTGTAACTGCTAATATGTCATGTTTGTAAAAATCTTACCTAACAAACAATTTACGACAGGAAAAAAAACTCCAGAGAGATAAGATTTGAGAGGCTAAATAATGGCTTTGACAAGAATTGAGATTTTTTTCTAAAGAAAAAAACTGAAAGAGTTATGGCTAGATAGTCTGGCCTCTTCAATGGGCAAGCAGTATGTTCTTTAAATTTATCAAAACCACCCTTTATGTGCTTCTGGAAGGACAGATTTTTACGTATAAAACCAAACAAGAGCTAATGCAGTTATCTGGGAATTTTAGATTAACAAAAAAATCCCAATTCTCTTCTTCCAAAAAGCCCAACAAATAAACAGAAACAACCAAAAGTGGAAACCCAGCAAAAATATAATCCAAGGTTATATTATTGATTTTTATTGGTACTTTTCTTCTATTGTTATAGGAGACAAATAACTTTTTCATTTACAGAATCTTGGGGAATCTTATTGACTTCTTAATGCTTCACCACCAAGTCTATGAATAGTGCAAATCTCAAACTCCTTTCTAAGAAGCAAGCTTTCCATAAGGTTTTTTGTTGTTGTTGTTTGTTTGTTTTTTACAGGGACAGAGAGAGAGAGTCAGAGAGAGGGATAGACAGACAGGAACTGAGAGAGATGAAAAGCATCAATCATTAGTTTTTTGTTGCCTTTGTGACACCATAGTTGTTCATTGATTGCTTTCTCACATGTGCCTTGACCACGGGCCTTCAGCAGACCGTGCAACCCCTTGCTGGAGCCAGTGACCTTGGGTCCAAGCTGATGAGCTTTTTGCTCAAGCCAGATGGGCCCGTGCTCAAGCTGGCGAGCTCGGGGTCTCGAACCTGGGTCTTCCGCATCCTAGTCCGATGCTCTATCCACTGCGCCACCGCCTGGTCAGGCTCGATAAGGTTTTATAGCACTGATGTCATATGTTCCCCCATCTCTCCCAGATCCCACAACCCCATTACCTTATACCCCATGATCCTTAATAACAAGAGCAGTAAAAAAGGCTTTGATTTTGTTTTTTTCTTTATTTTGTTTTGTGGGTTTGTTTTTTGAAGGGGAGATACGATTCTTAACTTTAATACTCTGAAGTCATAATTTCTCATCAGTCCAGACTCCCAACTATTTTGAAACAATACTTTAAAGATTGCAAATTAAGTAAATTAAATAAGCACATAATGGAATTATGCATTCCATTCTTATAAGAAAAGGCGTGAGATGAATAATGAGACAGGGATGTTCCAAAACAGTTTTTCAAGGGCAATGGAGATCCGCCATATACATTTCAGGCCATTTGGCAAGGCAGGTTTCTGCTTGGGGTCTAGAAAATGAGGTTGAGGAAACCAATTTGAAAACACTTGTTTTTTAGTCCTATTATCTGTTCCTGTATAGTTAACACCAAATCTAAGATAGTAATTGTTATGAGAAATGTTGATTACATCGCTTTAGCCATTATTTTTCTTCAGGCCTAACATATCCTAGGGTCTTTCTCTCTCTCTCTCCCTCTTTCTCTTTTGCAAGGAATCACTCAGATTGGGGAATGACAGTATTGTGATCTTCTTAATTCTCCCAACAATTGTTTGCTTTTGTAAATGGCTCCATGTTTCAGTGACTGATCGTGCGATCAGACTCTGAGTACACTTTTTGTTTAAGTTACTAAAATTGCCTGGATAACTGCTGCTCTGCCTCAGAGGCTTTTCCTTAAGAGGCCATGACCAGTGGGTATGAGATCAATTACAACATTTCTATAAATGATGCTCAGCCTACTCTGTACCCAGTACTGGTTCCAAATATGCAAAACATGCATATTGAAGTGATTAAGAAACACTTAGAAGCTGATTTGCTGGCCACTAATGTGAACAAAAATGAATCAAGTGACACTTAGCCAAAAAAACCTCTAATTCCATAAAAGTGAGGCTATGAGACATGGACAAGAGTGTGGTGGTTACGGGGTGGGGGGAGGGCGGAGAGGGTGGGAGATGAGGGAGGGGAGGGACACAAAGAAAACCAGATAGAAGGTGACAGAGGACAATTAAATTTTGGGTGATGGGTATGCAACATAATTGAATGATAAGATAACCTGGAGATGTTTTCTTTGAACATATGTACCCTGATTTATTAATGTCACCCCATTAAAATTAATAAAAGAGAAAACAACAACAACAACAACAATAAAACACTAATTCCAAAGCAGAGGAAAGATGAAAAAGTTATGGGGAGCCACATCTATTCTATGAGCAGAATAATTACTTAATCTTTCAGCTGCATTTCTTCTTGAGATCATCAAATATGGCCACAGTGAGAGAATGGAAAATTATGCTTGGAGTACATCTTAACGTGGCTTTCAGCAAACGCACATTCATGTAAAAGCAGATTTTCATTCTGACGATGTGGTGATAGAGGTGTGCAATTTATCTACTTGGGTTTTTAATAGACAGGTTAATTTGGATCCCTTTGTTTCTCTATCCAAGTAGTTATGTTTATTCAGGTCTGTCTATTCTTCACCCAACATGAAGCTAAGCATGTGGGGAAAAAAATTAGTTAACACCCCACCTTCACAATGTTTCTTGATAAAGATAACAGTAGGAAATTAATGAAAACTGCAATTTGTCGATCCTCTCTTCTCTTCCAGGCACTGTGCTTTTGGCTTGAGCACAGGGCCTTGTTTAATTCTCACCGCAAGTCTATCATGTACCTATTATTATCTGCACTTACATGTAAAAAACACATTCATTCAGAAGGTTAAACAACTTGCCCAGAATCTGGTTTTGTGCTTCAGATCTCTTTGGCCCCAAATGTTATCCTTTTTACGGAATTTCAAGTTTCTTTCCTTAATTTATTCTACAGTTGGAGGTGACATGAGACATATGACCTCATGGAAGCAGGCTTTGCAAGCCAATGAGCACAGATGTGGTTCCATTAACATTAATATCTAACTCTCTGTGGTTCTGAGCCCCATGTGTTTGACTACAATGTTTTTATATCTATTCATAGGAATCACCAGGGACACTATTTTCATTTGTTGACAAACAGCCCCTCTTTGTTGGGACTAGCTGATTAAAAGGTCTAGTGCTCTATGCACATACAGTTCCTTAGCTCAGAGGACAGACTTTTTAAAAAGTCATCTTGGTCATCAGTCCCCTCTAGGTGCTGGGAAACTGGGAGTCTCTCTCATCTCATATTGATGACATTGCTATACTGGACCTTTGGTTAATGACATGCATATACAGGTATGGGGGGAGATACTGGTGTCTTTAGCTTACTCTAAAACACATCAAAGATGTGTTAATAGATGGATAGATGAATCAATTTGGATAAAAATAAGTACAGTAAAACATTAAGTGCATACTTTAAAAAGTGAGTATGTAAGTGTTTAATAAAAATTCTTTCATCTTTTCTTTATATTTGAAAACTTTCAAAATAAAGTATGGGGAAATATTGCAGTATTTTTACTGCACTTCAAAGCTCAATAGTCAAGTTTATAGTAAAGTTGCATGATAAAAACAACATTACTTTTCAATTTGTGGCATATTCAGTTTAGAATGAAGAGATACCTCACTGCAAATAGGCTTTTCTTGTGAAGTATCATCACAATAAATCTGTTGTTTCCCTGAGGCAGCTCTTCTCACTCAGAAAACACATTTGCCACTGCGGTTGGGGTGAATTTAGCTAGCAGGTGTCTCTACCATGAGTCCACATGCCTCCTAAATGTCTGTTCATGAGTCTTTGTCCTTGTACCAGATATTTTAGAACAAATTTTATTATAGAGTCTTATTGTCCCTTTCTGTAATCTGCCTCCCATTGTGACCACACCAGGCTATCACATGTTTGAGTATGTCTGAATCCTATCAGTGAGTATAATTCTAGTCTTCTGTAAATGGCTCAGATACCTTGTAAATCAGTGGAGGTAGATGATTATTAATAAGGGAAGGGATGAACACTTTTTAGAGAATCTGTGCCCCAGATCTTTCCCAGATAAAATAGCCAGTTACAACAATAAAAGGATGGGCAAGTGACTTGAACAGGCAGTTAACAAAAGGTGACATTCAAATGGCCAGTAAGCATAAAAAAATGCACTCAATTTTATGAGACACTGGAGGCGTGAAAATTAAAATCACATTGTGAAGCTACTACACACCCACAATGAAATGTAAACATTAAAAAATATATACAAAATCTCGACAAGGTGGTAGGACAAATGAAACTTTCATAAATTGGTCATGGGAATGTAAGTTGGCACAGCTAATTTGGAAAACTATCTGGGATGTTTGATATACGAAACCCGGTGTAGGGCAAGTTTCTAAACCTGCTGGGTTTCTGTTTTTTATTTAGAAATGAGAATAATAAAAGGTCCATCCTAGACTTGCAGTAATAATTAAACAAAGTCAGGTGTGCAATAAATAAGAGGAAAGGTAGGTCACGTAGACCTCAGTACATGTAGGAGTTAAAGACTATGAAGGCAACTATGACTAGGAACTTTTTTTTAAACAAGAGGAGGGGAGATAGAGAGACAGACTCCTATATGCTCCCTGACCAGGATCCATCTGGCAAACTCTGCCTGGGGCCAATGCTTGAATCAACCAAGCTATCCTCAGCACCTGAGTCCTACACTTAGACAAACCAAGTGACTGAGAGAGAGAAGGGGGAGAGGGAGGGAAGAGAAGCAGATGGTAATTTTTCCTATGTCCTGACCGAGATAGAACCTGGTACTTTGGCAAGCTGGGCCAGTGTTCTATCTAATGAGGCAACCAGCCAGGGCCAAACATTGTTAAGATATTATTGTATGGAAACTTTTGCCAGTGTTATATTTTTTGAGAAATGTTTAAGTTTCTGAGAAAAGTTGGACTGATACATTTTACAAAGTGTTTTAATAGTCTTTTGGGAAGGACATAACGAAAAACCAATTGTAAAGCATTCAGCAATGCCAACGGTTTTATGCTGAAACATTTTTCAAAATATTTTTATTTTAATGTTTAAAGATGTTAAACCATCTTTCCAGTTAAAATGCCAGACAACATCCCATAAAATGATGATAACTCTGCAGACTGTATTCACATTGAGTATAAAGGTCAGTTCCAGGGGAAAATATTATTTTCTACAGAAGTTTCAGTGAAAAATACAGAGAAGCACATTAGGTTTATATAACTATTTCTCCCTCAGTTATTTTACTTTATTTTTATTGTTTTGCTAACAAAATCAAATAATACATACACACATGATTAAAATTTTTCTATACCATCATCACTGGTCTAACTTCCTCTCCAGAGATAACAACTGGAAAAGGTTTAGTGTATATTCTTCTGGTCATTTGCTTGTGTGCTTGCTAAATAATGTATATACAATATGCATAGTTGTACCAGTAGAAATACAGTTTTATTTTTAAAAAAGGAAATGGTATTATATTTTATGTATTCTTCAACTTAATTTGTTAACTTGATATGTATTGGAAATATTCCTATGTGAAACTATATAGAATTACTTAATCTCCTTTTTAACTGTGTTTTTAGTATACTAGAGTATAGAAATATCATATTTTGTTTTAATCACTCTTCTTTTGGACATTACTTAGGTTGTTTCCATATATTTTTGCTGCCAGTAATGCTGTGGTAGTCTCATGCAGCAAACCTTATATAACCCTTTTTGAAGACTTGTGCAAGGTTTTCTCTGGCTTGATATTGGGGTATACAATTTCTTGGTCATAGGGGGGTACACATTGTTAATCTAAAAGCTAATGCCAAAAGACTCTTCACAATGAACAAAGGAACGAATGAATGCCCTTCACTCACCTGCAACATTATGAAAGTTCCAGTTTCCCCAGTGTTACCAACATTAACGTATCATCCTTTTAAATTTTGTCACTTAAATAGTGAATGTTATATTGTAATGTTTCTCATATATGCTAGTCTCTTAATACTAGAGGCTGAGCGTTTTGGCATGCATTGTTCAAATTTCTTGTCTACCTTGGTCCCTGTTATTGTTTTGGACTCTTCCATTCTGCTAAGTGGACTCTTGAAGGTATCCTAAGCCTAGGAGAACTTCTGAGTGAGCAATTCCAGTCCTAAGAGCACATCTTTACACCAAGAGAAGAAACTCTACTTTCTTCTGGTCCTGGGTTTCCTTGGTCTCAGTGTCAAAGATAGTATCTTGCCTATTTTCTTTGGGCTCCACCAGAAGTTTAAAAAAATATAAATGATAGAGATACTGGATTTATATCTTTGTATATCTGAAATTATTTCTAAATTGGAACTTGAAGTGGCTACCCAATGTTGAAAAATATCAGAAGGTAAGTTTTCTCATAAAGAATTAAAATTAAGCCTGACCAGTCAGTGGAGCAGTAGTAGATAGAGCATTGGACTGGGACACAGAGGACCAAGGTTTGAAACCCTGAGGTTGCCAGCTTGAGTGTGGGCTCATCCGGCTTGAGCATGAGCTCACCAGCTTGAGCATGGGGTCACTGGCTTGAGCATGAGATCCTAGACATGACCCCATGGTTACTAGCTTGAGCCCAAAGGTCTTTGGCTTGAAGCCCAAGGTTACTGGCTTGAGCCCAAGGTCACTGGCTTGAGCAAGGGGTCACTCACTGTGCTGTAGCCCCCCCCGGTCAAGGCACATAAGAGAAAGCACTCAATGAACAACTAAGGTGCAACAACGGAAATTGATGCTTTAATTTCTCTCCCTTCCTGCCTATCCCTATCTGTTCTCTCTGTCTCTGTCACACACACAAAAAAAGGACAAGTGGGGAAAGCGTATTTAAGAATTGTTGCTACATTAATACATAATTATAATTATGTTTCTGTTATATCACCACACCATTAGCTTTGAACCATGTCAACTTTAGTCTGCTTTTTGGCTTCCATTAATCAAATAATTACCTCTGTTATCTGCCTCACATTGGCCATGGAATTTTGGCCAGGCCATTTATTCTTATTTTCTGCTGCATCACAGTTTAGTGACTTAGTCAAAACAGTCATCTCGATGTCAAAGTAGTGGGGAGACTCGCATAATAAACTTCCATTGTTATTGTGGCCTGAATATCACCCTTTCATTTCGAAGTAGGATAACTGTTTTGCTAGGTAGAACAAGTTCTGATTCAGGACTGTTATAATTACATGTTGCCACAGTAAAAATGGGCAGGACAGGAGATTTTTTCAGGTACTCTTGCTTTCCAGGAAAATTCCCATCAGTTCTGATAAGTGTCAAGCCTGGCATCTTCCCCAGGCCTAAAGAAAACCTGTCATAATATCAGTTAAAATATTCTGATTGGAGGGAGAGCTCAGTCCATTCTATTTGCATGAGAAATCTCAGGGACATATCAGCAAATCTAAGTCCAGGCCAAACAATTAGTAATTCATTGGGGGAAGGAGTTGACATTTTACCTCCTAATACTATATAGTATCTGGGAGAGAGAGAGTTGGAAACTTTAGGACGTCCAAATACTCTTTTGAGTTTCAGATTTAAAAAGTATTTGTGGAACATCTACTTTTACATGTGTTTTATTTAAGTTTCAACATGATCATGTGCGAATTACATATACAACAACATGCATGAATTTCAGAATCATTATGTTGCATAAAGGGAAGGAAAGTTAAAGGTCAGAAATGGAATGATTTCATCCATATAAAGTTTGACAACAGGCAAAAATAATTTATGGCTAATGAAAGTCACATTTGTATACCCTTCTGACTATTTCTCAACTTACAGAAAAGAGAACCATGTGAGACTTACTATCCTGGAGTCAGTTTTCAGCCCTGCCACTCCCTCGCTTAGGTCAATTTCAGCTCTTTCATCTCTAAAATGAAATCCCCTTCCAGCTCCAATTTCCTGTATATTAACCACAAAACACATCATCCATGCTTTCTAAGGAGTCAGATTGACTGAACAGGGGCCAAGAAAACTATGTGGATGATGGACGCATTCTACATATTAACTGATATCATGGTTACACAGGTGTATATTTTGGTTATATCTCATCATGCTGTGCATTGAAACTCTGCAACTTTGCTGACTGTAGATATGAAAAAAAGAAAAGAGAATCTTTATGAGTTACTCTTATGACCCATATTTTAGTCATGAGACTACTGGAACTCAAGAAATGAAGTGATGATTCACCTGGGTCATTGTGAGTGTTGGGAAACCTGTATTATTCAATGAGAACTGCAAATTTTATCTTTTGAAAGGTGGGAAGATTTCCACCAGACCATTCATGATGGGCCTAATGCTTTTGTATTTATATTAGAAGAAAGGGAAGCAAAAATATACAAAGGTTTTCTATATTCTGTTCCATTTCTGTGCACATTTGCACTTTACGGAGGTAAATGGCAATGAGTTACTGCTTTTCTCTGGGAAAACAAAGAGAAAGGCTGTCCAGCGGGGGAGGTCATAGTGATGTCACTCAATCAATAGTGTGCTGAGACATCTGCTATGTAGAGAATGCTGATAGATGTTTTCCTGCAGGGAGGTGAAAAATTTGATATAGCAGCTTTCACAGTCTGTGAAGTAATTTCTAGATAAACACTTCTTATACAACTCACCCAGCATCTTTTATTTTTTCCTTTACAGGGACAGAGAGAGAGTCAGAGAGAGAGATAGATAGGGACAGACAGACAGAAAGAGAGAGAGGTGAGAAGCATCAATCATTAGTTTTTCGTTGCCGTCGCAACACCTTAGTTGTTCATTGATTGCTTTCTCATATGTGCCCTGACCGCGGGCCTTCAGCAGACCGAGCAACCCCTTGCTGGAGCCAGCGACCTTGGGTCCAAGCTGCCGAGCTTTTGCTCAAGCCAGATGGGCCCGCGCTCAAGCTGGCGATGTCCGGATCTTGAACCTGGGTCTTCCGCATCCCAGTCCGACCACTGTGTCACCGCCTGGTCAGGCTCAGCCAGCATCTTGTTAAAAAAACAGATTCTGATTTAATGGGTCTGAAGTGAGTCCATCAATTTGCAATTTTGATAGATTCCTAGGTGATGCTATTGTTGGTCCTTAGATCACATTTTGAGTGGCAAAGATGAGATTATTAGACTTTAGTGGAATCTACAATACCTAAGGTTTTAAGTTCAAAGGGAAAGCTAAAACCAGAGCCTATCATTATAAATCCCTAATTCACCCTCATATAAGAAACAAAACAAGAAGATATATAAATAAATACAGTGTGTCCGTAAAGTCATGGTGCACTTTTGACCGGTCACACGGTCAAAAGTGCACCATGACTTTACGGACACACTGTATAAACTAGTGAGACTAGGGAAAATATTTTTTGTAACTTTTATTCAAATTGGATGTTTATAATTATCTTAATGTGAGCAATTTATTCCATCTTTACTGCTATATTTTTATGTATAAAGGCTTAAGTTAATGTTTTTCTAAATTCCAGTCTAGCAGTAACTCTTCTAATCAAGGATACATTTGTAATGAAATTGTAGGATAAAATAGTGACCAATAGAAGTGTTTGATGACCATGACACACACACACACACACACACACACACACACACACACACACACACACACACACGTTAATTGTTCATGTTGTACCTATCCTCCAATATGGCCTTCAAAAATCCTTGCCTCATGGTATCCCAGCTATTGTGTGATCTTTTTCCACATTAAGTGGGACTTACCCTGTGAAGCCAAACAGATCATAGGAGACTTTCTGGCTTTTGGCTTGTTCTCTCTTTGATTGGTTATTCTTGCAGAAACCAGCCCCAGGTTGTGAGGGTCCCCAAGCAGCCCATGGAGAGCCCCACTTGGAAAGAACTGAGGGTCTCTGTTAACAGGCATGTGAGGGAGTGAATTATCATAGAAGTGAGTCTTTTAACTCCAGGATTTTGAAGCACTAGATGACTAATACAATGTTTGAAATGAGGGTAAATCTATATTTGGCAGACATAAGACTTTTGATTTGAAAAGGTATATTCTCTAGTAAGTCTAAAAAAAATTATCTAAATATAATCACATCCTATTTAAACTAACCCTAAGAGTTTTTCTGATTTCATGATTACTGGGTCTCAATCCCAAAGACATAGAAATTTTCAGTGGAGAAAATAGGACAAAAAATATAAAATCATAGATTGGTGCATTTATAATATATTAATGAATAAAAGCAGTAAGTTATCTGATCTATTATTAGTTACGTTCTATGCTCAGACATGTCTTGATTAAGCCTTAGGGATACTGGCAGAGAAGATAGATAGGGAAGGATAAAGATGAATTATTTTAAATAATTGATATGGGTTAATAATAAATTGATTTGGTATATAAAGAAGAAGGAAGGCTAGAAGACAACTTAAAGAATTTGTGCCTATTAGATTGAAGAATAATGACACACACGATTGAATGAAATAGATTAGTCGGGAAGATAAGGCAAGGTTTTGAAGCTTGGAAGAGGACAGGCGGTTCTATTTTGAGATATACTGAGTTTTCCTTAACAAGAAACCATGGCAGAAAAAACTTTCCTCTTGATTTTTTTTAAGTGAGAGGAGGGAAAATAGAGAGACAGAATCCCACATGCACCCCAACCAGGATCTACCCAGCAACCCCCATCTTGGGTCAATGCTTGAATCAACCAAGCTGTTAATTGCACCTCAGGCCAATGCTGGGACCAACTGAGCTATCCTCAGAGCCTAGGATACACTCAAACCAATCAAGCCACTGGCTGTGGAAATAGAAGAGAGAGAGAAGGGGAAGAGAGAGGGGAAGAAAAGCAGATTGTTGCTTCTCATGTGTGCCCTGACAGGAAATTGAACCCAGGATGCCCACACGTCTGGTCGACACTGTATTCATGGAGCTGCTGACTAGGGCCTCTTGATTTTTAACTGACCCTTTGTACTACATAAAAGTGATAATTTTCCTGTTGTCAAACCCCATCCCTGAAAAATAGACATAGCCAAGGTATCTATTTTACTTTTGTAAAAAACTTACCACATGTTTTAGCAATATGTACAATACTATAGAGTTAGGGATTGTCTTTTTAAAATTTTTTTTGAATTTATTAAAGTGACATTGGTTGATACAGTTATATAGGTTTCAGATATACATTCTATAACATATCATCTGTATATTGTATTGTATTGTGTTTACCACCCTAAGGGATTGTCTAAAGTCCAGCTTTCCCCCAACTGAAGCTCTGGTTCTTTCTAGCTGGAGCATATTTGATCATTGAATACTTTTCTTCATCTTGGCTGTTGGCCCAGTCCTCTGATGTTTAAAATTAGTCATTGCTTTGAAATGAGAATGTGTTTGTCTACATGTTTCTGATAAGCTTTTAACAGAGTGTCTATCCTTTGGTTGGTACTTGGTAGGGTTTAGCTTTTAGCTTTGAATGATTAGAAACCCAAAATTTTAAATTCACCATGGAGTGAAATGTATCAATAGAGTCAAACTCATAGGAGATTTATTTGTGAAACTGAATGCCAAAGTGTTAGTTGACAAATGAGCATACATGATTCTAATAAGTGGAACATTCAAGTATCTTTCATAACATTTCACCTCTGGAAGTGAGTTTAGCAATTAGAAAGTTACTTGGTGAATCTACAGTTGGAAGAGACTCTAGCTCAGTGGTTCTTAACCTTTTTTCCGGTACCGAACCCACCAGTTTCATATGTGCATTCACCGAACCCTTCTTTAGTGATAAATAAAATATTTATTTTTTCCAAATTCAAGACATAGGTATATGTTTTTTTACTGGTGCACAAAATGAGCCATGCGTGAACATCACCTTGCTCAAAGAACAAAACCAACAAAGTGCATGAACTCATAACAAATTACAGTATTACTTTATTCTGGCCTCCACGGCAGAGGCTTCTCCGAACCCCTGAGACCGACTCTTCGAACCCCTAGGGTTCGATGGAACCCAGATTAAGAACCACTGTTCTAGCTCTATAGAACAAATCATGTAGGTTGTGGTGGTTTGCAGAATATTTCTGCTGTACTCCAGAACAAAGTTTTTTTTTTAGCAACTGGAATAGTTATGCCTTTAATATACATTGTGTTCTCTTGCACAGGGCTAGCCCAAACAATGAGTTATAGCAAATATTTATAAAGAACCCACTATGCATCAGGCACTGTTCTAGAGGTTGAAAATGAAGTACTGAATAAGATGCAAGTTTTTACTCTCAGGGAACTTAAATTTTAATGAACAACTGAAATCTTGTTAGGTTCAAAATCTGTTTTAGTCTTCAACCTCTTTTTTAGTCTTTTGTCTTCCCATCACTCCCTTTAATAATTTTCAAAATCATAGTTTGTCTTTCATTAACTGTATTTTTATTTTATTTTTTAAAAACTTTTTATTTTATTCATTTTAGAGAGGAGACACAGAGTGAGAGAGAGAGAGAGAGAAAGGGGGGAGGAGCTGGAAGCATCAACTCCCATATGTGCCCTGACCAGACCAGTGCAGGGTTTTGAACCGGCGACCTCAGTGTTCCCAGGTCGACGCTTTATCCACTGCGCCACCACAGGCCAGGCTATTAACTGTATTTTTAGAGCATCTGCCCAATAAAATTTTAGAAAGAGAAATGAATGTAATAGAAAACATGTTTATAGATAACACTCTTGAGCTAAGTTACTTTGCTAAAGATGACTTTTTGGCTTTTTTTTTTTTACTTTGTAATGATAGCTGTTTATTTTATTTTATTTTTTTAGTGTATAGACTGTTATCAGTTTCAATAAGAAATGAATTAAATGAAAAAAACATGTGGCTAATCAAATAGTTAAATTACAATTATTCTATAGCGTTACATGTAAATAAACTTATTGTAGATGCTTAACAAATCAACAGAATTTTAATTTGATAATGAACTTCAAATACTTTACTTCAAAGACATTTGAAGCTAATAGGCTAATTATATGTTGCCTGAGGGAGAAAATATTTCCTTCAGCTGACTTATTGGTTTGTTGCCTTTTAACAAAAAAAAATTATGCTGTAATTACACAAAGGGTTAAAATGCTAATAACTTCAATCCTGAGGTTGGCTGTAATGGAGCAGAATGATTAATGGTCTGAGAGAAGCAACCACCCATCCACCTTTAGCCAGAGACCTGAAATATCATATTGACAATGTGGGAGTTTGAGTTATTCTATTTTTTTACCTCTTTAAATGTTGCAAAATGGTATTGTAATTGGATCCATGCTGTAGCTATCACTATGGTGGAGTCCTAAATGTTTGCTGATAGTTTTCTGGATTATTAATCTTTTAAAAACAAAAAATTTCTGTTATGCTAATATACTCATCAGTGAATTATTATGCCACAGCTTTCTCCAAAAACTAATTTCTGTAATTGAGTATGAGGGTCAATAAGAGAAACATTGGAACTCCATCAGAAATCCTGCGAAGTCAAGGCAAATCACCACTTAGCCATATAATTCCCTCTTCCCAACCTTGTCATTGGAAGCATTACAAATGGAAGATGGGAGCTTATCGTTGGAACAATATAAGTTGGTATGAAGACGTTTATATACAAATCTTGAGATAGGGAAGTCTATATATCATGGGTACCATTCTGAGACATGAAACCAAGACATGGTTATTAGTGTTATCTTTCTTTACAATATTTTCTGCTCTAGTTCTAACACCAAAAGGCTGCCACACTCAGAATCTGACTTCTCTGCCCTGAGATGAAAGAGCTGTCCTTGTAGGTTGGTTGAGCATGGGAAAGTTTTGAGTGGTCTTGGAGCCCAGGCTTAAGAAAGCTTGTCAGCCGGGGATTCCAATGGCAGAATTGGAGCTGGGGTGACATCATCAGCTCTTTGTAACCATGAGTGTTGCTGATAGCAGTGGCCCAGAGACTTGAGAAAGCTTCAGAGAGCTACTTGATTAGGCCGTGCAAATTGAGGGTAGGACTAAGTAAAGTTTGAGACCTAAACATTTTGTTTTGAAGAAGGCAGTGTTATTTCTATGATCGTGTTTCTTTTTGGGTGGGTGGGTGGTAGGAGGCTTTATTTTTTTGGTAGATCCTTTCAGTCATTATAGATACTGCTGCACTGTTAATAAAAAATATATGCTTCTCTGCATTAAAAAAAAATCTAAGAATGTGATGGCTGAAGTCTCAGCTCAAGTATCTCCAAAAACCTTGTTGTTCATTCTCTGACCTTTTCATGTGTTATTTCATGTGATTGTTTTCCGGATCAATGCCATTCTCTATCTGTGAGTTTCTGTGCTAAAAGCGTTTTTGGAGAGTCTGATTTCTTCAGAGCCATGTTCTGGGATCTGTATGTCCCACTGGCACTCTGGATATGACTGGACACCCTTCACCCTGGGGGCTGGACTTGCGATGTCCAGCGTGCTAGCAGGCTGCTGTCACCAAGCTCTTGGTAAAATCATCAGCGGTCTCCACCAGCATCTATTACACAGGCCAGGAGTGACCTTGGGGTCTAATTTTGGAATCCCTAGCCTCCTGCAGGCTTTTTCTCTACTTAGGTTAGAGAGTTGGTCTCAGTGCTTTAACCAGAGGACTAATAATATAGGAGATTCAGCATGTATGGGAACAGGAAGGGGATAGACACGGGGGGATGCAAATGGTGTGCTCTTTCATTTCTTGTTCTTATAAGAATGCTCAGTAGATTGGTACATTGGCATGCCCAGGAAGCTAGTTAGAAATACAGACTCTTGAACCCCACCCTAGTCCTGCTGAATCAGAATCTGCATTTAAGATGATACTCTAGTAATTAACACAAAAGTGAAAGCCTGAGAAGCCCTGCTTTAGTTGATTGCCATTAATTACCCTTGGGTTACTCCTATACCAGTGGTTCCCAAACTTGTTTTGCATTATACTAGGGGAGGTCCCCAAAAAACTAAAGTTGCTCTCATCCTAGAGGCTGTGATTTAATTGGTCTGCGGTGTGGCTTGGGGCACTCACAGGAAGCTTGAAAAGATGATCAGACTGGAATGTGCAGCCAAGTTTGGGAACCACTGCCCTCCACCTTCTGTATTGGTTTTATTCTGTTTGAAAAGATTTCTTAAGGTCCCATGCTATCCTGTTTGGGTTGTAGTTTTCTCTGTGTGTCAATTCTATTTCGTATGCTCCTTTCTTATTTTGTAGAAATTTTTGTAAAACTCTGTTCCATTAATAGTATGTGTTTCCTTTATTCTCTGATATTGTTATGTATTTTAATTTTATTCTTTAAAACTTTCCAGAGGAAACTATAATCCAGGTCAGGTAGTTGTATGTTGCTTATAGATAAGCATATCTTTTACTCCATTTTTCTCTTCCACTGCCCTTTCTACTTCCTGCCATGACCTGATTTTTTAAAATCCAATATGGCTACACCATTTTCAAGCCCTCGTTTTTAGCGTTTGGTCTACCTTTTAGCTTCCTCCTTGTATCTATTGGCATTCCTGAGGACTGCAGTGATAGGGTTTTTCAGCAATGGCACTATTGACATTTTTGATCCAGAGAATTATTTCATGTGGGTGACAGTTAGATATTGAGCAGAACCCCAGATTTCACTCAATAGCTCCAAGTAGCCCTCCATATCACCCTCCTTCCCCCCTATTTGAGACATAAATAGTTCCTGGATTGCGAAATGTTCCGTACAGGGCAAAATTCCCTCTGGGTTATGGAGCACTGAGCCATAACGTTGTCAAGCATTCTCAATGGCTAATAAATACTGCAGTGAGTACATTTATAAAATATTATTTCACAAGGGAGACAGTCTTTACTATCTTCATGACAGGTCCATATATTTTTTCTTCATCGATTTTGTTCTGGGATTGTCTTGAGTTCATGAAATTTTATTCTTTACTATTAAATGGCTCAGCTCATACAGAATGAAATGCGATTTAATTGCTATGAGTTTGTAACAGCTTTTATATGAAGAAATTCAGAAAGAGAGGGAAGGAAAGAGAGAATAAATGATTATAGCTCAGGGCTCTCGATATTAGAGTAAGAAAAAAAATGACGAGTCCACTAATGATCACTGTTTGGATTGAACTATGGTTAAAATGACCCTCGTCTGGAAAAAAGAACACATTAATCAACTTGCTGATTTTTCAGTTCTATTTCCAAGGTTAAATATGTGAGGATTCTGTCTTAATTATAGTCTTTTTAAGATGAAAAGAGTGTAAATTAGAATGTGTCTACATGAGTAGACTATATTTCTTTTATTTCATCCCAGGGAACTTAGCTCACCCAGCACTTCCTTAAATACTTGCAGCTCTAATGAACCACAGACCCTCTACAGACACATTAGAAAAACAAATAATTGAAGTATAAACAGTAGCGCATATCCCGGGCTTCCTGCTTCCTTTCCCTACTGATAGAATCAGCTGGCAACAAGATAGATCATAATTGTAACAGCCACAGGACACACGCAGTAGTATTCATGGAAGGAAAATTCATGTTTCTAAGGGGAAACTTCATCTTAGGGACACAACTGTGTATCCTTTAAGCTACATTTGGCATGGCTCATTCAATTCACACTTCTGAGCCAAGACTGTAGTTAATGCTGCAAGTCTTCTATGTGATTGAAGAAGGCTGCAGATGGGTTGGGAGTGCTTGAAGCAGATTCACAACTGGAAACGGAATTGCCACCCAGATGAAGAAGGCTCTTGCTCAGCGGAGATTTAAAAAGTGTTTTCTGTTATGCTTTGCATTTCTTTTCTTTTTCATTTTTAAATGTATTTTTATTTATTTTATTTATTCATTTTTAGAAAGAGATGAGAGAAAAAGAGAGGAGCGGGGGAGGAGCAGGAAGCATCAACTCAGATATGTGCCTTGACCAGACAAGCCTGAGGTTTCGAACCTGCGACCTCAGAGCCATGCTTTGCATTTCTAAAACCAGCAGTTGCGCACCAGCTTTTCTCCCCCTTGAACCATGTGAGGAAGGCTTCATTTTTGCACCTGCTGCCTGGGTCCTTCCCCAGGACTGGCCCTTCAGTGCCTCTCATCTCCGCTCCCTGGGTTATGTTGCTAACATGATGATGGAGACACAAAAAACTTTCTTTGGCCAAACACAAATGATAGAACAAATGAAAGAGGGAAAGTGTGCATCAGAACTTACTTTATTTTAGGGAGCATTGTTTTGTTGGTTTGGGATTTGAAAGTCATAGATCTATTTAATTTCATTTCAGTTCACCCTCTTCACCTTTTCTCTCCCCTTCACTAAACTGATCGTAATGACCTGTTTTGGAAACTGTAGCAGCCAATAGACTTGCCCCTGTCATTTGGCTTCCAGTTCTACCTATAACATATGTGTTCTTTCCTCTAAACAGTCTGAACGTCTCACTTTGTCCACCTTTGCTCTGGCCTGAAATATCCAAGCAACAGAGTCAATGGTATAGTTGGATTCTGAAGTTTATAGAAATTGCCTCCATTGTTCACGTTCTGTTTTTGTTTTGTAAGTTACATCAACTGATGCTTCATGCAATAGCATGGGCTTTTATAATAAACATTTTGAAATAAACGGACACCTATATGCTGTCTTTAAAGACAGGGCAAATTTATAATAATAGTTACGATAATAATCGGTCTAGTTATTGCCCATTTGTCCAACGTTGTCTGTATGCTAGAACACATAATTTTCTACATGTCACCACATTTTTATCCTCACAACAATCCTATAATATAGGGCCAAGTTTTAGCCAGCCTTCATCCACTAAGTTGGACTTTTCAAATCCAACTCTGGACATGGTGACAAATAATGTGAATTTTAGGTGATCTTAAAGGGGACAGAGATGAGCATCATCAGGAGTGCTGACATCATCAGCCAACTTTATGCTAACTGTCCCTTGTTGTCTCTCCCTCTATCTAAATTTCCCCTCCACAGCAGGAAAATGACAGCACCCCTCTGCTCCCCCCCACCCCTCTGCTTTCCCAGGAACCCTCATGATTATACCATCTTTCTTGCTTTGTTGCTCCTGTCCTTAGTGCCATCTTAAGTCTTCCTTCAGCTGCCTGCCTCCCCCTGAATGCACAGTTTGCCTTAGGTTAACATCGTCCTCTTAACCCGGAGCTCTGATGAAAAAATTTGTACTTTGTTTATGTATCTGAAGAAATGAAGGCTTAAGATCCCTCAGCTCATAAATAGCAGATCTGGTTTGAATCAGGGCCTCTCTCACTCTAAAGACTGTGACCTTTCCTTCTAATCAGTTTTCCTTACCATTCTATCATCTGTGTATCATCCTGTTTATGCCACGGCTCAATGTCCGATTTTATAAATTTCTAATCAACGCTATTTGAGCAGAGTGGTTACTAGGAACCCTGGTGGATGAGTCCAAGTTGTACCCAGAGAAGTTTAATGGGTGGGAAAAACTTGTTAACTCGGTTGTTTATTTTAAAATGAAACAAAAAATCCCTCAGGTTATAAAGTTGGAGGCCTGGTAATTAAACAGGCATCCCGAGGTGCATTCTTTAAAAAGACTTGCTAGACTAAAGGATTTCTTCTTCATCCACCCACATGGCCATTTTTACTGACTGATCTGCCTTTAGGGAAATCAATACAGTTGCTCAGCATCTCAACATCTACAGATGTCACTGGCCCCAAGGACTTAGCTTTTCTTTTGCCCCGGCTGAGTGAGCCACAGTGAATCAATGAGATTTTATTGTTGCTGTTGATGTAATGAAAACGCTACTTGGCAGTCTCTTGCAGTTAAGTCTACGCACCAACCTCCACACAGTGGGATGGGGATAGTGTGCTCTGCCATGTTTTCTTAGCTTGTTCCTTCCAGAAGTGCATCCGAGGCCTCACATCTCACCCTGTTAGTCAATGCTTCTCCCTTTGGGTTGTGTATTGGTACCACTGAGGGCACTTTTTAAAGAATATTGGTGCCTAGACCTCATGGCTAGTCACTTAAATCAGAATTCCAGGGATTTGGGAGGAGTCTATTGTTGAATCTCTGGGTTCTACAACACGATTATGTTAAACTAAGTCACTAAATCCCAGTGGGCTGATTATTGGACAGGTTAGCCTAGGGGATAGAAAGTACAAGTCTGATTCATCGAGACCTGAAAAAGCACCTTTCAGGATATCACGTGCTTCTTTTCTCTGAAAGGTACTTTATCAGTTTTATTTTAGAAAATGTATTAACCAAACAAACTTAGACTCACTGCCCCTTACCAGAGCCTAATAGGTAATGCTGGAAAATTGAGTGACTGTTGATAATAGGAAAATGGAAAAAGTAAATTTGTGAGAAAACGCCCACATCACCACATGAATTACAATCACTTTGTTATACAAAGGTGTGTTGTGTTCTTTCCTTGTTATTTCAGGATACTTGGCAGGACAATACTTGCTCAGGGACATCTTCCTTTTCACAACAAATTACTCTGCTAAGCACGTGTGTTGACTCTTACTCCCATTTTGGAAGGAAAATCTTCCTCTTTCTGGCTTTCTCTAACCTTTCTGCTCCCCTGTCCATTCAATTTCATTGAAAAGATGAACTGTATTTTTTTTCAGATTTTTAAAATCAAGTCATTTCTTTTATTTCTCCCTGCTCCCTTTCACTTTTAAGTTTGGTGAATCAAATCAGTGACTTAAATTTCTTCCTTCAGTTCATCAACAAATTAACACACACACACACACACACACACACACACACACACACACACACACACACACACGGAAGGAGGGAGGGGAAAAGGAGAGAGAGAGAGATTGAGAGAGACTATGTCAACTCTACATCTCTCATAGAGAAGTCCTGCAATTTCTATTTCCTGGTACATAATTACTTATATGTGAGGCAATAATGATGCCTGAGGGGGAAAAAGGACATTTCCAAATGCATTTCTTTGGCTGAATCTGGCTGCTCTTAGAAGAGAGCTATGTTTATGTTACCAAAATGAACTCTTATTTTCTCTTTTTATCGTTAAATGTGTACTCTGACCCCCAAAGTGACTTCATGTAGATAAATGCAATTCTAATGACTATTGATTAGGAAATCTTAGTCTTTCATTTGGCTGCAGTTCCCTCTGATAAGGTAGAAATAAACAAAGTGGCAGGCATGTGCTATGTTTCCCTAATGAGCTGAGGGTGGACCAAGGAGGGCGAGAGACATGTGCACCAGAGCTGAACCATCCCCTGGAGTAAGGAAGGCACAGCCTACCTGCAGCCTCATGCAAAGTGGCCCAGCAGAGTCCAGCTTGGATCAGCCAAACCATACTCACCTGCAGACCCATCAGCAAGAAATAAATGCTTCTTGATTTATAAGCCGCTGAGTTTTAGAGTAGTTTGCCACTCAGCATCATTGTAAAATATCTGATCACTGTACTATCTGTTTGAAGCCAGAACATCATAAGCAATTGCTAAGTTCCTTCCTGAAACTGCCAAATGCAACCTCTGTTCAGGAACAAAACTGAGGTGTAGTGAGCTAAAGCCACCTGCCTGTGCTCCCACAATTCATGGTTCGCATGGCTGAGAGTTCAGGTCAGGATGCCTGATCCTGTGAAGTGTGAGTGTGGCCATCAGACTTACTGCCTGCCCATTCAGACGGACATGTCATTTCAACTACCAGCCCTTCCCCCAGGAGCCTTTTCTGCCATGTGACAAAGGACTGCCCATGGACACTTTGCTACTATGGCATTTTTCTAAAATGATTTGAGATGCTTTTCTCTCTACTTCAGATAGCTCTTCTCTCTGAAACTGCTTCACAAATTTCTGGAAATCATAATTTGTTTTCCAAAAGCTGCTGTAAGTCATAATTCTTTCCCCAAATGCAAGTGACTGTCCTCAACACCATCTCAGTTCATAGCAAACTGTTGGAAAAACCGGGCAAATCAAATGAAAATTAATTTAAGTTTGGGATTGTTTAATTCAGGACATATTACCAGTAGGTTTTGAGTCACCATAAGAAAGACTAAAAGTGATGTTTATTGAACAATCCTTTTCCATTGTTCAATAAAAACGTTAAATTATATTCAATAGATGCTTTTACAAAGGGCTGAGGCGTATTTTAAATTTTAGAAAAATGCCAAAGGATCCAGAAGGAAAGCAGAAAGAGGGAAAGGGGATGATAGGCTTAAAAAAAAATAAGAAAAGTGCCATCTGAAGTTGTTAAACATATTTTAAGTTATTGTTTAAAAGAATGATAAATCCAACCATGACTCATTCACTGAGACCTGGTAAAATTTCTACTATATAGCATTCCAGTTATTTTTGAGGTACTTAAAGAAATTTACAAAGATGTTAAGTCACATTACATACTTTATAAACTTTTGATGAAGTATGCTATCAGATAGCATTATACTTATTTGGTTGATGGACACGATGGGCCTAATTTTTTACACAATTACATTAAAATCATAGAATACCGTGAGGATAAAACCAGAAGTTACATCCTCTGAATAACACCTGGGTATGTCCTAAATTTTCTGACCAACTTGCTTCTGAATAGATATATCTATCTCTATAAAACTTTAGAGACAGAACTTGATTGTCTGACACCAAAGCCTTTATTTTTTCCCTATGCATTTTCTTTTCTGCCCGAAGTAGGTACCTGAGAATTACCCACAATTCATTTCTCCTCTTACACCCACATGGCCAGTCATCTAGTATTATAAGTATGCCATCTGAACAGCTTCTGAACTCGCCTCCTTCTACTGCCTTCTTCAGTCCTTTGTGCTTTCTTGACTGTCTGTGGCTTGAACCCTTAACCCCTCTTCAGGCCTTCATTTCCTCTCATGCCATTTCATTCTTTTTTTTAAAAATTACAGTTTACACTCAATATTACTTTGTTTTAATTTCAAGTATACAGCATAGTGGTTAGACACTCACATAATTTACAAAGTGACGCCCCCTCCCCCAATATTCAAACACCCACCTGACACCATACGTAGTTGTTGCAATATTATTGTCTATATTTACTATGCTATAATTTGCATCCTTGTGGCTATTTTGTACTTCTTAATCCCTTCACTTTTTCATTGAACCCTCCAACTCTCTCAACCTCCCCTCCCCTCTGGCAACTATTAGTCTGTTCTCTGTCTATGAGTCTGTTTCTGTTTTATTTGTGTATTTTGCTCTATCGATTCCACTTATAAGTGAAACCAGATAGTACTTGTCTTGCTCTGTCTGGCTTATTTCACTTAGCATAATACTATCTCACTCTTCATTTTATCTCTAACATTATTTTCTTTAACACTCAAATATAATTAATCACTTTACTCTCACACTTAAAAACCTCCAGGACCCCTTTCAGTTTATAAAGAAAAATCCAAACCTCGTTTTATGGGTTAGGAAGTTTCAGTACATCGAGCCCAACCTGCTTCTCCAAGTCTGTCTCTTGTCATCTTTCCATGTGCATGGCCTGTATTCCCTAGCCTTGCATGCTTCCTGATTTTGTACTTGCTGATCTGTCTGTCTAGGATGCCTGCCCATGTCTCCCTTTCCTACTTGGTATATTTCCATTAACCTTTTACACTGTTAAACCTTGACTCTACTCAAGTATAGATTTATTTGTATAAATTTCCCTAAATCTTCCGAGAAAAATTAGGTGTTCTGAGTTCCTTACTTTCCTAGCATTATCTATCTATTTATCTACCTATCTATTCATTTATCTAACTATAAAGTATATAACCTTTAAAATTCTATTTATAAATCTCCCCCTAGACTTAGACCTTCATTTATCTCAATACAATACCTTCAGCACACTAGCACAGGAAATTTTACTTGGAAGATTTTTAATGAAATGTCTTTTGAATGAATTCATAATTTTTCAGTGCTTTTGAAAAGCAAAAGAAAAGGCTTTCTTCTTCTGAATGCTTATTCCTGTCTTACAGAGGGCTTAAATTTATTTTAAATCCTATGTTACAATTAAGAGTAAAAAGCATGTTTTTTTTTTTTATTTTCTACTTCCTGTTATCATCAAGCTGATGGAAGTAAGCTGATACTGCTGATCTGTCACTAGCTATACTCCAGAATTGGTCAGAAATTTCACATTTTATTAACACAAGTTGCCACATCTTTCTCAGTTACATGAATTATTAAGTTCAGTATTCATGGCCCATATGACCAGGAAAATTATATTTGGCATACCTAGAAAAGTCAGACGATGATCCCAAAGTAGGTTAGAACAGTTAGAAAGAGTAAGGGGTATTAAAATATGTAACATGTAAGAGTTCATTTCCTAAAAGAAATTATAAGACCCAAAATCTCATCAAGTTGTGCTAAATATAGGACCTAAATAATGTTACCTCTAGGTTTTTAAGCTGCAGGGCAAAATTAGGAACTGGGAATGTTGGGTAGTGACAAAGTTTCTTTTTAGGTACTCATCCTGAATAAGCTAATTAGATATACTCCAGGAAATTCCTGGCCTGGTTAATGGCATCTGAAAGAGGACAAAGAGAAATTAGGGCACATGTACTAGATCTGTAGTTGGTAGCAAATACAAGTCTGTTAAGATTATGAAATTTCCATGGTATGGCTCTTTTACAAATTTTAATGAATTTTTAAATGTCTAGGAAATATAGTCCATGCAAAAATTTTAGACATCTTTTGAAAATTATCTCTTCAATTCTTCAGTATATTTTTATATAATATCTGCTCATATCTTTTGATGTTTATTCCTAGGATAATTGCATGGTTGATTGGATCAATGGACAGTTGGTTAGATAGTTTGAATCATTGCTTATGCTCTAAACAGGATCATTTCTTGTCTATTTTCTTTTTTCAAAATTTTTATTGATTTTAATTTATTGTGTTTACATAGATTCAAGTGTTCCACCGAATATATCTCCCCTTCACCTCCATGTTCCCCTCGATGCCCCCCTTACCCTTTCCCCCAATGCCTTCTCCCCTGTCCTCCAGGATTTGCTGTCCTGTTCTCTATAATGCTGTGTTATCTATATATCATTTTATTAATCTCTTTCCCTTCACTGATCCCATCCTCTCATCCCTTTCCCTCTGTCTGCTTTCCCTCTGGTTACTTTGATCCCGCCTCTGTTTGTATTCCATTCTTCAGTTCACATTGTTCATTAGATTCCTCAAATGAGTGAAGTAATATAATATTTCTCTTTCTCTGCCTGGCTTATTTCACTTACCATAATAGTTTCCAGGTCCATCCATGTTGTCGCAAAAGGTAAGATTTCCTTCTTTTTCATGGCTGTGTAGTATTCCATTGTGTGTATGTACCACAGCTTTTTAATCCACTCATCCACTGACGGACAGTTGGGCTGTTTCCAGATCTTGGCTGTTGTAAACAATGCTGCAATAAACATGGGGTGCATTTCTTTATATAAATCAGTGATATGGTGTTCTTGGGACATATTCCTAAAAGTGGGATGGCTGAGTCAAAAGGCAGTTTCATTTTTAATTTTTTGAGAAATCCCCATACTGTTTTCCACAGTGGCTGCCCCAGTCTGCATTCCCACCAGCAGTGCAGGAGGGTTCCCTTTCTCCACATCCTCGCCAGCACCTATCTTGTGTTGTTCTGTTAATGAGCGCCATTCTGACTGGTGTGAGGTGATATCTCATTTCTCTAATCATTAGTGATGTTGAACATTTTTTTATCTGTCTATTGGCTATCTGTATGTCCTCTTTGGAGAAGTGTCTATTCATTTCTTTTGCCCATTTTTTGATTGGATTGTTTGTCTTCCTGGTGTTGAGTTTTACAAGTTCTCTATAAATTTTGGTTATTAACCTCTTATCAGAAGTATTGTTGAATATGCTATTTCATTGTGTGGTTTGTCTTTTTATTTTGCTCATATTGTCTTTAGCTGTGCAAAAGCTTTTTAGTTTGTTATAGTCCCATTTGTTCATCCTGTCCTTTATTTCACTTGCCCGTGGAGAAAAACAGCAAATATATTGCTGCAAGAGATGTCGCAGAGCTTACTGCCTGTTTTCTTCCAAGATGCTTATGGTTTCACAACTTACATTTAAGTCTTTTATCCATTTTGAGTTTATTTTTGTGAATGGTGTAAATTGGTGGTCTAGTTTCATTTTTTTGCAAGTACATGTCCAACTTCCACACCACCATTTGTTAAAGAGACTATCTTTACTTCAATGTATGCTCTTACCTCCTTTGTCAAATATCAATTGGCCATAAAGGTGTGGGTTTGTTTCTGGGTTCTCTGTTCTGTTCCATTGATCTATGTGCCTGTTCTTATGCCAGTACCAAGCTCTTTTGAGTACAATGGCCTTGTAGTATAACTTGATATCAGAAAATGTAATACCACCCACTTTATTCTTCTTTTTCAAGATTGCTGAGGCTATTTGTGTTCTTTTTTGGTTCCTTATAAATTTTTGGAATATTTTTCTATATCTTTGAAGTATGCAATTGATATTTTAATTGGTATTGCATTTAATCTATAAATTGCTTTGGGTAATATAAACATTTTAATGATGTTTATTCTTCCCATCCATGAACACAGTATATGCTTCTACTTGTTTGTATCTTCCTTGATTTCTTTTATCAATGTTTTATAATTTTCTGAGTATAAGTCTTTAACCTCCTTGGTTAAATTTACTCCTAGGTACTTTTTGTTGTTGTTGCAATAGTGAATGGGATTGCTTGCTTAATTTCTCTTTCAGACAGTTCATTGTTGGTATATAAAAATGCGTCTGATTTCTGAATATTAATTTTATATTCTGCCACCTTGCTGAATTCATTTATCAGGTCCAGTAGTTTTCTGATTGAGACTTTAGGGTTTTCTATGTATAGTATCATGCCATCAGCAAATACTGATAGTTTTACTTCTTCTTTTTCAATTTGGATGCCTTTTATTTCTTTTTCTTTTCTGATTGCTGTGGCTAGGACTTCCAGAAATATGTTAAATAAGAGTGGTGAAAGGGGTCACCCCTGCCTTGTTCCTGATCTTAAGGGGATTGCTTTTAATTTTTGCCCATTGTTTATGATGTTGGCTGTGGGTTTGTCAGATGGCTTTTATCATGTTGAGGTATGTTCCCTGTATTCCCACTTTGTTGAGAGTTTTGATCATGAATGGGTGCTGAATTTTATCAAATGCTTTTTCTGCATCTATTGAAATTACCATGTGATTTTTATCCTTCCTTTTGTTTATGTGATGAATCACATTGATTGATTTGTGAATATTGCATGAGCCTTGCCTCACCAGAATAAATTTCACTTGATCATGATGTATGATTTTTTTCATGTATTGCTGCATCCAGTTGGGTAATATTTTGTTGAGAAATTTAGCATCTAAATTCATCAGGGATATTGGCCTATAGTTTTCTTTCTTTGTAGTGTCTTTGCCTGGTTTTGGAATAAAGATTATGCTTGCCTCATAGAAGGAGATTGGAAGTCTTCCCTCCTCTTGATTTTTTGAAATAGCTTGAGAAGGATAGGAGTTAGTTATTCTTTGCATATTTGGTAGAATTCACCTGTGAAGCCATCTGGCCCAGGACTTTTGTTTGTTGAGAATTTTTTGTTAACTGTTTCAATCTCAGTTGTTGTAATAGGTCTGTTTAGGTTTTTAGATTCTTCCATATTGTTTTTAAAAAGATTATATGTTTCAAGGAAGTTGTCCATTTCACCTAGGTTGTCTAATTTTTTAAAAATGTTTTGTTTGTTTGTTTATTTATTTATTTATTTTTACAGGGACAGAGAGAGAGAGTCAGACAGAGGGATAGATAAGGACAGACAGATAGGAACAGAGAGAAATGAGAAGCATCAATCATTAGTTTTTTATTGCTGTTGCGACACCATAGTTGTTCATTGATTGCTTTCTCACACATGCCTCGACCGCGGGCCTTCAGCAGACCGAGCCACCCCTTGCTGGAGCCAGCGACCTAGGGTCCAAGCTGGTGAGCTTTTTGCTCAAGCCAGATGGGCCTACACTCAAGCTGGCGAGCTCAGGATCTTGAACCTGGGTCTTCCGCATCCCAGTCCGATGCTCTATCCACTGCGCCACCGCCTAGTTAGGCGGTTGTCTAATTTTTTAGCATACAGTTCTTCATAGTATTTTCTTACTATTCTTTGTATTTCTGTTGTGTCAGTTGTTACTTCTCCACTCTCATTTCTAATTTTATTTATTTGAATCCTCTCTCTTTTTTTCTTGGTGAGTCTGGTTAATGGTTCATCAATCTTGTTTATCTTTTCAAAAAACCAGCTCTTGGTTTGATTGATCTTCTGTATGGTTTTTTTTTTTTTAGCCTCTATGTCATTTATTTCTGCTCTGATCTTTGTTATTTCCTTTCTTCTAGTACCTCTGGGCTTTACTTGCTGTTCTTTTTTAGATGCAGGGTTAAGTTGTTTATTTGAGGTTTTTCTTGCTTCTTATAGGATGGCTGTAATGCTATGAACTTCCCTCTCAGGATTGCTTTTTCTGTGTCCCATAAATTTTGAGTTGTTGTATGTTCAGTTTTATTTGTTTCAAGGAAATTTTTTATTTCTTCTTTGATCTCATTGTTTACCTATTTGTTATTTAATAACATGGTATTTAGTTTCCAAGTGTTTGAATGTTTTTAAGTTTTTCTATTGTAGTTAATTTCTAGTTTTATGCCATTGTGATCCAAGAAGATGCTTGATATGATTTCAATCTTCTTAAATTTATTGAGACTCATTTTGTGTCCTAATATGTGGTCTATCCTAGAGAATGTGCCATGAGCGCTTGAAAAGAATATATTCTGCTGCTTTAGGGTGTCTTATCTATTTTGAAATTTCTTATTAAAGTATAGCATATTACCACATTTTACAGGTAAGTTTACATCTACATAATGTAGACTTAAAAATTATTACTGTGAGTAATCTGATCTTGCTCTAAATCTCAGACTTGTTTACTTGTCATGAAATAAAATAACTTTAATCTTTTAAATTTAGACATGTTGTCTATCATGCTAGTTAAACAACCCTTTTAAATGATACTCTTAATTTCCTGTGCTCTTTATTCTGTCTTCTTTCTAAAGTCGTACATGGGCCTATTGCCATGAGAGAAGTGAATGTTATATGACTCAGGAAGAGAATGGTCAGGATCCTCAAATGTGTTCTCATAAGGCTATGGTTCTCGAAGGTTATGTCTTATTATAGCTATTTGCTGTTCACCCTGATGGCATATCTGCTGAAGTTAGATACTGGGATTTATGATTTGTGTTCTTACTTTAGTTAAGAAAATTGATAACTCTCTTTATGACTGGATCAGTCTTTGACTTACACTGGCTCTCAAGTCTGTGCCATATTCACGTTTTTTAGGTCATCTCATTTTTTACCATGATCCGTCCCAAAGCAGAATGGTGACTTTCAATTTTGTTGCCTTCTGTTCCTCCTCGAGGGTCTGAAAGAAATTCTGGATACTACTACTGAAAACTAGGAATCAGAAAAGCTAAGTCAGGGTTTTGCCTGCCAAGTTTGATAGTTACAAAGATGGAAGATACTGTTATTGAAATAGGTTTTTAATTTCAATGGAAATAATGGGATTCTGAGGATGGAGACAGGTAAATTGCCTTTCAAAATTCTGGAAGGGAATGGTGCAAACCTAGACTAACAAAGTGGATTGATCCTCAAACAACTTTGAAAGTGAACAATAGACCATAGAGTCTCTAAGACCATGGTAGGATGTCAGTCCACTAATATCTTTCTTAATCTAAATAACTGAAGGTAAATCTCTGAACAGAGAGATGATTTGTATCACCATTCTCAGGCATCTTTAATAAAGTGACAACTGGGTCCCTTTAAAGAAGGACCAAGTTATAACATCTCAGGTTTTTAATACGACTCCTTAAACATCCCCATGGGCACCTGAGACCATTTACTAATATGATTCTGACTTGGGACAAGAGACACATTTAGACTTTGGAAGCAATACTAAATATTCATTTTGAATTAATGCCAGTTCTTTGGAATTCTCAATAATTTTATGGTCTACTGGTCATTGAGAGACTCATGAGAATCAAGAAATAAATGGAGGTTTTCACCAAGTCTATCTTGTCATAGGCTCAGCACATTAATGAACTAATGGTATAGATGTTCTCCAAGTTTCTGAATATATAGTTGGCACAATCCCCACTTCTGGCTCTCTGGTTTATGAAGTAACAGCTTTTATAGTGGAAACATCAAGAGAAAGACACTTGAGTGTTTCTTTCTTATAAAAATCATAACTCAAAGTGGTGCTGCATTCACGGGACAGTTATAATAGTTAACATAATTTTTTAAAAGATTTGAATGATGAAAAAGCATGGAGGATACTCTATCACAGTGGTTTTCAACCTTTTTACACCTGGGGACCAATGAAAATAGGAGAATTATTTTTGGGACTGCTAAGGCA
Source organism: Rhynchonycteris naso (assembly GCA_037038555.1). Classification (NCBI taxonomy): domain Eukaryota; kingdom Metazoa; phylum Chordata; class Mammalia; order Chiroptera; family Emballonuridae; genus Rhynchonycteris; species Rhynchonycteris naso. The sequence continues at coordinate 54,651,042 of CM073004.1, forward strand.
GGAATCACCCTGATCATAGGCAGGTTTGACTAAGATCATTGGTTCTATAATCTTCATACATCAGAGTGGTTAACTTTCTTGTGGACCAGCATGAAAAACACTACTCTATCATATTCTCATTTAAAGTTCCTTCTTGGCCTCAGCTGAAAATAGATGTATTTTTAAGAATGACAGACTGTTAAAAAATTAATAGTGACTTTAATAAAAAAAAGTTGTTCCAGATATATTTATTTTTTTCAATCCTGGAAAAAATTTACACATGCCCTAACACCTGTGCTTTAGTCTGGATGAACTACTGATTTGTATTCCAGTTGAGTAATTCTCTCTTCTGCTGTATCAAACATACTATAAAAATAACCTATTGAGTTCTTAATTTTTGTTGCAGTATTTTTAATTTCTAGAATTTCCACTTAATTCTTTTTGAATAAGGTTGAGTTGGCTCATAAAATTCTCTGAAATATATTTATCACAATTACTTTAATGTATATACCTAATTACTAATAACTTTGTCATCTATGGGGCATATTCCATTGTTCTATTTTGTCTCTTATTCATGTTTTTTGATATACCTTATACTTTTAATTCAAGTCTTTACTTGCTGTATAAAAAAATGTGGATGTTCTGAGTAATGTTGGGATAGAACCACTTAATCCAATCAAAAGTGAGGCTCAATCTATTTCTGATTCCTCTGTACTTTGGGGGTTTATCCCTCGAAGGTTTTCAACTGAGAGTGTAGGCAAATCCCACATTCTAATTTTTATTTGGCCAGCGTTGTGAGACTACCAGAAGAAACTCCACTCTAAATTACTTGGGCTTTCTGCATGGATTTTTAGCTTTCTAGCCCTGACAACTTGAGAATTTAGTAAATACCGTTTAGGGAAACCAGTACTGTTCCTTCTTTACATTTTTCTTCATTACCTTTCCTTCAGATCTTGGCTATTCTAGTTTTAACTACCTTTCTAGCCCTGAATTCTCAATTTTCTCCCCAGCCATGTAAAATTGTCAAAGTCTAGCTAATTTTCTGCCTCTTTGTAGCATTTATATACTTGTGTTTGAGACCTTTAGCTCTTGCTCCAGTGAATCAGCATGTACCCCAAAGGTCAAAAACAACATGCAGATTATCCACTTCCCACCTGGGGTTTCCTTCTCTGCTTGCACCTTCAAGGCCTGGCTGTCTGTGAAGCTCCACAGAAGCTCCATAAAGTTAGTGTTGTACTGTGACTTCTCTAATCCTGATGGGAGCATTGTTTCCACATGCCCCATACCATAGGTAAATGCAGAAATTGTCATTTAGTCTAGAGTGGGGTCATCATCTTTTAAAAACATCCTATGTGAATTCCAAGTTGAAATACACTTTTGTTGTTGTTTTATCATATCTAAGATCAATCTTAGTGAATATTATTTTTATTAAAAATTAATTTTTATAAACTTTTAATTAATATATACAGAGCTGAATAAACTTATCCCACACAATTCTTTAACTTATCTTTTTATCTGCATTTATTTTCCTGTTCTCTTTTTTCCATATTTATCTTTGTACCTAACTTTATAGCTTAATAGTCATATAAATATTTATTTTATTTTCTAAATATCAGCACTTTGATTCATTTACTATCTTCATTTTCTTCTAATTTATTTCTATTTTTAGCTTTGTTAAGTCAATTCCTCTGCCTTAGTTTTATCTACTTATTTTTCATAATCATTTTAATTAAATATTAACTAATTTATTTGTATTATTTGTTATTAATTAATAACAAATGTACTAATGCTATGGATTTTCTCTGAACATGAATATAACCATATCCCATAGCTACTGACATGTCATAGTTTCAATTATTATCATTTTTTCTAAATTTGAAATTGTGGTTATTTGGACCTTAATATTCTGTCCAGCAAATTTACTTTAAAAATAGTGTTAAATGATTTATGAATAATGTCTTGTTTAATGGAGCTTTTGACAGGGTACAGTTTCCATAATTTTATGGAACAGACATTAGTCCAACTATTTTTAAAGACTTTATTTATTCATTTTAGAGAGAAGAGAGAGAGAAAAGAAAGGGGGGAGAAGGAAGCATCAACTCCCATATCTGCCTTGACCAGGAAAGCCCAGGGTTTTGAACTGGTGACCTCAGCATTCTAGGTCAACACTCTATCCACTGTGCCACCACAGATCAGGTTATTACAACTTTGAATAGAGAAGAAATCCAGAAAAATATTGTCTAAGAAGGTTCTAGGTTTTAATTTACACATCTTTAAAAAAGTTGTTTCTGGCAACCATTTAAAAAAAATCAGTGAATATATAATTTTGATTTTCTTTTCTTAACAGCAGGGCTGGGCACTAGCAGTGGCTGCAGGCATTGGCCTCATCACAGTCCACTGAAGTGAGCTTCAGTGTCCCCTGGATAGTTCAGTACTCTTTGCTTTCAAAGAACTGGTGAAGAATAGGGGCTTGAGTCATGTTTATTTATCACTATTGTTTAGTTTTTGTCCCTCAGTGACTTACAGATCCCTGGAGATGAATATTAGTTAAAGTATTTTTGCAAAAAAGAACAAAGATTTCTTTGAGGGCAAAGAGTCAAAGTCACAGATGAACTTTTGTGTTCCTGAGATTTTGCTTTACTTCTCATTATGTGATTCACCACCATATTTTCTCACTCTTTTTTCCTACAAAACTTTTCCATGTGTTTTTCAGTTTTCAGTATTACCCAAGGTGATTCTGGTTGACAACATGCTTAAGAAGAGTGTTTTACTATATTGTCTTCTATGAAGGGCATGATATTAGAAGAAAAAAGGAAAAAAACAGTTGCCTAAAAGTAAAAAAAAAAAAAAGTAACCTTTCAAATAGCTTCTTCCTATCCAAAGGGAAAACAAGAATATTTGCTGCAGTAATGTGATCTAAGGCATATTTATAATTGACACTGAAGTGAAGGGTGATTTCATTTCGGACGCTTTTCATCTCGGTCTATGACCCATCACTCACTTTCTGAAACATGTTTGTTCAGAGCCACGAGCTATTGAGTGAGCCAGAGAACAGAGTCCTTGAAAAAACAAATCTTTCTTTTTTAAAGCTATTTGCCCATTTAGATAGCCTATCTGTCATTACACTAATTCCTAAGGAAATTAAATAAGACAGCCACTCAATTTACTCTTTAATTTGCTTATTAAGAGAGGAAGAGGCTGAAGGGGATCATTCAGTCTGGAGGGAACAAGAAATAATAGCATCAAAGAAGCAAAGGGATTCCACTCACAAGGAAGGCTTCATTTGCTGTTTCAAGATCATGTAACAAAAATAAGTTCTATTGTGAATTTAGAATAGATGTAAGTTCCTGTTGACACAGAAGTAATTTCTGGAGGACCTAGAACACTCAGCCACCAGTTGGGTTGCTTTTCTTCCTTTTAAATTCCTTGGTAAGCCAATCCATACGAAATTACATTGATTGTGTTAAGAAGTTAAAAGCATATGTAATTATGACAAAAAAAAAAAAAAAACCCAGGTGATTAAATAACTCTTTGGTAAATAGTAGAGATCGCCTTTCTACGTCCATCAATTATTAAGAAATAAAAGAGACTCTAGAAGAACCTTCCAATCTGGCAGGACACTTCACTTAAACCTTGTTTTTTTTCACTTTCTTTTCTATTCTTGTCACTATGGAATTTGGCAGGTTCCAATGTAAGAGTAATAAAGATGAATGCGGTATGTTTTAAGGTTAAAGTACACAGCTAAAGAGTCCTAATTCAGAAACTTGCAAAAATCTTTCATTTTGCAAGTAATGCAATTTGATTCCCTTCCCTCCTTTTCCATCCCCTACCCTTCCCCTACTTCTTCCCTCCCACCCACCCTCCTCCTCCTCCCCTTTCTCATTCTTCTCTCCCTTCTCCTCCTTCTTCTCCTCCCCCTTTGTCTTTCTTCTTCTCTCCCCCCCTCTCCTTCTTCCTCTCTCCTCTTGTTAAACAGACAATCCACGAATGAAATTTCTGAAAGTATATGGTAAACTTCTAGAGGGTAAAGACTGATGGATTGTATTATTTTTCTAACCTCCTTTCCCCTTATTATCCTTAACTCCCCTTTCTCACCATATTATACAGCACCTAGTGTGAAGTTTGAGTGAAAATAAGTTAACGTATTTTAAAAATGATCAGATACCATAAAACTTTTGAATCCAAATGACTATTTTGACTTCCGCCTTAACTTTGGGTGGTGCTACAAATATATTGTAATGATGCCCATCCTGAAATCATGTTGAATCTTCCACTTAATGAAGTTCTGTATAATCCTTTCGGGTATCATAAGTCCTCACTGATTCAGTGTACATCTACAGGAAACCTGCTATGAATTGGCCCTTATGTGGAGTAAAATACCATGTCCACTGCCTCAACCCCCCTGAAGAAACTGGATCGTAATTTTGCAGTTCTCTCAGAACTCGTTACTAACACTAAAGTGCCACTGTTCTCTCCCACCTGCCTGTTCTTACAATGTTTTAAAATATAGGTAACATATCAAACTAAAGTTTTATGTAATGTATAGGATACCAAGCATATGATAATTTACAGATGTTAATAAAAACAACCTCAGGGGACCTCAATATTTCGACAACCAGTGCCTTCTCTAACTTATTCTTGACCTCGTACCTTAAGATGTGTGCAGTTTTTTTTTCTGATTGTTTTAACTATTCATTTTGGTCTTTAAGGATTTTGTCAGCCATTTTCCTCCTGGAGAACTTTGCCTACTTGCTTCATAGAGCTGATCCTACAAACAGCACATGTTTATTTTGGAAGATAAGAACCAAAACCAGAACCAAATCCCCACTCTTAGATTCATCTCAGCCAAACCACCATTCTTTTGACTACCTGACTGTCTGTAATAGGCACAGTAGCCTTCCTCCCTCCTCCTCTCCCTCCTCCTCTTTCTCTTCCTCTCTCTCATCCTTTCAATGAAATGCGTGAGGAGAAAATGCATTCCTATCATAGGAGAGCTGGTGAGGTTCCAAACATGGCTCTAATCTGGAACCAAGCCTAATGAATCCCTCCCGAGTTCTGGGTTACATAAAAAAAAAATTAATGAGACATGTTACATCCCAGCAAAGGATGTCTTTCCAAAATGGATTTGACTTTGAAAAACAATCAAATATCACTCAAAGCCAAATACAGAGAATAATTTAGGTGACCAGACTGAGTAATCCCATTATTTAACTAGTTTGTTTCAAGTCTAAAAAGCATTTATTCCATAAATTGTTTTTTGATTTCCGGGCTAGGTAGAGAGTAGCAGCAAATGAATAAAACATGACATCTGTATATACAAAGCTGATAATTAAGAGAACATACATGTACTGAAAAGATAATGTTACTACCCTCAATGGCTTCTGTTTTTCAAATGCTAAAAATTGTGTTTTCCATGTTTGCCTCAGTTATTTACAGGAGTCCCGACCTTTTCAATGAACTTTGATTTATTCAATTACACAAGTTTTGAGAGATAATTCAAATGAAACAGGACTCTATCTAAATAGAACTATTGCTTTGGGGTTAAGCTATAGTTTTCCAAGGTAATTCTTATGTTTTGTCATTTTTGTTGTAATGTGAATGACTGATGAGAAGGCTAAAAGAGGTGCAGAAATAATGAAATCCTCTGGACTTTTGCAAATTGGGATGATTTACCTGGACAAATAATTGCTCTTTCTCTCACTTAAGGAAGAAATGAGGGAGGGGCTGAGAAGATTAGAGAAAAATGGAATTATATTGAGCGTTTTGTTATTTCAATACTCTGCTACTTGTCAGACTATTACTTGATTGCTTACATGAAAGTTTTAGAATAGTGTTATTTGAATTATCTGAGAAACAGGCATTGAGTTATGCGTGCAAGAGGTTTATTGAGGGGGGATGACATCTGTGTAAAATATAGGGGAAGGAAACAAGATGAGGCAGGGAGAACCTCAGACCATGATGCAGACCTGACCAAGATTCAGTCTAGTGTCAAGCCAGCAGGGAGCTCACAGCAAAGATGGTACTTAAGAGAAGTCCTATTTGGGTGAAAACCGCCAAGCCCTAGAAAGTCACACACTGATCAGTCATTGGCTAGAGGACCTGCAAGAAAAGTGAGGCCTGGGTTCAAGACCCTGCAGGCACTGCAGCTGCAGCTAACCTCACTCCTTAGTTAGGCATGTCACAGAAGTACACAGAGGAAGAGTCAGGTCTTGGCTTTTGAGTTCCGGAATAAACTTTTGATATGCAGGGCTATGACAATTGTTTGGAAGAGAAGTCTTCGTATTTATCGAGAGCTTCAGTCATACTCAATGAAAGATAGAACCAGCCTGGGACCAGAGAAAAAGTTGTTGCCCCTTTGATATGGGAAGGAGTAGAGTGAGAGTGAAAGAAGAAATGGAAGAAGCTAACTCATCTGGTTGAATTCTGGTGAGAGGACACGATGTGATAACCCAGCTAGAGGCAGGCGCTGAGCATCTGATGCAGGGGCAGTGCTGCCTGAGGCTGTTTAAGCTTGCCTGCCCACAGGAGGGACTGTGACTGGTGCTGAACTCCAGCTTGCACAAACTCCAGAGCAGTGGTTCTTAACCTGGGTTCTATCGAACCCTAGGGGTTCGATGAGTTGGTCTCAGGGGTTCAGAGAAGCCTCTGCCGCGGAGGCCAGAATAAAGTAATACCGTAATTTGTTGTGAGTTCATGCACTCTGTTGGTTTTGTTCTTTGAGCAAGGTGATGTTCATGCACGGCTCATTTTGTGCACCAGTAAAAAAACATATACCTATGTCTTGAATTTGGAAAAAAATCATATTTTATTTATCACTAAAGAAGGGTTCAGTGACTGCACATATGAAACTGGTGGGTTCGGTACCTCAAAAAAGGTTAAGAACCACTGCTCCAGAGCCATCAGACCAAGGGAAAAAAATCTACTTGGTCTGCCCAGAAGATGTGCATCTGGATAATATGTGCCCCAAAAAGAGATTTTTTTTTCTAATCCACATAGTGTTTCTTGGACATCAGCAGGGGTCCTGTTGATCCATTGTTTTCTGATAGAATCTGAGGAATATTACAAAGTCTTAGAAGCCTCTCCATCCAAGCAAGGCACAGATGAGGAGAGAGTGAATGTCTGGGAAGGTGTTTATGATCCTAGGCCTGATGCATCCTTTCTAGGTCTTGCAGGACGGTGCTGGGAAGGCTAGAATTCCTCTCCCCTATGTCCTGACATTGCACTGAAACTAGAAGTTGTGGAGAGGCCTTAAAGAGAATAAGGAGATTTTCTGAAGAAGTATAGAATCAAGAGTCAAAGAGCTAGAGGAATTAGTCGATGGCAAGTGGACAAGTAATGTTGCCCAATCACTGTTCCCCTCTGAGTATTATATAAACCTTGGGGACTTGGGGACAGCTCTGGGATAGATGGGAAGGAACTTGTACTGATAGAGACTCTCTTATATGAGTGAGGTTTCCTAAATTCACTGAGTTTACATTTCTTCCATCCAGAGGAATAGGGCTTCAAAGCAGTTGAGCCGTAGAAAAATTAGAATGTATACATTTGTTTTCATTTTAGTTTGTGACCTGAAAAATTAGAACCTCCCGCACATCAATCAAGGTTCCAAGTTGAGGTGAACTGTCCAGTCTCAGAAATAGGTAAGAGAAGAAGCTTTCAGACTTGGGCTTTGTGACATCAAACCCAGTATTCATTACCTTAGATCATCCCACTTCCCCTCTGCAACCTGTTAGAGAACTTAGGAAACCCTGTGCAGTGTTTGGCACACAGCAGGTACTAGATAAATGCAGGCTAGGGAATGTTAATTGACTCATTTTCTGTATCTCTGAAGGTTGAATTAGCTGCACACACAAAGCTGAGAGGCTTTAGTCCTTTGCTTTAATGAGCAAACTGTGATGAGTCTAAGTGCTTTAGAGAAAGGGAGAGAGGCAGTTGAAACCAGGATTTTAAATGATTGAAACTGCTGATCTGTTTACACACATGATGCCAGAATCTCGCCGGTGAATATTACCGGAGCATTTTAACAGCCAAAGCGCTGTGTGTCGAGTGAGCACCCCACCATGACAGAGCTGACGGTACATCCTTTCTGGTGAGGACCCCACCTACAATGTAGCCCAGCCAGCAGGCTCTCAGTTCTGAGGCTCTCTCAGCATACCGTGCCTCCACAGCTGTCTGCTCATCACTTTGAAGTCTGGGAGCCAGGCTAATTTATTTTATATTTCCAATGCAAAGTGTTTAATGTACTTACATTGACTCACAACATAAATTCCACTTTAATTTTCTCTCGTACATACAAACACACACACAAAGCAAAGCAAAGTATGCATTCGAAATTTTTACCGTTAGGTAAAAAGGCTAGGGATACCATAGCTATCATATATAATAACTAAGCATACCTACCGTACTCCTATGGTGACTTTGGCTGATTTCCTTAAAACCTGTGACTCGTTTACATTTGACCATGTCTATTTCTCTACCCTTACCCCACACTCCAGCAAATTTTCCATTCACCCTAATCTTCAGCCATCATCCATAGAATGAACACCCTTACATTGCAATTTCAACCATCTTTGACAAGCACCAGCTACTTCACATGGTGGAAATGCAGGAGATCCCTTTAAGTCACTGTCTTGGCTTGTTTCAGTGTAAGATCCTCAGAATTTTCACTTTTTGCTGAGTTAGCTCATTTGCTTTTTTCTTTTTCCCTCCCGTCATATTCTAATGGATACATTTGCTGAACAAATGTTGCTTTAGCTTCATTGGACAAAGAAGCATCAGGTAAATAGAATTTGGCACCATCTGCTTGGAGCTTAGTCATGATGTATCGGTGCCTTTTTCTAAATGATAAAAACTTGGAAATGCTAAGTGCATATTGAAAGCAATATTGCAGTAATTTAATGCACAGGTGTTGAAGGCACTCCTGGCAAGATGGACAAGGGAATTGAAAGTGCCTTAGGCTGTAGGAAATTAAAGAACTCCTGTGAGAGAAGACGTTCCGCCAGGTTTCTGGCTTTTCATATGTAATTTATGTGAAAGGTATCAGAGTACATTTAATTCACATTATTTGTCAAATACTTTTAGGAATTGTAGAATTAATCGAAGAGAACAGATTTTTGTAATGTTCATATAAGGTTAGCAGCTCTCTCTCTAAGAGAAGATGGTGTCCAAGTTCAGATGCTACAGAAAGATCCAGCCAATAGCTTGGTAGTAAGACAAAAGGCAGGTTGGGATAATGCTTTCAAGTGTGGACTCTGGAATTTTACAGAATTCTCTTCAGATGTTTATCATTACCTTGATATGTGTTCTTCAATCAATTAAACACTCAATTTTCAGTTTTTGTATCTATGAAGTAGTTATACTTGTAGTAACTATATTTAGTTATTGATTGCTGTGAAACAAACCATCCCATACTTAGTGGCTTAAAACAACTTATTACATGATACTGTGTGGTAACTAGGTGGTTCCTTTGCTTCCTGTGGGATCAGCTTGATCACCTTCGGTACAAGAAAGGTTAGAGCAGTGGTTCTTAACCTGGGTTCTATCGAACCCTATGGGTTCCATGAGTTGGTCTCAGGGGTTCGGAGAAGCCTCTGCCACAGAGGCCAGAATAAAGTAATACCGTAATTTGTTGTGAGTTCATGCACTTTGTTGGTTTTGTTCTTTGAGCAAGGTGATGTTTATGCACGGCTCATTTTGTGCACCAGTAAAAAAACATATACCTATGTCTTGAATTTGGAAAAAAAAATCATATTTTATTTATCACTAAAGAAGGGTTCAGTGAATGTGCATATGAAACTGGTGGGTTCGGTTCCTCAAAATGGTTAAGAACCACTGGGTTAGAGTCATCTGGAGGCTAGATTGGGAACCTGGCACTGTTGTATTGACTGGGGGCCTTGGCTTGGCTCTCCACCACATGGCATGGCATGGCATTTGAGTTCTAAGATGAAACATTTCAAGAGTGAGTATTTCAGGAAGGAATAAGTTGGAAAATTTCAGGCCAGTTAAGGCCCAGAGTCAGCAACAGCACCATTTCCACTATTAATTGACTGTGAAGATGAAATGAAATAAAATTTGAAAATTTAACACAGATATTAGTTCATTCTAAACCTTTATTTAGTTGTTACTCATGCTGATATTATGCCGATGGACTATAACTTTGATAACTTGGCTTATAGGATGTGATGTTTGGGCATCTAAGATTAAGGCTGGGGGGACTGGCAGTCCTGCAAGGTCCTACCTGATTTGCTTTCTCCCCACTTAGCAATGTCTCCTGTAACTCTTTCTTTCCTTGCTTTCTCCTTTCCAGCCACACCAGCCTCCTGGCTCTTCAACAAACACATCAGGCAAATCCAACCTTGGCCTCTGCCTATCTGATCTCTTTACTTGGGATGTTCTTTCAGCAAATACCCACTTAGTAGCTCCCTCACTTTCTTTCTTTAAATCTTGCTGTAAGTTTCGTTTCTCAGAGCTTTCTTGACTATCATATTTAATAATGAAGCTTATTCTTAGCACATATTTCCCCATATTCCTCATTTTCAGGTCTACCTTTCTGTTTGTTTCAGCACATATTTACCTAATTGGTATAATTTACTGATGTATTATGTTTACTTTTTCTCTTTCTCTCCCAATGTGAATGTAAAACTCAACAAAGTCAGGATTGTTTAACCAATATATTCCAAAGCCTGGAAGAGTGACTGAAAGGTAGTAATTGCTTAATAAACATTTATTGTTGAATAAACTGTTTCTAGTGTTAGACTAAAAGAAACTGTCATCAAACCAAGAAAGCTTCTTCTAAGGCTGTGGTGTCTATGGATGATCTTATCCCCTTCCCACTCACTTGGCTTTAATGTAAGCTTTACACAAGACTGCAAATCTTTCTTTTCCAGCTCCTGTTTATCACTCTCTTGTACCTAATGTCAATATGCAAGCCCCTAAAAGATAATTTAATGTGAATGTTCCCCCCTAAAAAAAACCCCGTGAAATTCAACATGCTAAAATTTTAATTCTTTATCCTTCTTCCTTCTTGTATATGCAGTATTTCAGAGGATGGTACCATTCATCCAATTCAGAAACCACTGAGGTATAATATTATTCATCAGACTAAGGCCTCATAATAATTAGAATTAGAGTGAACACAGAAGCAATGTGGCACTATTTTTCAGTTTCTGTTTTAGTTAAAAACATGCAGAAATTTGAACTTAATTGTGCCTGTGGAGAGATGCAAATTAGCTACACTTGTAGGCAAAGGTTTTATTTTTATTTATGTATTTCTTTTTTTTTTAGAGACAGAGAGTCAGAGAGAGTGACAGACAGACAGGAAGGGAGAAAGATGAGAAGCATCAGTTCTTCATTGAGGCACCTTAGTTGTTCATTGATTGCTTTCTCATATGTGCCTTGATGATGATGTGTGTATATGTGTGGGGCTACAGCAGAGTGAGTGACCCCTTGCTCAAACCAGCAACCGTGGGCTCAAGCCAGTGATCCTGGGCTTCAGGTCAGCGACCTTTGGGCTCAAATAAGCAACCAAGGCATCATGTCTATGATCCTCACTCAAGCCAGCGACCCCACACTCAAGCTGGTGAGCCCGTGCTCAAGCTGGATGAGTCTGTGCTCAAGCAGGTGACCTTAGGGTTTCAAACCAGGGTCCTCCACACCCTAGTTTGATGCCCTATCCACTGTGCCACCACCGAGTCAGGCAGCAAAGGTTTTATTTTAGTACTAGATCATTGGATTGTATTCAGGTTAGAAAGACACTGAGGACATGGGGGAGGGATATTGGACAATGTAAAGGGGTTGGGATAACTAAATGAGAAGAAAACAGAATAATTATCAGAATTAACTTATCAGAAAAAATAAGCTGGAAATACAGAAAGTTTGGAATTTTAATTTTGGAAGTGGTCCAGCTTATTGGAAGTAAGATGTAGGTTGCATGGGGATGAATGGCAGAGGTACCAAGAAAGGCAAGTATATTGCAGGTGAAGAAGTAACAAATAGAGATCCAAAGCATTGAATATACTATCTGTGGGGTTACTAATTCCTCAGGGAGGATGACAGGCATGTTAGTGGAGAATAAGATGGTAGACTGCACACCACTTTTCAGTGGCTATGAGAGACGGTTTTGGATTCAGTGGATAACTATAGACTTCCATAAGCCAAGAAATCATCCTGAACTCTTTAAATTTAGTCACTTTCCAAGATCTATTGATTTCTGTTCCTTCTAGCTTACTTCTCTCCATCTCCTATATTAATGCCTTGGTTGATATTCATGAAATTTCAAACCCAGGTTATTGCGACAACGTCTTAATTGGTCTTCTAAACCTCTAGAAATCCTATAAATATTTTTTTAAATGTGATCTAATTTAATATAATGAGCAAATAAGACTTTTGTTGTAGGATCAGATGTTGATTTTACAGTTAACATTAGTGGACGCTGGTCCAGAATCCATTGACAACTTCTCTCTTCTTAACAGGAAAATTCTTTTTTATTTTGTTCAGGTATTCACTCTTCCTCCCTGCAATGAAATGTGTAAGAGAAAGTTAAAACCAATCCCTGCTCCAAAGAATGCCTGAATGGGTTAAGGGCAATGTTTCTCAGAAGGATTTCTTGATATTTTGGGTGGTACCATTCTCCAATGTGCAGGGCTGTTCATTTATTGCTGGAAACTTAGCAGTCTATGTTTCCTGCTAAATATTAAAAGTCACCCAGTTATTGTAACAACCAAAAATGCCCCATAGTATTATTGTTTAATTTGCGAATCACTTATCTAAGGGTTCAAAGTAGTCATGTGATCTATTCTGACTATTAAGATATAAAGAAAATTCTATTGTGGAACACCAAGAAAAGTTTGTTAACATCATCAAGAAGGCCACAAGAAGAAATACCCTGTTCTTTGGGATTATGCCATGTCTGCATTGATTACCCTGAATTGTTTGTAACCCTGCTACCATCATCATAAATATGAAGCTATTCCTATTTATAAGTGTTAGACTGGAGGTAGACAAATCTCTGCATGCTTTTTGACCAAACCCTGTGTCCTTGGCTTTCTAAATCAAATAACTTTGAGGCCCATACAATCTTGGGATTTCTTTTTACGTCAGAGAACAAAATTCTTAGCATTTAAACCGGTTTGAAGTAGAGTTGTTTTTACTTGCTACTGAAAGCATACTAAGTAATCTCTGTTATATACTTGGTCCTTAAATCTACCTGGAAGAAAAAGAAATTTTCAACCGTATAGCTCATTGTTTCCAAGAGGAAAAACTAAATCTGTATTATAAGGGCGCTTCTCTCTCTCTCTCTCTCTTCCTAATTTATTCAGAGCATTGATTTCAAAGCAGAGAAAATCATTTGGAAAAAATTGCATGCAGCTTTGTTGGTTCAACCAAATATGTATTGATTTCTTTGTTAGAGGGAAGGAGAAATAAGCTTCTATTTCCTACAGCTTACTGGTAGGATTAGTCTTACACTTTTTTTAATTGATTGATCCATTATCTTCATTATTCTTCCTCTTCTTTTTTTTCTTAAAATGGGAAGCAACTGCTTTTTAGGCAGCTGGACTGACAAAGTAAATCAAAATGTTTTAGGGGACATACTCAATGGAATAAGTCAAAAGGACCTTTTAGTTATCATAGGAAGGAAAATTTCTATCCAGTGAAAGATCAGATGATCTTCCTGCATCATCTGATCTTTCACTAGATAAAGAAGAAAGGAAGAAAGGAAGCAGTCGCTACTCTTTATGACCCATTTTACAGTTTAGGTTTGTTTTTTAATTACTAGCCACAGGTAGAAACAATCTGTACAGTAGAAACCAGAGAGAGAGGGAAAGACAGGAACGTAGCTGAAAGTAAAGGACTTTATTCAAGGTCGGGTTTTGTTTTTCTGCATCATTCAAGATGTAACTGACTTGAAAGCTTGACAGTAAAGGTGACATGTTGTTCCAGAACTGATGCAGAAATAGGAAATGCGTCCTTTGATATATTCCTTTTGGACTAGCCTTTATCTAGCAGATCACAGTGGACAAGGTTTTAGTTCTCTAGGTCTTGATTCTGTCCCTTAAAGAGGATAGAAAATTGGGATATAAACTTCTTCCCAGAACATGTAGATAAGAGGAAAATCTACATTCCTTTGAAGACTATTTGGAAATTCATCATGCTGTCCTGAAATATAGTCATTCTGTTTTAACAGCTCTTAGACCATTGAAACTGCTGGCAGTAAGAGGAGGAGGTGGAGGGACAGGAAGAAATTGCCTTGAATAGCAAGAATGGAGGTTTGAGGGGATACTGGAGAATCTGAAATTGTTCTCCAAGCATCTTGATTACCATCACTTCCTCTCCATCCTCTCACACAGAGAGCTTCCTAGTGAGCCCACTCTGCAGGCGAACAGTGACATCTTTCCCCTGTCTCTAGCAGGCTCTGTGGATATCAGGAACAAACCATACAGTGTTCCAATGCGGATATAGTAGCCCTCTCAGCTTTTCTTTATTTACACGAGTAGGAATTAGAAAAATCTATATGTTGCTTTTTGTAAAAATGACTTATTATCTTCTTCTATTCTCCAAAGGATGAATATTGTTTATTGTTTCTGGTAAAAATCCCAGTGGACATTTGTCTTTTTCTCTTTCTTTCCTTCACTTCTTCTTTCATTGGCTCTTTTCTTGTTTTCTCCTTCTCTCTTTTACTTTCTTTCCTTCTTTTTGACTGCCTCGGGTCTTATTCTCCTTCCTGTGACTGGAAGACTCCAGAGCCCACTTCTCACTATAGAAACATAAAACTGGAGACCCTAGTTATAATCTTTTAAGAAGGAATCAGACATGTAGTATAAACTTGATAATTAGAGGGACTTGCATCAGATTTTGAATCCAGAAACAGTTACAAAAAGGGGTATTAGAGAAGCATCTTTTCTGTTGGCTTATCAGCATTATTTTCCTGGTGTAGCATTGTCAGCAGTAGCAGGGAAGGGTGTTGTGTCAGCTGGGATATTCAGTATTTGACAGTAGTCACTGCCACGCTCACAGGCCGGGTTCTGTAACACATTTTGGCCTATGACAACTTCACGAAATGGGAGGGAGTACAGGTTTTTGCTTCCCTCTTTTCAAAGCCAGCTCATTGTCCCTCCAGGTATAATATGATAATTTTAACAATAGCTTCCTATTGTAGTATCCAAAGCACTGATTCTAATGGAGATGGTTTTATACCAGAGGAAGAAGGGTGAGTGATAACATGCTCAATTTGTATCATGGATGGCTATTGGGAAATCTCTTAGTTGGGCTCCAAATGAGCTAAAAATAGTTACCATTGAATTTACCTGATTCTTCCTACTCCCTCTTCTACTCCTCAGATCCAAACTGCAACTCAAGTTCTTTTCATTTTCCTTTTAAATATATAACTCCAAAATCTATCTATCTATCTATCTATCTATCTATCTATCTATCTATCTATCTATCTATCTATCTATCATCTATCTATCTATCATCTATCTATCTATCATCTATCTATCTATCTATCTATCTATCTATCTATCTATCTATCATCTATCATTTATCATCATTCATCCATCTAGCCTTAAAATCCTTCCATGCAGTTTCATAGTTTTGGGGGATGATGTAGAGAATAAAGTTTCTTAGCAGGCCTTTCTAAACTGACCTTAATTATCTCTTCAACTTCATTTATAGCAAATCTCTATCTCAGAGTTCCCCCTCTAGAAACAATGTGCTTTTTTATATTATGCTTCCCATTTATGCAAAACACACACACCGCCACCATACTGCTACATAATCATTGATTTCTTTGCTCCCACTATTTCTTTTCCTTTAATCAACTTTCCTCTTCTGTGCTCAGCTATTCCCTGCTCATGCCTATGGCAAACACCTGTAACCATTCCCCACCAGAGACTTAACTGAGTGCCTTACACTAGTGCTTCTAATACTGAAATCAATGATTTGTTTTCTATGGTATTGAAATGAATTATTTTAGAATGTGTCTTTTCTTCTAGACTGTGATGCCACTGAAGGCAGGTACCATGTTTTATTCAGCTCTAACATCTGCAGTGAACAGTGAGAGACTCAGAGCACTGAGTGGAACTGAATATGCAGGGAAAACCAGGGTCCTGTTGCATGTTGGTTCTGCAATAGGCTCTTTGGCCTAACGTCAGAAGGGCAAATAGAATCTTCCATCAATGACTGCCCGCAGGGTGGTGAAAAGAAGAAAGCTAATGCCACAATTGATTAGTGCCTTGGACAGAATTGCAAATGGCAAGTTATCTTTTCAAATCTCAAGTTCTTTGACATTAGCCTCTTTAAAAGATTTGTACACTTTGGTCCAAATACAACTTCTGGCAACTTTTTTTCTAACTGGTTTCTTAGATATCACTATTGTGACAGAATTAGAGAAGTGACATTAATTGATGCTTGTTTTTTTGCACTCAAAAGCATCATGATTTCTTCTCTATGTCCTCAAATCCTGATAGGAATTGATCTGGTGTTATACCACAAGGCGGGGGATACTTTACAAAAGAGGGCATAGTGGGTGTTTGACGTGGCATCGGCTGCCCTCTTCCAACCCTCCCACTTCCTAATAGTGTCTGATT
Organism: Rhynchonycteris naso; assembly: GCA_037038555.1. Classification (NCBI taxonomy): domain Eukaryota; kingdom Metazoa; phylum Chordata; class Mammalia; order Chiroptera; family Emballonuridae; genus Rhynchonycteris; species Rhynchonycteris naso. The sequence continues at coordinate 54,667,601 of CM073004.1, forward strand.
CTCTTATGGGGAATGAGCTCACCTGATCATGTCTGGCTAGCCCCAGGCCAGAGCAGGCACATAGTTCAAGCAAGGCAGACACCGTCTTCTCTCCTGCTCTTGTCATCTTGAGGACGTGAGGACAAATGTTTCGATTGCTTCCACAGGTGAAGCAGCTCCAGACAGAGGCATCCTAGTAGTTCCTGCCAATATATTATTTCCTGTCTTACCTCCAGCCCCAGTCTCCTGCCTTCTCTCCACTCTGTGAGGTATGACGTGTCCAATCATAGGTCCCTTTTTGTTGTCACTCCCCAGAGACTACATATTTCCCCGTGTATAAGACACGCCTTCATTTTGGGGCCCGAAATTTGAAAATATATATATATATATATTACATAAAGTTATGGAACTCAAGTTTTATTCATCATAAAATTTATATAACTCCGCATCTGTGTGAAAAAGCGGAAAAGGCAAGTAAAAAAAAGTCTACAACCACTGTATAAGACGCGCCCAGTTTTTAGACCCCAAATATTTTGTAAAAGGGTGCATCTTATAGATGGGGAATATGGTAGCTTCTATCATCTGTGATTCATAGCTCTGATACCCTGGATAAGCAGTAGCCGAGGCCACAGAGTAGTCAAAAGTTCAAAGCCTGGATAACAGCATTTGGATTCCATATAGAAGGTCTTAATGCAATTTAGGTTTGGGGTTGGCTCACAGGTGGACTACAGGGGTGCAGTCAGCCAGCAGGTTATGTGAGAGGGAGATGCTCATCCCCTCACACCTCCCTGTCCCTCCGCTTGTGCTTAGTTGCGTTCTTGAAAATATATATATATGGAAAGAGAGAGAGGTAAAAAATTTTAAGAAACTAATTTTTTCATGGCCTAAATCAGGGGTCCCCAAACTTTTTACACAGGGGGCCAGTTCACTGTCCCTCAGACTGTTGGAGGGCCGGACTATAAAAAAAACTATGAACAAACCCCTATTCACACTGCACATATTTTATTTTAAAGTAAAATAAAACAAAACAGGAACAAATACAATATTTAAAATAAAGAACAAGTAAATTTAAATCAACAAACTGACCAGTATTTCAATGGGAACTATGGGTGCAGATGCATCTGTGCTCCTCTCACTGACCACCAATGAAAGAGGTGCCACTTCCGGAAGTGTGGTGGGGGCCGGATAAATGACCTCAGGGGCCTGCATGCAGCTTGCGGGCCGTAGTTTGGGGACCCCTGACCTAAATGGACCTATTGGTAACTGTCATAGGCCACTAATATATGTGTAAACAACTTGGAATCAGCAAGCTCACTTTGTAAACCCTTCTGTGGGGATGACGACCTTCAATATTTGTCTTCCCTGAGCAAGTATGTTTTAAATTGGCTAGTTTTTTCACTCGGGTTTGTTTTGGGAACCAGTCCATTATTACTACGGGTTTTAAGTTCCTCAGGATTTGACAGGATGGAATAAGTCTGGGTCCTTGATTGACTTCACAGAACAAATTTCTCCCAACTGGACACTTGTGACATAGAAGGCTTGGAATTAGCCATCCAGTCTTACATTTCCCTACTTCGCACTTGTGTCTGAGGGCAGGACAGTGGCTATGAACAGTTTTCTACTACTTGTTGATGACCAGGGAGGATGGGACCACTTTGGTCCTCTGGGTGAGCTGCTGGACTGCCTTTGTCAGAGGTGCTCTGTCCAGCCTTGTGCTTCTCCTCTAGGAAGCCTTTTCCAGTCCCACCTCCAATCGGATGTGATATTTTCCTCCTACCTGATCCTCCCCCACTCCTTCCATTGAATTGTCCAAGCACTTCTTCAGTGTCCAGGTGAAGATCTCTGACTTTGGAGGCAGAGGGACCTGCATTCAAATCTCTGGCTCTGCTGCTGCAATGCTCTGTGACTGGGGGAAACCACTTCACCTCTCTGAACCTCATTTTTGTCCTCTGCAAATTTGGCATAATAACTAGCTCACAAGGCTTATTTTGAAGACTAGGAAAATAGAGGTTAAAGGCACAGAATGGGGCGGGTAGCAATTTAGATACTAATGGGTGTTTTGGATGATTGTGATTTATGTATTTGTTCTTAATAATATTTATTGTTGTTCTCTTTTATAGCACTTACAAAAACCTGTAATAGTCTTACTTCCCTAAGAGAACATAAAAAGCTTAATTCTTATGTGTTTTGTTCATCATTGCATCCCCAGTATCCATCATGGATTAGGGCTAATATTTGTATAGTAAATTTTTACTGCTGCTATTAGTCTATTATTCTGATTAATGTTATTGCTGTTCTAGATCATGAGGACAACATTATTCATACATGGATGCTGAGAACTTATCACAATGTTTAGAATAGGGTAGAAACTCAACATCTATTATTAAATGAAGAAGAAAACTAGACCTGCATTTGTCCCAATTATCCTTCTAAATAGAAACTTTCTTGGTGACAGAGATTGTGGCCTATCTTTGTATCCATGGAGCCTTATGGGTATCCAGTAAACACCTGCTGAATTTATTCAATTCTCATTGAGAGGAGGGATTTGTGAGTTTATTACAGAATTGAGACAATATGAGTTCATTTCTGCTGGTCTTTCTATTTTCTGTCTGACTTGGGTTATTTCTAGTCTCTGTTGCAGAATCTGGCATGAAATCTATCAACAGGAAGACAAGAGAGATTAACTCAATAAATACTGAATTATTGTTCCCAATAAGACCCAACAACAGCCCTTCCTAATCCCCTCTCAGCCCCTACAAATGCATCATGGCAGGTGGGAGAAGTAAATAACACTGTGTTCCTGCTTCCTCACCGGTCATGGACTTGATTGGGTCAATGACAGTGAATATCCAGGACAGACCAGAAGGGGAAAGTAACTCACATAAGAGTAATAGACAGCCTCAGTGGGTACCTGGAAGGAGGGATTGAATTCAATTGGGAGTGGTGGTGATAGTGGGCTGACTATGTAAACACATCAGTCTTGTGCCCCTTTGAACACCAGCTAGTTTAGTTGCCCTCTTTCCCTCAAAAGCTTGCTTTTGATTCACAATGCAGAGTAGAAAGGAAAGGAGAAGTCTGCCAGTGAAGGGAGCTCACTGCTTCCCTCCATATCTAAGAGTGTTCCTCTGATTGCTCTACCCAGAAAATGCCTTGGCCTCCGTCATCATGATTAAGAGCTGGTTAATGTTCTCTTGTCAAGTTGTCACCTAGGAGTAACCAACTATATCCACCAGTGTGAGGAGCAGTCATTGCAAACTGAGCTGCCCAATTAGTATGTAATTTTCAATAACTGGTTAATTTATTGCACTCTCAGCTGCTTGGCTAGGCACCTTAGCGCAGGGTGACCTGAACAACACAAAGACAACTTGTAATTCCAATTCTACAAGTCCCTAGGATCACTATAAAGGTCTATTACCAGCTGTGTGACTGAGAAAAAGTCACTAAAGCTCTCTGGGTCTCAACTCTAAATACAATGTCATACCTGCCTGAAGATGCTGGACTTGGCTTGGTTTTTGACATCTCCTGTGACTCTCAGAATATCTTATAAAACCACTCAAATAGTCCCAGCCTCAAGTAGTTCTAGGCAGTTAGATGGGGGCATATAGGTGGTATTCTCATGGATGACCCTACTCTCCTTTCACATCCCCCTCCAAACCTTCGTTATGTACACATGTAAGTAACATCATGCCAGAACCACATGCAGGCTAGATAAAACTAGAAAATACGGAAGGGCCTCGGAACAAGTCATTTTACTGGTGTCCTCACAGGAGGATAACAGAGAACCTTAAAGGTATTTGAGTGACAAGTACAGGAACATTTGGTAGCAGCATAGTCTCAACAGCCTACATGTGGAAACAACCCCAACGTCCATCAACATAAGATAGACAGAAAAATCGTGGTATATCATTACAACATAGTAATTAAAAGGAACAAAGTAATGATGCATGAAATGATGTGATTAATTTCACAGACAGGCTATGTGAGAGAATACAGACACAATAGGGTATATACAGGCAAACTAATATATAGTGATAGAATAGTGGTTACTTGGGTGGGGGACTAGGGAGTTGTGAATACTGAATTGGTTATTGACAATAACCAGTTGGGCTCAAGCTAGTGTAATGTTCTATATTTTGGTCTGGTGGTGAGTAGTTGAGTGTTTATATGTGTAAAAAATCACCAAGCTGTATATTTAAGATTAGTGCACAATATGTATGCTGTGTAAAAGTATGTGTATATATTTATACATATTCATATAATTAATTATTCAGTGATTTGGGATATATATATATGTGTGTGTGTGTGTGTGTGTGTGTGTGTGTGTTTGTGTGTGTATATATATTTTTTCCCTGCAAAGGAAAATATGGAAGGAGATACAAGTTCTCTTCAATGAACAAATCACATAGTAGTTTTACCACCAATAAGAAATGGCATTTGGATTTAGATGACTGAAGGCTAGAATATATTTATGGTTATTAGGAAATTAGTTCTGAGAAAGGCCAATCTCCACTAAATCAGTCTCTGATTAGTGACCCTTAAGGTAGACTATGAGTTAAATAAAATTTATTTTGACAGGATCAAATTATATTGACATCTCAGTGATGGTCTCTGTGCCCCATTACTCAGCACAGGGAAGATTATATATATTAAGTGATTAGTCATTGAAGCTCATTCACAACCATCTTTTAAATGTGAAATCCTTGTGTTAAAAACACAATGAAGTTTATTAATTATGAGGCAGTGTATGTTTCTCTTTGTTTTTATTTTAATCATATATTTCATTTTTTCACTCATAAATTAAGGCCAAAGATAAAGCAAATTATTATCAGTAATTTTTTCAAACCCTCTAAGTGAATGTAGATCTAGAATTTCCCATTGTCCTCCACCTTCTAAAGAAGCACAGAGGGAAAGAGAATGGGAATAATTTTTTTTTCAGAAGGAATACTTTGTAGAAATGCTAAGAAAACAGCAATCTATTTTTCCCAATAAAGAACCTTTTAGCCATTCCTTGAGCTAGGGTTAAACCCATTTTATGCCCATGAAGAAAGAAACCACAATTGCATCGATGTTATGATGCTAATAAGTAAAACTCTTTTTAAGATAATTCTTTACTGTTCTTTGATTTGGAAAGAAAAAAAAATACACTTCAAAGGGCATTAAACCTTATCCTTGTTTTGCAAATGAGGAATTGTCAGCTAGCTGATAGGTAGTAGCTACCTGCCCAAGGTCATCTTGCTACAGTGGTTCTGAAAGCATTCCTCTGGGTCCAGCAGCATCAGCGTCCACCTGAACTTGTTAGGGACTCCATTTCCCTGTCTCCACCTCAGACCCACTAAATTAGAAGCTCTGGGGAGCCTGACCTTGGGTGGCACAGTGGATACAGTGTTGACCTGGGATGCTGAGGTCCCTGGTTCAAAACCATGAGGTTGCAGCTTGAGCTCAGGATCATTGATATGAACCCAAGGTCACTAGCTTGAGCCCAATGGTAGCTGGCTTGAAGCCCAAGGTCGCTAGCTTGAGCCCAAAGGTCTCTGGCTTAAGCAAGGGGTCACTGGCTTGGCTTGAGGCCCCCTCCCCCATCAGGGCACTTAGGAGATGCAATCAATAGACAACTGAAGTGAAGCAACTATGAGCTGATGTTTCTTATCTCTCTCCTCCCTTTCCCTTTTTATTTCCTGTCTCAGTCTCTCTCTCTCTCTCTCTCTCTCTCAAAAGCTCTGGTGATGGGGTCCAGCAATCTGCATTTTAATAAGCCCACCAGGGGATTCTGACACAACTAAAATTTGAGAACCATCAACAGTGGTTAGAGGGGAGAATAAAACTTTAATAGCTAGAACCAACTTCTTGCAGGAAGTTATATTTTCCACAGTCCCTACTGGCAAATCCCAGAAATAGAGCAGCTGATGAGGAAACCGTAAGTTATTCACTTATTCCTGACCACTACTTAGAGTATCTCAGAAAACTTCAATTATACATGGTATATTAAAGTGGACTTTGGGAGAAAACTGGACTTCTGTAGTAACAATAGGATTGTAGAAAAAAGAAAAATGAGTTGTAACAAAATCTTTTTTAGATTTTGGAAATGAACCTTTATTGTAGTGTTTTAAAGTGGGTGCTCAATAAATATGAGTATTTCTCATACACTGTATGTAGGCCTCTCTGGATGTCTAAATGCTTATTTCAAACAATTCCCATTCCTCTCGTTTTGCTTTGCAAGTGTGATCTTTGCAAGCCTGGAGGCCAAACTGCTTGTCTTCCCTGGAACTCTCTAGGAGCTCACAAATGGGGGCCAGGCAGGTGCTCAGAATGAGTGGAAGACAAGCTGAGAAGTTGTTGATAATCAAGAACCATAGGCCCCCTAAAAGGGAGCAGGTCTTTCTCACCTCTGGCCAGTTGTTGCTGTATCGGAATATAAACCCAGCAGTTGCCAAATCTTCCAGGTTTCCTTTGAAACCAGAAATATAAATTATTGGGGAAATTTTTTGTTTTTGTTTTTGTTTTACAAGGACAGTGAGAGAGTCAAAGAGAGGGACAGATAGGGACAGACAGACAGAAAAGAAAAGAGGTAAGCATCAATTCTTCATTGCGGCACCTTAGTTGTTCATTGATTGCTTTCTCATATGTGCCTTGACTGGGGCGCTGCAGTGGACCGAGTGACCCCTTGCTCAAGCCAGTGACCTTGGGCTCAAGCCAGCAACCTTGGGCTTCAAGCCAGTGACCTTTGGGCTCAAGCCATTGACCATGGGGTCATGTCTATAATCCCACGCTCAAGCTGGTGACCCCGCCCTCAGACTGGTGAGCCCATGCTCGAGCCTGTGACCTCAGGGTTTCGAACCTGTCCTCCGTGTCTCAGTCCCACGCTCTATCTATTGCACTGTGGCCTGGTCAGGTAAATTTCTGGTTTTTAAATGTTAGCAGTAGATTTATATTTTAAACACTATGCAAGCCCCAAATACAGTGTGCATTCATGCCATCAGTTTTATCTGTTGTATAATGCATATTACAAGTAGTAAACTGACCAGGTGTGCCCACGGAGCACTGTCTTCTTGAAATTAAGTCAGATGGTTGATAACTTGGAAAGCGTAGCTTCAGTTTACTAAAACTTTCCACCGGAAATGCCTTGGTCCTGGAGAACATGAGATGTTATGGTGTGACTATCCCTGGGTTTAAGGATGGGTTAGACATGATCTTCATCTATGACCCTTGCTCTACCTACCCAACACCAATTTTTCTGGGTTCCTTCTTTCCCAACCTTTTCATTTCAGTCTTAGGCAAGTCTCCTATTACTCTCCCTGACACCATCTAATGTCATCATCACAAACACTTAAAGTTGTAGTTCACAGGCATGATAAAGATGTCTCGGGTCAGGGGCCTCACTTCCAGGTAAGGACATAGGTAAGGGGAGATCCAATGACATGACTGGAGTCAACAATGAGTTATGGGGCAGCAATGTGTGTGGAAACTGGGATCCCTAAGTCTAATTCCTGTTATTTTTACAGCTGATAGTGCAATGCCATCGGCATTGAAGAGACTATTGAAATTTCAGACTTGGAGGAAAGTTATTCTGAACACTTCCAGGCCATTTAGTGTCCATTTCTTATGCACAAAGTAAAAAAAGAAAAACAGTAACATCTAATCACCCTCTCTTCACTGAGGTGAGAGAATAATTAAGAAGATAATGCTAGTTAAAAAAAATTGCATGATTTAAATTATCATCAATTTCCAGTTTATTTTTGTCCTCTGTGCTATAACTTTGTTCACTAAAACATGTCATACCTTGGTAGATACTAAAATGTCATATCATCACATTGCCATCTTTATTATGTGGGAAGATTTTGGTTCATGTTTATTTCCTTGTGGACTTATGGAGTTAGAGTAGTTGGTCTTAAATGCTACATTTTGTAATAGTTATTTATTTTAAATCAGCCTTCATTCATTCATTCATTCATTTTACAGAGGAGAGAGAGAGAGAAAAGGGGGAGGAGCAGGAAGCATCAACTCCCATATGTTCCTTGACCAGGCAAGCCCAGGGTTTTGAACTGGTGACCCCAGCATTCCAGGTTAATGCTTTATCCACTGCTCCACCACAGGTCAGGCTAAATTAGCCTTTTAATGATGAACTCTTACTTCTGAAAGATATGTAAGTTATCAACTACTTCAGTGTTTTCTAAACTTTTAGATGGGGAATGTGTTCTTCAAGTGAACAGTTATGCAGCTGCCCAGGATATGAATGGAGCTAAAGCAGCAATGAGGGTCCCAGAACATTCCAGCGATGTCTTCCCATGCTCTTTCTCAGAATTTGCTGCATAAATCTCAGAATCTCAGTAGCTTACACTTACAAGTTTGTGTTCTCCTGAGAGTTTGGTCCCGGTTAGGACACACCAAACTTAGGCTGGACTTCTTGGGGACGCTCTCCCTTAGGCTGTCCTCTGGGCCTCAGCTTGTGGGTTAGGCTCAGCTCTGCTCTTCCACTAGTCTCATGTGGGCCCCAGGTTAAAGGGGCAGGCAACACCAGCAAGCAGCTATGCTTATGGCAGATATTCAAGTTTAAGAGGGACTCTGATTACATTCTGTCTGCTATTATCTCATTGGCCAAATGATTCACAAGCCCAGAGTCAAGGTACAAGAAGAACAACCTGTTCACCATGAGACCACTGCAAATGTGTGTATATAACTCTGTTCCAGGAGAATGAAGAATTTAGACCTTAAATTCAGTTAACCACAATGGTGACCTTAGAGCCAACACTGTTAACTCATAAAATGATGCATTGAGGTCCTAGCAGGTGGCTCAATATATAAAGTGTCAGCCTAGGGTATGGACATCCCAGGTCTGATTCCCGGTTAGGACACACAGGAGAAGTGATCATCTGCTTTTCCCTCCCTCCCTCTCCCCCTTCTCTACCTCTTCCTCCTGTAGCCAGTGGCTTGTTTGGTTCCAGCATGGCTGTGGGCGCTGAGAGTCACTCCCTAGGAACGCATCAGCCTCAGGTGCTAAAAATAGCTTAGTACTCGAGCATAGTCTCCAGATGGGGTGGATCCCTATTGGGGTGCATGTGTAAGTCTGCCTCTTTATCTCCTCTCCTCTCACCTAAAAAAAAAAGAAAAGAAAGAAAGAAAAAATAAAAATAAAACCATGCATCATTGAGTCCAACTGTGTCATGTTACCAATGAGCCATCCTGAAGTGTCGGAAGACTAGTAACTTCCTCAAGGCTACACAACTAAAGACAGATCTAGAACCCTTGTGAACTGACTCAAAGTTGGGGACTTTCTCCACTAGACTGTAATAAGTCTACCTTTAAGGAACGATTCAATTCACTTGAATTAAGTAGCAACACTGTAAATATAATTTTGAATATACAGAACTGTCTGTTTTGCTGGTGGGTTTAGAAGTTGATTTAATACAGAGACAGGAAGATGGCCTGAGCACCTTGAAGGAAATGGGGCAGAAATGTTCCTCCAAAATCTGGCATTTGGTGACAGTGTAATTTTGCATAAAGTGTTTGCCTTTTCAAGCATCGTTTCTAACATTTGTCAATTGAGATAATAATGGTACCCTCAGAGGATCATTGTGAGAATCAAGTATGTCATAGTCAATACTTGGAGAGTTTTATTCCTTTGGTTTATTATTCAGTAGCCAAGAGCCATGCCTTCCTTTTCTTGTGTGCTGTTAGGAAACCAAATCTTGTTTTTTTTCAGGAGCATATCCTCCTTACTGAAGCTATAAATATCACACACAAAAGGCTAACCAATCCTCCATATAGCAAGGGCAAATAGTCAGTCTTCTTTGCCCAATCCCCTGGGTTTTCCTAACGCAGAGTTTTCTAAGATACAAGCAAAATTAATGACTGCTTTGAAGCCCAATTCTAAGATACAATATGTGTTTACTAATTACTATAATAGCAAAATTCAAAAGGCTTAAATAATCCATAGTGAAAGGCATAAAGGCCATTAGGTCAGCAGGGTGCCTCTTTGACATGTAGCTTTTTCCATTTTTTCTTGACGATCAGATGGCATAACCAGAACCTCTGTGACATGTCTGTCTTACTTGAATGTTGTATCCTTTTGCATTACTCTTCTATCTTTAAACTAGTACTAGTCCTGCCATGAAAATGTATATGTATTCATTAGTCTGTCAAAATGTCTGTAAACATTAGATTGCTTTTGAGAAGCAAATGCCTAATTTGTAGAAAGAAAGCGTATATTTTTAAAAAGTCCCCAAAACTTCTTTCTGTAAAAACATTAATAAATGTGATTGTGTTCATAGGGTATATTAACACCAACTAGGTATAGCGACTTAATTTATCTAGTGACTAAAACATTTTGTGAAAAATCACTCTGTCGACTGAAATAAAAGTCGTGAGACTCCTATAAATACAGTTCCTCAAAATACATGTCTCAATAGTTCGCAAACATCATTTATCCTTGCTATTTTTAGCATCTGCTGCTCTGAATTATGTGGTTCAAATATAGTTCTTATTCTACCTAGGAATTTTCAGAGTTCTTTTTCCTTTCTTCAATTTAACGTTTGGAGTGGTATGAACATTCATGTACATCCTTGTGCACTCCTGACTGTCCAGAAGATGAATGATTTATTTTAAAAATGTGTAAGGCAACATTAAAAAAAGGCAAATGTATTTTCTTCTTGTTTCCATAAATTGGTTATCAAATTAACATGATTTTAAGTTAATAAAACTGTAACTGGAACTAATTTTATTTTTTGAAGAAAAAAAAAAGAAAAATCTCACTCCCGGTTGTCAACAAGCATGAAAAAACTCACTACTCAAAGGGTTAATAAAACTTCACAAAATATTGGGTGGAAGATTATCCTGAAAGCTGTTGGACTGAGTGTAGATGAAATTTATAACTACACAGACACTGTCTTCCATAGTTTATGTTATATTGAAAGTGTAGGTCTATTAAGAAATTCCAGGGAAAGGGAGATTTGAATGTTTTCAATATTGGTACTTTCTGTCTACTTTCACACGCACTCCACTTCACTCATTTATTTGATACCTTTATTGGACCCACAGGACCCATCTGCCAGAATATTCCTCTTGGTGTTCTATAATTATGAATAATAAAGGGACTTCTGCTTTCTAAGTTGACTTTTTAAATTAAAATTTCATCAAGGCATAACATACCTATCAAATTTTGTACAATATATGAGTGTGTACCTTAGTGAATTTTCACAAAGTGAACAGAAACAAGCAACCCCCACAGAGGTCAGAAAATATAGAACTGGCCCTGGCAGGTTGCCTCAGTGAATTAAGACTTGGCCTAGCGTATGGACATCCCACGTTCGATTCCCAGTCAGGGCACACAAGAAAAGCAACCATCTGCTTCTCTCTCTCCCTCTCATCCTGCTTTTCCTCTTCCCCTCCCACAGCCAGTGGCTCGATTGGTTTGATTGGTTCGTGAGTCAGCTGCAGACAGGTGTTACCAGGTGGATTCCGGTTGGGATGTATACAGAAGTCTTTCTCACTATCTCCCCACCTCTTACCCTCTCACCTAAAATAAAAAAAATAGAGAACCATCATCCAAAAGCCATCATGCACCTTGTTACCTAACTTCTAAAAGGTAACCACTGTCCTGAATCTAACTCTATGTATCAGTTTTGTTTTCAAACTTTTTATAAATAAAATCATATGATATATTCTCTTTTGCCTAGTTCATTTGGTTCAAAATTTATTTCTGAGATTTATTCATTACCCCTAACACTATTTGACTGGTCCCCACTGCCATATGGTATTATGCGTCTGACTAAAATACAATTTAATTATCGATTCTGTTTTTGCGAGGCATTTGGGTTGTTTCTAGTTTTTTTTTTTTATTATTGTTTTAGTGGCTATTATAAGTAGTGCTGTTGGGAACATTTTGGCACACGTTTTTAGTGAACATGTGCATGAAGTTTTGTTGATTGTATATGTAGGAGTAAAAATGTAATATCATAGTTATAAATATGTCAACTTCAGTAGACACTACTGTACAGTTTTCTAATGTAGTTGTACCAATTTATACTTGTCTTGGCAGTAAAAGAAAATTCTACTTGCCCCAAGCATTTGCTAAAACTTGCAATTTTCACTCTTTTTATTTTAGGCAATCTGGTGAGTGTGTTTCTTGATTACTAATGATGTTGAGCACCTCTTCATATACTTATAGGCTATTTGTGTATCCTCTTTGGCAAGTGACTGTTTAAGCTCCTTACCCATTTTTCTGTTGCATAGTTTGACTCTTTCTTACTAATTAGTAGGAACTCAATATATTCTGGCTCTAAATCCTTTGTTAAATATTCGCATTGTGAGCATCTTTTCCCACTTTGAGGAATGGTTTTTCTCTCTCTTAATGTTATCTTTAATGATGATAAGTTCTTTGGTTTAATATTTTATTTATAATTCTTTTCTGGTGGTTATGGATATTCATATTATGTTTAAAAAGTCTTTCATTTCCCCATTATAATAATTGTTTTTTTCCTAAAAGTTTTATTGTTTTACATTTGACATCTAGGTCTCCAATTTGTCTGGAATTTGTTGTTGCATAAATGTGAAAAAGAGCTCAAGTTTTTCTATTTTATATCTGTTCCATTGTTCTATTTGTAATTCTTGTAACTTATAATTTCTTGATTTTATAATTTAAAATAAGTCTTGATAACAAGTTATATAATGAAACATTATATAATTAGGTGAATCTGTGATACCTTTGTGATTATATGATAGTTCCTTTTTAATTTCAGAGCAAACACTTTTAATAGTTTACTATGAAGTATGATGTTTGCCAAGGACTTTTGTTGATACTCATTACAGTTAAGTATATACCTCTCTTAATGATAACTCTATTTTAATTCATATGGTTATTTTTTCACAAATCTTTTATGGAATGCTTCACAAATTTTAAAGAATTTACTTGTATAGCCCTGGCCAGATAGCTCAGTTGGTTAGAACATTGTCCTGATGCTCAGAGGCTGCTGATTTGATCCCTGGTCAGGGCACATATAGGAACAGATCATTGTTTCTCTCTCTCTCCTCACATCTCTAATATTAATAAATAGATTTTAAAAAGAGTTTATTTATATATTTTCCATTGTCTTTTAGTCTTCCTTGCATTTCCATGTTTTCACGTGACATCATTTTGCTTGGATTTAGTGAATGTCTACTATTGACACAGTCTCTCATATTTGCTTCTCTGGTTATTTCTATACTTTATTTTTGCCTTAAAGGACAATTTCACTTCTTTTTTTATAAACATTTTAAAAGACTTTATTAATTTCAGAGGGAAGAGACAGAGAAAAGGGGGGGGAGGAGCAGGAAGCAGCAACTCCCATATGTGCCTTGACCGGGCAAGCCCAGTGTTTTGAACCAGCAACCTCAGTGTTCCAGGTAGATGCTTTATCCACTGTGCCACCACAAGTCAGGCCTCACTTCTTAAAAAATTAAAGATTGACAGTTATTTTCTTCCATCATTCCTGTTAAAAAATCAGGTTAATTTCTAATTAATGATCTGTTGAAGCAAATGTATATTTTATCTGTGACTGCTTTTAAGAACTTTGTTTTTTGTTAGTCTTACAATGATATTTTAAGGTATTTTTTGTGTTTATCCTGCTTGAAATTTTAAATATTTAAAGAATTTGTAATATGCTGCCTTTCACCAGTTTTAGAAAATATTTGGCACTGTCTCTTCAAATATTGTCACTTCTGCATTATCTCTTTCTTTCCCCTGCATGTCTCCAATTGCACACATGCTAGACCTTTACACTGCATATATCTCCTGTACTCTTTGCCATATTCCCAGTTTTTTTCCCTGTGTTTCACCCCTGTGCATAGAATCAGCAAATGCTTAAAGAAAAAAAAAGCATATAGTGGTAGATTTATAGCTAATCTCTCTTTAGTTTACTTCCCTTCAGAATCTAGACCATCAAGTCCTGGTTGCCTTACTACCTCTCTGAATGTTTTCAGGCATATTGTTTTCTTCTGTTTTAGAATTTAGTTGAACTTTTCTTATTGATCTCAGTGAGAGTGTTGGGTTGTTGCAAGCTAGTTCACCATAGCCAGAAGTGCAAGTCCCATGTTCCTTTTAACTCAAAATTCAATCCCACAAATATTTATTGAGGTATAAAATACTACAACTCTATTATTCTAAGCACAAGAAGTTTCATAGAACGTCTTCCTTTTCTGGTTGCATAACACTACATCATTCTCTTAGAAACTTAGCAAAAGTAGTGGCAACTCTCTTCTTTGAACTAGGCCTTTGATGTTTTTAAATGTAGAATACAGAAATAGAAGGAAACCAAAAGATAAATGAAAGTCAAATAATCTTTATTGTCTGTCTTCTTTCTTCCCAAGTGATATATGTCACAAGCAAATTGGGAGTGGGTGGGTGATAGCTAGCTAATGACTTGAAATTGAGGAGATGTTTTGACCTTTATTATCTCTGTTATGGCAGAAATGAGAGGTGATAATCAATTATAAATCTTTTACCTCACTGGAAGCACCTAGGTCAGTTCCCTTTAATTCTTTTTGAAAAGTATTGAACAAGTAGTAAATTGCAAACCTGGTAAGAGTTTTATTTATTTTTCAGCTAATTTTTAAAAACACTACCTGTGCTCTTCTCTTTGATGTATAATTAATTTCTGATAGATGACACGCAAAACCTGATGTAACTGCTCAGTAGTTTCAGTTTATCAATTACATATATTTTTTCCTAGAGAAAGGGGGGGGGAAAGTAAGTGAAATTCTGAGCATCAGAGGCTTTTGTGCCTCATGGAGGGTAATTTTGACTGGTCTAGCACAACTGATAATGAAACTCAAAGCCTATTGTAAATTTACAGAAAGGATCTCATACAGTTGATTCTTAGTTTAAATACTCTTCATTTTAATGTTTTGTTTCCTAGCTTAAACAGTTAAGTCTATACATATATTTTTATTCTATCAAGGAAAATGTCCTTTGAAAGTAGTCTTTTCTCACAGTTTTAATGTATGCTAGTATTATATATGAGTTATATGAGTTGAAAGTTTTGTAAATCTTTTTAGTCAAGTGTCCAGTAAAAGACTTTAACTGAAATAGAGAGATGTCTTTTACCTATGTCCTATTATAGTAAGTCCAGACATGTGACTTCAGCACTAAAGTTTCTATTTCCTAAGAGAGATTTTGATTTAATTG
Organism: Rhynchonycteris naso; assembly: GCA_037038555.1. Taxonomy (NCBI): domain Eukaryota; kingdom Metazoa; phylum Chordata; class Mammalia; order Chiroptera; family Emballonuridae; genus Rhynchonycteris; species Rhynchonycteris naso. Next base: position 54,682,734 of record CM073004.1, read on the forward strand.
GTATGTTTTGATCACCAGACTGGCACATTGCTTTCAAAATGTATTTCTATATTTAAATCAAAGAGTAGCAATTTAACTTAAATTTGAAGAGAAAATTATAAAATACCATATTTCATATGCCTACTTTATTTCTAATGAATTTTTTTTCGTGGAGTATTTCAAACACAGTGAAAAGTATAGAAAATAATATGACAGGTATCCATGAGTCCTCTCTAAAATATTAATATTTTGCTATATTTATTTTAAGCATATTCTAGAGAAAAATTTCCATGGTACAAAATGAAAGCGTGTATAATTACATATGTTGAAGTACTCTTGGTAGTATTAAAAAAAGTAGGGGGAAACAAATTATCCATCTTACAAGGAATTCATAAACAGTGCAGTAGATCAATTTTCCCAAATGTGGTAAAGGATGAAAGCATGTTGTGGCATGACTTTCCCTCTACATAGAACATCTTCTATTCTTACTTGATTGTTTTAGAAAAACTAAGTTATTAAAGCAGTAAATATTCATTGTAGAATTTTCAAAACAAGAAAAAAGGTAAAAGAAGATTAAAATCCCCTATAAAAATTGCTATTATTCAGAGCTTTACATATTATTATAGACTCAGAGATGGTAGGTTAATGGAATACACAGAAACTATAGAGTCTCTCGCACATTTTATATTTTTCAGGTTAGACCCAATTTTGAATGTACTAGGTCTGCAAAAATATGTAAGCACAATAAAAATTACTCTTGCACCATCATAGTATGCTAGAGACTCTTGTGTGAGGACCAGGGTGACCAGGGGGTGAGAGTAACTGGGACAGGCACAGACACTTAAATTGCCTTACAAGCCGAGAGAAGCTCGTCTCCAGATAAAACAGCCATGCGAGCAGAACATATTCCAAACAAGCAGAAAGTCCTTAGCACATGCATGTAAGAAAGAAAGGAATGCTCACAGGCAGATAAATATACTGAAGAGAGAATTAGCGATGACAGTATAAATTTTGGATGTTGCAGATTGAAAACAAGAAGAAAATTAGAACAAAGACAATAGTGGTCCTTACTAATACGTCACTTCCCAGATCTTAAATATATCTGTTGAATGATGGAATTAACTTATTGCATATAGTTTTTACTTCAAAAAAATTTTTTTTATTATTGTAGAATCCACATATCCACACATATTCATACTTTTACCTGTGACAATTTTTTTTCTTCTTTCTCACTTTTGGTGGAAACACATGGCTCCCTCTCCTCTTTGTCTCCTCATCCCCATCATCCTGGAAAATCCATATTAATAACCTTTTGGGTACCTGTTTATATTTCTCTTTTTCCTCACATAGTCATTTTCATACACACCTCTCCAACAAACACATGGGCACACAGAAAGATACCTTTGGTAATTATTGCCAAACTTAAAACTTAAAAAAAATGAGTCACATAAAATCATATAATGCACACTTCCCTGTGTCTTGCTTTTCTTATAAAATCATATATCATAAAAATTCCTGAAGCCATCTGATATAGCTCTTTTTTAATACTATAAATAACAGTGTAATAATAAAAGGTATGGATATACCATGTGTATTTAGGTAGTCACCTATGGATGGACATTCATCATGTTTCATATTTTGCCCGTTACATATGTTCTTAGCTTATCCATCATTATATTTCTATAAGATAAATTCCCAGACATGGAATGGCCTGGTCAAAAAAGTATATATTTATAATTTTAGTAGGTATTGCCAAATCACTTTCAAATATAGTAGGAGTTAATAAGTCCACCATAGTGTTTTTATTTCTACATATCTGGAAACCTGTGTTTATCTTTATATATACATATGCATATTTTGTGTTCATAGTATCATTTTCATATGGTGTAGATATTTTGCATTTTTAGTCCTTAAAAAGTAATCCCTGTTAGCAGAAAAGTTTTACCGGGGAATAATTGAGATAATTTTTACCCCACCTACTCACTCTAACATTGAAGAGGTTAAGTTCTAATTTTGGTAAACACTCAGAATTGAACTACAGTGTTTGAATGTTTGAATTTGTGCTTTCATGGGAGGAATGCAATGGTTTAATGTACTTTCCTTGGCATAAATACCTGTTCTCTTTTAAGATATATATGTTGCTTAGCAAGTCCTTTCTTTTGGGTTGATCAGAACCCTCCTGTTGTACCGAGAGGTGACACCATGTTGATTAGGAAGCCAGCCCAGAATTAGAGTAAGGTTTTGGGAAAAAGACCATGGTAGCAGGTAAGATGCTTTCTTTTCGAAGAGAAAATGAGTCTTTGGAGGGCTGGCTCCTCAGGGAAAGGAGGCCAGAGATTGATTTATTTTACAATTCTAACTAGGAATACACTGCCTGTGTTCACCTGAGGTGTCCCTCAGAAGTATGGGAGCAGTAATCTTGGCTAGTTTAGGACTCCAGCCCTTGGTCCTGGGCTCTGCACTCTGTCCTTCAGAAGTAACACTGATGGTAATTAAAAATATTTATGCTATAAAAACCATCTGATGACATCATGACAGACATCAGCACTAGCTGAAGTCAGCATAGGATCCACTGGACCACCCAATAAAGATTAGATTAGCAAAGTGGTCAGAATGTTTTCACCAACCTGCTATCACACAACCCCCTTTTCTTCTAGTGTTGAGATTCCCCGTTTTTCCCTAGGGGAATAAATTCTAAAGTTCCTCTGAATATTAAAAACAACAAAGGAGAAACCTAATAATGAGAGAAATGCTGAGTAGATGTGTGTTTAGTTTGCTGCCCAGCTTGAGGACCAATTGATGTGGGTTCTTGGACTGCATTTGCTCCTACAAATCTGGCTACAAAAAAAGTGGGCCCCAATTTCCTCAAAGGTAAAATGATAAAACAGGAAGTGGCGGTTCCCAAAATCTCCAAGAGTCTAACATTCTTTTGGATTCCTGAATCAGATACAGTGTGTGTGTTATGCAATAGGATGAGCCAGTTTTCATCTGCAGTACACAAGCCTGTTGCCCATAAGTTCAGTTTCTCCCATGGTTTCTTTATGGATCATGTGTTACCTTAAGAAAATTGAAAACAATACAGCTTTTAAATATCAGATTCAGTGTAACAATGAGGTCTTCTGGCTTTCAGGCAGAATCAGAAGAGCTGGTAACACTTGGATGGAGGAAGGTGAGGCTCAGGGTCCAGAGCCTTTCATGTTGTTTTTCTGTGGCCAAGCCTGATTCACTCATTCCCATTACCTCCTCTTTCTCTTAACTGTCATACAGTTAACGCTGCTTCTGAAAACTAAAAGGAAAATGAAAAGGAAATTGTGTCCATGTGGTTCATATAAAAAAGAAAATAAATTAAGAACAAGCAGATTATCTTGATATGATTGGATTAGACACAGTTGAGAATACAAACTGAGAAAATTAAAATACAGAAAAATTTTTCTTGAGCAGATTGCCTGAGTGTTGGATCACTTTTTGTCCTCTCTTTATTCCTTCATGGATTTGAGTAGAAATGTTTTTTTTTTCTTTTCCCCCAGTGTAGCACTACATTATTTATGTTCTTTCATATTATTTTGTTTCTTCCCTCCTAGTTTCCTTAGTGTTATTGGAGTGGAGGAGGTCAGGAAGGGAGGAAATGATGAAGGCAGGGGTTGCAGAGGTAAAAACAACAGGGGTTATATTTCATCAATACATGTTCAATGTCTAAAAATACGTATTTACCTAAAAGAATGTAAGATTGCCCCTTTTCTATGCTAGTGTTATTTCAATTACCAAAAACTTCCCAGCATTGCATTCTGTTTTTCTACAGTTACTTTATATTCTGTTTTTTTGTTTTGTATTATATTTTTAGTTGCCGATTTTTTAACCTGCCAAGCAAGTTACACAGTCAAGTGCAACATCATTGGGCGGGGAAGTATACTCTTCCCTTAGGAAATAAAAAGAGTGTGCTGCTATATAATTCTTTCATAGGGGAAAGACAAAGAAGTATAATAATATAACCTACCACAGAGTGTTTCCAGTAGGTGAATGGCTGCCATTTTAAAGGGTAACATAGAAATACATTTAGAAGAAGTAAAGGAGCTCTAATCCAAAAATGTATTTGTATTTTATCTCAATATATATACACACACACACATAGGACTTGGGGTGTGCAATGATTATATGGAAGTGTTTAATAAAAGTGGAATAGTCAACAATGTTACAAAAAAGTGACCATAGGTGAAGCGGGTTCTATTTCCAAAAATAACTCCTTTTGCCAAAGGGGATTTGTCTTTCCTCTCTAGTTCTCTGGCAGAGTCGCCTGATGGGACAGACTGCGGTGTGGTGGTAGCACACTCAGCTTGCAGGGATGAATCGTGTGCAGGGATGCTGCAACACTCAAGTTAGAGAGCAAGTGCCTTTCCAGGGCCATAAGCAGAGCAGGCTGCAGGCATTTTGCAGAACATGTTAGAAAGAAAATTCCTCCCATCGGGAAACAACCGAAAGTCATCTGCCACGTGGTGTGTTCGCTCATTAGTTAATTCCTTTTTATCCAATGTATAGGGACTAAATCAGTAAGTAGTGCACATGCCTCATAAAGTAGTTTGATTTTTATAATATAGTTCATGGGGAGCCATTAAAGAAACATGAATAAGAAAGTAAGATCATCTAGGAGATGATGATCTTACACACACACACACGCACACACACACACAGACAGATGGACATTTATGTTAATAAGGACTTATACTTTGGCCCTCGAGGCCTGTCTCTACTCTATAGTAGCTGTATAGTCCTGAGTAAACTATTAAAACCACTCTAATCCTCAATTTCTTTATCTGTGAAATAGAAATTATAATAGCATGTTCATTAATATGATTATCGGGGGGTATTGAACTTGCAGGTGCAGAAGGTAGTGTGGAAGAATAACAAGACTAAAGTCTTTATCCAGATTGCCTGACTTTTAACCTGACTGTACCATTAACTTGCTGTGTGACCTTAAGCAAGTTTTTTAACCTCTCTGTGGTCAATAAACTAATAATTTATAGTTATGAACATTCCCATTAAGCCAATATTTGTGTTCTGGTCTAAGCCATTGTTCAGTGATTCCTAGCTCATAGTTCAACATTTATTTGGGTTCATTTTGTATGTAACATCAACCATGGACAAATTACTTTTTAAGCTTATCTCGAATGTTATACCTTTTTTAATATCTTACCATTGTTTAACATTCTGGAAATTTGTTTTGTTTACTTGCCTATTCAATGATAGTTTTTAAATACCATATGCATGTGCTCATTTATTTACCCATCCATTCATTCACTAGAGATTATTTAATTCTGCTTCCATGCTTTAGAAGCCACAATGTACATATTTCTGATTTTAAAAAATGATGTTAGTAATCCACCAGGCCATCGACGAGGTTTTCTTAGGAATCCAATTTTTCAACAGCAGGAAACTGAGTGTGGGTTTTCCCTCTTCTATTTTATGTACTCTGTGCTCAGCTGTCAAAGCCCATCTTCCCTGTGCAAATTGGGTTTCAAGAGTATCTAAGTCCGTAGACTTCAGAAAATGACTTTGTGGATTGTAGTTGACAGAATTACTTGGCAATCATGTGTTGGGACTTCCTCAGTCTTCATAGACTTCTGACATCTCAAAAGGGAAGTGGTAATGTACATCTTGCACAGTCTACTGCCCGCGGCCATCATCCTTTAGACACATCAAGAGCCCCCAATTCCATTACCTTGTACTCTATACTTCATGAACCACTTGCACATTCATTAAATCACTGCACATTAGTAACCCTGAGAAAGAGGCAAAGCTCACAAAAAGGTAATGCTCTGTGAACAATTCTCAGTCATTGATATTTATCTTGTCACTGGGTGGGCACTTACTAACTTAGCTCCCCAGATGGAAAAATATATATATATAACAAGGAGCAGCTGTATCTTTCCTCCATGTAGGAAGAAGATGATGTCATGACCCTAGGCTAATCTGTGAGAGTAAAAGAGTAGAATCAGCAATCTGTCTCATTAAAACTTTATTTAAAAATGTTTATCTTTTTGCTCCTATTCCAGTCTGCATTATTTTCATCTATTTCAATTTCTAAATAGTATTGTATATTATTTTTTGTTTTTATTTATTGATTTTAGAGAGAGAGAAAAAATGACTGGTTTTCCACTTATTTATGCATTTATTGGTTGATTCTTATGTATGCCCTGACTGGAGATCAAACCTACAACATGGGCATATTGGGATGACAGTCTACCCAACTGAGCTACCCGTCAAGGGCAGTGTTTGATTTTTTTGTGTGAGACTGAGACAGAGAGAGAGAGAGAGAGAGAGAGAGAGAGAGAGAGATAGGGATAGACAGACAGGAAGGGAGAGAGATGAGAAGCATCAATTCTTCATTGCAGCACCTTAGTTGTTCATTGATTGCTTTCTCATATGTGCCTTGACTGGTGTGTGTGTGTGAAGGGGCTACAATAGAGCGGGTGACCCCTTGCTTAAGCCAGTGACCTTGGGCTCAAGCCAGCGACTATGGGGTCACGTGTATGATTCCATGCTCAAGCCAGTGACCCCGTGCTCAAGTTGGTGAGCCCATGGTCAAGGAAGATGAGCCCGCACTCAAGCCAGTAACCTTGGGGTTTTAAACCTGGGTCCTCTGCATGCACTGCACCTTTAAGAGTTGTTTGTGCTCCATCTTAAAATAAAGCACAGCACTGTTAAGTGGAGTGATGTAAACTAATTCATGAAAGTCTATGGGCTTTAGAATTTGATGAACCTGGTGTGTGCTCTTGCTCTGATTTTCACTAACTTTCAACAAATTCTGAATCATTTTCTGGAGCCCTCAGTTTCACTTTCTGTAAATGAAGTGTCTTATTTGTGAAGGCTCTCACAAACTTACTCAGAAGTATACTTTGCATATGAAAGACATTATTGCATAGGAGCTGAAAGGGCAGGTTCTGGAACCTGACTGATTAGAGTGGAATTCCATGTTACCCACTTACATAGTGTGTGTACTGGGGAAAAGTATGCCACCTGTGCCTCAGTTTTCTCACCTGTAAAATGGATTCCTCACAGGGTTTTTTGAAGGATGAAATAAGTCAGCACATGTAAAGAATTCAGAATTGAGTTTGACATAAAGTAAGTGTTGAGTATATCTTAGCAAATATTATGGGCACGTAAGCATCTCAACTCCACATTCTTGAGTTTAGATACATTTACCTTAACTTAGGGGAATATCTGAAGTCTAAAGCCCTAAAATGTAGACATATGGGTTCGCCAACCCCTGGAAACTATTAATTTAGGCACCATTTGAATTAACCATCTACAGGCATTACAGGTAATATCCCCATTTTCTAACTCCATGACATAAATCATTACTCACTCTGCATAAGTACTAATTGTGAGAATCCATACATTACCATGAGGGTCTTAAGTAATCAAAACCATAGGGACTTGAATACTGTGTTCAGCAATAAAGACCTCTTTAATTGAAAGTTTAATTATTTTAATTGTTGAAGAGACTGTCTTTTTAGGACCTTCTTAGAAGAGAACTTTTTCTCTTTCTTTCTTTCTTTCTTTCTTTCTTTCTTTCTTTCTTTCTTTCTTTCTTTCCTTCCTTCTTTCTTTCTTTCTTTCTTCCTTTTCCTTCCTTCCTTCCTTCCTTCCTTCCTTCCTTCCTTCCTTCTTTCCTTCCTTCCTTCTTTCCTTCCTTCCTTCCTTTCCTTCTTTTTTAAAGGTTATACTTAGCACAGTCTCATTGGCAAATAGCCGTGCTGGGCAAGCAATGTGAAAGGTGTGTACACTCTGTTAGGAATTGAGAAAGGTAATTAAATGCAAATCCTGCTATCCTGCTAGTTTTAATACTTTTTATATTTTGTATTGCATCTTCCACAAGCTGAAAATTTATTGAATGTATTAAAAGGCTAGCAGCTCTTCCATGCAGAACATTTCCATACCTGGGGTACAGGCTACCACTCTGACTGCTCCATTGGACAAAAACCATCCTCTCATACTCTGCCTCTGTTACCAAGCCACTCATGACTGCATGAAAGTGAGCGCTGGCCATCCATCCCATCCCATTCCATCCCATCATGGCAAAAAGTGCTCATCAGGTTCTTCAGCTCACTCTCAGGTATTGTTTTCCTACTGGCTCTAGTGTAAAAAATAATAATAATAATGCTGACTTTCCCACTGTTATCCTAAAATCACACATATTTCTAAATGAATGAAATGTAAAAAGATGCATTTTTCAGCAAGACTTTGAATACCTGGTTTCAGTGTCTGTCTTAAGACCTCTCAATCTATGAATCATTATATACCATCTTCAATGGCAAATGGAGGATACTTTTTATTGGGAAGAAGATTGGAATAAAAAGTATTAAATAATTTTTAACCTTAATTTGAGAAACTTTTTATATTGATATTCCCCCCACCCTCTTAAAAACAGAGGAAAAAAACCCTTCTTGTTGAAAGATAGTTTATTATTTATACTGCTGGGTCATTTTGAGACACCAGTCCTACTGTTCAATACTCTTTGGTATGAAAGGGCAGGAACTATAATGTCTGCCAAGCCCAGACTACCAGGAGGCATCTGGGAACCTGTGGGTCATCCACACTGGGGCCAAGGCAGGGTATTAGAAAGAGGGTTGGCTGTCCCTATTTTTATATTCTGTCCCTTTTTCACAAACCTTATAAGTAAGCTTCCTTTATGATGTACATGTTTCGTATTTTAAAAAGCAGAATTCAGTTGAAGCTCATAGTATTTGGTTGGGAACTGTCAAGGTTGCATTAATTATTAGAATCAGCTCACCACAAAAAGTCAGTCTTGGACTTAGTCCTATTTGCATTACAAAGGAACTTTAAAAGGCACAAATCCTTTATCCTTTAATTACAGCTATAAAGCCTTAAGACATGCTTTCACTACTCCCAGTATTGATGGGGATACAAAGATGACCTTGGCAGAGTCTGTTCCCTTAATAAGATTATAGTGTAGGACAATGGTCGGAATTATTTACTTATCTCACACACAACTACTGCAGAGGGACAATTGCACATGTGCTAATGTGGAGAAGAAGAGTGAATTACTAACTCTGGTGGGTGGGCATGGAGGTAGGATAGCGGAAGACTCCACAAGGTGTAGGGGACCAAAATATGAATTAATACTTTTCCTCCCACCTTCTAAATTCTTCTGGCTGAGCTGATAATCAAATTAACAGAGACAATTAACAGAAGAAAATCCAAGTTTTAATACATGTACCTGGGGAATTCACATAGGCATGAAAAGTCCAAAGACAATATTGGGTTTAAAAGACATTTTTGGACAAGGGAGAAATATGGAAACAAGGTACTAGATTTTGGAAGTGAGAATGAGCGATTTGCAGTGTTGGGCAGATGAAATATATTATGCTCACTTTGTTAAAGATGGCGCTGCCCACGTGCAAGTTTTAAAAGTAAGCTTTTCCCCACACCCTTGACTGAATGGATGATGTAGGGTGGTGCACTCTCATGAGGAATCCTCCCAGTATGCCTCAGATAAGTGACTTTGTATCAGAGACTTCCTTGTTTGTAGATTGGATTAAAGGTTTTGAATCTACGCTATAAAGTGGGGCAGGCTGGGAGATTGCTCTCTCTTGGTTCCTGAGGTTAGCATTAGAGAGGAAAGCAGATTAAGGCCACGTGGAGGAGAGGAGAAGCAACCAAGATGGCGGAGTGCTGAGGAAGAAGCCAGTTTGGGCAGAGTTTGTGTAGAGAGGAGATGGGAAACAGAGGTAAATAAGTCTGGTGAGCTAGAAACTTTTGATTCTAGGAAACTCGGATAAGTCAGTAGCTTTGTGAGCACTGAATGAGTGGGTTTTGGAGGCCAGTGTGTGTTTTTACTTGCCCGCCAGATGCAAGCTAGAATTAAAGCTGATGGCTCACCAGTTCTTGGCTCTGTTGTTTCATTGCCATCTGTCCGAATCCAATGCGAACCTGCACTGGCCAGGCGGCTGAGATAATGGTGGCCTTGAACACTGGCTTTACATGCAGGTAGTTGAGGAATTGTGAAATTTAGGGGTAGGGCAAATCCTTGCTAGGCAAATAAACATTGGGCCTGAAGCTCTCTTATTTACCATATTTAATTCAAATTAAGCTAAGGAAGCATCCTAATATCTCCTTCTTGAAGAGGTTCGCGAGATTTGCTTGGAAATGGAGCAGCCACTGGAGGAGGAATCACAGGTTCGTGAGTTGCAGATTGCCCTGGATGTTGTGGAGAGCCAGCTGTGCAGGAGGCCGGGGCTGAGGCTGGGACTGGAGTGGCAAGACCCACGGCAGCGGCAGCCCGGGGCTGAAGCCTGGAAGTGGGAGTTGGTGTTTCAGCTCCTATCCAGAAGATGAGGAGAATTGAGTTGGAGTTATGATTTACAGACTTCAGAAGGTAAACAGTGACAGCTGTGGCAGGAGGATGAACAGACATCCTGGGAGCCAGGCATGCATCGCGGGAGTGGTCACTGAAACGGCAGGGAGTACCTGCTAAGCTGCTGATAGGTCTGCGATTTTGGGACATAGGGGTGGATGCCATCATGCTCCTCAGAGCAGAGATGGAAATACTGACTGCCATTGCCACATGCTTCTCTTTAGGACAGTGTGAGACCTGCCACGACGGCAGGAATGAGGGGGGAGGCTAACACCCCATGTGCATGGACTGATTTCCTGGACTATGACCGGAGTGAGCACTGGCTCCTTTGTTGACAAGACTTATGGATTTTGGACAATGTGAAATACCATGATGGAGGTGGGGGGTGATTTGATGGAGGCCGTCCCTTTGCCCCGGGAAGCCTTTCAAATGGCAAGAGAGAAGGCCGAGGACATTTTGCGCTTTTGGCAAAGTGTTCAGAGACTGGTGAAGTATATCTTTGTAATTGTTGAAATTGTATGATTTGTCATGTTGTTGTAATTTGTGTAATGTGCCTAATTTCCTTGTACAAGAATGCCAGTGGTGTAGATTGTGGGTAGTAAAGTGAGCATAGGGGTGGATTGTTGGGCAGATGAAATATATTATGCTCACTTTTTTAAAGATGGCGCTGCCCACATGCAAGTTTTAAAAGTAAGCTTTTCCCCACACCCTTGACTGATTAGATGATGTGGGTGGTACACTCTCATGAGGAATCCTCCCATTATGCCTCAGATAAGTGACTTTGTATCAGAGACTTCCTTGTTTGTAGATTGGATTAAAGGTTTGGATTTCTACACTATAAAGTGGGGTAGGCCGGGAGTTTGCTCTCACTCGGTTCCTGAGGTTAGTATTAGAGAGCAGAGCAGATTAAGGCCACGTGGAGGAGAGGAGAAGCAGCCAAGATGGCGGAGTGCTGAGGAAGAAGCCAGTTTGGGCAGAGTTTATGTAGAGAGAAGGAGATGGGAAACAGAGGTGAATAAGTCTGGTAAGCTAGAAACATTTTGATTCTAGGAAACTCGGATAAGTCAGTAGCTTTGTGAGCACTGAATGAGTGGGTTTTGGAGCCCAGTGTGTGTTTTTGCTTGCCCGCTGGGTACAAGCTAGAATTAAAGCTGATGGCTCACAAGTTTTTGGCTCTGTTGTTTTATTACCATCTGTTCTAATCTAATGCTAACCAGCATTGGCCAGGCGGCTGTGATAATGACCGCGAATACTGGCTTTACAATAGGTTTCAGGTGAAGATTTCTAGAGCATTTGAACTGTTTATTGCATTGTGTGCCCATCACCAAAAGTCAAATCATTTTTTGTCATTGTATATTCATCCCTCTTTATTCCGTTCCCCCCCTCAGTCTCTCCCTCTAATAACCACTTCATTTTTGTCTATGTCCATGAATCTCAGATTTTTATCTCACCTGTGTTTGAAATCACATAGTTCTTAGCTTTTTCTTATTTACTTATGTAAGTGTAATGTTTTCAAGGTCCATCCATGTTGTCATAAATGGCAATATATCATCATTTCTAATGGCTGAGTATTATTCTATTGTATATATGTACCACATCTTCTTTAGCCAATCCTTGTTTTTGATATGATAAAGTTTGTAATTAATTAAGCTATCTTCTTTGCAGATTTGGGACCCCAACAAACAGAATCTTTAATTCTAATTTAATCTCTTTTCTAATTTAATCTTTTTTTTCCCTCTATTTGTTTTTTTTTCTTAAATCTTGCTGTACATTTCTTTATAGATCATTTTCAATTCTTCTTTGAACAAATTACCAAAGAAAGAACAGGCTATTTTGTGGAATTCTGCATGGTTTGGTGTTCTTGGAAGGCTGGGGGAAAAGGTGAGAGGCTTCCTATTTCATCATTAGCATAAGTTGGGGGATGGATTGAGACAAAAGTCTGGGAAACAAGGAGTTTTTCCTGTGTCATTTGTAGAAATAACAATAAAGGCCTACATACCAGGGTAGTAGCTCTGACAATGTAAAGAGAGAGAACTAAACTCAAGAAATAGTTTGAAGGTACACTGTGCAAAATGTGAGGACCACTTGGATATCAAGAGTGACTTCCAGAGTTCTGGTTTCAGTAATGCGGTCAATTGTGAGGCCCCTCACTGAAGTAGAAAAACAGAAGGAGAAAAAATAACAGATCTAAAAGGAATTTCATTTGGCTCTATTGAGTGTGAAATTCCCATGGGAAATCTGAGTTGTGAGTTGAATTTGTAGCACAGTTGAGGCAGTTGAGGATGCTATTCAGACATAGTTGAGATGATCATTTATCATCAAGGTCAAGTAGAAAAGGGGAAGAATAAAATCAAAAGTGGCTGAGAGACCAAGAGAAAATGATGGCATTCAGTAGATTAATATTTTGTCTGGTGGATATGCAGTAATAGTTGAGAAAGAAGGAGGGAAAGTTGTGGGCAAGATTGTGAGACTGTGAAATTTAAGAACTCATGGGAAGAACCATTGCAGGTGGTAATTAGGCCCAGGATATGGTCCTAGGAAGGAACTGCTCATGGAGATTGTTGGCGATGGTCATTGTGGTAAAGAAGGTTATAATCTGCCATGAAGAGGAAGACTTTTATATACACTGAGTATGTGAGATGATCTGTAGGTTGTTGGTAGGTTAGGGTACAGACAGGTAAAGCACATTATAACCAGGTGTTAAGAGATTTGAATGAGGAGACTTCATAGGTGTATAACAAATAATGTAGAATCAGATATAGGAGTTAGAAGGTGGGAAAAACCCTTCTTCAATTTTGAGCTCAAGAAGTACCTGGCTTTCCAGCATTCCACAAACAGCAGAGATGATGAGACTAATTCTCGCTGCCTAAATGCTTCACATGGCTGATGTGTGACAAATGAGATAAGAAATGTGAAGGTACCTGGTGGGAGCACAAACTTAGGACATATTGATGATATTGAACCAAAATTCAATCTCCCACGTTGATTACTCTTCTTTCTCAGGAGTTTGCCCATTGAGGCTGGAGGCGGTTTTACAAGTCCAATCATGACCCAAATGCACACTTTGCTGCCATGTGACCCCAGGAATCATAGCTGTGGTCTACAACTGATTGATTCATGAGGCAGTGGCCCAGAGCACAAGTTGAATATGAGAATGTTGGGTCAAAATAATATTAAAATTGACATGGAAATACGTGAAAGTAGAAATAAAAGTTTACTTACATGTTTAAAGGAAAGCAATACTTGATAGAAATTTCAAGATTTGTGTGCGTACTTTTGTTCTACCCTACCATAGTTTGGGGGCCTGTGCTTTCTCTTCTCCCTGACTGTAAGCGTACTTATGGATGGAAAGTGGGAGTGTTCATGATCGCATCCTTCAGATGCTGGAGGCAGGTCGGAAAGATAACACCCCAAATCGCTCATGGAGAGGATTGCTGGTATAGATGGAGAGCTTCCTGGATGTTGACATAAAACATCCAGGAATATTTTGGAAGTGTGAACTCTGGAAAGGTTATCAAAGGAATCAGAAACCCTTCCACATATGCCTGTTAGAAACAATTCAAATGTATGATAGCAGCAGGATAACTGAACAAAGTATAGCTCATCTTTATAATGAGATGCAGTTATATAAAATCAGAAAATATTAATTTTTAAAAGGATATTATAAAAGTGTATTATATAAAACTGAGTGGTGGTTTTTCATATATATGTTAAGGTCATAAGAAAAAAATCAGGAAATATGTATACGAAGATACATTGGTTGTTTGGGAGTGGTAGGATTTGTGTATAAGTATGCGTGCAGTTTAAACTACGTTTCTTCTTGTTCATCAGTGTTTTCTAATTTGTGGACAACACACACATACTGCTTATGTGATAAACATAATTATAAAGAGAAATAAATAGCGTATCTATGAGAAACTTACCATAACATTGAGTACCAAAAAGCCATTTCAGGAAGAACAGAAGTTTATTTAGAATGGACAAGTTAATTCAGCCATTTTGTTGTTGTTGTTGTTGTTCTCAACCTTCTTATGATCCTATCTTGTGAAACCACCCAGCAAGCTTTGTGGTGGTGGTTGGCTGTGTGGGTAAGGTATTCCTTGCTGACATGCTCTCATTGTGCTCTGCAGAATACGCTAGACTACAATACCTGCCCGCCTTTGAAGGTCATCAAGAGCTCCCGATTATCTAGTGCAAACGGGCTTTATGCTCACATGTTATTTTTTGGCTCGGCTTTTGATTTGAGTCTTAAGGGAAAGTCTTCAAGCCAGCTTTAAAAGGAGAAGCTGCTGTCATTTGTGAATTCAGTTAATTAGAATAACATTTGCTTTTAAGTATTCAATATTTGGCATGATTATCAGACCTAAAGGTTATGTTGTTCTATCAGATAAGTTGGGCTCCAAGGGATGTCTGTTGTCTCCCCAGACTGGTGCTAGCTAAATATAGGAATCCAAGGTGGATAGGAATAATTGCCTTATATATTAAATCTGCACACTGTAACGATGAAGGTTATTTAAGTCTCATGGCATTGTTGGCAGATAGATTTCCTCTGTTAGGACAACTGTCTTGTAGCTCAGAAAATTTCTTGGAAAGTGCAGGAGGAAAAGGTTCATCCCCTGAGTACCCTGGGAACAGTAATGAGTCAAGGTTGCTGATTCAGAGGGGAAATCAGCCCACTTGGTTTGGGCAAAGGCTATTTGATTATTGACAGGGCTTGGCATGCATTCCTAAGTGGCTGGCAATTATACTACCCAATTAAGAGAAACAAGCTCCATAGAGAGCATGAAACCCCACACCCATCCCGATTTCAACAGTCAGCTGCATCCATCTAACTGAACTGGTCCAAGCATAATATATGCCTATGCTGGGAAATAACTTCTCTCCTCTCTTCAAGGATTTGCTGATGAAAACACCTAATGTAACAGCGACTGACCTAGGTTTTGTCTCACTCCAAGCCATGCATCAGGTGGAAATGAAGTGGGAAGCTATCACTTTACTCTTTAATATAATCATTGGCTTTGAAAGAAAAAAAACAGTATGTAGTATTTGGTAGGGGGCTTGGGAAAGAGGAACAAGAAAGCTAGTGTGGGAACGGTGCCTTCTGAGTCAGGTTTAACATCTAAGACCTACCCCCAACCCCGAAATTAAGATGCAATTTTACTCAGCAACTGTAGTTCATTGTAAGAGATGAAAGATGCATGAATAATATTAGTGATAATGCTCCATGGGGCCCAGGCTCATGAATACTGTTAAAAGGAAACCCTGGTTGCTTTGATGACTTCATACATCAAATTCAGGAGGAAGAATTCTGGTATTCTAGGTATATTTCCACTTCTAAGCTTTAGCTTAAATAAACGATTTCCCTGTTTCTCATGGATTTAGTTTCTGCTCCATTTTCCTGAATACATAGACTAGTTAGGGCTGAGGGAAGGCTTAAAAGCAAACTTCTTACTGCTCGAGAGCTTGCATTCAGTCCCATAGACTGATTTCAGATTTTCTGAGGTGAAAGTTACCAGATTTTGAAGCTCTTGAACTGGGCCATACACACACTTGTTGGAGCGGGCTTCTGTCAGCCCCTCTATGCAGATTGGAAGTTTGGAAGTTTGATATTCTTGTCTGTTCAGTGAATTTTTATCAAGACTACTACATCCTGCAGGTTGTAGAAAATCATTCAAAGCTTGGTCTCCACCCTCAAGGAAATTATAGGCTGATTAGCTTGAGTCAGTTTTTATCTTCACATACATACATGCAAATGCAGGTTACAGTTTGTAAAGCTAGTATCCACAGCCACCATCACAGCCACCTGGCTTATGCAGGTTTGCATTAGATTCGGACAGATGGTAATGAAACAATAGAGCCAAGAACTGGTGGACCATCATCTTTAATCCTAGCTTGCACCCAGTGGGCAAGAAATACACAAAATGGGAAAAGACTTCCCTTTCCATTCAGGGCTCCCAAAGCCACTGACTTATCCAAGTTTCCTAGAATCAAAGGTTTCTAGCTCACCAGCCTTATTGATGTCTGTTCCCCTTCTCCTTCTCCCTGCACAAACTGCACAAACTGGCTTCTTCCTCAGCACTCCACCATCTTGGCTGCTTCTCCTGGCCTCCTCTATGTGCCGTTTCTCTGCTCTCCTCTCTAATGCTAATCTCAGGAACTGAGAGAGAGCAAGCTCCTGGTCTGCCCCATTTTATAGTGTAGAAATCCAAACCCTTAATCCAATCTACAAATAAGGAAGTCTCTGATACAAAGTCACTTATCTGAGGCATAATGGGATTCCTCAGGAGAGTGTACCACCCCACATCATCCAATCAGTTAAGGGTGTGGGAAAAAGCTTACTCTTAAAACTAAGCCTTAGGCTATAATGACCCAGTCTGCCCACAGCCTGTCCCCCAACACACATTAATATCAACGGACTTCCACGTGGGCAATGCCATCCTCAACAAAGTGAGCATAATATACTTTATGTGCCCAACAAAAATATATACTGAAAAGTAGTTTATTATATCATACATTTAATACTTTAAATTTCATGCATTTAATACTTTAATAAGCACAACAAAAGGTACAAACAACTAGATCATAAAAGTTGTAAAATATTAATGAAAAAATATTAAATAATACCTGACCCCCCCCAAAAAAAAAAACCCACCAAGAACTGTTTTTTAAGATATGCTATTTCCAAATTGCTTCTTTATTGGTTGGTGTTGGGCAGATAAAATATATTATGCTCACTTTGTTAAAGATGGCATTGCCCATGTGGATGCCCATTGCCCAGGTGATATTAGTTGCCCTTCTTTCTTGGGATGGGCGTGATTATATTAATGTGTGTTGGCTGTACAGGTTGTAAGCAGGCAGGATCCTTATAGCCTAAAGCTTAGTTTTAAGACTAAGCCTTTCCCACCCTTTTTGATGTAGGGTGGTGCACTCTCATGAGGAATCCCATTATGCCTCAGATAAGTGTCTTTTTATCAGAGACTTCCTTGTTTATATATTGGATTAAAGGTTTTGATTTCTATACTATAGAGTGGGGCAGACCAGGAACTTGCTCTCTCTTGGTTCCTGAGATTAACATTAGAGTGGAGAGCAGAGAAAGGCCATGTGGAGGAGGTCAGGAGAAGCAGGCAAGATGGTGGAGTACTGAGGGAGAAGCCAGTTTGTGCAGAGTTTGTGCAGGGAGAAAGCGATGGGGAACAGAGGTAAATAAGTCTGGTAAGTTAGAAACCTTTGATTCTAGGAAACTCAGAGAAGTCAGTGGCCTAGGGTGCCCTGAATGAAAAGGGAAGTGTTTTCCCACTGTGTGTATTTCTTGTCCACCGGGTGCAAGCTAGGATTAAAGCTAATGGCCGACCAGTTCTTAACTCCATTGTTTCATTACTGTCTGTCCAAATATAATGCAAACCTGCATGGTCCAGGTGGCTGTGATGGTGGCCGTGGCTACTGGCTTTACATTTGGCATAGTTGGCAGAATTCGATACAGTTCAGTGTGGAGCCGCCACCACCTTTGAGTGGTGGGGTAGAGGACTGGCTGCTGTTATAGTTCCCCATGACTGTCATTTTGGGGCCGTAGGCTGGCTGATGACTTTACAGCCATGCATGAGGAAACTGAGAGCTCTGTGGAAGAGGCTGCCTGGGACCTGCAAACTGAGCAGTGGAAGGAGCTAGAGCAAATGTAGAAAAAAGAGATGCCGACCTAGGAGCTGGAGCAAGCACTGGAGGAAGCCGATCAGGTTCATGTGATTCATTTTAAATGGAGCAGCTGCTGGAGAAGGAACCACAGGTTTGTGAGTTGCAGATTGTCTTGTGGCTAGCCAGGAGTGGTGGGAGGCTGCAAGACTGGCAGCAGAAGCTGGTATTTCCAGTTCCTCTTTTGAGGATGAGGAGAATTGGTCTAGAGTTGCAATCCATGGTCTCCAGAAGGAGATACCCCAGCAGCAAGGAGCACCTACTACACCCCTGGTAGGTCTGTGATTTTGGGTCATAGGGGTGGATGCCATCATGCTCTCTGGAGCAGAGATGAATATGCTGACTGCCATTGCCACATGCTCCTCTTTGGGACACTGTAAGACCTGCCATGATGGCAGGGATTAAGGGGTTGGCTGAGACCCCATGTGCTTGGACTGATTCCTGGACTATGACCTGAGTGAGCACTGGCTCCTTTGTTGGATGGACTAAATGATTTGGACAATGTGAAATACCCTGATGGGTGTGGGGGCAGCTTTGCTGGAAGCACTTTCCTGCCTCGGGAAACTTTTCCCATGGCTAGAAAGAAGTCAGAGGACATTTTGTGCTTTTGGCAAACTTCTCAGAGACTGGTGAAATGTACTTTAGTAATTGTTGAAATTGTATGATTTGTCATGTTGTAATTTGTGTAATGTGCCTAATTTCCTTGCACAGTTGCACAGATATGCCGGTGGTGTAGATTGTGGGTAGTAAAATGGTATAGGGGTGGATTGTTGGTCAGATAAAATATATTATGCTCACTTTGTTAAAGATGGTGCTGCTCATGTGAAATCCCATCACCCAGGTGATAATAGTTGCTTTTCTTTCTTGGGATGGGTGTGATTATATTAATGTGTGTTGGGGGTATAGGCTGTAAGCAGGCAGGATTCTTATAGCCTAAAGCTTAGTTTTAAGACTAAGCCTTTTCCACCCTTTTTGATGTGGGGTGGTGCACTCTCATGAGGAATTCCATTATGCCTTAGATAAGTGACTTTTTATCAGAGACTCCCTTGTTTGTATATTGGATTAAAGGTTTTGATTTCCGTACTATAAAGAGGGACAGACCAGGAGCTTGCTCTCTCTTGATTCCTGAGATTAGCATTAGAGTGGAGAGCAGAGAAAGGCCATGTGGAGGAGACCAACAGAAGCAGGAAAGATGGTGGAATGCTGAGGAAGAAACCAGTTTGTGCAGAGTTTGTGCAGGGAGGAAGAGATGGGAAACAGAGGTGAATAAGTCTGGTGAGCTAGAAACCTTTGATTCTAGGAAACTCAGATAAGTCAGTGGCTTTGGGAGCCCTGAAAGGAAAGGGAAGTGTTTTCCCACTGTGTGTATTTCTTGTCCACCGGGTGCAAGCTAGGATTAAATATGATGGCCCACCAATTCTTGGCTCTATTGTTTCATTACTGTCTGTCCGAATATAATGCGAACCTGCATGGACCAGGTGGCTGTTGAGAGTGGCCGTGGCTACTGGCTTTACAATTGGTGTCCTCACTTACAATTTTTTTCACCTATGGATGAAATAAACATTACTACAGTTGCTTAGAATATGCTGTTGCACAGATGAATGTTAAAAAGAGTAAGAAATGTTGTTGGTCAAATAAGTCTGTAAATATAATATATATATGTTTGCTCGCTTATAGTTTGCATTGGGTGTGATAGACATGCTGTAAGCTGGTAGGTTTCTTATAGCCTACAGTTTAGTTTTAAGACTAAGACTTTTCCCATTCTAAGTGACTTTGTATCAGAGACTTCCTTGTCTGTATATTGGATTAAAGGTTTTTTTTTCCTTCTTTTTTTTTTTAACAGGGACAGAGAGAGTCAGAGAGAGGGACAGATAGGGAGAGACAGACAGGAATGGAGAGAGATGAGAAGCATCAATCATTAGTTTTTCATTGCCATTACAACACCTTAGTTGTTCATTGATTGCTTTCTCACATGTGCCTTGACTGCGGGCCTTCAGCGGACCAAGCAACCCCTTGCTGGAGCCAGCGACCTTGGGTCCAAGCTGGCGAGCCTTCACTCAAGCCAGATGGGCCTGCGCTGAAGCTAGTGAGCTCGGGGTCTCCAACCTGGGTCCTCCGCATCCCAGTCCGATGCTCTATCCACTGTGCCACTGCCTGGTCAGGCAGGATTGAAGGTTTTGATTTCTACACTATAAAATGAGGCAGAGGAGCCCATGCTGGTGGAGAGCAGAGAAAGGCCACATGGAGGGGAGGAGAAGCAGCCAAGATGGTGGAGTGCTGAAAGAGAAGCCAGTTTGTGCAGAGTTTGTGCAGAGAGAAGGAGATTGGGGACAGAGGTGAATAAGGCTGGTGAGGTACAAACCTTTGATTCTAGGAAACTCGTATAAGTCAGTGGCTTTGGGAGCCCTGAATGGAAAGGTTAAGTGTTTTCCCACTGTGTATTTCTTGCCCGCCGAGTGCCAGCTAGGATTAAAACAAATGGCTCACCAGTTCTTGGCTCTGTTGTTTCATTACCATCTGTCCAAATCAAATGCGAACCTGCAAGGGCCAAGGGGCTGTTGAGAGTGGCCGTAGCTACTGGCTTTACAAATGTAAATTAGTGATTTCCACATTGGGCGAATGCCCTGGTGCCTGGTGCCCGCCTTAGAGAGAACCTTGATTACAAGTGCCATTTTAACAACTGGTTCACCGAACTCAAGAAATAATTAAATATTGGTTCTGCCGAACCGTGCAAACAGGCTGAATCCCACCACTGGACTTAGCTCTCCCCTTGGTTGGGTTCGTCATGTCTCTCTAAGCAGTTTCAGGATCTCTCTCTTCCTATAGGTGCTCTCTGTCTCTGTGTCTGTGGCAGAGTATCTAGAAGTCTTATGCAGTGGCTCAATGCTAACAACAGAGTAGAAGCAGAAGCTGTCCTCAGATCACCAAAGCCAGACATTAGTTAAAGTGGTAAGGACAGATTTATTCGATAATGGCTATTGCAATAATGAAGAGTCCGGCAGGAACTGAACTCACCTTCACTGAACCCAAAGGCAGGGGACTTTAAAGGCAGGGGTGTGCAAGGGGAGTGGCTGAAGGGTGAGACGGGGTGTTAATCCATGTGAGTTGACTAGGCTTCTGGGTTTGCTAATTGGCACTTATTCAGAGCAGAAACAAGCTTCTCCTAGCTCTATGACAGGAGGTACTGGTGCAAGCTGAAACAAGGTCTCTGCTGAAAGGAGGCCCTTATCTTTTTACGAGGGGGTAGGGGGAGTGGCGGGAGGAACAGTTATCTACCTGAATGTTTGCATTGCAAAGAGACAGCTTTCAGGTCCCTGGAAATATTCTGGGCAGTAAATTTACATCTCAAAAGGCACAAAAAGGATTTATAATTGCAAGCTTTCTGAAGTCTCTGTTCTAAGAGAAGAGTTCAGGGCCCTGTCTATCATCAGGTTTGGGCTAAAACACATAGTATATGTGGAGCTTTCTTGGGCAGGCATTTAAAGGAGTGGGGGCTGGAATCATCCTAGGAACGTGGCCTTATGCTGCTAGAAGCCACGCTTGAGTGTGGTCAAGTCTAAGGCAGGGGTTTAGATGGAGCTGTAACGTGCTCAGAGTTCTGCAATTCTCACTGCTGGACATTCTTAAGCCCTGGCCCAAAATCCCTGAGCTTTTCTGCTGTATCCCCTTGATGAAAGCCAGTCCACGGGCCTGCCCAGATTCGAAGGGTCGTGATTGCACAAGAACATATATTAAGAGGTATGGCTATTGGGTCCACAGTTGTGACTGACACCACAGTTATATTTGTCATCAAGTGTGGAGCATTCCTATAGGACGGAATACTCATGCTAGGCCACCAGTCAACACACAAGCAATTGTCTCTCTCTTAGGCAGCTACTTGTCTCTGGCTCCACTCAACAGTGGCAAAGGTGGCTGAAACGATCAGCATGAAATCCACAGAAAGCGTGACAATCTACACATAAGGCATTCCTACTGGCAGCTATTTACTTTTTTTTTTTTCAGATAAATGTTCTTGGCATAGCAGGCATTCAGCATTTCATGAGACTTCTTAGTAATGACAATGAGCTTGGAAGTCATCTCTGATTTGAACCTCAGGATACTTGGGTGCTATGTAGCAGGGATTCAGAGGTAATTCTTGTAATTTTATTTTTTAAAAAACATAGCCTGCATTTCTGTGGTGGTTGTGGTTATTGTTGCTAGTTTTTACTACCCCAGGGAATCAGCAGAAAAGAAATTCTAGTACGACCCCAGCATCATACTTCTGCAACTTTTTACAACTCAGGTCAGTTTGATTGGCATATATGGCAAATAGTGATAAGCCAATTAGTGCTAGCACAGCTTGATTTGGGGGGCACTTGAGGTCAGATTTATATACACTCTAAAGCAGCATTCTCAACACTTTGTTCGTAGTGGTTCACCCAAGAGATGACTATGCTCTCTGTAATTCCTCGTATGCTGCTTGTAACTGAACCCTTTTCCCCAACAAGAATACATGTTAGATTGAAAATATGGGAGATTATGATTATCAGAGTAATAACTCTACATCTGCTGTAATTTATAGATTATATATGCTCAAACAAATTATTTGCTACCTTATCAATGCAACTCCTACTAGAGGCAAAGCAGTAGAGCAGTTTAGAGGGCAGACTCCAGAGTCAGTTCTGTATTTGATTTTCTGTTTCTTTTTTTTTTTTTTACAAGGACAGAGAGAGAGTCAGAGAGAGGGATAGATAGGGACAGACAGACAGGAACAGAGAGAGATGAGAAGCATCAATCATTAGTTTTTCATTGCCGTCGCAACACCTTAATTGTTCATTGATTGCTTTCTCACATGTGCCTTGACCCGGGCCTTTAACAGACCGAGCAACCCCTTGCTAGAGCCAGCAACCTTGGGTCCAAGCTGGCGAGCTTATTGCTCAAGCCAGATGGGCCCGCGCTCAAGCTGGTGAGCTCGGAGTCTCGAACCTGGGTCCTCCGCATCCCAGTCCAACTTTCTATCCACTGCGCCACCACCCGGTCAGGCTGATTTTCTGTTTCAATCATCTAAAATAGTGTTTTTAAAATTTTAATGTGCTTAGGAGGCTATTATGGTGCAGAGTCTTATTCAGTAGATGTGGCTTCAGATTCTGCACAGAGGATGCTGATGATGCTAGTCCAGGATCATATTTAGAATAACATATTTTTTTCATTAAAAAAAAATTTTGTCCCTGGCTGGTTGGCTCAGTGGTAGAACATTGGCCTGGTGTGTGGATGTCCTGGGTTTAATTTCCGGTCAGGGTACACAAGAGAAATGATCATCTGCTTCTCTACCTCTCTCTCTCCTTCTTTTCTCTCTCTCTTCCTATTCTGTAGCCATGGCTCTATTGATTCAAGCACATTGGCCCTAGGTGCTGAGGATGGCTCTGTGAAGTCTCTTCCTCAGGCATTAAAAATAACTCAGTTGTGAGCATTGCCCCAGATGGGCAGAGCATCAGCCCCAGATGAACGTTGCCAGGTAGATCCTGGTCAAGGTGGATGAAGGAGTCTGTTTCTCTATCTCCCCTTCTTTCACTTGGAAAATAAGGAAAATATTTTTTTTTTAATTTACTGTTTTTAGTAAGAGAAGAAGGGAGAGAGAGAGAGAGAGAGACAGGAACATCACTCTGTTCCTGTATGTGTGCTGACCAGGGATCAAACCTGCAACCTCTGTGCTTCAGGATAATGCTCTACTAACCGAGCTATCTGGCTGGGGCAGAGCAACAGCATTAAAAATAATCAATATATTGTACTTTTCATATGATTATCCAAAGTATTTGGGATATACTAATGGAAAAATGAAGAAAGAAAAACCCAATCCTTGATCTTAGGATACTTAATATTTTAGCTGGAGAAGATAGACAAGAAAGCATATACATAATATATAAACAAATATGATATGTTAAGAGGTATTGAGTGTTATGGAAAAAAGAAAAGCCAGGGTAAGTTGTCAAGACCAGTTTTTCTTTTACATCAGTCTTATCCTACACCATAGTTTGTTCTTTATTTATTTGATAGATAAATACTGAAGGCTGTCCACGTGCCAGGGACTGTCTTAGTTACTGGGATGACTGAATTGATGACTAAAGGAATGTGGATCTGGGCCTCAGAGATCTCTATCTCTCTTATCTTGTGTCAGTCTAACATGAGATTGATCAAAGATCTTTTCACTCGTAATGTCCTTTCATGTGCGTTAGGCAGCTTCACCAGTGGCCCCCAATATTCCCTACCTCCTGGTATTCATATCTTTGTATATACCCCTTCTTTGAGTGTGGGCTGGATCTAGTGACTTACTCTTAATTAATAGATGCAGCAAAAGTGGTGGGATGTCACTTCGGAGATTAGGTTATAAAAGACTGTGACTCATGACTTGCTCATGCTCTCTTTTTCTTTTTTCTTTGTGAGTCTTCATTCAATGGAGAATAAACTACTGTGTTTGGAGTCGTCCTTAGGAAAGGACCATGTGGCCACTTGTTCACGGATTCAGGTTATAAGAACTTGAATCCGTGAACAAGCTTGGAGTGCCTCCTCTCTGAGAAGATCTCTGGATGACTCTGGCCTCTGATAATACATTGATTATAGATTTCTAGGAGACCCTGAGCCATTGGATCAAGCTAGGACATACCCATCAGACTCCTGACCCCTTTCCTTCAGCCATTAAATTGCAGAGCAATTTGTTATGCGGAAATAGATAACAAGGCACATGGCATCACACACATGGTGCCTCCTTCTTCCACTCATTCAACAGAAACTTGTTGAGCATATATTACATGCTAGATTCATTGCTGAGTACTGGAAAATAATGGCGATAAAACAGATGCAACCTCAGCCTAACATCCCAAGGGAGTGGCCAACTTAAACATATTGATTGATTTATAATTTAGATATCAACATTTAAAATAACTAAAATATTTTCAAACTGCATTAGATACTTAGGAAGAACCTAAAATGGGAGATTTGAGATTTTAATATTATACTAATGATGCTGGAGGTTAAGAAAATGAAAAGCCAGCTGCTGAGATGGAGCTGGAAGAGACCTCTCAAGGAAGAGACTTTTAAGCAAAGACTGGCTAGATGGACGGCAGGTAACCATGAGGAGGGGTGAAGCAGGCAACTTGTGCTAAGCTTCTGATGCTTCAGTGTTCTGGACCTGCATAAACACTCCTGTGTGGCCTAAGTGAGAAAGAAGTAGTGGGCAGTATTGCAGAGAGAGGCAGAGGCTAGATTATGTAAGGTCTTGTGAGCCATGGAGAGTTGTGATGTTATTTAAAGGCAATGGAAATGCCTTTGAAGAGTTTTAAGCGGGGGGTGGGGGGGTGGGGGGGTGGGGGGGCAATCAACATAGTTAAGCATGTGCTTTGAAGAGGATATCCATACTGGCAAGTGAGAATGAATTAGATGGAGTAAGACTGGGATGGAGAGAGCATTAGGAGGCTGTTTTGGTAGTCCACGGAGAAGTTTATGACACGCACCAGGCTACTGAAAGTAGAAGTGAGATATGGTAGACATGTTTGATATTTATAACACCCTTCCTGACCGGTTCTTAGACTTACGTACAGTACTCAGAATTTTCTTGGACATTATCTCCTCTAGAACACGAGGCTAAGCCACCCTCCTCTATGCAAAGCAGCCACAAAATTCCATAAAAACATAATAATTATTATATAATATATATTTATATAGTGCTTCATTATAAGTATTTCATCTTCATTAAATTAGATTGTCAACTCTTTAGGGGTAGAGACAGAATTATATCTTCATCTTCAGCCCTGTAGCTCTGTGCTGTGCATAGAGTAGTCATTCAACAAATGTTTATAGACTAACTTGAGGCATTCCTTGTTCCTTAGTTGGAGATCAAATATCTCTTCATATGAAACCTGCTTCTATCAGAAAATTTAAAAAAATTTATTGATTTTAAAGAGAAAGGAGGGAAGAGAGAGAGAGAGAAATATCAATTTGCTGTTTCACTTATTTATACATTCATTAGATAATTCTTGTATGTGCCCTGACACAGCATTGAACCAACAACCTTGGCATATCAGTACCACACTCTAATCAACTGAGCTAACCAGCCAGGGCCTTAGAAGATTTTAAAATATTCATTTATTGCTGAATTTGGAGGCTCTGTTTTTGAGGTTCTCTTTGTCATTGTTTTTCAGTTTCTCTTTCTTAAAAAATACATAGAATCACATCCTTGTCAGTTGAAACATTTATTGATATTCTCTGTAATCATTCATAAGCAGGCAGGACAGGATTAAGTAGCTTAAACACAAAATTGTATTTTGGCCAAGAACACATATGTATTTGTTAATTGGATCCCCATGCAGAGGGTTGTGAAAGAAGATACATGTCATATCTGTCTCCCTCTTCCTCTCCCTGTCTCCCTATGCCTGCCCCTGACTCTCTTCCTCCCTCACCCCCTTTTACCCCCGCCTCTCTCTGAAAACCCCTACTCCCTTTATGAACTGGTCCACCTGCCACTGTAAGGTAGTTCCTATGTATTTCTTGTACCTGACAAAGTAAAGCCACTCTTGTATTGACTGTGTCCACTCAGAGTAGGGTTATCAGAGCACAACACTTATATGAAAAATCATCAGAAATCTGGCATAACACTCTGAATTCTTACTGATTTCTCATTTATATCCAGAAGATACAGACCAGATTACACCTGTGAATGTGTCATTTACTGTATGCCAACTAGAGTTGATTATTGTTACCTTAGTTACACAGATTTCTCATCTGTGAACATAATATTGATTAGAAACTTTCAATGTAATCTGAGTTATCAAAGTAAGAATTATTAAACGTTTAGAGAAAAAGATGTTCTACAAAATCAACTTGTTTGGATTTCACAACAACAACAAAAAAGGTGGAATGACAAGAAAATGTAAACATTTCAATTTTTAAATTTATATTCCACTTGGAATGACCAAAAAGTTCTAACTTGTATTTTATTTTTTAAAATTTGAACAGAGACATACTTTATAATACATTTCACTGATCTGATAGTTTTTTGTTCTTTATTGTTAACCTATAAAAAGAAAATATATAAAATGTAATTGAAAATATATCACATTGAATTTTGCTCTTATCAATTATTGATAGCATAGCAGAGTGGAAAAGGAGATATAAAACATGACTTAGAGTCACAGACATATTTCCAAGATATTTCTGGGTCTAATATAATCATATGTATATTTTGGTCCTTCGCTTTCACAAAGTCTGAGGATTAATAAAACATTTCATGGGATTTGTTGATGGTGGTCTACAGGCAGGGAACTTATAACATGTCTATCAGCCTATGTACCTGAAAGGTTAGGGGGACAAGACCATCTCACTAGTATGACATAGACACCAAGAAATTCCCAATTGCTTCCTCTTCAGCCAATTTCTAGGACATCTTGAAGTATAATCATTTCATTCTAGGTGTTGTTCTATTCTCAAGTTAACTACATTTTTTTATCATTAAATTTTCTCTCACATCCCTGGAGGAAAGCAGCCTAATCAACTCATTCCCAGGAAGATGCTTATGATGGAAACAAGAAGAACAGTAAATATTATTTATCAAATCTTAACACTGTTCCAAAAATTATTGCATCACAGAAAAAGCAAAATTATTTATCCTTAAAGCTATAGCCAAAGGAATTGGAGCTTACAAAGACATAACATATTCACAATTATAGTTAGTTATGATAGAAAACCGAGTCATGACTTTTTTGTAGAAATTATATCAAACATTTACATATTTTCAGTTTAGATGCAAAATAGCTAAATAAAAACCCTTGAAAAACATATACTGACTGATTGCCCTTATACAGATGTCAACCTTTGGTATTTGCTTTAAGGTAATTAGGTATATAAATAAATAAATAAAAACTTAAAATGATTATTTACCCCCCCAAAAAACCCACCAAAGTCAAGGTGTTCTATTTGAAAGATGTATGATCTCCATCCAAAAATGTTTTTTTTCTATTAATTAATAGTCTTACCATGTGCTTTTCCAATCCATCTTTCTAAAGCAGATATTTGTTTGAGCACATGTTCATAAAACTGACAGTGTTCAAAGTCATGTGACTGAAGACCATGTTCAAATGACCACCATTCTAGGATATTTTCTGGAGAAAGAAAATATTTAAGGCATGTATTGTTAATCTAATGGGAGGTTATTTCTAATAATGGAATTTCAAACATTGTGGTAAATGAACATGGAAAGATTTCCTGGGACGTGGTAGCCTGAGAATATTTAAAGGCATAGTATAAAGGCAACTGCTATGTGTTTAAAATGTAATTTTAGAAACACAGTGGAAGGAAGGAACCAAGCTTGGCAACCTTTGCCCTCCTTTTCCCACATCAGTCTCCCCTTGAAGCCATTGTCCAATAGAGGTTAAATCTGGACCAATGACTACTTTTACTTTTCTTAAACTATGTGTCTTTTTTTTTAAAGTGAGACAGAGAGACAGAGACACAGAGAGAGAGAGACAGACAGGAAGGGAGAGAGAAAAGAAGCATCAACTCTTCATTGCAGCTCCTTAGTTGTTCATTTATTGCTTTCTCATATGTGCCTTGACTGGGTGGCTCCAGCCAAGCCAGTGACCCCTTGCTCAAGCCAGCAACCTTGGGCTCAAGCCAACGACCATGGGTTTATGTCTATGATCCCATGCTCAAGCTCGTGATCCTGCACTCAAACTGGTGAGCCCACGTTTGAGCTGATGACCTCGGGTTTCAAACCTGGGTCCTCAGCATCTCAGACCGACCCTCTATCCACTGTGTCACTGCCTGGTTAGGCTGTCCTTTTTTCCAATATAACTTGTGTCAAGATTTTAAAATATGTTTATTATGCATAAGACATCTTATTTCTAGTTTTTGAAAAGAAAAATTCAAAAGTTTAGCAATACTGGGCTTGCATTTCCTCATGACAACAAGAAGCCAGAGCTGAATAATGGCTGGGTCTTGTGGATGGGGTTGTGCTTTTCCTGGTTCATCATATTCCCTGCTTGGCCCACTGCCCTCATCCTTGCCACCTACCTGCTTTGCAAGGCCTCTGGGTGCAACCTGCACAGCATTACACAACTGCCCATCTTCTATCATCATTAGAGATTGCTGCTACGCATCTCATGTGAGTTATGTCTGTAGTATATATATCTTGGCAAGCAGGGCCTTATCTCAATGAGGTTTCTATTTTAGTGGTCCTTTATGGGGAATGCTTAGGGCAGTGGTTCTCAGACCTCACTATGCATCTGAATCACCTGATGGCTTTGTTAAAACATAGGCAATATAGCCCCAGGGGCAGAGCTTCTGATTCAACAGGTAGTGATGGGCCCAGGAGTTTGCAGGTCCAATACAGTCTTCTACCGCATTGGTTCCTTTCTATATAACTGGCTTTCTAATTTTTCTTAATTATATGCTTTATTTTCCACCAAAATAAAACCTTTCTTTTTGGAAATATTTTCCTGGAATTTCTCCAAGGCCAGGGACAAGAGTCATCCACTGGAATGGCTTAGAATGAGGAAGGAGGGTGGCCTCGTGACACATATATTTTTTCTGCCTTGCTTTTC
This sequence comes from Rhynchonycteris naso, assembly GCA_037038555.1. Lineage (NCBI taxonomy): Eukaryota > Metazoa > Chordata > Mammalia > Chiroptera > Emballonuridae > Rhynchonycteris > Rhynchonycteris naso. Next base: position 54,712,341 of record CM073004.1, read on the forward strand.
CAATATTTTTCTTCTTTTACACCATCTTTCCATGCTAAGCATCATGGTGACTGCCAGCTGGTGGCCGCTGCCCAGATGCCACCTGCAATGCCGCATATCCCAGCCAGATTGGAAAATAGGGGATTTTCCATTTCTAACAAATCACAGTCCAAGTCCGTATCTTCTGCTAATCTATTTATACTGACTATACAGATGGCTGGAATCATGTAGAAGAGTCGCACTTTGAAATTTGGAGTTAATGTACCATAAAAAAATATTTTTTGGTAAGTGTTTTTATTCCCCAGTCACTGTCTACTGTGTGTATTTTATTCATTCCCTATATATTGCTTCTTATATTCTTAATGATCACTTTTTAAATTCTTTTCCCCGATATGAGGCTTATTTCTGATACCTCTCTTTAAATAAATTGTGGTATATGCCACAGGCCTTCAGGTGTTTCTCAGTTCAGCTCAAATGAAGGTGGATGTCAAGAGTGCAGGATGGGGTAGCCGAAGTAAGCCTGGTATTGTGAGTCTTCCAGCTCAGGGAGGGAGTCACGGACAGAAGTCTGTGTAGCCAGAACCATTAATGTTCATTTCCTGTTTTCCTGCCTTGAACAAAGGCTGTAAACACTTCCTGTCTACCACTGACCTTCCAAGCCCTCATTACACTTAAGGATGATAGTCCTGGCTGGATAGCGCGGCTGGTTAGAGCATCGTCACGAAGCATAGAAGTTGCTATTTCGATCCTTGGTCAGGGCATATACAGTAACAGATAGATGTTTCTGTTTATGTCTCTACCTCTCTCCCTTCCTCTCTCTCTAAAATCAATAACATAAACATTAAAAAATTAAGGGTGATAAAATAAAAGGAAGAAGAAAAGGAGAAACTTGGAGACACATTTATAATAAGGGGTTGATTTAATAGGATGCTTAATGAGATAAAGATGTGCAATGACTAATGTGGGAAAGGGATTCAACACGAGCATTTTTGAGGGAGCAGCCATTTGTAATCAACAATATCCCTTAAGTTGCAGCTGTGTGTAAAGCCTAGTGGGGCCGCTGGCCGAGAAAAGATGGCGGGCCCAGTGCAAACGTGTATTAAGCAAACACAAACAAGAAATGTAGACAATGTTATTAAGCCCGAACCTTATACTAAGTTCCATAGAAACCGTAGAGTGATATAGTCCATCAAAGTAACTTCAATTTCTATTTAGTTATAAAAGTGTATGTTCTTGTTAAACACACACACATTAGGTAATAGTTAAAAATTATGAATCAGAGGTTTTGCATTTTGACTGCTCATTTTGAAAAATGATTCTGAGTACAAAAGTATTCCTACAAATAAAGAGTTCAGCCTAAAATTTTCATTTATAGGTCATTAGCTACTGGCACAAAACAGAGACCTGAAGCTAACATCACTAGCATTTCAAAATGAAGATAAACAATGTCTGAAATCATAGAGTAAGTTTCTGATGACTTATGACTTAAGTTATAAAGGTTGATTAATGCACAGTTTTCAGAAAGACTTTGTCACTGTGTAAGACAAATATCATTGAATTTCAAAGTAAGAAACCATTTAATACGGTATCATTTTTAAGTGGGCAGTGGAAGAATATAGCTTTTCTCCAACTTTTCTCCCTGAAGTGCTGTTTCATCACTTGTTAAACATAGTATCTACTTTTAGAAATAAGTACTTACACTTTAGGACATTGTTAACTTCCTTTTTCACTTATGTTAGAAAAAGAATCGGAATACCTACTCTTCCTTTCTCACTGTCTTTGTTTGAGAGAAAAAGAAAAAAAGAACAAGATTCTTCAAGGAGTTGGTGTCCAGATAGGAAAAGTTTTCTACTGTGAATTGAATTGTCTTGATAATGGCTTCCTCTTAGCCAGGTTTCTAGAATAAGACTTCAGGGGTAGAAGGAGGCTGAAGGAACAAATCATTTCTACTTAAAGGCTTCTTTCTTCCTTGTCATACAGTGATGAAATTAATGAAGAACATGCTAGAATGATTCTAAGGATCATTCAGGACCCCGATCTTCTTTTAAGTGATCAGCTAATGATAATGGTTCTCCCAAGAAGAAACATGGGCATATGAGGATGGAATGGAACACAGTGAGCTGGTGAGCCACCAGCCTCAGGTTTTGAGTAAGCAAGGCTACTTCAAAGTCACTTTCCACTTGAAGGTGTTTCTTCTCCCCTCTCCCCCTCTCTACTTCCCCCTCCCTCTTTTGCCTCTGTCTCTTCCTCTCCCCCCCCCCCCCCCCGCCCCACACACCATACCCACATGCACACAACTCTGGGAGGAAATCCAATGCATTTTTGGGAATCCATCCTTTCTCTCAACTTTTGGTCATTACTATAGTTTTTGGTGCTAAGATGAGCCAAAATGCACAAAGTGCAAAATGTTCCACAAGTGAGACAAATGAATCTTCCTCCAAGATACTAGAAAGCTGTGTGAATGTGTGTGTGTGTGTGTGTGTGTGTGTGTGTGTAAAGCAATTTGTTAAAGGGTACCAAGGGCTTTATTTTCCTGACCTGGGGGAGTGTTTTATTTAAACTAAGAACATTTGATTGGGAGATATTAACTGCTATAGATCAAGAGTCCTTTGTTTTATCTAAAGATGGGGGAGCTTCCTGTACGTTTTATTCTAGAGCCTCGGGACTAAGAACTCTGTCTCGGTATCAGCCCCAATCTACTTAGATAAATGACAGTTTATGAGATATTTGAGTTTCTCACATGCTCCACTTACCCTATAGCGTGGATGTAGGAATAAAGCTTGAGTCTGCATCATTACCAACTTAGATCTGAATCTCTCTTTCTACAAGTTATATGTGTGTTTTACTAGGTGGACCCTCTCTAGCTAAGAATTGGTAGCAAAACCTGGAATATCATTCTTCAGATTTATTTTAGCTTTGTTCACCGAGTTTAGCTGAAAAAAGTGGCACACTCTGGAATACTAACAATGAGCTAAAATAATTTGTAAGTTGATGCCTTGAGTGATTTATATAATGTACCTTCTAGGTATGGATGTGAGCTCCTTGGCTAAATGAAGTTTAACCATTCATAATCCCTCATTCATTTTATTCTCCTAGTGGAGTGTATTTCTGTATAGGAATTAGGCTTTGTTTTCTGGAAATGTAGTCTTCCAGGAGGAATGTAAGTGACCCATTGCTGGGTAAATATGCCTTCCTCTGGCTTTTTCCTTTCCACTTCTCTTACTTCCTGCTATGTGTGAGCGCTGCTTCTCCTCCTATTGGAGTGATGATACTTGAGATGGGGTTAGCGCTTTTGCTGTAAGGAGGCAAAAGAAACCTCAGCCTGATTTTGTTTTAAGCTTCTAGTTTAAACTAGTTTAGAACAATGAATCTATATGAGAAAAGAGTGTAAGCTTTATCTAGCAATAAAATATCATTTTACCTTTTTAATTCCTCTTTTTCTTTCTCTCTCAGTGTTTCTTTTTTCTTTTGGTCTCAATCAGCCATCTCTGTAAAAAAAATAATTAGCTAAAGGCAAATTTGGGGTTGTACGACATTGTGCCCAATACCATTTTGGTAGGCAGAATAATGACCTAAAGATGCCCTCGAGTGTTCATAGTTCTCAGAAATTGTGAATGTGTTATTATGTTACATGGCAAGGGGGATTAAGATTGCAAATTAAGGTTGCTAATTAGCTGTCCTTAAAATACAGAGATTATTTTGGACTATCTGGGTGGGTCCACTGTAATCACAAGCATCTTAAATGGGGAGGAGAGAGGCAGAAGAGTCAGAACCAGGGAGGTAGCTTTGGGAGAAAGTCTTGACTGGGAATTGTTGACTTTGAAGACGGAAGGATCCTACAAGTTGAAGAATGCAAGCAACATCTAGAAATCGGAAAAAGCTAGGAATAGATTTTCCTTTAGAGCCTCCAGAAAGAGAGGAGGCTGCCAACTCCTTAGTCTCAGCCCTGTAAGACCAGGTTGGATTTCTGACTTCCAAACTGTAAGATAATGCATCTGTGTTGTTTTAAGCCACTAACTTTCTGATAATTTGTTACAACAGCCATAGGAAACCAATACAACTGTGAAGTGCCATCTTAATAGAACCCCCAACCCAAACTCTACTGCTAACATCAGTCAGTGGCAAGTAGCCCATTTTGAGAGGACATGCAGCAGCTGTCTATGGTCTAGTGCAGGGGTGCCCACACTTTTTCAGCTTGCAAGCTACTTATAAGATGGCCAAGTCAAAATGATCTACCTACAATAAAAATGCAAAACATAAATTTATTTCTTCTATATTATCATTATTTAAGTTACTATTATTACTATTTAATATTGTGTATTCTTCTTTCACCTTTCTCCTTTTCAGCTCTCTTTTCAGAGGAAAGTCAATGTCATAGTTTTTATGAACAGTCCGAAAAAGCCGCTCCATATTTCCCTTCTTTGGAATAGCAATGGCACACAGACAGATGAGGCAAATGCACTTAGAATATGACATAGTGAAAAAAATCCCCTCCCATTCTGTATGAAAGTGGTAAGTTTTAGGCTTCTTACTCAGACCAGCTATGGCACTCATTTTTATACCCTTTGTTTTATTTAGTTTAAATAAATTGAAGGCTAACTACGCAGCAATGTAACTGAACAAGTTAGCGAGGTTTAACTCGCATGCGTAGGGTGTCAAAAGTTCAGACGTCAGATTGGCTACCCTGTATGCCAATCAAAAGACAAATGTATTTTTAATGTCATGCGATCTACCTACACTTCCTTCGCGATCAACCAGTAGATTGCGATCGAGGTATTGAGCACCCCTGGTCTAGTGTCCTTTGTCATCTTCCTTTTTTCAACCTCATTTACTTTGAGTGGCTTCTTTGTTTTTTTTAGTTTTTACTTTAGTAAGATGACTCAATGTGAGAGGTAAGAAAGTAAAATGTTAACAGGAGAGAGAATCCCATTATGAAGTAAATAGTCATAATCCAGATTGAGTGTGTGTGTGTGTGTGTGTGTGTGTGTGTGTGTATGTGTGTGCTGTGTGTGTATGTGTGCAGTTTTATCAGTTTAAGTTGTAGCACAAAGTTTTGTGAAAAAAGTCTCCAAAAAATGTCCTTAAAAGTTTATATTTCAAAACCAGATGCAGAAACACAAAATGCACTATGTTAAAAATATTAATAAAAGGCAATGGCTAAAGAAGTCCCATCCTCCAATAATTAGCTTAGATCAATGAACTTTGGCCCATATAAAGGCCTTATGGAAAAAACAGTCAAATTTTGGGGTCTTTGTCTAAAAATTACTGGGTAGTAATCTTGAGTTTATAACCTCATTTGATGTAGTACTCAATAATGGTAATAATGATTTCTTTGTTTGATCAGTAAATGATGATTTACCCCAGGAAGGCTTGGATAAAGTAGGTGAATAATGTAGAGGTAAATATTATATCAATACTTTAACAAAAATTGTATTCACACAGTGTGTTTGCTAGCCAGTTGTTAAATATTGTGCTGCTTTGTGTGCTTTGTCTATGTAGGTACTGTTCTACACTTAAAATAATGAAATACTATATTTATAAATTTTATATATAAAATTTATCCAAAATTTTTAAATGCTTAGATTTTGCTTATTAAGGTCATTGTTTTTCTTTTCAGATATTTGAAGTGTTTCAGAAAATAGGATATATTCTATTATAAATGTTGCTTGAGATGTTTAAAAATATCTGTTCAACTACCTGTGGAGATGGTCTTAATTATTCCTAAATAGGACTTTTTAATATCTTAATTCTTTAAACATAAATAAATTGATCATTAATAAAAAATAAGTGGAAGTGTTTTTAATCTTACATAGAACTGTTAAATTTTTAAATGAAATAAAAATTTTGAGCTGACAGTAGATGCTGAAGAAAAACTGTTTTGAAATTTATTAAATTAATAGTTTAATTATATATTAAAGAGAACTAGCCAAAATTGATATTTGTACTCTTAACACTTTCTCCAGTAATTAAAAATATTAATTGATAGTTTATATAGAAGGTTTGAAAGGCATTTTGATAAATTTCAAATATTTAATAATTATTAAGCATATTTATTGAATACTTATGCATTATCCACTGTGCTAGGCACTAATATAAAAGACTTAATACTAAGCTTAACCTGCAGAGTATGTTCAGTAAGTATTGGTTATTATTGTAAACAAAAGCCATCTTTGTGTCCTCAGCTCTAGCACATTAGTGTGTGTATGTTTATACATGTATATACCTTTCTATGTCAATATTCATGTCCATTTTTATCTCTTTCTTTCATAAAGCCTTTGGAAGAGAAAAGAGTAAGAAAAGAGAGTATGGAAACTAACAGAGATTTAAGGTGCTCCTTTGTTAATTCACAATATACAGACAGACAAATGTGCACACACAAGCACACATACAATTCTGATGTGAACCTAGAAACACTCAGCTAGGTTGTGACCAGTCTTCTGAAATAAAATCTGAAACATATCTCTGAAATCAAAGTGTAAGAACTAGAAGAGACAGCTACTTTGCCTGTCTCTGAGAAACACTTTGATAGAAAAGGAAATGGAGGTTATGCAAAATGATGTAACTTGCTCAAGACCCCAAACAAGACCAGACAGTAGTTCATGTGGGAAGGATGAATTTAAATCAGTAACAACTATTGTAATAGGGAGAAGTCCAGCATGAACTGAACTCAACCGACATTTGTTCTGAGGTGAGTCAGCATTTTAAAAAGAAAATGAAGGAATAGGGAAGGGGCCCGGCTAGCCATGGTTCTGTAGAATCTGAGAAGTGAAAAATGACAAGAGGCTAGTTAACCAATATACATGCTTGTAGGTCAGTTGTGTCTCCTAGCTGGCCATCACCAAAGTTAGGATTCTATTCTCTCACAGAGACTGGGAGACAGAGGCCTAAAATAAACAGTAAAAAATCTGTTGATAGTCTTGAGTCTTCTCAGGCAGACACTTTAAGGGAGATTAGATTAATTTTAGGTATTTCATTCAAGTTTTAATAGGCCAAGTCAAGAAGAAGCCTAGTTAAAAAGAGGGCTCGGAAGAGTTTGGCTAGAGTTGGATTGAAGAGAAAATCTTTATCACCCCTCAGTAAATTTTCCAAAACTGAGATTTCTACCTGTGCTTTAGCCAGATTCTGGTAATAACACTATAAGAGCCCATCTATAAGAGCTTTTACCTTGAGAAAAAAGAAAAGGTTTCTTTCATCTTTGTTAAGTGGTGAGACTCAGCTTCACTGCTGTAGTACTCCTCCAAGTACACAAGTTGGAGGGTCTGTCCTTATGCACAAGGTAGCTGGCCACTCAAATTCCATCTAAGTACTCTGAATTTAGTAAGCGAAACCCATTGTGTGTATAAATAGCATCATCACACTCAATGTGTTCACTCCACTCCTGTTATTGTTTCTACTCCATGCATATTGCCTGGGTCCTATTGAAGTGTACTGTGGTCTCTTTGGAAACAATCAGGGCATCAAACTATAAATGTCACACTCTTTTAGTATCACAGTGTCACATTCAGCATCTGAAATAGCATCAGGAAACATACACTGAAGGAACAGGCATTGGTCAATCTCCAAGTTATTTAAGCCTTAAATATTCCAGTTTCTTTAAACACCTCTCATATGTCTATCTTTGTGATGGCTTTAGCCCTTTTGGAATCCATTTTAATATTCATTCATCATTAGCTCTTGACTATAATGATGCTGTAAGTTCATCATCCACCAAATGAAATACAACTTCTATTTATTACCCCCAATACAACTTTATCAAGTTCAGGGTCATGACCTTTTATTGCAAAAATATTTTCCATTTTATTTTTCCAAAAGATTGTCTATTTCTAGACCTATTTCAACTTGTTTTCCTTTGCCTGTAGTAAACCGCCATCCACATTCTTCTGAGCCTAATTGGAGTCACAAAATAGAGGCGGCATTCTTACAGAGTTTAGATCACTCTCTTACATGTACCTTCATTGCTCCTATTTAAGCCACTTTGTTTTCATTCTTAAAAAATGCTTTGAGGAGTTTAAGACTCTTTCATCCCTGTAATTTGGGCTCTGTGTTTAAGAGTACTGAATAAGATGCATGAAGGTGAACACAATTTTTGTCTTTATTTCTTTTGTTCTTAAAAACATATATTCTGCCTCTTTCATTTGTACCATTTTCCTGCACTGGGTAACAGACTACAACAAAGGCTGTCCAGTGCATAAAAATATTTTTTCTTTGTTCTAATCTACCTATGCATTTTATTATTCTCTTCTTTATCAGTTTTGTGTCCATATCCCTCTTTTGCCTTTGTTTTTCTTCTTGATTCCAGTAAAATGTAAATGTCATCACCCTGTACCTGTATTTTCCTCAGTGTTGCCATGACATCCAAGCCAGCTGGCTGGTTTCTAATCTGTGAATGGTCTGTTAGGTGGAAATCTAACAAGACAAATAGAACGTTAGACAATAATGTTTATAAATAGCCCCCCTCTCTTCAGAGTTCGGTAAAACCTGGTTAATACTTTATCAGTTGGTTTGTATCAAACAGAAACTTTCATGTTTAACTCATATGTAAAGTTATTATTTTTAATTTTATCTTATTTTTAATTGAGAGGAGGGGAGATAATGAGACAGACTCCTTCATGCACCTCAGCTGGGATTCATCCAGCAACCCCTTCTGGAGATGATGCTCTAGTACAAAGCTATTTTTAGCACCTGAGGCTGACCAACCAAGCTATCCTCAGCTCCTGGGGCCATGCTCAAACCAATTAAGCCACTAGCTATGGGAGGGGAAGAGAGAGAGAAGGGGGAGATGAAGGTGGAAAGAAGCAGATGGTCGCTTCTCCTGTGTGCCCTGACCAGCAATCGAACTCAGAACATCCATACATCAGGCTGATGCTCTGAACCACTGGCTAGGGCCCTTAATTTTATTTTTAAGACTAAATAATTTGCCTGACCAGGAGGTGGTGCAATGGATAGAGTGTCGGACTAGGATGTGAAGGACCCAGGTTCGAGACCCCGAGGTTGCCAGCTTGAGCGCAGGCTCATCTGGTTTAAGCATAGCTCACCAGCTTGGACCCAAGGTCGCTGGCTCGAGCAAGGGGTTACTTGGTCTGCTGTAGCCCCGCGGTCAAGGCACATATGAGAAAGCAATGAATGAACTACTAAGGTGTCGCAAGAAAAAAACTGATGATTGATACTTCTCATCTCTCTTTGTTCCTGTCTGTTCCTATCTATCCCTCTCTCTGACTCTTTCTCTGTCCCTGTTAAAAAAAAAGAAAGACTAAATAATTTTATGACTCTATTGTATGTAGTAGGAATATGGACTATATCTACAATAGCAACAGAATGTTCATTAAAAGTACAAATGGTATTTGGCTTTGTCTTTCTAAGGAAAAGCTGACATTTAGAATCTGAACTTCATAGTCATTAATACTACTGTAAAAATTGCTGAACCAAATTCTGTGATAAAAAAATAAAAATGATATGCAGGACATTGGAAAATCTCTTTAGGTCATCTCATGGAGAGATACTAATGAGAATAGAGAGATCATTTTGTTAAAACAACAACACGCAATTCATATAACTGTTCTGAAATACCTATTTTACACATTCCATGTAAATTATAATTGCAAAGTTTAGCTTCAAAAGACAAGGGGTTGAATCAAGATTCAAAATGATGAAATGATAAATGTCACATGAGTAGAATTAATAGACTGGAAATCAAACATGAGGAACATACCATTTACTGAATGACTATAGATAATGGGACAATTTTTTATTATGTATAGTAAGCAGGATGGTCCTGGTTACTTTTAGGAAACGGAGCCAGCCACCATTGGCCTGCCAGCACATGGAACCATTGTGAGATGCTATCTTCCTGCTATGTCTAAACTGGAAAGTATTATAAAAATTAGAAACTAAGGAAGATTTTTATGATTATATCTGATTATGGCCAACATCAAAATATTGTCAACTTTAAAGTTCTCACACTTTAGCATATTGACTATTTTTTTTAAACTTTTTTTTTATTTTTTACAGAGACAGAGAGAGAATCAGAGAGAGGGATAGACAGGGACAGACAGACAGGAACGAAGAGAGATGAGAAGCATCAATCATCAGTTTTTTGTTGTGACACCATAGTTGTTCATTGATTGCTCTCTCACATGTGCCTTGACCGCGGGCCTTCTGCAGACCGAGCCACCCCTTGCTGGAGCCAGCGACCTTGGGTCCAAGCTGGTGAGCTTTTGCTCAAGCCAGATGGGCCCGTGCTCAAGCTGGTGACCTCGGTGTCTCAAACCTGGGTCCTCCGTGTCCCAGTCAGATGCTCTATCCACTACGCCACCGCCTGGTCAGGCGCATATTGACTATTTTAATATACCTATGTAACTTTTCACTTCCTTGAGGACTATGGTTATTTTGTATTTTTATGTTGTATAGTGGCCTTCACTTAGAGACCGATTGTCTAGACAGCTACTGTGAACAAGATTAGGAAGGTACATTAACTTAGAATGTTCTAATGAAAACATTCTGTTCTTTGCTTGGTCTGTCAATCTCCATTGGCAATCAAGACTTTCCCACTTTAAAGCAACACTTCTTTTTTTAACTGAAAAACAACAAAAAAAATGCCCAAGCACTTTTGCACTTTGCTTGATTTATAACAATAAAAGCACTAGTTTATTTGAATTGGTCTGTGCATTTTTTTTTAATTTATTTTATTTTATTTTATTTTATTCATTTTAGAGAGGAGACACAGAGTGAGAGAGAGAGAAAGAGAGAAAGGGGGAAGGAGCTGGAAGCATCAACTCCCATATGTGCCTTGACTGGACCAGTGCAGGGTTTTGAACTGGCGACCTCAGTGTTCCCAGGTCGACGCTTTATCCACTGCGCCACCACAGGTCAGGTGGTCTGTGCATTTTTATGTTGTAAGATAGACCTTCTGCCCCAAGGATAGTCTGCAGAGCTGTAACAGACATGATTCTGATATAGAAATTGGAGCCAGGGAGGCAACTTGCTGAATAGGCAAGTTAGCCTTCTGTGTTCTTTGCCTCCTCTTTCTATATATGTTTCTTCAATAGTTTTACTGACAGTGCTACTTCCCACTGCTCAAAGCATGTATGCTCCCTACATCCCCTTTTCCCAGTGAAAAGCTGATCAGGAAATCTTAATTAAACATAGCAGTACTTAAATAATGAATTAATTTTCTAAGAAATGTTTGAACCAAATGATAAAACTTAATAGACCTCTTTAAAATCAAACAAATGAACATAACAAAAATCCAACACAAAGTTGTAAATTGTTTAAGATGCATATTAGTGACTGTTAATTTGCCAATGGTTGAAATATTTAGGTAATGGATATTTCTGGGTCTCTGTAAATCACACAGCCAGGGATATCATGTGCATGAATTGAAGCTTGATGAGAATCATTCCAGGACTGGGGTCATGGGGAGAAGGTAAAAGAAATCAAATGGAGTAGACTGGCATGGACCAGAGTCTAGAATCTAAGTTATAATAGTTGGTCTGAGTGATAATTAATTTTCTCACAGCAAAGTTAGACTAATCTATACCTAAAAACTAAAAGACCGTGCTGAGTCTCAATGCCAGGGAATCCCATGGTTAGGGCAGTTTTCAAGTGTACTGTGTCACCTACAAGCTCCAGGGAGGTTGTAATTTCAAAGTAGGTAGGATGAATCTTAGCATCCTGAAATTCCATTCAGTCCCTATGAAGTGGACATATAACAAGTCAAAAAATAATAGGTTTGGGATAGAATCATGTCTGGGTCACTCAGATGGATCTACCATAAAGATATGGCATAGTTTTGACCTCATATCCTACAATAGTGCTCTAACTTAATTCATTCAGCTTAGGGTAGACAGATGAAGGTTGGCAGGTGATAATTTGTAACCAGAGAAACAGCTTTATGAATGGAGGGCAAGGGACAATGTATTTATGAACATATTACTTTAAATGAGCTAAAGAGATAGTAGTTCTTTAAGAAAATACAACAGTAATATATGCATGTTGGTAGAAACTTTTAAAAATTACAAATGGATGCAAAAGCATCAACAATAACCCATACTTTTACTATCTGGGGGAAATGGCTATTTTTATTATGATGTATAACCTTTTATTATTTTCTACCTGCTCATGTACTTAATTAAATATGAGTTTGTGTCTGTCTGCACATTTTTTCATTTATTTTTGAGATCTCCTTAAGAAAGACATTATGATCTTCCAGCAATTGACACCACTGTGTTTTTTTCTGACTTACTGAGTGTGGTCGTGCTGGGTGTACAGTCTAGCATAGGGTTCTACTGATATTGTCTCAGCTCCCTTTAGACTGTATCATTGACAACACTTGTTTTTTATACAGTGGGCACCTCCTGATGCAGGAGGTCCTCACCACAGTCATAAAAGGGAAGATAAGAGGAGGGAAGCTGACCCAGTTACTATTGCCATACTGATAGTATCTTGTTATATGAATGTAAAAATACTTTATTTATCCATTTCCCTAGCAATACTCATGTAGGTGGTTTTTAAGTTTTGGTTGCATAGGGAATCCTTACCCATATTCTCTAAGTCTAATGTGGGAACATTTCTTAAGAGTAATATAGCTAAGAATGGACTTGCTGGGATGTAGGATGTGGTGTTTTCAGTCTTACTAGGTTCTGCCAACTTGCCCTTTAGAGCAGTTGTACCAATTTCTACTCCTGCCAGTATAGCGAGAGAGGGTTAATTTCCACTCACGTTTGCCTGTAGCTGAGACTGCCTATCTTTTAATGAGGATGTTTATTTCCACAGTCAGTTGTCAGATTCTTAAGGGGGGCATGCTTGGTTTATATTATTAAGTATCCTCAGGGTTAAACAATATAGTTATGTGACTAATCCATATTGTGCTTGATATTTATGGATTAACCAATTGACCTACTATTCCACTGACAGAAGGCTCCCCATGGTCTGTTGAAATATGTAAGCGACATTCATATCTCTCTCAGTGGAGTTGTTCATATTGTCTTAGAATATCTTAAATGAGGCAATATGAAAAAAAGAAACCCAGAATGGATTGTGAAGCATTTGCTTCTGAGCCATAAATGAGATAATTCATAGGCCATTACAACAAAATTAAGAATACTTAATCATTGGGCCTAATTAGTTAAAAGTTGAACTCATATGCAAGGAACTTGTTATGGGTACCTCTTCTTTTCCACCAGCTACAGCTGATGCCATTAACAGAAAGACAGTTTCTCTGCTTCTGCACCCTCCCACCCTCCAGGGTACTATTCATTTTTAATTGCTCTTTTCCTCTCTAGTATATTTAAGTCCCCCTCTCAACCAAATCCTCCTTATAGGTATATAACAATACTCATGCCTTAGCCATCTTTTTTTTTTTTCTTTACAGGGACAGAGAGAGAGTCAGAGAGAGGAATAGATAAGGACAGACAGACAGGAATGAAGAGAGGTGAGAAGCATCAATCATCAGTTTTTTGTTGCGACACCTTAGTTGTTCATTGATTGCTTTCTCACATGTGCATTGACCACGGGCCTTCAGCACACCGAGCTGCCCCTTGCTGGAGCCAGTGACCTTGGGTCCAAGCTGGTGAGCTTTTGCTCAAGCCAGATGGGCCCGCGCTCAAGCTGGTGACCTCAGGTTCTCGAACCTGGGTCTTCCACATCCCAGTCTGGCGCTCTATCCACTGTACCACCACCTGGTCAGGCATGCCTTAGCCATCTTTTAAAAATTTATCTTTCACTCACATATCTCCATTCAGCTCCCGCCCCCCCCCCTCCCCCATCTCTCAGCTTCATTCACCAGAGGCTTCTCTAAATCATATTCTTCTTCTCACTGTGCTCATCCTGGTCATGATTCCCGTCATTTCATTGAATCATTTCTTACCAGTGACCTAGCATTGCTCAATCCAGTGGGCATCATTGCAGCCCTCATTGCACCTGATCACTCTGCAACATTGGAATTGTTGACTCCTCTCTCCTTATAAAACCCTAGGTTTGGGCCTGACCTGTAGTAGTGCAATCGACAAAGCATCGACCTGGAACACTGAGGTCACTGGTTTGAAACCCTGAGCTTGCCTGGTCAAGGCACATATGGGAGTTGATACTTCCTACTTCTTCCCCTCTTCTCTCTCTCTCCTTTCTAAAATTAATAATAATAATAATAATAATAATAATAATAATAATAATAATAAAAGGCAAAAAATAAAACGTTTCAAATGGCTCCTGACTACTGCTTTACAGTCTCATCTTTCATCCAGCCAATGTTGGAGTTTTATCATGCTCAGTCTAGGCTCTCTTCTCATTTCCCTTTATAACATTGTTCCTAGATTAATTCATTCAGGCCCATATCTTTATTGTGTTGTTCACATCTGCCCACTTCAACCCATCTCCCCAGCCCCACCTTTTTATCTTTTGCCGCAAAGACCTCCCAATTTGTAGAACATGCTAATTTCTCTCCTTGGAATTATATTTGTTCCTATTACTGGTATAGCAAATTACCACTGACTCAGTGGCTTAGAGCAGCACAAATTTATTATCTTACTGTTTTGAATTTCAGCAGTCATAAAATCAAGGTGTTGACAAGCCTACATTTCTTCTGGATGCTCTGGGGAGAATTTGTTTCCTGGCCTTTTCCAACCTCTAGAGGCCACCTGCATTCCTTGGCTCCAACCATTCCTCACCAGTCCCTGCTTTCTTATCACATCTCCTTTTCTAACTGGGATCATCCTACTTCCCTCATATAAAGTCACTTGTGATTACATTGGGTCCACCCGGATAATCCAGGATACTCTTCCATCTCACGATCCTTGAAATAATCCTACCTGCAAAGTCGCTTTTGCCATTTAAGGAAAATATTCCTAGGTGTAGAGGGTTAGAACATGGATATCTTTGGAGGAGGGGTATCATTCTGTCTATTACAAACTGCTTCATTTCTCCTCTTTCCTCCTCTCTCCATTTGTTAACTGCCACTGAACTTTCACATCTTAGCTCAGATGTCATGCTCTAAATGATTCTTCCTCAGAATCAAGTTTATTGGTTAGAACTGTCAACACCCTTACCTAATTTTTGTACTTATTTGGTCAGTGTTCATCCAAACCACCAGTCAATAGACTTTATTAAAGCAGGGGCTATGCTGAATTTGCTCACTGAATTGTCCCCACACCCAGCAAAGAGCCTGTACATCAAAGGTATAAATATGCCTTGAGATACATAGCAATGAGTCTTCGGTCAGGTTTCCTGGAAAATAGATCTTGAGATCGAATAGCATGTGTGAGGATTGCTGCTGGGTGACTGTGGATCAACACCTGCGGTAGAGTGAATGCAGTAGCAACAAAAGCCTCTCCTAACCCTACGGAGACCACAGAAACAGGAGAGCCTTTGAAAGGTATCTCAATTCAAAGGATTGGGAAATAAACTAGTTAAATGATGTGTGCTACCCCATGGAAAGAATGTTAACTTTGGGAAAGAGGAAGGACTTGGGTGATGCAACTCTCTGGCCAAGAGCAAATTGTGAAGAGGAACTCAACTGTATCATCAGTCGTCAAAACTCATGGTGGCTGGGGAAATCAATGCCTTGGTCCTGCACTCAGCAAACAGCCCTTTTCTTTGGGGTGCCAAAGAGTTCTGTTATTTGTGCTGCAAGTAAAAGACAGGTCTTCCATTTCCTTACCAGCAGCTATTGTACTGTGGTTTTAGAATCTCTAACTGGTTCTGCAATTTGGACTTGATTTGTTACAAAACACAACCCTTTGTCTTTTGACTTGAGATAAATAATTAGACTTGCAGAAGATATATCCTTTTTGTGAAAATGGTCCCACATAGTTCAAGCCTGTGTTGTTCGAGAAGCAGCTGCAGTTTACAGTATGACTCTAAAGCTATGGATCTCTCTTATTAGACAATCTTTAGCAGTGGTCAGACCTGACAACATGTTTTTAAAGGACTTATATTTTCTTATTTTTTAGACATATTACTGTACTCTTTTCTTATTCTAGAAATTTTAAAAATTTGAGATAATTGAATTGTGTTTAGAAAAAGAAAGACTCTTTTATTTGCTCAAAAATACAGAAATAACAGAACATTTTTTCTACATTAGGATTTTCAGGTTCCCACAATTTCTCTCAAGTTCACATAAATCTTTCATATTAAGATAAATGACAAGTAATATTATTTCAACAATGGCAGCATTGACAATGATAAAATAGGTTATTATTTATTTCTGAATTGTAACTCATCATAAATTGGAATTTTATTGTTTTCCACAGTCATTTTTATAATTGAATATAGGAAATAATATTTCTTCAAGAAAATTATTACAAAGTCTAACCAAAATACTGAATAACATTAAGTGTATCTCTGATGAAAATGATAAAGCCTAGAACTTGTAGAAAGAGAAGAGTTTCCTTTAGGATAATTAATTCTGCAGATAAGTTAGAGAAGGGAGGTAGGAATTAAATGTTTTTTCTTTCCTCCAAGGGAGAGAGGTGGATTGGGGAAAATAGTGAGATGTATTGTTGATCAAAAATTACAATCTACAGAAGGACATAAAACTAGAGTAGATGAAAGAAATTCTGAAAACACAGAATACAAAGAAATATGGAAAACCTTTATAGACACAACTATTGAAACATTTCCTGGAAAATGGTAGGTTTAAAAGTAAAAGTGCCTACAAAATAAAAGGTTATTACTCCAATAACTGAACTGCTAAGCATGGAAGTTTAGGATCTAATTGGAATGATTAACATAACATGAAAAAGCTTTTGTATGAAGATATGTGGTAAACAGGAGAGAAATGTGTAATTATATGTATAGAGGCTGAAAAATGTACTGTTGATTGAAAATTAATTATTTTCAAATGTAAATGTTACCTATCTCATGAAGCTCAGTTTGGTTAAACAAACATTTATTGAGTGTGTATCACTGTGTTCTGGTCATGGATACAATACCCAGACAAAGCCAGTTAGAGTCCATTAGACTCAATATCATACTTTTATTGAAACCAAAGATAAAAGGTAACCATTTCATCCTAGTCAGACTCCAGAATTTTAATTTTAATATCATATAAAACATGATCATATTTTGTAGTACTGTAAACTTGTGTAACAGAATATGTTAAATTACATGTAAATGCATGACCACTGACCACATTTATAAACAAAACAAAAATTTTGAGCTTGTTTTTGCTATGACTAAATAAAATATATAGATTATAGCCACTAAATAATAGATAAAACTAACCATTTCAACTTACTTTATAATTTTAAACATTTTTCTGTTATAAAAATATTGAATAAACATTTTTGTTCCTAAATGTTTTGCTCTAATTATAATACTTTAGATTATATTTAACAAATACAATTAGTGAGTCGAGGATAGGACATTTTTAAGGCATTTAATAAATATAATTCAATTGCTTTCTAAAATATTCTACTAATAACAAATATAGCTACCAGAAATATATTTTTAAAGTTTTTATTTTCTTTCTGGCCATAAACAGTGATTGTGCATGTGTAAATCTAATTAATGTGAGAGATAAAAATGGTATCTCATTTAAAATTACATTAATTTTACTATTATTTAGTTGAAAATATTTGCATAGTTTATTAGATGCTAACGTTCGTTTTTGCGGAATTTTTTGTTCTTACCCATTGCTTATTTCTGAATGGAACAAAATGTTTTCTTATTTACTTGTATGACTTTAAATAGTAAAGATCTCCATATGTCTGTGGTATAGACAGAAATATTTTTCTAAAATATGGAATTGTACTCAAGTTGCTTTGCAAATAACAAATAATTAGATTGTGTTGTAATACAAACAACATAAAAATGAATTGTAAGGAAAAGACTCATTGAACTACATTTATTTCTGTAAAACAAGTGAAATGAGATACTAAAACATTTCTTTAATTTTAAAAATAAATATGGCACAAATAAAGAGACTTTTAATCTTTGTGTATTATTTTTAAATTGTATGTGTTGAATCTCTGTTTTTTAAAGATGAAGAAATTAGTGCCTCTTTTTTCTGCTTCTCTTTCTCCATCAGCTATATTATTTACATTATCTGTATTATCATTTTATATCATGAAGATGCATAGAAAATTCTTTTCTGTAATTATGATTTTCAGTTGTCTAGTTGTAATTCTGTATTTAAGTGAATTCATTCTTAGAAATGTTTTATTTTCTTGTGACAGAGACAGAGAGAGGAACAGACAGACAGGAAAGGAGAGAGATGAGAAGCATCAATTCTTCATTGCGGCACCTTAGTTATTCATTGATTGCTTTCTCATATGTGCCTTGACCAGGGGGCTACAGCAGACTGAGTGACCCCTTGCTCTAGCCAGTGACCTTGGGCTCAAGCTGATGAGCCTTGCTCAAACAAGATGAGCCCGAGCTCAAGCTGGTGACCTCAGGGTTTTAAACCTGGGTCTTCTGTGTCCCAGTCCTAAATTCTATCCACTGTGCCTCTGCCTGGTCAGGCCTAAGGAAATTAATTCTTATCACAATTCTTTTTATTCCTTCATGATTTCTTCATCTATGGTTGTTATTCTTCTTGAACTAGGTATTTGTATTCAAGGAGCTTTTCAAACATGATTCAGGAATGCTCTATTTTCTCAACAGCTGCATGCTTGAGATAGTCTGACTTTCTTTTATAGTTTAAGACCAAGTTAGGTGAGTATAAGATTCTTGTGTCTCATTTTCTTTCCCTGTGACCTTTTAAAACATGACTACATAGTTTTATGGCATTCAGTGGTGACTTAAGTCTTAAACATAATTTTTTTTTCTTTGCCTGGTGTAAATGAAATATGGTCTATTAATAAAATAGAATATTATTCAGCAATGAAAAAATGAATAAATTATTGATATAGTTTATAATATGGATGGAGCTTCAAAATATTATGCT
Source organism: Rhynchonycteris naso (assembly GCA_037038555.1). Taxonomy (NCBI): domain Eukaryota; kingdom Metazoa; phylum Chordata; class Mammalia; order Chiroptera; family Emballonuridae; genus Rhynchonycteris; species Rhynchonycteris naso. Next base: position 54,731,197 of record CM073004.1, read on the forward strand.
AAATGAAAAAAATATCAAAATGCCACATATTGTATGATTTCATAAAAAAGAATGAAAAAAAGGGATATTGCTTGCACAGGAGCAGAATTCTTTTTATTTTGGTAATTTGGAGACATTTCTTCTTTTTCTCCTCTTCCTTCTTCTTATTTTGTATAACAGATTCATTGGGCTTCTTGGGTAGAACTTATTTTACAACAGATTTCTCATACTGTACTTTTATATGGATTACACACTTTCTAAATCTTCAGATAGCAATCTCTTTCTCTCTTCAGCTTTGTTGAGGTATAAATGACAAATAGAATTGTATATATTTAAAGTGCAAAACATGCTGATTTGAAATATTTCTACATCATTAAATATTACCACATTAAGATATCCATCATCTCACACCAATAACCATTGACCATTTTTGTGTGTATGTGAGCAGTGAGAACACTTAAGAGTTACTCTCTCAGCAAATTTCAAGTATACAGTATGGTATTTTAACTCTAGTCACCACCTTGTACATTAGACCTGCAGAAACGTATCTTGTAACAGGAAGTTTACACCGTTGACCAACATCTCCCCATTCCGCACTCCTCAGCCTCTGGCAACCAACATTCTACTTTTTGTTTCTGTGAGTTTTATATTTTAGAGAATTTCCTTTTTCTGTTTAAATTGCTACATGACATTTTTAACCATCAAATTTAACAATTCACTAAATATGTGCTGTTGTTGATTATTCTATTAATTTTTATCCTACAACACAGTGAATTCTTTCATCAGGTGTGAAAATTTTTCAATTAACTTCAAGAATTTTTTAAATATACCACTACATATATTTTCTTTCCTGTGTGTCTTTTTTTCTTTTTCTCAGGAACATTTTTATTTGTATATTAAAAAAATATTTTTTCTGTTGTCTTCCTTCTAACTATTTAAATACTCTGATACTTTTCATTTTATTCTGTACAACTCTCTTGATCTTGATATATGTATAATGTAGAACTTCATTGTATTTTCTGCCTTTTTTTTCATGTTGCAATTTCTGATGAGGCTTTCATCAATATAATGGGTTGAATTTTCTCTCTCTCTCTCTTTTATCTTCCATTTATTTAGCATCTTTTTATGATCTATTTCCTAGATAACAAGTTGCTTTATATTTTTTCAGGCTGTGGAAACTAATTTATCTGAAATGTTCCTCTGTTTTCAGGGGGATGGCGGTTGAGGTTTTCTACTCCTACTATATCAGCCAACTGCCCTTATATGCTCATATACTCTCTCTCCCTCTCCCTCTTTCTCTTTCTTTCCTCTCTCCTATCTTTCCATCATGCTCAGTCTCTTTGGTATGTGAGAAGGTAGTAGCATTATTAGTATATAAGTATAAACTACACATTATTTTCTATTTATCACCAATTTTAGATGGGAGAAAGTTTAGTCATGAAGGTTTATTGCTGACATACTATAGTCAGGGATAAGTGTAATTTCCTGCTTATTGCTGACATACTACTGACAGGGATAAGGGTAATTTCCTGCTTTATTGCAGCTTTTATTCCCCCTTACAAAGTATAATAGCTGTCTGGAGGTCATCTTTGCTTTTAGTGTCAGACATTTCAGGGGGCAATGTAGTTCTCACTGAATCCTCCTAAGCCTCAGGCTCTTCAGGTTGTGATCTTGGCTAGACGCCGTTCTCCTCACCTCACCAATGCCATGTCACTTAACTAGGAGTCCAGGTCATTGAAAATGAGTGTGATTGTGCTTTTCCACTTCTCCACTTCTGTCTCTCTTTCCATTTTGTGATTTAAAGCTGGATCTCTATCGTGACATCCCTATTTCTCTAGACCGCTCTGTCCTATATCTTTCTAACTTTGGAATCGAAGGTTTGTTAGATGACCCTTCAGGACTGTGACATTTACTTTCACAAAGACGTTTAAAGCTTGTGTAAGATTTAGACATCCTGCTGTAGGGTGTTTCAAATTTTACTATAATTGGGATGTAATCTACATATATGTGGCTTGAGTTTATGAGAGTTGCTTTGTATCATATAATATAGAAATGCTTTCTCTATTTTTTCTGTCCTTTTAATATATTTCAAGTAATAGAATAAAAATATCATTGACCATAACTCTATATCTAACTAAAAGTTCTCAACCCTTGTCTAAATTAACTTAACACCTAACTAATATGACTATATTATCTTTATAACTTAAAAGTAATAACAATGATTTTAAAATTAAGAAAAAAATTTCTCGCCTTTATCATTAATCATAACTTGAGGCTTAGCAGTGAGATAAATCATTGCTCCAGTTCATTGAATTTTAGATAAAACTTAATGCTTATAACTTGAGATGTAAACAATAAACCAAATTAAATTTCAAAGTAATGAACCTTGTAAAAAGTTTCCAAACTTCATTGGAAATGTTAACGGAATTATTTTTGAATAAAGGATGAAATGGCATTGTATAAATGTTTATGTAAAAGAGTAGGAAGGATAATAAATAAAGATTTTAAAAAGTTAAAACAGAACAAAATAACAATAGGAAGTCATGACAAGAACAACTGAAATATTATCAACTAATAGATCATTGTTTGGGGAATTATTTTTTCAATAAAGCTTGGCTAGAAATATAATAAAAAGCTGTCATAAAAACACTTCTCTTTTGCCAACTTGGTTTAGTGGTGACTACATTTTTATTCCATAGCAAAAGATGTCTTGCAAAACTTGAATAGCTATTTTTTACTTCATGCAGTTTTTAAAATGGTTGCTATTTTTGTTTTATTACTGTATTTTTATAATCCCAGTCTAGACAGAGAATGACACAAAAGAGCTTCTTTTGATCTCAATATTTAGGGCAAGTTTGGAAACCCAATTGGTTCCTGATATATCAGTGATTTTATCTCCAAAGGTCAGTTTGTTTACACGCATATCCTAAAATGGTGTTCTGTTAAGTAATGCCATTCGTCTGTATTTCTGTCCATTAGATGAGAGTTTTCCAAGGAGGGAATGTGGGCGCGAATAGAGTCATGATGAGCAAGAAGAGCATGGAAAAGACAAACTGTGTGCTTATTAGAAGGAAAAGCACTCTCCTCTCTCTCCTGGGAGAACAGACGGTATGAATGTCAGAAAATGAGCATCCTGACTTTGCTTTTACTGCTGCCTGAACATTTACGGGTGTGAGATGGTAAAGGTTTACACAGGCACTGTCTGCTCTATCTTTCTTGGGCTGTTTTTGTAGGAAACAAATAATTTAACTTTTCTAGCAGAAATATGTCAGAACATAAGAAAAGAAGAAAAGCAGATTATTTTGAAGGACATGAGTCAGATGCATTCTTTGCACTTTAACAGATTCTGTGAAATGAAAGTACATCTGTTTCTAAACAGTTCCTTTAACCATAAAGCAGTTGAAGGTCAGCAAAATGAAGATAACAATCAAATAGATTTTAAACACATCTAGAAATTGGACTTTCAGGGAGCTCTAAATAAAGTAAACAGAATAGCTACGTAAATGGTAAGCACACTGTTTATATAAGCTGCACTAAATGCTATTCTGAAATGGAACACTCTTGTTCAACTACAATGTATGGAATATCATATAAGTCACATCTTAAATGGCTAACCAATTTTCATGAATACAATATATGGTAAACACAAATGATGAAATCAATATAGGTTCATCTCTCTCTCTCTTTTTAATTTAGAAGCTACTTTAAAACCTTGTATTACCACTACATTAATATTTTCTTACATTGTAAGGATAAACCAAGATTTCTATCTTCCAGAATGTTAATTAAATGAAACATTTTAGTGAACAAGAATAAAGAATCACATGTTGCCTCTAGTCTTAAAGGAACAGAGAAAGTAATTTAAAAGCTTCATTTTATAGATGTGGAAACTGAGATCCAGATGTGGTAAATGACATTCTTGTTCTTCCACCAACTAGCTCTGTATACTACTCATTATGTCATATTGTCTTTCATGACAATTCCTCAATGTAGGATTGTAGTCTCCCTATCCATGGTTTTGCTATCCATAATTTCAGTTTTCTGTGGTCAACCATAATCCAAAAATAGTATATAAAATATTCCACAAGTAAACAGTTTATACATTTTAACTTGCATACCATTCTGAGTAGTATGATGGAATTCCAAACCATCCTGTTGTATCTCATGTAGGACACATAATCCCTCTGTCTAGCATATCCACACTGTACATGCTACCCTGCCTGTTAGTAGCCATCTTGGTTATCAGATCAACTGATGTGGTATCACAGTGTGCCTGTCCAAGTCACCCTAATTTATTTACCAATGGCCCCAAAGCACAAAAGTAGTGATGCTGGCAATTCAGATATGCCGAAGAGAAGCCGTAAAGTGCTTTCTTGAAGTGAAATGTGGAAGTTCTTGATTTAATAAGGAAAAAAAATCCTATGCTGAGGTTGCTAAGATCTACAGTAAGAAGGAATCTTCTATCCACTTAATTTCCTCATTTGTAAATTAAATTGTATGTATAGGATAAAACATAGTGTATGCAGTGTTTGGTACGATTCAAGATTTCAGGCAACTCCGGGGCTCTTGGGACATATTCCCCATGTATAAAGGGAGACTGCTATATGTAGCTAGGTCTATTGGATGCTGTGCTAAGGAAAGGATTACAAGACTACTAAATTAGTGGACATGAAAGCATTTTGTGCACTATATATATACCCCTACAAATTATGAGTATATAAATTCAAACTTTGGGTTGTGTGTCATTAATATTTCTTCTTCCAGTGTTATCAGCTTGCCTTTACACTCATCAAATATTTCTTCTTCCCAAGCCTCATGGTCTCACAGTTCTTCTCTATAAGGTAAGGCAAGTTATGTTAGCATGTGTTTTGCTGTATATAACTAGAAAAGCTCACCGACACAACTTTAAATAATAAAAACATTGAATTTACTTATATAGCAAAATGGTGCCTATTAGACCTCAAAGTAAAAAGGTCAAGTTAAGCGGCATGATTTTAAAATTTGGAATTGTGAGAAGAGACCAGAGCTGGGTATGGATGGGACGAGATGAAACTGCTTAGGAGGACTGAATAGAGAATAAAAGGGGAGCCCAGAGGTGAGCCTTGGCCACCCTAATATTTAGAGTGCAAGAAGAGGGGAGAGAACAAAGAGGGAAAATAGAGTGTAATCTAGAGAAACCAGGAAAGTGTGATATTCTGGAAGAGATTCCAGGAAAGGTGTCAACAATTGCTGGGATATCAACAAAAGAGTTAGCTAATATAGTAACTCTTTTATGCTTTAAAACCTCTTGAACTTAATGAATTGTATTAAATATTGGAAATTTTTATCATCCTAGTTGTTGATTGAGGAAACATATTTTGGGGTAGGGATAGATTTTGTATTCTTCAGAGCTCACTCCCAAATGACTATTCAAAAAATGAAATAAAAGTGAAATCTTCCAATAACTATCTCAGGTAGAATATTTTCTTACTCAGAGACATGTGAGAAAAGGCAATGAGAGATTATTGCCCTTAATCAGAAAAACAAACTGAAAAGTTAGATATGAAGAAAGAGAGTGGAGTTCAGAATATATACCTTTTTTGGAACTTTTTACATGCAAACCATGTGGGCTGCTACATATTAAATACTTAATATTATATGTTTAAGCTATATCTCAGACTAGCAATGTTTCAGTACACTTTCCAAGGTCCAGGGACTCAAAGATCACTAGGTTATTTAATTATCTAGTTATTTAATTATCTAGCTCAGGATCACAATTGCAGTGAATGAGAGGAGAAACCCACATGTACTAGACATCTACCAATGACCATTTACTGTCTTCTTTTGCGTACATTACTTCTTTAAATACTGAAATTACTTTGTAAAGGGGTATTTCCAAACCTTTTTAGAAGTAAACAAGTTGTATTTCAGAGAGGTTAATTAACTTGTCCAAGACCATGCAACTAGTAAGTGCTGAAGTCGGGGTCTGACACACATCTGTCTGACTAACTTATCTCTTATCTCTACTGCAAGGCCTTTCATTCCCATGGCGAAGGAGAGACTAGAATCTATATGTTACCTTCTTAAGTAGTTTCACACTTTTATAATGTGTAGAACAGAGCAGATGAAGGATCCTGCAAATGTCCAGTGAAGTCTGAGGTACATTGAGAGCTGAACCTGATCATTTAGAGCAAGAGGTCATAGCTGATGGTTCATTTTGATAGAACTAGAGCTTCAGGTGAAAGCAAAAGGGAGAAAGTTTGGGTGAGATTTTTGAAGTGCTCTGGAATCCTGGGACAGGAGGAGAAAAGGTGCTTGTGGTAAATAATTTTTTTTTTTGTCTTTTACCCGTGGTATCCAAGAATGTTGCTTCTCTCAGACTCATTCACAGCTTTAAGGCATTCCCAGAGAACCTCAGGACTGAAGGTGAGGCCCAGGTACTATGGAAGAGCAAGTCTATGATGTTTGGGAGCTACTGTGTCACAAACTGTACTTTAATGAGGTCATTCTGTTTCTCTCTCTCTCTCTCTACCTCTTTCATTCTCTCTCTTTTCTGTAAGTGCATGTCTATTTATCTCTCAAAATTCATGTGTTGAAGTCATAACCTATACTACCTCAAATACGACTTCATTTGAAAATAGATTTATAGTAGATATAATCAGTTAAATTAAGATAAAGTCATTAAAGTGAATCTTAATTCATTATAACTGGTGTCCTTATAAAGAGAGGAAATTTGGACATAGAAGCAAGCACACAAAGGTAGAGAGATGCTTCGATAAGTCAAGGAATGCCAAGGTTGCTAGCAAATGTGTGTGCATATATTTTTTTTTATCCTGGTCAGTTTTAGTTTCTATTGGGAAGCTCCACATTGTCAGGGAAACCACCTTTTCATACAATCTGCTTACTATGATTTTATTTTAAATTCTCATGGGTATGTATTTCTTAACATTTTCAGCTTCCCCAGATTTCAATAAAATGGTCAGCATAAACAATGAATGTGAAATCATCTTTTATTGTTTTGGATATTATCAGAATGTATCTACAATCAGGTGATAAGAGTTACATCAAGAATGAAAGAGAACAAGTGAGAGGGGGTAGGTGTTCTGTGTGATTCAGAGAGAAAACCCATCAGTTTTCTCACTGATCAAGTCAGTGCTTCATGATGAATGATGTGCTTTGTTCAAGGAGGCACTGACCACTTCCATCAGGAGGAAGACTGGCTTCCCTCTGGGTGATGAAAATGATAAATAATCTTAGATAGAATAGGCTGTTTGTTACACACAGGTGCATGCACAAAGCATGTGGGCAACTATCCTGGAGCAACATAATTGGACCAGTGGTCTATTCTGGTCTTGAAAAGTTTTTTGATGCAAGAGGGCATTTTCTTGGCAAAGTCACAAATGATCAATTCATATCACAGTCTAACATTCAGAATCAGAGTGGAGGTCTCCTGGTGAATGTGGTCCTCTCTTGCTGCCTCTCAGACCCTCAAGTAAGTATTAGAAATAAATTATTGTAAAATAAAAGGTTCCAACCTCTGCAGGGACCCATAAGAGAACAGTAGATGGAAGTCTGCATCTCCACAAATGGTGTGCAAAATAATTTCTCTACATGCATGTGTGTGTTTTCACATGGATACTCATAGCCTTCAATGGATTCTCCAAAGATTCTATGGCTCCTTTGCCCTCACAAAAAAATTAAAAAAATAAAAAACATAGGCAAGTACCATTTAAAGTTTAGAATATGTGCACTATTTGGTCTTATTATTGTCATTTTTATTTATTATTATTATTTTCTTTTTGCTGACAGTCATCCCAGGGGTGGGAAGTAGGAGATGCCATGGATCTATTTTTGTGAACACAATCCTTAAAAACATCAGAGATCCCCAGTGCTGTGTGCATAATGTATTGTCTTAGGAAAGAAAACTACTCCAAATTACAAAACTACTGTGATGCATAAAGGACTGGACCACGCAGTGAGTGTCCACTCTCCTGGCCAAATTTTTCACTACATTCATCCAGAATCCCAAGTCTGTTGAAGTTACCATGTATAACTGAACTTGGTGTATTTATGAAAGTCTGTCATTGACAGAAAGCAACATGATTCTAAGCTATTGTCATTAGTTCAATGCCTGCAAATCAATGTCTTGTTGGAATTCATCTAGCAATGCCTGCAAATCAATGTCTTGTTGGAATTCATCTTGTTGGAATTCAATTAGAGTCATCAAAACTGCCAGTATTCTTTGAAGAAATATGAGGCAAGGAACAGTTTGGAGAAATTATCTTATCAATCAAGTTTTAATTAATGTTTTTATTATTTAATTAAGATTATTGCAATTTTATTTACTTATTCCACTCTGAAATATAGGATAAAACATTGTTTATATTGTTGTTATTTTATTATTATTTTTTTGAATTTGCAAAAGAAAGAACCAGATATAAATCGTTCAGTGTGCAGGTAGATTCTGTCCAAGTTGAGTGAAAAGGATAGAGTTTGACTTTGGTGCTATCCAGCCTAATACTTCTATGAATAACTTTATTTTGACAACATTTTTTAGTTAGCTTTGTTTTTAAGAAATTTAAAAATTGGTATTGAAAAATATGAACAAAATTCAACATAAATAGAATTAGAATAAAATGTACTAGCTTCACATATGGCAAGAAAGTTACTAATATCTTGAATATATAATTATTTCTTAAAAATAAATATGGGTAAATTTACCACAATAAAAAATATCAATAAGGCAGGCAATTCACAAAAAATAAATACAATTAAATGATAAATAAATAAAAAATTTCAACTTTAGTATAAAGTAATTTAAAACACTCAGTTGTTATTTTTATACTGTGATATTTAAATGGTAAAAATGATTTAAAAAGTACTAAGTGTTCTAAAAGGTTTGGAAAATGGCGCTCTTGTAAATGTTGAAAGAAAAACTGGAACCATTGGAATGTTAATTTGTCAATACATCACAAAACCTTTAAAATGTACACATCTTTTGAGCTAGAAATTATATTTATAAAAATGTAACCTAGGCAAGTGATTAAAAATTCAGTGAAAAGAATATCCTCTATAATAATATTTATAATAACAAATATTTTAAAATATCTTCAGTCTCCAAAACTGAGGTATTATTTAGTTGTGTTTCTAGCAAGAATACTGTAAAGATATACTATAAAGATATAAATGTGGAATGACATTTATAACAGATATTTTTTGGTATGTTGCAAAGAAATCAAAAACAGATTGTAATGCCATAAAATTATTATCACATTTTTATATAAATACATCTATCTATCATCTATTTATCTACAAAATGGTGATACTCACCAAATGTTAACAGTGGATATTTCAAGATAGAGAACACAGGAGTTGTTTTTATATTTTACTTCAGTATCTTGCACATATTTTTCTTCATTCTTTTACCATTGGCAAGCCATTTGAAGATGCTCTGGATACTAGCATTTCAATGTATTATCTTTGAAGAGAAAAAAAATTGAAAGACTTTCTATTTTGCAATTCCATTGAAAAAGGGAGCTTTGACAATTTACAATCAAGTAGAATAAATAACTAAAATTGCAAGAATTTTAGTGAATAATACAAACAGTAAATCAAACATAATCACTCGATTGGGAGAAACAAAGGGTCCAATGATAAAGACAGATTTTCCAGGCACTTGTGGTAGGTGATTTAATTCAGACCCTACCTGGCTAGTTTCATAAAATAAAAAAGTGTTTTATAGCAAAATTATTCTACCCTTTAGATTAGATGTTTCTGCACATGTCATCTTATCCATGGTTACATGGCCAGTGGAAACCTTATATGAAGTGACTAAACACAGAATGTTACTGCAGCCAAAAAGTAGATAGAACAAGAGTTTTACTTAGCCATAGCAGCAAGATAGAAAGCTCTTCTGATTTTCAGAGATTTCAAACCTGCTGCAAAATGTGCAGCATTAGCTGACCTTAAATAGTCCCATGAAGATTTTAGCTGAGGTCTCAGAAATGTTTCCTTCATAGCAGCCATGTAGCTCTGAAGGGAGGCAAGTATCTGATCAATAAGAACCTTGGAAAGTATGGTTTTAAAAAATCCTGACTACAGTTGTTTAAAGCAAAGGTCTTCAGACTAACTCCAATTCCCAGCACCAGAATTTCACAGTATTCCTCAAGGGCTCATAAGGATCCATGAGTGGCTTCTTTACTTGGTTTGCCCCTAGCCTGGTGTCCTTGAGCAAGATTCTATAAGTGAATTGCGAAAGAGTTCTGATGTTCCCATACCTTAGTTTTGGGAACAAATAAGTGATTAATCCTTTGTAAGAGACAGAAATAGGAAAAAACTGATAGAATCTTACTCAGCGTTTAGTCAGTGAAACTGGGATTATTTTTCCAAAGGACATTTAAAATTCTCACTTAGAAACTTCTATGAAACACTTATTGATGTGAGTTTTTTTCTTATTCTTCATGCCATTAAGTAGTCAGCAAACCTAATTGCACAAAACCCTATTATTCAAATCAATAAATATTTTAACAGTCAACATTTATTAGTCTTGTAACATCTTTGTTTTAGAAAATAGAAAGTCAATAAAAATGACCAATTTCATCTTCCTGTTCAGAGATAATCACTTTTCATGTTTTTATGTATTTCAATCTGTGTCTTTAGATATATATAATATTTCTGCAAATTGGGATCAAATTTTACATACTGCTTTATAACTAAATTTTTATTTTACACACTGCTTTGTGACAAGATCTAACTTTTAAATCAAGAAACTATGAGTATTTAAAAACATATCCTAGCCTGACCTGTGGTGGCGCAGTGGATAAAGCATCAACCTGGAAACAATGAGGTCGCCAGTTCAAAACCCTACACTGGTCTGGTCAAGGCACAATTGGGAGTTGATGCTTCCAGCTCCTGCCCCCTTTCTCTCTTTCTCTCTCTCTCTCTCTCTCTCTCTCTCTCTCTCTCTCTGTGTCTCCTCTCTAAAATGAATAAATAAAAAGAAAAAGAAATAAATATTAAAAAAACAAAAATAAAAATAAAAACATATCCTAAAATATTTTTTGAAAGAAAAAATATAACTTCATAGTATTTTTAAATTTACTCAACTCCCCTATTCTGCAAATATGTAAAGGGAAAATCAGTGATCTTGGCACTGAGAGAATACAATAATTAGTAGGTTACAGTGTTTGATCTCAGTCAGCTGATTTCTAGTTGTAAGAGAGCTAGAGAGTAGAACATGGAACTAAAATGCCTACTATCAGGCATGGTAAGAACAGAGATCCAGGCCGTGTTCATGAAATATCAAAGGAAAAGAGAGTACCTTTGATGTGGTTGTGTCAAGTTCTAATGAGTTAATACCCATAACTGCCTAGAATAGTTCCTCTCATGTTCTGTGTGCATCATAGGCTTCTCTATTGTTATTATTGTTAATACAATAATTATATGGCAATCTGAAGAAAACATTGATTTATGATGTTATCTGTTTGAACTCCCTACCTATTTTAACCCCCAAATTCAATAGGCCATGCATTTTCTGCAGCAAATGCTCTTCAAGACTCAGCCACTGTGTCTGTCCCCTGATATCAAGAAGTCAAGCTTTTTCTCATCTATTAGTCCCCAATTAATATCTCCCCTCCAATTATCAGTTGCCTAAAATGATCCAAGGAGCCATAAACTTGATGAGAGCATTTAATTACTTCAATAAAATAGGCCCATGGTCCTTCGTTGTGGTTTAACAAATGTATTTTTATGCATTTTGAATCACAATACATATTTTAAACCAGTGACACATTTTCTTTTAATATTGTTCCCAACTTGTTAATATGTGTTTATCTTATTTCATTCAGTCTCTGTGGCTTTGAAACAAGTGTTTATTAATCAAAAACTATTTAAATGCTGATATGCCATATTCTACATTAAGTAAACTAAAAGAACACCACGCAGCCAAGTATACATCGGTTGGTTTTCTCTTAATTAAAAGTTGGTTTGTTCACATAATTTCTTTCCTGTCATATTATGTGGAGGTATTAAAATTAGATTCAACTAGGACAAGGTTATTAAAGGCATAATTAAAGCTTCTTGTGAGTCTTGTTTTAGGGACTTTACTCAGCAATAGATGACAAGTTAATATATTGCAACTGGTCGTTCATTAATGGACTTCTGCAAATTTGTAGAGCTAAACCTCCCTGTGTAGAAATGATGGTTTCTCTTCCTGACTTGGAGTGCAAAGGACACAATCACTATGTTGGACAACATCTCCAGATCTGTGTCTTGATTGGCTTTCAATCTCCCTATAAGGCTTGATGTGTCTCTTGGAGATGTATTGGTTCATGATCCATGGCAAATTCTATAATGCAGTATGTGATGAAATTAGTGGTTGGAGGAAAGGGGCTAAAAAAATCTCTATAAGCAGAAAAATGTAGGAAACAGAAGACCTCATAAATAGTAATGTAAGTTTCCTCTTCTCTAGATAACACATTGACAATAAAATCCAGACTACAGAGGAGAGGGAGTCTAGACAGTCTCTATCATAAGATGCCCAGAGCCAAATACTTCTATTCTCTTTCATGGTATAGCCCAATAGGTCTAGGGAATCTTTGGGGACAAATATATTGGGTGTTTGGTGAGCATCCCAAGAGGTAGGCCTTGTAAAAGTCTTAGAAATAAGTCTTAGAAGTAGCTTCTGTACCCCACACTTACACACACACACACACACACACACACACACACACACTCAGCTGTGGGCACGTGGCTAAGTTCTTGACTGGGTTGAAGCAAACTGGAGTGGACCTGCACAGCTCAGAGGATGTGTCAGCAACCCAAGGACTCCTACAGCCTCCTAACCTAAATCTTCATATTGTTAAATCAAAACAAAAAGGAAGCATAGACATCTCTAGTCCAACTTTCTATTTTATAAAAGAGAACCAGACAGGAAAGGTCATCTACCCCTGAATACATAGTATTAGTACCTGAACTACTAAAAGATAAACTCAGTTTTCTTATCTCTGGTTTTGTATATTTCCATTATATCAGGTTGATTAAAATAAAAGAGATTATTTAGTGTAGGCTTCCCTGAAAATGGCTTTCTTTGCTTCTGAATAACTCCCTCTTTACATTAAAGACCACTCTTTATGAGAAAGGAAGTACAAAATCTTGCAAACAATGGATTAGGTAAAATGGGAGTACCAGGATCCACTCTAGGCAGCCCAGATGCCCATTCTTTTGGTGAGTTTTACAGAGGAGATGGGTTTCACTGAACAGAGATGGTGTTCAGAATCACATCTCTAAATTGGGCTTATGAGTGATGCACAGTGATGCTGCCTTTGCCTTCTTTTTAAATATAAGTTTCCTTTGTAGTCAGTAGAAATTGCATACTGTAAGACCAAACCCAAAAGTAAATGCTTTACAAAAAAAACATTTCCTCTGTCTGAAATAGGTCAATGTTTTTCCTCCATCCCTGGCTGATGTCCATAGAAAATACCCCAACTATTATGTTTTTGGTTTGGTTTAAACATTGATTATCTTTAAAGGTAGTTCAATAAATTCAGCAGAATTCAATGCCAAGATATCAAATCAACCAGTTTCTAGTGAGCTGCACAAACAGGAAACAGTGCAGTTTACACAAAAGAATCTAGGCTGTTTGCTTCTGTGGAATTTGATTTGTTGTCTGAACCTTGCACTTGTTTAAATATCATATTTATTACCCAAAGTTAGAGAGGTATAGTATTATGGTAGGCCAATTGAGATAGCAAACTACCTAAAACATTTCACCAGCATGGATTTGGGGTCATGAACATTAAAATAGCAGGAAGTGGCTTTCTATAAAGTTCAGAATTATAGCAACACATTTTCCGCTTACATCTTATCAAATCCCAGGCACCTGCCCATTGAATTGGCAGCAGAAAGGTTTTCCTTGCTGCCAATTACAGGTTTCTCGTCGTCTTGCCAACTTGCTTTGTCTCCACAACCTGGCAAAATATAGCTATTGGCAGGAAAGTGAATATTTGAAAATGATTACAGTATATAGAGACTTTTGGTTTCATAATGTTTAATTAAGTAATTTAAATACTGTTTTAGACTAGGGATAGAGTTGCTTTCTACTTTATAATATGCAGTGTGCTCTGTAACTTGAGCTCTTTGGCCACCAACCCCTCAAAGAAAGAACTGGAATGAAACCCTCAAAGAACATTTTTCTGTAACAAGGATAACTCAGCTAAATATTAATTTCCTCTGTAGCTTCTGATTTTATGGTTGTAACCTTCCCCATAGCTAATCTGAGATAACCAACTGCCTGCTGTTATAGGGGAAGAAAAAGCCTAGCTTTCTTCAGAAAGATGGAATTTTCCAAATATCTTGACCATTTTTAGAACTAAGTTGTCTATAAAGCATAAAAAAAAATACCATGGCTTCCTATGGCAGCTGTGCTATTTGTGTTGTTGCCAAGGGTAAGGGGATCTTTTATTTGAGAGATGGGACCAGGTGGTGGCGCAATGGATAGAGCGTCAGACTGAGATGTAGAGGACCCAGATTTGAAATTCCGAGGTCACTGGCTTGAGCACAGGCTCATCTAGATGGTTTGAGCAAGGCTCACCAGCTTGAGCCCAAGGTCACTGTCTTGAGCAAGGGGTCACTCAGTCTGCTGTAGCCCCCCGGAAAAGGCACATATGAGAAAGCAATCAATGAACAACTAAGGTGCTGCAATGAGGAATTGATGCTTCTCATCTCTCTCCCATCCTTTCTGTTTCTATCAGTCCCTCTCTCTGTCTCCTCTGCCTCTGTCACACACACACACACACACACACACACACACACACACACATAGATGGGAAGACCAAATCTGCTTGTTCTGATTCAAAAGGGTTGTGACAAGATGACAGGATGTAAGGAAGTGGGTGGGGGTGGAAGATGTGAGCAGCCCAAAGAGACGTTGATGTGTTAGGTAAGTGGGACACCAAAAACAGGCAGCTATTTTTTTAAAAATTCACGTTAGGAATTCCAGAAGGTAAGAATTTCATAGGTTGTCGTCAAGCCACATTCAGGTAACATTGAAAGCTTCAAACTTTCAGCTTTTCTGAGCTTGGCCTTGTTCTCTTAAGTCCAGGTTCTCAAAGGCGGACAGCAGCATCAACATGAGCATCCATGTCAGCCTCACCTGGAAACATGTTAGAGATCTAAATTTTGAGACTCCATTACAAACATACTGCTTCAGATACTACAAGGATGGGGCCCAGCCACCTGTGTTTCAACAAGTTCTCCAAGGTGTTCATTGATGGCTCTTGTCTTATGGTCTGAATTTAGGTTCCAGAACATCTACAGATTCCCAGAGGCCAACACCAAGAAGGCTGAGTTGAAGTTATTGTCCCTGTCTTAGGACTTACCCGGGTAAGAGTCAGGGGTCCTGTGGGTGAGAACACCTTAGCTAAGGCCCAGATGGAGAATGTGCAGGTATTCAAAGTTCTGTATGACAACAGTTAGAACAAAAGAGAGATTGAGACTGTCAAGGAACACCTGATTTTTTCCAGCTAAGAAATATCAATCTGCCAACTTTAGGTACAAATGGCAATAGGACGTACATCATAAAAGCTACCAGGCGAGGGACAGATCTTCCAAAATATACCTAAAGAAGCAGAAGACACACAGCAATGCAGGAACTGTCCCACTTTTCAACCATGAAGTTGCCCTGATGACAATTCCCATCTTACTCCCAAGGTACCCAAATGCCATCTCGGATGAGGGCACTGGAAAGGAGAAAAAGGAATGAAAGCATAGCCATCTTGTCTGAAAAGTCAAAGTCTTCCCAATAAGACCATTTAGGGGTTTGGAGACCTGACAAAGGGTTCACCTTTCAATGAAAACATGTTATAATGAAAGAAAAGTATTGAATTGAAAGAATCTGGAGCCTCATTAATCCATTTTCTTCTATGCTATGTACTTTGTAACTTTGTGGTACAGTGCTTGCATTATACCAGAATGCTTTCTGAATATCAAAATATTTCAACCTCACCCGTGGTGGCGCAGTGGATAAAGCACTAGCATGGAATGCTGAGGTTGCCAGTTTGAATCCTGAGCTTGCCTGGTCAAAGTGTTTGTGGGAGTTGATGCTTCTTGCTCCTCCCTCTCCCTTCTCTCTCTCTCTTACTCTCTCCCCTCTAAAATAAATAAATAAAATATTTTAAAAAATTAAAATATTTCTGCAGAGACATGATAGAATTAAATAATTTTAAAGGATTCTTAAAATTGTAAAAACTGCTTATGACATTTTTACAGTTTGCTCTTGGGAAACTCTCCTTCACACTTACATGCTTAGAGATAAACCATTCCACAGATTTGCCGACGAAGGCCTGACTCTGAGCCCTTGGGTGGAGGGGTTTGGCCACATTTAAAAATGATGGGCAAATTGCGAAGGTCAGGCAGGAATTTTCTATTTGAAAACTTATTTAAGCAGAATCAATATGCCGAACCTAACATCAAGGAACATAAAATAAAACAAGAGGTAAGAAAAAAGAAAAGCAACGGATTTCTTTGTTACTAGGATTAGTCAATCTGCACTAAGTTTTTCAATTACTTCAATGTCAAGAGTGTAATTTTGGAAAATGATACCAATTTACCTCAATTGAAATGTATTAAAAGATTTCTGGAAATGTTTCCAGGCAGTATGTTTAAATATTTAGGAGCAATTTATATAAATGACTGCTGGCTAGTTGTAAATTAGGTATATTCAGATGATATAATAATCTTTCTAACATCTGAAAATGTGCTGACTAGGTGACACTCACCCTTTAACAGCCTCTACTCAGTGTGCTGAACTAAATTTTTATTTTTCTCTCTGAAAAAATTAGGTTTTATTTTGGGTTAACTTTTTAAAAACTTTTTAAATTGAACTTTTATATAAGTTAAATTCACACATTTGAATGTAGAGCTCAATAAATTTCCACCTAGATCCAGGTATTTCTAGTACCCCAGAAGTTTCTTTTATCCCATCCAAGAAAATAATTCCAGTACTAAGACCACTATTATTCAGACTTCTATTACTGTTGCTTACTTTTCTTCTTCTTCTCTTTTGAAGTGATGAAAATGGGATCAAATAGTTGTTCATGACTGGTTTCTTTCACTCAGAATTATAACTGTGTTCTTGGATTTGGTATTAGTTTGTTCCTTTTCATTGCTATGTAGTATTCTATTAATGTATGGATATATTGCAATTTTCTTTTCATGGGCATTTGGGTCATTTCCAGTTCTTAACTCTTATTAATGAAACTGCCCTGAGCATCTTATACAGGTCTTTTAGTGAACTTAAATATTGGTTTCTCTTGGGTATAAACCAAGGAGAATAATTTGGATATATGTTTATACCCAAAACACTGACGCTTTAAATGATGAACATATATTGTGCGCTTTTCAGACAGGCCTTCCTCAGCCCTTGATACCTAAGAATGGTTTGTACTATATATATAGTCACTTAGGCAAGGCACAAACACTTTAGAAAGAAAGTTTTTCACTCGTCTTATTCATTTTCCAATTCAATTAGGTATTTGCCCAACAAGGAATGATGGCTCATGCAGGAAACATTTTTATCATAACTGATTCAGAATCAGCAAAATTACTATTAGAGAGCCATGTCCTTGGGTATAGATTTTTCTTTATATTGAGCAATATTCAGGACCAGCTTACCTCTCAGAGCTCTTCTAATTCCCAAATAATACATTTCTTCTTAAATCTCATTTTTTTTAATACTGAAAGGTATATATGAAAAACGGTGGAAGCTATGCATGTGTTGGAGTAGGAAGTATATGAGAAATCTCTGTACCTTTCCCTCAATTTTGCTTTGAACCTAAAATTCTCCAAAAAGAATTAGTCTTTAAAAAAAACCCAGGCATATATACTCCCTTCAGAAAACACAGGAAAATATATAGAAGAGCATAAAAATCCATAATTTGACGTGAGTATTCTGTCTGTATGCTTTCAGAATTTGCTTACACATGAAAGAGTTCTATTTATGTAGAAATTGTCTCTTTTACAAAGTTACAAAAGCTTTTGTTATGTGTTATTTTCATTTGTTTCTTTTGTATTATTTAATTCTATTTATAGACATTTTAAAAACCTTTTTAAATTTATTGATTTTTAGAGAGAAAGGAGGGAGAGAGAGAGATTTCAGTTTGTTATTTCACTTTTCTATGAATTCATTGGTTGGCTTCTGTATGGGCCCTGACCAGGGATTGAACCCACAACCTTGGTGTATCTGATCTATGCTTTAACCAAATGAGCAACCTGGCCAGGGCTATTCATAGACATTTTTATAACAAAGATATATAGAAATTCATCATCATATTTAATGACATCAGAGAATTTCATTTTATATAAATACCATAATTGATAAGAGTATTTCCCTATTTATAGATATTAATCCTTTGTTTTTCTTTTGAAAACAATAATGCAATAAACATCACTATGTATGTCTTATACACGTGTCCAATTCTTTTCCTTAGTATCAATTCCCAAAGTTTAATCTCTAGGTTATTACATTCAATTGTAATATATATTAACAAAAATGCCTCCCCAAATGCTGTACCAATGTACATTCCAAGTGGTATATGAGTGTGTACAATTCCCAAACTTCCAAGCAGTGAGTTGCAATATTCTTTTCAATCATCATGTTATTGGCCTTCAGTAATGCCCATTTTTATTAATATTTATTTAATTATAAGTAGGATTAACAATCTTTCTATTTTTATTGCAATTATCACATTGTAAATTACTTGTTTGCTACATTAGCCCATGTTTCTTTTGCTATGTAAATATTTTTATATACAGAAAACCTATAAACATGTGTCTGCCACATTTATTGTAAATATTTTTCTTTTTCTTTTTAGCCAGTTAATATTTGCATTTTTTACATGGTTATTTATATCCTTAGGTAGAATGTTGTGATTATTTTATTCTGCATAGTCTTCACAACTCTTGTTATATTTATTCCTGATGTATTTTGCATGATTGTTGCTAATTTGAATTGATTTATTTTGATTATGTTACTTTACTGATTGTGGCATTTACCAATTATTTATTAAAATGTTGATATATATGCAACCTATTGATATTATTTTATTTATGTGGTTAGCACTCAGTCTAATACTTATTTTTAATGTATATGCATTTTTTTCACTTGATTCTCTTGGCTTTTCCAGCTAGAAAATTAAATCATATGCTTTTATTTTGTTCTACTGTCTGATTAGAATGCAACATTATTTAGGTAGTCATAGTGAAAAAGGGCATCTCTGTTTTCTTCATAATTTTAACTTAATTGAATTATCTCACCATTAATCTTAATTCTGGCATTAGATTTGAGTTATAGTGTTTTTCTAAAAAGTAGTACTTTGAAAATATCTTATTTTTTTTAAGTGTTCTTATTAGGCATAGGTAGTTTTTATTAAAAACATATTAGCATGTCTTCAGATGGTCATGAGTCTTTAACTAAATGCTACGTAGGTTTGTATAAATATAGCTCCAAACACTGAACAACTCTTTCATTCAAAGTATAAACTCTTTGTCATGTAGTATTTTTTTTCCATGTGCCCTGGAATTTATTTGCTAATGTTTGGTTGAAATTTTTGTACTTCATATTTATAAGTAAGATTCTAGGTTCACAAATTTCATACTTGGTAATTCTGTTAGGATTTTTTGTTGTTGTTAGAGTTATGTCAGTTTAATAGAATAAATATGCTAGTATTCATTCTTTTTTTATATTTTGTGAAATATTTTCAATAGCAGATGCCATTTTTTAAAAAAATAATAAATACCTACATTAAACATCTTCACGTGCCAGGTACTGTGCTTGGTTTTGGACATAC
Organism: Rhynchonycteris naso; assembly: GCA_037038555.1. NCBI lineage: Eukaryota > Metazoa > Chordata > Mammalia > Chiroptera > Emballonuridae > Rhynchonycteris > Rhynchonycteris naso. The sequence goes on from CM073004.1 coordinate 54,750,999, forward strand.
ATGCATGAGTCACAAAGACTTGGCGCCTCTTTGAGAAGAACTTTTAGTAGAATCTGTTTCTTGAAAGTTTGAACTAGCTTGGCCTGTTCAGGAAGTGGCGACAGGGTGCAAGCAGTTTTTGACAACATTTTCATTTCATTCCATTGGAATATATTTCAGTTTTTTACCTTTATCATTCATATTTTCTTAAAAAATTAGTTATCTTGAGGAGAATTTGGTATTGTCTTTTAATAGAATAATTTTCTCCATCTATGATTACATCCCAGCTAATTCGTGTGTTTCATATTTCTCTTTTTCTCCCCTTTGATGTGATTGTTAGAGTATTTCTAAAAATGTAAAGCAAGGAAAAGTTGACTCTCCTTACCACCATGTAGCCTGTTTTTTATCACGTTATTGATAATTTGACAAGTAGATTTTCCAACTCTGAGGGGAATCATAAGTACATTGAAGGTTATACATTTTTTAGAGATCATGGTAAACTCAGGCAAATAATTCAGTTCTTGCCCGGGATTCAACTTTAAATTCTATTACTTGAGAAGAATATGAATTTCTGAAGACCACAAGCCATGTCTTCTGTATCTGCCTTAGGGCAATGACTCTTACGGGACAGACTTTCAGTAATAATTTCTTGAATTAAGTTCTCTGCCAGAGGACAGAGAATTTGTTAGATGATTTCTTGAGGCATATTATAGGATGAATAGCTACAATATTATATTGGAATAATTACAATGATGAAAAGAAAGGACTGTCAACGAGTTAGAGACATAATTGAAGTATAGGTTTTCCTTTATTATGAACCATCCAGCAACATCATCACTTACTCTTAATATAATCAGTTACTAGCCACATTGTTAGGAAAATATTGAATTCTTTTATTTTGAGTCTGATAAGGCCAATTCTTTTAACAGTAATCGTATAAGGAGAAAATGAAATAGTTTAACCTGATGACCACAAATAAATAACAAGTTGTTTCACACTCATGCTCAAATCACTGAATTTTCAGTACAATGTATGTTCAAGTAAGTAATTCACTTGGTTTCAAATACAAAAAAAAAAAAAGATGTCACACTGTAATACTTTTATAGTTCCCTGTTAAATTTTAACTTGAGGGTGAACAGGAAAAGTTACAAAAATAACGTATAATTCGGTATTATTCACTTTTATTAGCACATTGATCCATGGCTATCTTTGTGCTTTTATTTTTTTCTCATGGAACCTTTTCTTCGACATAAAGGTGTGTTTCCAAAAGCAATGCCTAGTGACTTTATTTCAGTTTTGAATGGTAAATAATCTCATGATTATCCACAGCAATTAATTATGTTCATTATCAACACTAAATTCGGGGCAAGATGTACCAAGTTTGACTCTCAAACAAGAAATTACTCACTAAAAATTTCATGGCGATATAATCATGATGAAAAACTAAATACTACTGTAATCTTGTTAAGAGTACTGGTCATATTCAATACTGTTTCTTAAGCTTTCAGATTTGGAGAAGCTTACAGAGTTGTCATATAAGCAAGTTTGAAAAACAAGGTCATCCAGTTAAATTCACTAGAAAATCATATATGATTTTTAAATCATGAGTTTTGTATATGATATTAATAGAGTCTGTAATATCAAGAGCACTTTGACCTTGAATGCAAGCTCACTCACTTTACCTTTTAAGATGTCAGAGTAATTGATGAGCAACCAACTAGATATCTAGATATCTTCATCCAGGTGTCTATCTCTCCAAAACTAAGTTTACTGTTTGAATTAAAATAAATGCATACAACCATCTAAATGTCTTATTCATTAAATTCAATAAAGAAATTTTGTAGAACCATTTCTAGAGTGCCTTCCAGAAAAACAATTAAAATAAAAGAGATTTTAAAAATGAGCATATATTGGTTTAGCTTCCAGCAAAAGTGAGCACAACATTGTGGAGGAAGGAGAGTAATCACTTGGAGTAAGGGCTCATCCACAATAACTAGTGCTAACCTTACTTCTAATAAGATGGACCCCCAAAAGCATTATGTAAAAAACCACTTCAGCTCCCAATAGCTCAGCCTGTAAAAATAGGGAGAGGTATGTAATACCTGAGTTTCTTCTGGCTCATATATTTAGTGATCCATAAATTTGTTTTTGTGAGCTCTCATAACTGATGTTCTTACTTGGAGCAATTGTTGAGAAGAGAAAGGTAATCTAGAACGTGAATGACAAGGACATTTGAAGAAAAAGCAATAACATGATCGTGCAGTGGATATGTATCACCATTTTGTGAGGTTTGGGGCGCTTAGCTTTGGTTCAGAATTGATGGTGAAAAATATTTATGCATGGCAGTGAACTGAAGAGGCATAAATCAGAAGAAACTGGTCAACTGAGTACCAGATTTTTATTATATACAGAAGCTTGAAAAGTATAACCACTGAGTTCTTCCACTCACCTTCCTTGAGTGACAATGCTTATTGATAGACTTCAGTGATTTTACTGAATACCAAAACAAGAAGAAATTTTATGTGAAATACTATTTGCAGAAACTTCCTGCTGAAGTCCTGACATGTCCCCAATTTTCTCCAAATAAACCACACTATGATGGCACTTTAGTATGAAAGTGAGTTTTCCTTTTGATTGCTTTCTAAATTGAAGCTATTTGATAAATGGCATACATGCCTCACAATGGTGTATACAATGCTGTAACGTTTGACAGAAAGCAATTTTAAAGCTTTTACTTTTTCATTTAGATGGTATCAAACTTTAGTATGCACTTTAGATTTAGAAATAATTTTATCAAAAATTAATCTTTTATGCTTAAAAATAGCATGGATTTTAAGCATCACACTGATACCTTTTATAAAATAATAATGGCATGTATGATGAGATAGTTTATAGTTTGATGCTGCCTTAAGAATGTAGTTCTAACCTGACCAGGTGGTGGCGCAGTGGATAGAGCATTGGACTGGGATGCAGAGGACCCAGGTTCAAAAACTCTAGGTCTCTGACTTGAGCACAGCTCACCAGCTTGAACCCAAGGTTGCTGACTTGAGCAAGGTGTCACTCAGTCTGCTGTAGCCCCCTGGCCAAGGCACATATGAGAAAGCAATCAATGAACAACTAAGGTGCCCCAACAAAGAATTGATGCTTCTCATCTCTCTCTTCCTGTCTCTCTGTTCCTATCTGTCCCTCTCTCTGTCTCTCTCTCTCTCCAACTCTCTCTCTCTCTCTGTCTCTGTCACACACACACAAAAAAAAGAAAGAAAAGAAAAGGCATGTAGTTCTGAAGACCATCAAATCAAAAAATGCTGAAGGAGTACTTGAGTTTCCACCTTGTACTATCACATTCTTTTCTTACAGTTTTGGTATTTCACTTGTCAAATTTAACTTTCCTTAATTCTTTAGTAAGAGAAAAGTTCCAAATTACTCTTGAGAAAAATTATACTAGATTAAAGATGGACACCCATAGATAGCAGCTAATTGTCAGTATTGGTTCCATGTCAGTAATTTTATGCTTGTGTAATTTTGCTTGCAAATTTAATATGACTTTGTTATGTTCTGTTATTCGTTTTTACAATTAGAAAAAGGCAAACTTAAAAAAACATAGTGAAGTTAACGGGAAATACACACACAGAGCTACATAATTTATGAATTTGCGGGAGCTTTGTGTCAAACTAAAATAATCTTTTTTTGTTGGTGTTCCAGACATGGAATAAGGTAATTTTTTTTGCTGTGTGAATTCTCAGAATGCTATTGAACTGATAGAAAGCAGAAAAGCCACTGACTGTGATGGCAGATATTAGGGAGATCTATATTCCACTTACAAATTTCTCAAATGATGCAGAAGCGATCTCCTGTGGTGAGATGGAAGTGCATAGACCCTGAGGCAAAACACATCTGTGTTCATTTCTAACTGCAATATAGGGGCTACATCATCTTGACTAAACTGCTTTGGTCTTTCTGAGCTTTTGTTCCCTACTATATAAAATTAGCACAGATATATCTGCTAGGTAGATTTGTTAAGATTACAATTGATTGACATGTATACTTTGTGCCATACTTAGTGAGTATTCAATGAACATTATGCCTTTGCCATATTTTCCAATTACTAAGTCTAGCCATTTTACCAACAGAGTGTGTTAAACATTGCTAGATCCCTGGAATCTTTCAATCTCAAAAGCTACTAGAAGCACTAAGGCTTTCACCGTAAGTAAAATTAGTCTTCCCTTTTTGCATCACGAGAGTTCAATGGGTGGCTTCACCGCAGGAGTGAAACATAGATAGTTCTAATAGTATACATTTGAGCATTATTGATAATGTTTCATTCTTAACAAGATAGGTTAATTTTAGGAAAAGATACCGAAGTAGAAAGCTTTCTGGTTTTTAAATAAACTTCAGTTCCATGGGCCAGAGACCCATTTGGGGACTCTTCCTGCAACATACCATTGCTTTGATTTCTCTTCATTTATATTGTCACATCTTGGGACATGAGCTTCAAATCAGAATAAGATTATTTCTCTCTTAGCATATAAGACTGGCTAGAATATAACTTCTGTGTGAATAATAGGCTATTAAATAATTGCTCTTCTGAGTTTCTGAGCCATCCAAATACTTTGGGTTTTGTGCTTAAAAAAAATATAAAACTATTGAAAAGTTAGACTTCATCATTAACTTATGTTCTGGCCCTGCCAGTCTTCATGTATTATTAATAATCAGACTTTAGTGGTGAAGAAAGCCAGTATGTCTACCATGAAAGGACCTGCAAATATTTACAAAATGACCTCCAAATACAATTTTTAGAGAGTTAACAAGCTAATAACAGTGACCCATCAAATTTCAAGCTAAATTTTGGAAGAAAGGTATACATTTATTAATTTCATCAAGGATTAAGTAATTTTTCTTTTATATCAAGAGAGATAGAAAAAGGGACAGACAGACAGGAAGGGGGAGAGATGAGAAGCATCAATTCTTTGTTGTGGCATGTTAGTTCATTGATTGCTTTCTCATATGTGCTTTGATGGGGGTGTGGCTACAGCTGAGCCAGTGACCCCTTGCTCAAGCCAGCGACCTTGGGCTTCAAGCCAGCAACATCTGGGCTCAAGACATGACCCCATGTTCAAGCCAGCGACCTCAGAGTTTTGAACCTGGGTCCTGTGCATCCCAGGCTGATGCTCTATCCACTGCATCACTGCCTGGTCAAGCAAGGATTGAGTAATTTTTAATATGAACCATAATGGTTGGTTTTTTTTTTTTAGCTAACTCGCATAAAAAATACTAAAATGAGTCTTTGTATAGTGAGTTGGGTAAAACTATGTAAAATAGAACGTACTTTCTAGCCCCTCTGTATGGAACCAAAATGAAAGAGGAAACAATATTTATCATATCTTTGTTTTTAAATGAATGTCAGTTCATTATTGTTTTTTACTTCTTTTATAGAATAGCTGAATCTGGGTAATTTTGAAAAGTCCATTCTCATGATAAATATAATAGGTTTCTTGGTTTCTTTTCACATTTTTATTGATAGTTTTTGTGTTTACCTGAAAATATAACTTTTATAGCTTGTTTACTTTCTCTGATAGAAAAGCAGTACATGCTCATTGTAGATTAGATAGAAAATACAGAAATTTATAAGGAGAAATATAAAAATAATCTCATCTCCAGATGTAGTAACTATCATTATGTTTAAATGTTTTCTTCTTACATTTTATGGTTTTGATTGTTTTTTATTTGTATGTAGTCAAGTTCATATTAGTATACAACTGTATAATAAGATATTGTCACTTTGCTGTGTAAACATATCTATTTCTCCATCTATTAGAAGAGTCTTGAGTACATTATTTTAATTGGTGCATGTCATGATATTTATTTAACCATTCTTTTATTTTTAAAAAATAGACCATTCTATTACTTGCCTTCCTTCTATTTTTAAAATACTTTCAGTATGGCAATAAACAGCTATGATTTAAATGTATTTCTGAAAATACTGAGTCAATGGGCGTAAATATTTTAAGGCAAATTGAATTCCGAAGAACTATACCTGTTCATTCTCTTGTGAGCATTCTGCAGTTGGTTTTTCCCACAGCCTGTCGGGCTTTGAGATTGGTGGTGTTCCTTTACTACTTCAATGAAAGTTTTAGTATGGATCAAATGCTTCACCACCAACTTTTCTTGATTTTCAATGAAGGGATAGTGAAATCCAGAAAGGAAGGAAGGCACATTTAGACTTGATCCCAGAAACTTTAGTTAGGAACTGAGTGTTAAGATAAATGAGAATAAAGAATCACCTAGTTTAAAATACACACACAAATTGCTGGGAAGGAGTAATATATGAAAAAGAAATGGATGTACCTAGAAAAGAGAGATAAGAATTAAAAAAAAAAAAGATAAATGAAGCCATTGATTTCTCACTTAGGAAACTAGTTCACTTCATTTGAATTATTGGGGAATATGATAGACTTTTCTAAAATTCCAAGGAAATAAATAATAGAAAGCTAAACAAAAAAAATTGTTCTTTAGTTTAAAGGTCCTTCTAGGGTCCTCCATAGTCAGAAGTGTCACAGCTTTTGATGCTTGGTGCAGAGATTATTTCCTCTGTGGCTTGTGTCGCTCCCTCCCCACATACATACACATCCAGGTTCAAGTCTTTATAGGTGCCTTTCAGGTTGATGTTCCACTGTCAGGATGCAGCCTCTCCCACAGTGGAGAAGCCCAGAACACCCACTTCCTCCCTGCGTATCCAGCCCCTCAATCATTACCAGGACCCCAAAGCCTTCCTTTCAGTAACAATCTCCCTGCAAAGGTAACTGCTGTCTGACTTAGAAAAATTGGAGAATAATTTTGGCCATTTAAAAATTGTATGTAATTGCTATCATTCAGTATATATGCCTTATATCTGATTCTTTTTTTTTTTTGCTCAGCTTGGATTTACTTTCATGTTTTTACTTGTAACAAGAGTTTATTTTCATTGCTGTATAGTATTTCATTATCCAAATATACCACAGCTTATTCATCCACTCTATTACTGATGGGCTTTGGGGTTATTAGGAAGAGTGCTGCTATAAACATTTTTGTGTATGTCTTTTGGTAACACCTATATGTATCGCGGCGGGCACCTATGTAGTAGTATAATTACTGGATCATAAGAGATACAAAAGTCTATCTTGAGCAGTGACTTCCAAGCACTTGTCAAACAAGTTGTACCAATATTCATACTTTCACCCAAAATATCTGAAAGTTTTACTTGCTTCACACATTCATCAGTATCTGCTATTTACCTGCCTTATTTTGCCCATCCTGCTAGATATATTAATATATTGCACTGTGGTTTTAGTTTGCATTTTCTTAATGATTAATGAAACTGTTCACCATTACATGTTTAATGGCTGCTTAGAAATCTTCTTTTGCAATATTGCTGTTGAAATTCTTTGATCAGTTTTTTAAGTTTCTTACTGATGTGTTGAAGATTTTTTATATACTCTGAAAACAATTCTTTTTTTATGTATCGCAAGTATCTAATCTCATTCTATGCTTTGTTCTTTATATTCTTTTGATGAATAGAAGTTTATAACTTTAATGTAGTCCAATTGATCAATTTCCTTCATAATTAATACACTTTGTGTCTTACTTAAGAAATCTTAACCCCAGTTCATAAAAATATGCTTCTGTATGTTATTTCAAAAGTTTGTTTTACTTAACCTTTAAATCTTCAATTCATCTCGATTTTTAAAATTTCTTTTTATTTATTTCATTTTTTTTTAGAGAGGAGACACAGAATGAGTGAGTGAGAGAGAGAGAGAGAGAGAAAGCGGGGAGGAGCTAGAAGCATCAACTCCCATATGTGCCTTGACCAGACCAGTGCAGGGTTTTGAACTGGCGACCTCAGTGTTCCCAGGTCGACGCTTTATCCACTGCGCCACCACAGGTCAGGCCTCATCTCGATTTTTAAAATGATATGAAGTAGAGATACCAATTCCCATTTTTTCCCCATGATGTCTAATTGGCCCAATGCCACTTACTGCACTATACTATCACCTTTGTCATTGATAAACTTACCATATTTGAGTTTGAGATGATCACTCTAGCTACAGGCAGAAAAAAGGGTGGGAGAAAGGCAAGAATAAAAATTGGAAGACCAGAAATGAGGCTTCTATAAGAGTATAGGTTGACATGGTGGCAGCTTGAGTTAGGAGATATGAAAGTATAAAATGCAGAGTAAGACAGAGGGAGGGGTGAGAAAGAGAAGGGCAATCAAAAGTCCTTTCATGTTTCTGGCTGACATGTCAAAGTGATGGTAATGCCATTCACTGAGATGAAAGAAAATTTGATTTTCCATCATTTAAGTGGATTTTTTCAAGGATTTATGTTTTCCAGATTAGAAAAAATTTACACCAACAATTTATGGTTTTATGATCCTTTGCTAGTGCCCTAACTAAATTTGAGAGGATTCACAGAGCCACATCAAAGACTATAAAATTAGAATTTGTTTTCAAGGCTGGCAAATAGAAAAAAAGGACAACAAAAACTATTCTTTGTATGTAGAAGCCACTTTATGGGCTAGATAAGGACACAATTAGCCTAATCCTTAGGAAAACCTAATTTTCATATGAAATGCAAACATCAACTTCAGCCCTGGCTCACAAATCCTTTATTTGTGGGTTTTGAAAGTGCAGCTCAAAATCTCTTGAAGGGATGTAATTACAAATTAAAGCATGCCCATCCCTTTCTATTTCAATTGGCCTGTAGAGGAGTACCCTCCCAAGGTACCCTGCTGTGTGCATTGAGGTCTGCAGAGGCTTTTCCATTCAAGCTCAGACCAGGAACTACTATAGTCATTCCTTTCCCACTGGTGTGCTGTGAGGTGAAAAGTACACTTAGAAACGGTGGGCTGAGAGTAAAATAATATTAATAATTGATGCATCTGCAGTTCATTTTATCTTTGACTCCCATAGCAAAGTTGTCATATCTATTATCTAAATTTCAAACAGAAAACCTTCACACTGATTTGCACATCAAGGTAAAGATGGAGCTTGGGGAAACCTGAGCTTGTTTTACACGCTGTACAGTAGAACTTCACAGGCAGACTGACAGGTGTGGGAAAACGAATTCTTTCCATCAGTCTCGGAGCAGCCAGGTGTGGCTTTCAGCTGGATCCTCTCAAGTTCTGAGCAGCCTCTGAGAAGTCTCTAATGACAGACCTCACAGATCTATAGCCAACTGGGGTGTGATGAGTGACTTCTGGCCCCTGCTGCTTTGCTATTCCATGCTAAATGCCATCAAGGAGATGATCTGTCACCGGAAAGCATGTTACTGTCCATGGACAAGGGATCCATGATACGGCTGAATGAGTTATTTTTTTCAGGTGGCCAAGGATAGATGTGGACATTCCAAAGCCAGGGAAGTTGGAGTGGGGAGTGGGGGTGATGAGCAGAAGAGCCTGGATAAGGGCTTCTGATGGACCCTGCTCCAGGCAGCAGCCCCGAATCTCTGCCTTTGATTCTTCTGTCAATTTGGTTTAATGGATGCTTTTACCAGAGTCCAAGCTAGCTACCAAGTGACTGTTTTCACAATACATATACTTAGAGCCTCATCATTTTGAGAAACTTGATATAAAATGTTTACATCTGTGTCCAAATGCATTGGCATTATCATTATCAATCAAAAGCATATCATTTCAATATATTGTCCACTTTGAGTGTTTAAAATGTTTTTGTTTTTTCTATCACTTAGTTATGCAAATAAATGATCTCTTCAATATAAAGTATGAAATTCAATATACAACTCAAGAATTTAAAAAGATTATCAATAGAAAATCTTGATCCAAAATTGCACATTAGCCATTTTTACCATAAAACTTGATGTGAAAAATTATGTTGGTACACACTCTTGTGGGTTGAATTGCGTCTCTTAAGACTATTGGTGGAAGAGTGGAGCCGAGGACCAGAAGCACTTGCCATGCCTGCCATTAAGCCCAGTTCATGAGGACTTTTCTTACCCCAGCAGAGTAAGCTGCTGCTGCCAGAGGGCTACCCAAATGCATCTCCAGCCCGAGAGCCCTTAGTGAGTCATCTCGGTGTCATTCCTTGTCATGATTAAAATGTGAGCAAAGATAAAGTGTGGCTGTCTGCTCCAAGGATCATCTGAGAACTGACAAGTATCCATTTGTCCAATCAAACATAATAAATGTCAACCTAAAAAATCCCCCACAGGAACACAAACAGGCACTGAGCTCTGAATCTCTGTAACAGGGAAGGTGGTTTGACATGGAGAAAAAAACTCCTTTTCTTAGCCTGTTTTTTGATTGGACATGATGGGGGTATGTTGGTGTAGTGGCAACCAGAGGTATATGGAAAAATTATTTTTTTACTATGTTCCTTCACTTTTTCTTCACCTATGATATGCAAGGGCTTATTTACTCATTAATTGAATAATTAACTACCAGACAATTATTTTATGTTATTATTTATCTCCAGGATTAACATCTACTCTCTGATCTCAAAGATGTGTTTTCTTTTTGGTTACTGAGCCTTACATCACGTGAGCTAAGTCAATTACTATCATATTGTCTTGTTACTGTTCCCAATCCATGGAAAAGCCATGGAACAAACTCAGAAGTGAAGCTACTTACAATTCTGGAACTGAGAGGCCTCATTGCATAACAATATCATCCAAATGGCCCTAGCCACTGTTCTGTAGCCTCTTTATGATCTACTTTTTCCTTGACTCTCTTCTGTGGGCTGTTCTGATGCTTAAGCTGCTAATATCCTCTTTCCTCAGCCTTTAATTACCAGGTGGCTATTCTACTAGAAGGCTTTTGATATCATTTCTGAGAATCTGATCTTCTGAGACCTGTTACTTATAGCTAGGTACTCTATTTCATGTGAAAACTAAAATCAAAGAGCATAACTTACCCCATCTTCCTTCTTCAAACCTACCCTAGATACAACCACTTTTGTAGCTCTTGGCTGAGACCACCCAGAGGCTAGGAATAGAATGTTTGGTTCTTCCAACTTTGTAAATATAATCCCTTTGGTAATATGAATTGTACTCCACCCTACCTACTCAAGGATCAGCCTTCATCTCTTAACCCATTCTTCTCCAGAAATTTCTCTCTGTGTGGTCCCTTCTTATGTGTGACAGAATTCACCAGCAGATTGGGTTGGAACAAAGTATAGAGCTCTAGAAAATAAATCTTCAAGAATGGTGGTGGTCAAGAAAGAGACCCTGGTCTTACGTTCTCTTCAGCTAGAACTCTGTGTACTAGAGTCTGTAGGCCCACACTTAAATTGCCACCAAACTGAGAATTAAAGAACATTAAGAAGCTTATGTTTAGGAAATCAGGGTGATTATTGGAGACGTTGTTTCCTTTTCAACCTCCTCAAGTCACATCTCCTCTCCAATCTCATATATGAGGCAGTGGCACAGTCGATAGAGTGTCGGACTGCGATGTAGCAGGCCCAGGTTCAAAACCCTGAGATTGCCAGCTTGAGTGCAGGCTCATCTGGCTTGAGCATGGGTTTACCAGCTTAAGTGTGGGGTCACTGGGTTGAGCGTGGGATCATAAATCTGACCCAATGTTACTGGCTTGAGCCCAAAGGTCACTGGTTTGAAGCCCAAGGTCACTCATTCTGCTGTAGCTCCCCCCCCCCCCAGCCTGGTCAAGGCACATATGAGAAAGCAATCAATGAATGACTAAGGAGACTAAGGAGCTGCAACAAAGAATTGATGCTTCTGATCTCTCTTCCTTCCTATTTGTCTGTCGCTATCTGTCCCTCTCTGTCTCTCTGTCTCTGTCACACACACACACAAAAAGAAGCTTATAAATCAAAATGACAAAACATGTATTTTTAAATCACTATCTTCCCCAAAGTTCCATTGAAATAATAAGAGAATATAAAAATTAGTTGTTAGTAGCACTGAAAATTCAGAAAGAGAGTAGAAATAGGTTAGAACCCTCAGACCATTTTTACTTTTTAGTTCAAAGCTATAACCTTGATCTCTTATTTCACAGGCGAGATATACTTTGAGAGGGAATCTGAGAGATTTGTACAAGGTGACTTGTACCACTATGAGAAAACGGATCCTCCCCATCCTAAGGGAGACCAGCCCCTTCTCTCTGTTTCCTCTGCGGTCCACTCACCTTCCTCCCTGTTCTAAATAATTGCATTTACCTCCTTACTATTGTCCTCACATCAATCTATGTTTTTCTATATTCTGTTCCCCAAAGATCAGTCAGTGATTCTATTAAAACATAAATAAATTCATGTCACTCATTTTTTGAAAATCTCACACAGAGTACATTTCAAAGTTCTAATAGTGACCTTGAAGACCCTATGCAATCTCACCCAGAACATGTTAACGGACTGTGTGGTTTTTCATTCTGTCAGAAGTTGCTTTATATGACGAGCTGTACCCATCAAGGGTTGGCAGATATGAAGGAAAGGAGGAGATTAGGGAATTGACAGGAGCATGATTAAATTAATCAACCATAGCATACTTTTGGATTGGGAGAAAGCATGGGAGATAGCGGACTAAAGAGACATGGGAGTGGTCCGCATGATGACATGAATTGAAGTCCTGCAGCCTTGATTAAATGGTGAGGGGTGAGGAAACAGCAGCTAAAAGGTAGATGGAGTTATGGCAGCATGGCATTTGAGTCAAAGGCGCTGAGGTTTGTCAAGGGCGTGGACTAGTAATGGTCTGGAAGCATCATGTGGAACAAGGAAGGAGTAGCCCTGACTCTAGCATGAATCATATATGAGATTGGAGAGGAGATGTGACTTGGGAGGTTGAAAAGGAAACAATGTCTTCAATAATCACCCTGGTTTCCTAAAAAATTAAGATTTTTTTTTTTTTAATTCAGCGAGAGGAGGGGCAGAGAGACAGACTCCAGCATGTGCCCCGATTGGGATCCTCTCAGCAAGCCTATTAGTGGGTGATGCTCTACCCATATAGGGCGTTGCTTCGTTGCTCAGCAACTGAGCTCTTCTTAGTGCCTAAGGCAGAGGCCATAGAGCCATCCTCAGCACCTGGGACAAACGCACTCCGACTGAGCCATGGCTGCAGGAGTGGTAAAGAGAGAGAGAGAGAGAGAGAGAAGAGAGAGAGGGAGAAGGGTGGAGAAGAAGATAGGCACTTCTCCTGTGTGCCCTAACCGAGAATCAAACCCGGAACATCCACACACCAGGCCAATGCTCTACCACTGAGCCAACCGGCCAGGGTCAAAATAAGGAACTAGAGGGACTGTGTAGGAAAGGGATTGAAGAAACAAAGGAGATAATCATGGAGTGTTCATTTTAAAAATTTTGACAGAAGAATTTTGAAGAGAGAGAAGAAATATTATAAATGGAAAAGCAAGTTTCAGAAAAGTATGTATGATGCAATTCTATTTTATTATATATATATATATATATATATATATATATATATATATATATATATATATATATATATATATATGTCAAACCTCATATCTATAAATGGAAGGATGCGAACACCAAAGTGCTAATACTGGATTTCAGGAAGCTTTCACTATCAACAATCTATATTTCTGTATTAGTTTTACTTTCAGCGGCTATCCTATATGACCTTTGTGATCAGAATAAGCAAAATAGAATTGTTTTGTAAACTTACCTGAAGCAAATCGGAGCAAATATAATTGTGCCTCTAACAAGGATGGAGAATGGAGTTGCTACAGAATTTTAAGAAGCAGTTGCTGAGTATTCTATACTTCTATGGACATTCTTATCTTCTGTCTTCACGTTTACAGATAAAGTAATTCTGTGGGAAGCAGTAGAGTTTAGTGCAATGATATTTTAAAACATTTGATTTTCCTTTTAAGAAGAGTCAGGGCATTACACACGAACTTGCTGAAATGTCAATTTTATCAGTTAAAATACAGTTTGTTGTTTTTTCGTAATTAGAACATTCTGGATTCAAATCTTGGCTCTACTCCTTACTAGCTTTGTAATCATGTGTATGTCACTTAATTTTTCTAAATCACAGTTTCCTCAGCTGTAAGACAGTAATACTTACCTACGGGTTTGTCATAAAAATTAAAAAAGACAAGGATTGTAAAATTCCTAGTATAATGCCTGGCACAGAGTAAACTCTCAATAAATTGAGTCTATTGTTAGCTATTCCTATTCAAATTAACTCTTAAAATATCTTCAGTTACTTATACAATTACATTACATTTGAAAATACTTGACCAAAAATATAAGTAGAATAAAGTAGTAACATGCAAAAAGCTATATAGTTTGTCAAGAAAACCATTGGTCATCTCATTTACCATTATTACTTAAAATTGAAGAGATTTAGAGTTTATCAAAACATTATAAAATCTGAAAAATGTCATTTCAAATATTCATATTGGTATTTTACTAAATTAAAATTCATTTTTATAACTATTTTTATTACAAACTAGGAGTTATAGTTACAGGATTTTTTTCCTACAGAATTTCAATATGAAACCAGGGACATTTTCAAATGTCTCATTTCCACTCTAAAGAAATTTTCTTCAAAACTAGAAGGCATAATTTGTTGTTTATTATCTGAGATAAATTATGACTATTTTAAAATTTACAGGACTGGAATAGTGAAATTAAACCACCAAATTTTCAAATATATTTCACAAGAGCTGCTCTTTAGAGGAGAAATAAAATGTGAAGAAAGTATAGCATCATAGCAATTTAGACAGTCCAGTTTGATAACTTCACTATAAGAACAGCACAAAATTATCACTCTATCACTAAATTTAAATTTATGCTTCCAGAGAATGTTTGTAGCAAAATTAAATATATCTCATAATTACTGTTGCAATGGCAAAAGCTATTACAGGAGGGAAGTATTTTACAGGCAATGCAAATCTAAATCACAAATTGCAATTTTACATGAATGACATAAAACTCAATTTTGTGGTGGGAGCGCAGCAGGGAGTGATCACATCTAGTACTCACTGTTCTTCCTCAGTGTAGTTTCAGTAAATAAAACTTGTATCTGATTCTTGATACTGCTTTGACTTGGCCAATTGCTATATCAGACATAGAATACTAATGTCTTAGGTTATATTGCCTAAATATTAGCAGTGCTGGAAGGGAGGACAGGCATAGATTGGATGCTCTTATCTCCTGAGCAGAAATTGATAAAAATTATGTATGGAAATTCAATATTTTGTCATATCAATTAAGAAAAAGAAATGAGGAGATGATGAGACAAGAACAAGATAAACATTAAGTGTCTGTTAAGGAAGTTATCTAAATTCTAGAGTTATGTAATGGGGAGGTTTTTCTCTCAATTTTTAATTAACATCAGTTGACATTGTCTGATTGATGTACTAGCTCCAACCAAGGATTCAGGGAAAGTCCAGTGATGGATTACTAATGTGTGTCATGTGTACAGATGACAATGTGGAAACCCACGTGCCCAGAGTGTTTGCAGGGTGGTTCTCAGAGCGTGATCTCTGGAGCAGCAGCTGCAGCTCCTGGAAACTCGTTAGAAATACAGGTTCTCAGGCCCCACCCAGACCAACTGATCCGGAAACTGTGGGGGGAGGGGCAAAAGCTGTTTTGTTTAGCTCTCCAGCTGTCTTTGATGCATGCTGAAGTTAAGAACTTCCGGCTTAGAGAAATACCCATCACCAAACAACCTACCTTCCTAGAATCATCCCAAACAACAATTTCTTAGTAGAAACTTGTTATTATATTTGTCATCTTCTAAACTTCATGTTGTTGCCTTTCAGTTTTCTCATGCTCCATTTTTTCAATTCTTACATTCAAATTGCAGGCAATTTTAGAATGAGATACATTGTGCCAGAATTTAACAGCAGTATCTTTGGAGAAAGTGCAATATTTGAGGCTGATAGACATTTTCCATATTCAAAACAGAGTATAATGTTGCAAAACTTGTTACTTAAAACTACAGAAAATGGCCTGACCAGGTGGTGGCACAGTGGATAGAGCGTTGGACTGGGATGCGGAGGACCCAGGTTTGAGACCTGAGGTCGCCAGCTTGAGCACGGGTCCATCTGGCTTGAGCGAAAGCTCGCCAGCTCGGACCCAAGGTCGCTGGCTCCAGCAAGGGGTGGCTCAGTCTGCTGAAGGCCTGTGGTCAAGGCACATGTGAGAAAGCAATCAATGAACAACTAAGGTGTTGTGACGGCAATGAAAAACTAATGATTGATGCTTCTCACCTCTTTCCATTCCTGTCTGTCTGTCTCTATCTATCCCTCTCTCTGACTCTCTCTCTGTCCCTGTAAAAAAAAAACAACAAACTACAGAAAATGCTTGGAGTCAGGCAGCCCTAAAAACAAGTGAAGTTTCTGAGATTAGGAGAATTGAATTAAGTAGCAAATAGTGTTGAAGCGTACCCCAAAAAGGGGTGCTGGTAATCATTACATCCCTTGGTAACCTATCATGCATAAAATACTGCTTTCCTTGGCCCTGCCCAGGTGGCTCAGTGGATAAAGCATCGTCCCAGCACACTGAGGTGGCTGGTTTCATCCCCTGGTCAGGGCACATAGAAGAAGCAACCAATGAATACACAACTAAACGGAACAGCTAAAGTGGAGCAACAACTTGATGCTTTCTTTCTCTCCCTTCCTACCACCCCCCCTCAAATCAAGGGAAAAATTAAAAAGAAACTGCCCTCAAAACTTTTGTGCCTTGAGCAATAACTATTTTGCAAGCTCAAAAGTGGCAGAAATTAGGACAGAGCACAGCAGGAATAGCTTATCCTTCCTCCACGTGATGTGTGCTAGGGCTGGAATAACTAATATCGTTCCCTCATCCACAGAACTGGACCCTCAGCCATGCAGCTTGCAATGCCAGGGCCTCAGCCAGCGTCAGTTTCTCCAGCAGAGTGGAACATGTCATCAAGTGGAGGAGGCAAAAGGACCAAGCTGGTAGGATATCACTCCCTCCATCTTCGATTTCAACATAAAGGTTGGAGAAATAAAGTCCATATTCTGATAGGGGAAGTGAGAAAGTATTTACTGCCATCTTCAATCCAGCATGCCAAAGGTTAAATTCTATCTGTTGGAGGAGGATCTTACTGGGTATCTTAAAGAAAAGAAAGAATTTATTTTATAGAAATTGTTTTCATTGCCACATTTAATGAAATCTACACAGTGAACATTTCAAGGACAATAACTGGGTCTTTCTCATCTTTGAATTCTCATTACCCAGTGCTGTGACTGGCGTACAGTAAGCGTTCAATAAATAGGTGTGGAGAGAATGAATACATTTTGTGAACAAGGGTGTCTCAGTGTAGGTTAGCTTGTGCTGTTGTAACAAACAATTCCCCAAGTTTTACAATCTGTCTCGGGTGAGTGAAAGCTCTGATCTTAGTTATCATCATTCTGGAACCCAGACTGAAGGGACAGGTGCTCTGAGACGTTGCTGACTTTGTGGGAAAGGGAAAAAGAACATAGCAGACACCCAAATGGCACTTACAGCATCACCTGGAAATGACATACATCATGTCTGCTCACATTTCATTGGCCAAAGCAGAGTAGTGACCAAGCCTGATAGCAACAGGCAAGGATGTGTAATCCTCCCATGGAGAGGAGCAAAGAATATGTTGAGTCAAAATATAATCTATCATGAAAAGGATGCCTACATTGTTAACAGTGCATTATCTTTGGTTTTACTTTTTCTAAACAACAATAAGGTCGCAGAAACTATCTTTCATAAGGATTGTTAGCAGTGGTTTTAGTATGACATTGTTCCAGATGCTTTTCGAAAAGAATCGGCAAGATCTAATTCCTTCCTTGCAAGAGGGTATCAACAAAATCACCGCAAAACAAGTCTATTAAACTAGGACTCTGGTAGATAGTAGTAAGTTGCTAAATTGCTCTTAAAGGTAATCTTTTTATTGAAGTTAATAGAAAATAGAAAATAAAAAAGTCCAATACTACAGTTGGCTTCCAAAAATTGAATTGTCTTAAAGGGACAGGTCTGCAGTCAGGGTGGGTCAAAGAATGTTACAAGTTGTTTTAATTTTTCAGTTGCTTTTGTGTTATTCTGACATCTGTGAATTCCAGCTTATTTGTGAATGAAACACACAAAATCTCTGAGGAAGTATTCTACACATTGGTTGGTAGCTTTGGAAGAGGTGGATACTTCTGAAGCATGTCACATGCAATTGATCTAAACTTGGCCAAGGCATATTGTGTTCTGTTTTAAAATACATATAGCAGGCCATTATTTTGGGATCTATCTATGCAAGATATTTCCACAAGTTGAAAAAGAATCTGAATCGGTTTTAGAAAATATTTTCAGAAAATTAGATGGACACCCTGCGAGCAATCTGCAAACATGGAAAATCATTCATAAATTTCATTTCTTGCAAGAGCAATTTACATTCTTTTTTGCTTTCTGCCTTTGACTCAAAAGGCCACAATGCCTGGAAAGGAAATAATAGTTTCTCTAAATGCAGATGCCTGTGCCTGTCCCATCACTTTTCTGTCTTTGTGGCTTTCAAAAGGGGAGAAAGCAGTTTTGCCAGCCAGAGAACTGATTCCTGTTCTGAAGTTGGTTGGCAGGTTAGTTTACAGATTAACATTTTTCCGATGCGTATTTATGGCCCAGAATCCCAAGTACTCACTCTATAATAGAACATGGGAGAGAGAGATGATAAAGTGGTACACCCAGCACATCATCCCCATGGCAACTGTATCACAATGAAAAGTTACTGCTGGCGTAAAAGCGAGATGATTTTCTCCTTGATGCAAATATTGCCTGAGAAGTGTGCAAACTGGGAAGGGATTCAGAAGAGCTGTTTTTCTTCCCATCTCTTTTTTTCTTTTCTTTTCTCAGCAGCTTTCTTTTCTGACTTCTCACCTTTTCACCAACCTCTCTCCTCTCTTTTTATGCGACCATAAATAGCCAACGAAAACGGCATCTTTTTAATAAGCTTTCTCTTCATCCCTGTGTGTAATAGCCATGAACAGAGTTTTTAATAATGCAATTAGCAGAGTGAGGGGAGGGCTCCTCAGAACCATGCAGATACCATAAATGTTTGAAGGTTTTATCGCCTAGTAAAAACCGGAGGTGATTGCCAAATGATTACTCTGCATATCTGTCATCTGTCCAGGTCAATTGTTCTGATACGGAAAGGGGTAAGCTTCCATTCATATTGATGCAAATATATAGTGTTGTCAGTTGCATATATCTAAAGTGTTGGGGAAGGAACCTGATATTGTGAATCAAGTGTTATTTCTCCATTCCTGTACAAAAGACAACATTTGTTGTCCCTTGGACAATGTTAGAAATTATTTCTGTGTGGAGACATGCTAGTTTCCCTAAATCAAAGGTTAGAAGTTTCCCTTAAACTTGACCTAACTCTTCCGTTAAGCACTAGGTAGCTGTTTCTATGTGTTTAGTTATTTGCCTCCTTTTAATGTGTTGGGCATTGAAAGTACTCTTAATTTTAGATGATGTTTCATATGTGTTACTTCTTTCTATATTAAGGAGGAGGAAAGGAAAAGCCCTTTACTATTAAAACCATATAAATGCACTTATATATGTAAATGCATATATATTATACATTAAGCATTTATGTCAGGATTGATTGATAGAAACCACCAAAGACCTGCTCTTTTCTCTTTGCTAAATGCATAATGACAATTAGACAATAACATATCAATTAGCAGTGTTGCCAAGCACTATATAATTGGCCAGAAATGACAGATCAATGGTCAGTCTGCTCTTTCCACATCTTCATCTTTCCACAATTCATCGTGGACGTTGCAAACCACTTTCTCCCTGAGTGCAGACACAGCCTCAGAATTCTTAGCTCAGCTCCCCAAACGGCCATTACCAATTGATTAGAACTGACCCATAACATAAAACCTACTTACTATTCCTAAATAAGGCAATGCATTAATTTAAGAAGGCAATACAGCACTAGATTAAATCTCTGTAAAAAACAAAACCCAGTTAACATGAGTTCAGCTGCATAAAGAAAGCCTAAGGCTTTGTTACTAGGTACAAATTCAGCAGAGTCATGGAATACAGCAATGGACAGATGTGGTCCCCACTCAGACAGTAAGCTCTAAAAACCAGGGAACATGGATTATTTATCTTCACATTCCCAGTCTGCCACCTCAATAGCTTGAAGTAGTTAGCCTTAATCAAACTTGTTGAACTGAATTAAAATTTCCAAGTGGCAATACAGTGAGAGCACAGGATATTGAACATGTAGTTATTTAGAAGCAGGTGGTACTAAGATAGATACAAATCAAATAACTATTCTGCTTAAAGCCGTTTCCCCGGTTGCAACATCTGTGATATTCCTTCTTTTCCTGCTACCAATTCCAACTCCTTCTTTGCCATATGAGTGAACAAACAAACCATTCAAACTAACTTTAGAGTTTTACCCTATGGGATGGAGGAACATCCAAGGGATAGAAATATTATCTAAGCAAGACCAGTTAGAACCCTTCATTGGGATTTTTTTTAAACTGGAGTATATCAAGAGAAGCTCTCTTTCATAGTGGTTGTACTACTTTACATTCCCACCAACAGTGGGTGAGGGTTCCTTTTTCTCCACAGCCTCTCCAACACTTGTTATTACCTGTCTTGTTGATAATAGCTAATCTAACAGGTGTGAGGTGGTATCTCATTGTAGTTTTGATTTGCATTTCTCTAATAGCTAATGAAGATGAGCATCTTTTCATATATCTGTTGGTCATTTGTATTTCTTCCTAGGAGAAGTGTCTGTTCAAGTTCTCTTTCCATTTTTTTTTTAAATTTATTTTATTCATTTTAGAGAGGAGACACAGAGTGAGAGAGAGAGAGAGAAAGAGAGAAAGGGGGGAGGAGCTGGAAGCATCAACTCCCATATGTGCCTTGACCGGACCAGTGCAGGGTTTTGAACTGGCGACCTCAGTGTTCCCAGGTCGACGCTTTATCCACTGCGCCACCACAGGTCAGGCCTCTTTCCATTTTTTTATTGGATTGTTTGTTGTTGAGTATTATGAGTTCTTTGTAAATTTTGAATATTAGGCCTTTATTTGAGCTGTTGTTTGAAAATATATCCCATTTTGTTGGCTGTCTGTTTGTTTTGCTGTCAGTTTTTCTTGCTGTGCAAAAGCTTCTTAGTCTGATGTAGTGTTGGTAGGAATGTAAAGTAGTACAACCACTATGGAAGAAAGTATGGTGGTTCCTCAAAATATTAAAAATAGAGCTACCATATGACCCAGCAATCCCTCTACTGGGTATATACTCCCTAAAACTCAAAAACATTGGTATGTAAAGACACATGCAGCCCCATGTTCATTGCAGCATTGTTCACAGTGGCCAAGACATGGAAACAACCAAAAATCCTTTCAATAGATGACTGGATAAAGAAGATGTGGTACATATATACTATGGAATACTACTCAGCCATAAGAAATGATGATATCAGATCATTTACAACAACATGGATGGACCTTGATAACGTTATACGAAGTGAAATAAGTAAATCAGAAAAAACTAAGAACTATATGATTCCATGCATAGGTGGGACATAAAAATGAGACTCAGACACGGACAAGAGTGTGGTGGTTACTGGGGGTGGGGGAGAGGAAAGAAAGTGAGGGGTGGGGGAGGGGAAGGGGAAGGGCACAAAGAAAACCAGATAGAAGGTGTCAGAAAACAATTTGACTTTGGGTGATGGGCATGTAATATAATCAAATGTCAAGATAACTTGGAGATGTTTTCTCTGAACATATGTACCCTGATTTATCAATGTCACCCCATTTAAATTAATAATAATAATAAAAAAATTTTTAAAAAGAGAAACTCTCCTTTATATATTGATGGCTTGGCCATCAGTATAGCAAATCTGAATCTTTCAGAGAACACACTCCCTACTAAGGAGAGAAAATTAGCATGAGATGAAGCTGATAGGAATAGTCAAAAGGCAAAGAGAGCTACAAGTGTGTTTGAAAAGCTTGTCCTCATTTTTCTTAGCCCTCAACACCCCTGTATTTTGTGTGATTTGACTGCTGGCTGACCCCTCCTCTTTTCATAAGCTAGTTTGAGTTGCATCTCTATTTCTTGAATCCTAAAGAATCCTAATTAATGTAGACAAACCATTGTCATGGTTTACCAAGGGGTTCCCTGCAAAGGTGTGAAGTACTTAGTTGTGTCTGGAAGTTAGCAGCATCTGGAGAGCTTTTCAGCCAGGCTGGTTGCCAGACCAGACAGGTAAGGGAGGCAGAACACAGGATCCAAGCTATGGGAATAAGACTCAGAAAAAGGACACCAGTGTTTGAAAGGAGTAGAGACAAAGCAGCACTTTGGAAGGATTAGTCTACTAGGCACGTTATCAAGAGAGGCATTGAATTGGCAGGGAGCTGAGTTGGAGAGGCTTAGGCACATCTCAGAACAAAGAGAATCCTGTCCTAAGAACAGGACAAGGAGCAGAATTTCTTGATCTTTTGCTGCTCAACTATTGACTTCATTGTTTTATTCACACTAGGGCCCAGTAGCAGGACTGTACTCAGAGCTTAGGAAAAAGTCAAGTCTGGCAGATGACCACCTGGAGATATTTCCTAGATGCAATGGGAACCATGGGATCCCAAGATGTCAGGGGCAAAAGGCACTATTCACCAAGAACAATGTAGGTGCAATTATCATAATGGACAGTGGAGCCAAAGTAGTAATCAGAATAGTCTGACTCACAGAGATTCGTGGTGTTGGCAAGGTGATGATGTTCCTAGCAAAGAAATAGATGGGGTAGCTGGGAAGAATAGCAGTAAAAGAAAAGTCTCTCAACACAGACCTACGGACAATGTATCTGGGTTTTCATCTTGCCTGGAAGAAGAAATAGCTAGAGCTATGAGTATGTATCAGTTAATGCACTATAGCAATGCTTAACTAAATGGTCAGGAGTTTAGAAGGAATAACATATAAAATTGGTGGCAAGGAGGTCTGGGAAAGAGGTATGTGGATAGACTTCTCTGAGTAGGCGTAGAATGTGAAAATATTTGTACTCGATTTGGGTGCTCATGACCTCAGCAGAGGAGGATTTTAATAATCAAGTGGGAAAGATGATACATTCTGTGGACACTAGTCAGCCCCTCCCCCAGCATCTTCTGTCATTGTCCAATGAACAAAGTGGCCAGGGTGGCAGAAATGGAGGTCACGTGTAGACTTAGCAGTGCGGACTTTCACTAAGCATGATCAA
The DNA here is from genome assembly GCA_037038555.1 of Rhynchonycteris naso. Lineage (NCBI taxonomy): Eukaryota > Metazoa > Chordata > Mammalia > Chiroptera > Emballonuridae > Rhynchonycteris > Rhynchonycteris naso. Next base: position 54,774,147 of record CM073004.1, read on the forward strand.
TCTGGCTGTGGCTAGTATTGATGTCGTAATTTTCCAGATACAGAAACCAGTACTGCATAGCTGATACGAGACCATTCCTTGGAGTTGCTAGCCAGTTACCCTGAATCACACTGACTACATTGGATAACTGCCATTTAAGAGGTAGCACTTTTTCTTCTCTCATTAAATAGGCATTCTGAGTATAAATTTATAATCCTTCTTCCAAAACTCTTAACCTTGGGTTTATAAAATGCCTTATCTATTATCACGGTATTCCACACAGCATTGATTCTGATCAAAGAACTCACTACACAGCAAATAAAGTGCAGCAGTCAGCCCATGCTCATGGGATTCACTGGTTTTACCACGTTTTCTTTTTTTTTTTTACTACGTTTTCTATCACCCTGAAGTAGCTGGCTCTAATAAAACTGTGGTGTAATTTTTTGTGTGTGTGTGTGACAGAGACAGAGAGAGAGAGACCAGGAGAGGGATAGATAGGGACAGACAGACATGAAGGGAGAGAGATGAGATGCATCAATTCTTCATTGCAGCTCCTTATTTATTCATTGATTGCTTTCTCATATATGCCTTGACCTAGAGGCTCCAGCAGAGCGAGTGACTCCTTGCTCAAGCTAGTGACCTTGGCTCAGGCTAGCAACCTTGGACTTCAAGCCAGCAACCTTTGGGTTCAAGCCAGAGACCATGGGGTCATGTCTGTGATCCCATGCTCAGGCCAGCAACCCTACACTCAAGCTGGTCAGCCTGTGCTCAAGCAGGATGAGTCCAGGCTTAAGCCAGAAACCTCAGGTTTTGAACCTGGATCCTCTGTGTCCCAGTAGAATGCTCTATTCACTGCACCATGGCCTAGTCAGATGTGATTTTTTGAAGGCTCAATTATGTAACCAGTTAGGTAGCAATATGGTGCACGACTGGGGTAAAGTTCTCTGGGAGGCTGTATGTAACTTTGAATTAGAGTTAAACATGTGGAGCTATTTCTTCCATAGTGAAGACTCACAGGTGCAGGAATCCAGGGTAGAAATGAGAGTGGCTCCACTATTACCCTGAGTGACCACTAGCAAAATTTGCTTCTCCTTCCTGCAATCCTGGACTCTTCTGGCCTAGAAGGCTAGTTCCAAGGGGAAGGTGGGTATTCTCCCACCAGACTGCACAACAATAATGCATTGGACTGGAAGTTAAGACTGTCACCCAACTATTTGGGCTTCTCGTGCCTATGAATCAGCAGTAAAGAAGGGGGATCTACACTAGCTTGAATGGTTGATCCTGACTACCAATGGAAAATTTGAATGCTGCCGCATAATAAGAGTGAGGAGGAGCATGTTTAGATAGGCAATCCTCCCGGGCATCTCTTAGTACTACCATATCCTGTGAGTAAAGTCAATGGGAAACTACAGCAGTTCATTTCAGGAAGGGCTGCTCATGGCCAGATTGCTCAGGAATGACGGTTTGGGTCACTTCAACACAACCAGTTGACATGCTTCCTGAAAGCAAATGGAATATGAAATATGGGTAGTGGAGTAAAGTGAGACCATATTCCACTATGACATTTCACCAGTTGCAGAAATTAGGACTATAATATTTATAAACATTTCTTCCTTACTTTGATATGATTATGTGTGTGAATATATATGTATGAAACGGTATGCATAAATGTTTTGTGTGTATACATATATATAAAATATATTTTCCTCTTTTATCTATTAGCATATAAATATGTCAATAGTAGTCAACTTCATATCTGATCAGTATTTAAGTTTTATAGGATATCAAAAGAGAACGAGAGGTTTGCATGCTACCCAACAACTTTGCACCCTCTTCTGAGAAAAGGGTTTGCAGGTTTGGGGTTGTTACTATATAGAACATCAGTATGACACTGGGCAGCAATCTGACTGTGGATGGTCTTTTTTAGGGGTAAGTATGGGTTAAGGACATGTGTATAGATGCCCAGTTGAGAAGGGTTAGACTGTGACGGCTTTTTTGATTTGTCAGCTTGGCTAGGGGACAGTTCCCCACAATTCAAATGAACACTTATTTAGGTGTCACTGCAAATAAATTTTGCAAATGTAATTAGAGCCCCTAATTAATTGACTTGAAGAGAAATTATCTGATGATCCTGGATAATCTTGGTAGCCCTTTGAAGTTGGGCTGAAACTTTCCCAGAAGAGAAAGTATAAGGGAGGGGGGGCGGGGGGAGAAAGAGAGAATATCCCATTCCACTCTGAACATTTGGCTCCTGCCTGTGGGTTCCATCCTGGCTGTGATCTTCTCTTCTTGAATTCCTGCCTCGCAGGGTACAGGACTTGTTTAGGCATTCCCCACAATGGCACAAGCCAATTCCTTACAATAAATATTTATGTACATGTCTCTCCTACTGGTTCTGCTTCTCTGGTTAAACCCTAACTGGTACATGTAATTGACACAGTCCCACCCCCAGCATCACAGAGCAAAGTTAAGGTGAATGCATTTGAAGCTGGAGACAATATGGTAACAACCAGCACAGGGAGGTCTATCCATGAATGTAGGTTAGTCACTAGGTGACAGGACTGGGAGGAGCTAGGGCACAAGGGGAACTTCCTCTCCTCTGGAGCATGAAGGAAAAAGGCTCAGACTGGTGGCTGGAGCAGAAAGCCCACAACCTCACTATTTAGTATCTGCAGAAGTGAACAGCGGAGGACAACCGTGTGGCATGTGGCCCGGGAGAGAGCTCGATGGCAGCTGCACCAATGGTACCCCCCCCCCATTTTCATTGGAGAAACTAGCATTGCCCAGGAGAACAGAGAGACTTCTTTGACCATTGCTGCTCAGGGAGCGCCCTGAGGAGACTGGTGCAGGCGATGGCCTCCCTGCCCTTTCAGAGCTTTCTCCAGCAAGCAGTTCCCCAGAACCCCCCATTCCTTCCTTACCGCTCCCTGTTGTCCTGCTGGCAGTGACGGGAACAGCAGCTGAGTCAGCATCCATGGCCAAAGCGCTTCATAAAAGGAACTATCCCAGCCCCAGTCTTATCAGCAGCAACACTGCACGAAGGACTGCCCCAGAGTGGCATGAGAAACCTGGGTAAGAAAGACAAATTAGGGGCTTATTCAGGGTTAGCATGATGTCTCCAGTATTTTCTAGGACTCAGAGAATTATTATAGGCTTAGACTGGTAACCTTAGTACTATATTTAAAAAAGCAAGAAAGATAAAAGAAAACACGCACCCTCCAGGATACACAGTGCCCAAACAGATGACATAAATGCAGGAGGTGGATCAGGTGTAGCGTCTGAGAAACCAGAGAACACACGCTCTACCTAGAAGAGGCCACTTCACCCAGGCCGGCTTGCCAATGCTGAAGGAGACGGTGGCCTGTGGGTGCTGGCTCTTTTGATTTTGTTTTTTATTATTATTAATTTTAATGGGGTGACACCAATAAATCAGGGTACATATGTACAATTGGCTCTTTTGATTTTCTTTTTAAGAGAAGCCCAGAAAAATTATCTAGACTTGGATGAGACATCTCCCGATCTTTGAGCGCACATTGATTATTTTTCCAGCACTATATACTTCAAAGGAAATTAATTGGTGAGCCCCTGTTCACGACTCACTGCAATTCATTAGTGACATTGGAGATAATACAGGATTAGCTTAATTTCTTTCCCTTTTCTTTCCTTTTTTCGCTTTCCTGTCACTGGTGCCCTCCAAGTCTGTCTGCTGTGTAATCCGTCGCGTAGTTCTTGGGTTTCTCAATCTAAGAACATTGCCTGAATATCTCAAGCCATAGTACAAGGTAATTGAAAGGGCACAAATAGTCCTTCTCATTTTAACAACTATGAAAAGCCAGACAAGATACCATGCAGGCAAGCCCTGAGATCCTACGCATTCGGTTTACAATGATCTAGCAATAAATCCAAACGGAACTTGAGTTTTATAACGTATTTCATTTTCATGTTTTGCGTTTTTATTTTTTATTTTTTTGCCCTTTGTTTTCCGGTCTCTCAACAGCACCCAACATCAGGCTGGTTGAAAGCAACTGTTAAGAGAAGCGCTTAGAATATTCCCCAAAGCAATTATCTGAAAGGACTTATTTTGCTAAGGCTTCTTGAACACTAATTAGCAGCTGGCTTACCAAGGGTAGCTGTCACTTCTCTCTTTTATCTCTGAAATGTGCTATCTAACCTTAGTTCTACAAACCTGAGCCTATTTGCAGTTAGCTTCTTCCCAGATGTCTTCTGAAACACCACTTAGAACTGGGGTTCTGAATGTATCTGTGGGTTGCATGGCTTCCAAAGAAAGAAAGAAAGGAATTTTAAGTAAGACCCTCATGTAGAAGACGAGTATCAGTTACCTGCTTCTAAAATATTCTCTCCCAGCATGAATTGGAATATTGGCAGATGTTTAAAGAGGATGAGCTATTTCGGACCAAGGTGCACACAGGATAAATTTACCTCAGGAGATGCTGCCATAGCGAAAGAGGTTCAAAATGGGATTTCTAAAATGTGTGATGAATGAAAATGTCTTGTATTGTTTTGTGTCTGAATGTTTCCCTTTCACTAACATCAAATATAAAGACGTTTAAAAGGAAATCTTAACACCTCCCTGTGGGGTGTTTTTAAACCAGATCACCGCTTTCACTGAGGAAGAAGAAAGAAAATGAGAGTGTAGGGCTAAGGGTGTGAATTCCACAGGTAATGAAATTTCAGTCCAAGGAGACTAAGTCATGAAAATTATATCTTCTTTCACATTTTGTAGTGTGTGAACACCTCAGTTAGAAATATTGATGGAGATTCCTAGAAATTATTTTCAGATTATGTTTCTGAAGATATTTATATGAGTAATATGTATTAACTTTAACAAATGTCAAGCTTGTTACAAAAGCAAAATAAAACAGAGAAAAGAGGCCCTGGCTGGTTGGCTCTGCGGTAGAGCCTCAGCCCTGCATATGGAAGTCCTGGGTTTGAAACCCAACCATCTACTTCTCCACCCTTCCCCCCCCTCTCTCTCTCTCGCTCTCTCTCTCTCTCTCTTTCTTCCCCTCCTGCAGCCATGGCTTAAATGGTTTGAGCAAGTTGGTACGAGTACTAAGGACCCCATGGCCTTACCTCAGGCACTAAAACAGCTCGGTTGCAGAGCAACGGAGCAGCGGCCTCAGATAGGCAGAGCATCACCTGGTAGGAGGCTTGCTGGGTGGATCCTGGTCGGGGTACATGTGGGTGTCTGTTTCTCTGCCTCCCTGCCTCTCACTGAATTAAAAAAAAAAAAACAGAGAAAAGAGATACGTCATCAGCTAATGCACATAGAAACCATATTACGTAGGAAAAGGAAATTTGGGATCTCCAGATTCCTCTCAATAGTTATCAATTATATTTACCAGGCAATATCTATTTTTTTCACTTTAATTTGCCTTTCAAATTATGTTCAGAGGCTATCCAAACATGTGTTCACACAAACACATTATGATGATCATCTACTGATCTCGGTGAGCTTCCTGGCCAACAGAGTGGGACCTGCTGCGTCCCCTGTGGATAGTAGTGTCCAGACATGCACATGACCAGCCCTGGCTCCTTACTGTCTTTTCAATATTCCATGTGTTTCCCGTCATGGTTCTCAGTTAAGTGCAGGATGCTTAAGACGCAAGTCAATGAAAGTAGCATGAATTTTCTCAGTGGGAATGGGAAAACCAGAAAACTTGACACTTATTTTCTCTTTGTCCTCTTACTGTACTACTTTTATTTTTAAATATCTGTTACTCTCCACATGAAAGGGGCTTAGCATGCATCACTCTGTGGAGAAGAAAGCATCATATGTACACAGATAAAAGCCGTAGTCCCTGTGACCTGGATCTGGCCCTCCTCAGCCCCTTGTCCCTCCAAGGTGCCTGAAAGGAACACATCATAGCTTGCCCAGCATCAGCACAAACAAGGGATGAAGCAGGTTTTGGGGGAGCCATACTTAGGGCACTCTTCCCACTTCCTTCCTTCTAGCCATGGGAACCAACAGCACAGTCAGATCTAGCCTAGGCCGAAAGAGGCCAGATAGCTTCCACTTTTGTTCTTTTGGGATCCAGGCCACCTTGTTGAGAGACTGCATGTGGAGAGTGACCACGTGGAGGAGAAACAAGGCAACCAGCTGACAGCCAAGACCAAAGTCCAGGCATGTGAGTGATGCCATCTTGGACCCACCACCCACAGTGATTGCCCAGCCAGCACCATGCACCTGCATGGTAAGCATCTTGAAATTAAGTGAGATGAAACTGCTCCTCTCTGAGCTCTACCTAGACTTTTAACCCACAGAATACTAAATCATAAGATGGTATTGTCTTAGACCACTGAGTTTGGAATGGTTTGTTATGAAACAGAGGCTGACACATGAAGATAATGCTATTTTCCAAAATTACTAAGGGCTTTCAAAAATAAAATTAAAAAAGTAAGTATATAAAACACTTTTAAGCTTAAAAGCAGTTTAAATTGTAGAGGATTGATACCATAACTAATACTAATATTAGACGATCTTAAGATATCCAGAAATTTGATGTAAAACACTGGCACCTGCCACAGTACAGAGGGCAGGGAAAGAGATTGAAAGCAAAGAGATGAGGGATATGTTTTAAAAATCATCCTAATAGCTATTAATGCTTGACTATATGCTAAGTGCCAGGCACTAGGCTGGCCAATCACAATACCCCAAAGAGGTATGATAGGGTGACCCCATTTTTCAACGAGAAATCTGACTCTAGAGTGACTCAGTATATCATTAAGTTTTGTGCAACCAATAAGTGGATGAGTCAGGACTATCCACTTCTCTGAAACCAAGGCTCTTTTTCAATGTTGAATGTTGACTGTTTTTCTGTAGCACTTTCCCGGGTGCTTGGTGAGTGACACAGCATCACTTCTATGCAATCCTCTTGGACAAAGCAAGTCAAGGGCCAGATCCAAGGGGAGAGGTAACAGACCCCATAAGTTAAGGTGAAGGGCCCCGTCCCTCAAGACTGCCTCTCACCTCCCACTTAGGCACTCATCCCCAGTAGGGGTCCTCAGGTGACTCATGACTTCTCTCTGACGTGTATACAAATCAGTGGTTCCCACAGCCTTCTTCTCAGTTTTGCTAATTTGCTATGGTGGTTCACTGAACTCAGGAAAACAGTTTATTTACTAGATTGCTGGTTTATTATGAAAAGGTATAACTCAGGAACAGCCAGATGGAAGCGATGCAAACTGAGTAGTGAGTGGGAAAGGGCGTAGCACTTCCATTCTCCCTCCAAGTTCCCCATGTCACCAGGCAGGAAGCTCCCCAAACCCCTTTGGTGAAGATTTCTATGGAGGATTCGCTACATAGACATGACTGATGACATCATTGAGTCTAGGTGACTGAATGCATTCTTCAGCCCCTCTTCCTCTACCTGGAAGTCTGGGGGACTGGTGAGGGGTAGGGTAATGTTGTATGAAGGGAGGAGGGGTTAAAAGTTCCAACCCTTAACCCCTTGGTTGGTTCCCTTGATAAGTAGCACCCATCCTGAGGCTATGGAGGATCACAGCCACCAGTCAGCTCATTCCCATACAGAAAGATACTTCACTTTGGAAATTCAAAAGGTTTTTTAGAAGTTGTGTGCCAGGAAAGGGAAGGGGCAGGGACCAAATATGTATTTCTAATTATGTCAAACCTCTCAAAGATGCTGTCAACTGTAAAGATGCTCCATCAAAGGTGGGGATTTACTACTGTAGGGATTAGTTACTCCTTAGATTGCTCCAGGTGTGTCTGTGGACTCACTGCATCACCTTTCTGGTTGACTTATACTGATCACCCAAGCTTTCCTCAGTGTAACATTCTAGGGTTGGGTGGAAGGCCTTAAGGATGCAATTTGGGGAGTTAACGGAACCCTCAATGGAACTCACTAGCCCAATGCAGCACTCCCTACCAGAAAAAACTCAGGAGAGTGCACGGGAGATGTGTGGATGTCTTCATCTAATGGATGGATCCTAGACTTTCTCCATTATTTTTTGGGCCACAGTTTATCTTTGCTTTAAATCCGCAATTTTTTGTAAACTGTGAAAGGAATTACTTAAAATATATTCTTGAATCTCGAAACTCTGCTTTAACAACTGCAGAAAAACAAAACACAATAAAAGAATAGGTTCTTGTACCAAAATGCTATCTACTGAGCATAATGCTATAAATTTCATGATATAAGGAATTATGTAACTGAAAATCTTCTTTTTCTTGGAAATAACAATAAGTATAATAAATAACATTTACCCAGAATTTACCACATTAGAGACACTGCTAAGTGTTTTATATCATGCCATTGATTCCTTTGTACAATCCAGTGAAGTAGCTACTAGCCCTATTTTATAAGTGAAGAACTCAGGTTTAGTGGGAGGGCTAAATATTCTGGTTCCAATAGCCATTCTCCTGTTAGCAATTAGATTACACTCCTGTTAGCAATACATATTTTTCTTAGTTTTGGAAGTGTTTCTTTATATGTCACTATATATGGGCCTATATTATTGATTCGGATATAAGGCTCACAGGTAGAGATATAAGTTACTTGCTCCCAAAACGTAGCCTGGATGCTTGACCCTTATTGCATTTCCTTCCATGGCAGTGCTTCACAACTTCACGTACATATAGATCACCTCAGTATTCTGTTAAAATGTAGATTCTGATTAAGCACATCTGGGGTACTGCCTGAGAGTCTGCATTTCTAACAAGTTCTCAAGTGGCTGCTTTGTGGGTCAGACTTTGAAACTTTCAATAGTGAGGATATAGGGCTTTGCTTCCAAGACTCAGAATCACAGTATAGAGCAAGTTCTAAGTGTTGCTGAGGGCACCCCCACTGTAGGCTGTTCGGTAGATCCCTGAATGTTGTACCCCAAACCTCATTGAGATATGGAAATTGGGGCCAAGAAGACAGCTTTCTCTGAGGGTATCTGTTTGGAGATGAGGAAGGAGGAGATTTTTACTCAGCTTGTTCTCCAGTGGCTGCTACAGGTTTGACACTGCGCTGCTGTGAACTCACATTCAATGTTCACATCAATACCCCAGGGTTATTTATGTTCTATTGGGCTCATGATGAAGTGCTATTGTAAGATTAAGAGTTCACCTCTGCATGCCTGGTATTGGTAAATAAAAGATTCCTGATAATCATGTTTAGTTTTTCCTGGAGGCCAAACAGAGACCAGATGCTTTTCATTAACTTGAGTGGCAGCAGAGTTCAGTGCAATGCTCAGTAACAAGCCACTGCTGGCTTTCCTCACTGACGCAACTGATGGGATTTGTAAGTTATCTTTACATGGAGTTTGTGTAATTTTCTCAGCGACTTACCATGGCAATGAGCCTTAACTTACTTTTTTCTTTTTATGTAATTGTGAGATATTGAGCAAACCATCGCCTTCCTTAAGAAAGAATGTGTGTGTGCCTGACCAGGCGGTGGCACTGTGGATAGAGCGTCAGACTGGGATGCAGAAGACCCAGGTTCGAGACCCCGAGCTTGCCAGCTTGAGTGCGGGCCCATCTGGCTTGAGCAAAAGCTCGTCAGCTTGGACCCAAGGTTGCTGGCTCCAGCAAGGGGTTGCTCAGTCTGCTGAAGGCCCACAGTCAAGGCACATGTGAGAAAACAATCAATGAACAACTAAGGTGTTGCGACGGCAATGAAAAACTGATTGATACTTCTCACCTCTCCCCATTCCTGTCTGTCTGTCCCTATCTATCCCTGTCTCTGACTCTCTCTGTGCCTGTAAAAAGAAAGAAAGACAGAAAGGGAGGGAGGAAGGAAGGAAGGAAGGAAGGAAGGAAGGAAGGAAGGAAGGAAGGAAGGAAGGAAGGAAGGAAAAATGGGTGTACTCATGAGGATTAGCAGGATGGTTGCACACACACAACACACAAAGGTCTAGGAGAGTTTTCTTCCTTATCTGCCAAATGCTCAGGTCCATTCTGCCTTTATGAATCTATAATATTAAGATTCTAGGACAATGTTTCTTAAACTCTAATGTGCATGATTCAGTTGGGGGGTGGGTCTTGTTATAATACCAATGCTGATTTAGTAGGTGTGGGTTAAGGCCCAAGATTCTGCATTTCTAACAAGCTTCCGGGTGATGACAATGATGTTGGTACTAAAGCTTGACTAAATACTTTTAATGCTTTTCTTCCATCAAGAAGTTTTTTTATATAAACAAGGAAATTCGCACTTAGAAGAGTTCTTATGTAAAGAATCTCAGATGAATCTTTGGCCATCATTAAAAAAACCCCTAAGGATAAGGCAATTATCTATTTTCTAAAATACAAAGGTTTAACCACTGCATTTATTAGAATAGCTAAGTATTTTTTATTAAATCTATTCAGGTGACATTAGTTAATAGGATCATATAGGTTTCAAATGTACATTTCTATGATATATGATCTGTATATTGCATTTTGTACCCATCACCCAGGTCAAACCATCTTCTGTCACCATATATTTAGCTACCTGTACCCCCCCAACTGATCCTCTTCCCTCCAGTAATCACCAAACTATTGTCTGTATCTATGAGTCTCAGTTTTATATTCCACATATGGGTGAAATCATATAGTTCTTACCTTTTTGTGACTGTCTTATTTCGCTTAGCATAATATTCTCAAGGTCCATCTATGCTGTTGCAAATGGCAGTATTTCATCTTTTCTTATGGCTGAGTAGTATTCCATTGTATTTATGTATCACATCTTTATCCAGTTAAAAATGGACAACTCTGAATGCTGGAAAGGATGTAGAGGAATAGGAACTCTTTATTCATGGCTGGCGGGACTGCAAGATGGTACAGCTGTTTTGGAAGATAGCTTGGCATAGTCTAAGGATTAATTACATAGTCTAATTGTATGACCCAGCAATTACACTTGTAAGTATTCAATGATCTGAAAATTATTTCTAAGTTAAAAAACCAATCTGAAAATGCAACATACTGTATTATTCCAATTGTATGACATTCTAGAAAGAGCAAAACTGTATACAAGCTAAAAAAAATCAGTGATTGCTACCGGATCTGGTCAGGGTAGAGATTGAATAAGTGAAGCACAAGGGGTATATTTTAGAGAAGTAAAACTATTCTTTTTATCATGCTATAATGGTAGGTGCATGACACTGCATTTGTCAATATCCATAGAACTTTATGGTGTAGAGTGAATGTTAATGTATGAAATGAAAGATAATAATTGAGGAGGTTGGGGTAGTCAAATATGAAATGCAGAATTTTTATAAAAGAATCTGTATGAAGCAACCTCACTAAAGAGGGGGGCAGGGGTAAAGATTCCCAATTAAGTCACTTTGGAATGAGTAGGTCTATAGGACTAAATGCAGAAGGAACTGTACATAAACCATATACTCTAATTGATAAAGTTGCTCCCTGTGGGTGTATGGGTTAACAAATTATGAAACTGCTATACATGTATACGGGGACTGACTAACTGAATAAATTAATGGAAGGTGTGAGGAGTCAGTTTTCTCATTATTGAAGAGGCAGTTTACAGGTAAGCAAGAGAAGGAGGCTAAAATGATCCATATAGTAATGGGTTAGAGTTGGAGGCATCAGCATGAACTCATAGTTAGCATAATATACATGTAGATTACTACATAGAGGAATATTTATAGGTATTTGTATATGCACAGGTTAGTATACACACGTATATTTTCCTGATTCTGTCAGCTGAGAGGACCTAAAAACAATATGATCCCAGTAGAAACAATATATCTAGCACTCAGAGAGTGCTAATACCATTCTCTAATAAATGAAACTGGGTCATCTCAGAAATGGCTGATTCTAGGACTCAGACAGGAAAGGCACGATGTAGACTGGAGAATCAGGTAGTGCCAGCAAGTAAGGAAGTGCAGAAACAACAACAATAACAGTGATACATCAAGGAAGCCAATGGAAAGAGTTCTCAATGGTCAAACTTGCAACAATTTAAATAAAAATCCAAATCAGGTCATCTTTGATTATAATTTAAAATATAAAATAAAAAAAGTATATATGATTTCATTGAACTTGCCAAAATCAAGTAAGATTATTGTGAGGTCGACTTCAATAGATAATTTGCCTCCATAGTGAACTCTTTACTTTCTCTGTTAAGAAAATATTGGTCTCCCAGAGACTGATGCCCTTTGAACATAGATCTGCTAATCCATTAACCAATCACTCTAGAAGCTCAATTTTTAACCATCATGTCACAAGAATTCTTAAAATATGCAATACCTGACTATTTAGTGAAGGGCACTGACCTCTTTTTTCTTAGAGTGTAAAAAAAAAAAAAAAATGACAACAGCCAACACAACAATAGCTGTCTGGTGTGAATGAATAAAAATTATGCATTTTTTGTCATATTGGCAAAATATATTGTTTGTTTTTGGTGTGCCTCAGAATTTTAGTAATTAGTTTATGTGTGTCATGAGATGAAATAGGTTGAAAGTCACGGGTCTAGAAGTTGGCTAAGCCATTGTTGCTAAAACTGCTTACTCAATACCCTGGAACAGAGTTGTCTAAGCAGAGAGAAGACTAGGAGAAAACTTGGATGTGGGGATAATTATGTGACAGTATCCAGTTCAACAGATCCCTAAATGTTAAGTCATTAGTCTCACACAGGTGTTCTCACAGAAGCACAGGCTTATAGGATGTTATAGCTCAACCTTTGCAAGAAAGGATAAATGATTATATAATACTAATACATATGATTGTCCCCCAGATCCCTATAACCCATCCATGCTTCTGTCTGAAAATGCTAATGTTTCATTGGACATTTTAGCCAGACAAATAAAACTCTTCAAGGGAATCATCTTTCTTCTTTGTGGTATTCCACGTATTTTTAATGGGCTAGCTCAAGGAAGCAGAAGTAGCAAATCAGATACTTTTACCACCCTGAGATATAGGTGTCTTTTTCTTTAACTAACTGTGAATCTCAAGCTAATGTGCTGGCTTGGATTGGTCCCAACTTGAGACAAAGCTTAGGTAGGTCAGGTGAACAGTCTCACCGGTCCAATTTTCTTTCATTGCACACAGGCTACATCCTTCCCATTTGGAAAGTGTGTTGATGATGTTTTGTCGCTAATGACTCTGGCCTGCTGGGAGTTTCTGAGGACAATAATGGTTTTAAAGGAGATTTTAGTTGTTAGACTGTGCTAATGCTCCTTGAGATCTTTGTTCTGCACAGCGGTTACCGAATACCCCCAATGTGCCTAAAGAATTAAACTAAAGCTTTCCTGTGCCATCTGGTGTGTATGTAATGTTTTTAAAAGGAAAAATGAACAAACCCTCTGGTATGAAGTTGTAATGTGATTACAGTTTAACATAAGAAAGTAAGAAATAGGAGAGACAATTTACTCAAGAACAAATATTGAGTAAATATTTTTTGTATCCAAAATTCTGCTAGTGAGAATGACATGCCCCTCCATTGAAAAATATAATCTCTGACTTTGGTGAACTCACAATCTAGAGGGAAAAACAGATACATAAGGGAAAACTGTAACAGTAAGAAAACTTGTTAGGGATAAAGCCAGTGACGAAGGGTGATTCTTCAGGACTAAGAGATGAGGAGAAAAAGCATTATGGAAGAGATAATACTAAATTTTGGACCCAAATATGTGTAGACTAGTTTTGCAAAGAAGAGATCAGGGAAGGATATTCTAATGGATTTTTTTTTTTTTTAACAGGGACAGAGAGAGAGTCAGAGAGAGGGATAGATAGGGACAGACAGACAGGAATGGAGAAAGGTGAAAAGCATCAATCATTAGTTTTTCATTGCCGTCGCAATACCTTAGTTGTTCATTGATTGCTTTCTCACATGTGCCTTGACTGCGGGCCTTCAGCAGACCGAGCAACCCCTTGCTAGAGCCAGCGACCTTGGGTCCAAGCTGACGAGCTTTTGCTCAAGCCAGATGGACCCGCACTCAAGTTGGTGAGAAGGGAAGGATATTCTAGATAGATGAAATAGAAACGTCAGAGATGTGGCAGTGTAAACATGCTTCTGTGCTGGGGAAAGGTGGATAATGCAATTTGGCGAGAACAGTGCTGGTTGAAGTGTGAGCATGGATTAGCAACATCAGCATCAACATCTGGAAGCTTATCAGACATAATAATTAGCCAACCTCAATCCAGACTGCCTAAATAAATATACTGGTGCTGGGGCTCTGAAATCTGAGTTATTTCTCCCAGCTTTCTGAGGGATTCCAACATTAGTTTGAGAAAGCACTGGGCTAGAACACTAACTAGTCATGGAGATGGACTATAGGAAAAGGGATCAAAGGAGTAGATTGCCAGTAAGGCCAAGTCCTGATGAATCATTGCCCTTAAGCATAATTAATCAAACTGAAAATATAATGAATTAAAGATGAATCTGATTCTCAGGCAGAAAAGTATGGAATAACTTCAGAAGTGTAGAATAATAATAATGACAGAGTTTAGTACAAGGTAGAGAAATTTGAGGAACATAAAAATAGAATACATGTCCAGAGGTAAGTGTTGAACATCAAAAAGAGGACAGGAACTAACATACATAGATAATCTGAATAATTGATGGGAATATTTGGCCCTGGAAGTTGTAGATGTCTCAGCTGATAGAGTCTCAAAGGTGCCCACCATCTCCACCTTGTGTAAGCATTTCCACTCCACTCTGTTTCCAAGAGAGTGCCAGAGGTGCTGTAGAGACAGAGCCATTGTCGTTGGTCAATATGATGCAAGGACAGGGAATCTGCCCATTTCTCAATTTGACATATTTATTTATTCAGAAACATTTTTGTTTGTTTGTATACAAAGGTATAAATACATTTATTCAGGAAAAGATATTATTCTAATTCATTTAAATTGACTCTATTCTTGTTTCCCATATGTGTTAAGAGTTAAATCATGTGGTTAGAGAAATGTGCCTGACCTGAGAGTCTTCTGAGCAAACGTGCCTTGCTCCAGACTATAAATCAAAAATGACCTAGGACTGACATGGGAGTGAAGTCCTCTTAGATCTTTCAAAGCAACCAGCTGAATGAGGGTAAGTGACTCCAGCTAATATGCTATGGAGCAGAAGAACCACCTAGCTGAGCCCCGCCTGAAATTCTGACTCACCAAATTATGAAGAAAAGAAAGAAAGAAACAAAGCAACAAAGAAACAAAGAAAAAGAAAGAAAGAAAATTGTTGATATATTGTTGTTTTAAGCCCTTAAACTTTAAGATGGTTTGCTATGCAGTCCCCAGCCTATCCCATTATTCTCAGAACATAATCTTGATTGGAGCCTGACAAAAGAGCAACCATACATAGTGCTGGGGAAAAGCATTTCAGGAAGGGCAAGTACAAACCTCTGGAAACAGTAAAAGGTTTGAAGTGTTCATAGCATGGAGAGCAGGCCAGTGGGATTGGCACACAATGAGTAAGAAGAAGGTAGAGATGAGGTGGGAGAAGGAAGCAGGAAGTAGAGCCCACAAGCCTTGGAAACATTTATAAGCAATAGCAAGTCATTGGTGTGTGTGTTAAAAATGATATGATTTGTATTTAAAAGATTCTTCTGGCTACTGTATAAATAATGAATAGTAACAGAGGCAGGACTAGAGGCTGTAAAAGCTCTTAGAAACTATTGTAGTGGACCAGGGGAATTGTGATTGTTAGTTAAGCTAAACTAAGTCTATGGACTGGACGAGAAAATAAATTAGAGATATATTTTAAAGGTAAAATAGATAGAACTCAGCAGTTTAGAGAAGGTAGTAAAAGAAAAGAAAATCAGTGTGACCCCTGGATTTGGGACTTGAGCCACTACTAGGTAGTACAACTTAATACACACAGCAGACTTGAGTAGATGGAGGCTTGCAGTAAGGGATGTAGGAAGTTATCAAGAACTCTGGTTGTAATCATAATAACTATAGTAGAAACTGGTGAAATATCACGTCAATGGTGAAAGAAAAGACTTGGGCTTGATTCCTAAGATTGGATAAGATCTCATAAGGGGAGTGTTATAGAGAAGAAGAGGGTGCTAGGACAAGCCCAGAGACAAGTTGATCCAAAAAACTTGGGGGGACAAAAGAAAAAGCCCACATAGGACAGTGGGAAGAGACATAGGAAAGGAAAATGAGGAGGCTAAAAGCAGCATTTCAAGAAGGAATGGGCAATGAACTGTGCTGTGCGTCACTGAGAATCAGATAGAAAGATAGGAAAGATTCATTTGATTTGGCAACATGGAGGGTGTTGACAGTATTGACAAGAACAGCTTCCTTCCTGTGATGAGACAGAAGCCAGATTTTACCTGACTGAAGAGTGAAGAACTGTAAAGAGCAGCAATTGTAGGCAAGTCCTTCAAGACATGTTTCTGCAGAAGGAGAAATGGAGTGACAACTGCAGAGAAAGGAAGGGGTAAAGGGAGGGTGTTATGGTTTCTTCTTGTTTTATATGCTTATTTATTTATCAAAGGAGTAAATAGTCTTGTTTTGAAATATTTAATAGTATTAATAAACTTAATTTGAAAAAAAAAATGACGGTAGTTCCCTGGTCCTATTCAAGAGGCAACCACTTTAAATTCTTTTAGCTATTTCTTCTTGTTACGGCTTTTATATTTTTAAGTAATATACTAATATTACTGTTTCTCAACTTATTGAGACATTTCTCCAGACTTACTGTTATAAGAGATTTTTTTTCCTGTGATGACATTTACTAGAGCAGAGATAGGCACACCTTTTGTATAAAGTGCCTTATATTTTAGGCTTTGTGGACCATTAGGTCTCTGCTGCTGTAACATGAAAACAATCACAAACAATACGTAAGTGAATGAGTATGGCTGAGTTTCAGTAAAACTTGACTCAAAAACAGGCAGTGGACCAGATGCAGCCTCCCGGCTGTCATTTGCCAAACCCTGTTCATAACATAAATTGTGCACTTAGAGGGCTGATTCAGGGGAGAGAAGGTGACTGATGGTGTAGCTTCTAACTATTGGTTTTGCAATGGCAAAGAGCAACACCCCACTTCATATGACACCGGAATTGGTTTCAGTCCGCGTCTCACCACATCCTCAGTGCTATTCCAGGAGAGTAGGGCTCTGATTTCCTCAAAGTGAGTGCAAGGCGAATGTCGACATCCCCACCCCATTGGGCACGGCTCTTATTAACATATGATGTTTCAAGAACAAATTTCTCCACTGGTAATAATACAAGTGAGCTCATGTATAGGGTTATATCTGTGGACCCTGCCCTTGTCTCAGATGGAGACCAGGTCAGGAATCAGAGATACTCAGCATAGTCAATGCACGTATGTAAAACTAGAAAAGACACAAGGAGTTTCTAAGTTCCCTCAGGGAACCCTGAGTAAAAGAAGATTACACACCAGGTTTCCCATGCTCCTGCCTATGAAATGGGATTCTTTTCTAGAAATGGCTTCCAGTTTTCTATGTTTCTTAATAACCGGGGGCTTAAGGATAGGATATTAGTCTTGACAAATAAAGAAGCTGTAAACAGCCTTAAAAATAGACACAGTTAAAACACCTGTGCTTTCTCTGAATGTGACTTTCTTGTCCTGCTAGACTTTCTTGTTCCTTTTGAAATGACATGGCAGAGACAGGATAGGAACCCCACCACACTGACACCAAAAATGTTATATTAAGCAGTGACATTGGTGGCTTAAACCAAACTAACTAGTGCCTCCCAACATGTACCATTTGAGCCATTGCTGGGGGTGGGCGGAGAGGGTGGAGAAGCAGATGGGCACCTCTCCTGTGTGCCCTGACCAAGAATTGAACCTGGAACACCAGGAGTGCACTCTGGTTTACCCAACTCTCCCTCCCTACCAGCATGAATACACTCTGTACTGACAAAAAATACAGTTTATAGGTGGCTTGAACATATAAAATTATGAGTAGGTTACACATACCATAATAACATTATCCTACACAGTTGGGGACAGTGACAATCCTGAGTCATCATCTGTTTTTGGCTAAAAGAACTGACAATTTTCTCTTCACATTAAGTAAAACCAAATATTTTCTTAACTACATATAAAATTAAAATTATTATTTTTTATTTTCAAGTTCTTCCTCTACAATAATGCAGTTTGATATACAGAGTGGGACAAAGTAGGTGTGCAGCTGTTCATATGGAAAGTAATACAACAATTAATAGATAATGAAGGAATAAGCTCTGTGTTCTGTGTACTCACACCGGTGAACCTACTGTCACCCCGCATTTATTTCTTTGACATTAATTCAGACAATACTTAGTCATTTAGTTTCAGACAATATGCAAACAATTAATTTAGCTATAAGGCTTTCAAATCTGTCTACCCAAACACGTGACAAGCTCAGGTTTGATGGGCAAATGCAACTGCTGGTTAAGGCCTCTACCTAATCCTTTTATTCATCTAAATTTTGCTTTTGAAGAGGCAACGTTGTTACTAAAGATTGCCCTCAGCTTTTCTGCCCCTTAAATGCAAACAAGTGGATAAAGAAACCAATTTGAAACCTATTTGGAGGAAATAATTTGCAAAAAGGCACGGAAATCCTTTTAATGGGAAGATTCATCCAGAAGTACAGTATTGATTATAGGCTAATTTGCCAACATTTCTCATCATTTAGATTCTAAACCTATGAGATGCTCTTCCAAAGAGTGTTTATTTCTGGACCAAGTTCAAAATGCACAAGACATCTGCTTCAACCCTACCCTGATGCAGGAATACTAAACCACACACCAAGAAACCTTCACCAGGACTGAATACACCAAATAAATGACACGTTGGGGGTATCAGCTTCTGAGTTGGGGGATGAGAGGTTTACTAGATTTAACAGTATTTAAGTAGAACCTCGTAAGGAAATAAAAACATATATCCACATCAACCAGAAAGTTTGTATTGGGAAATCTACCAGAAATGCCATAGTCTAGTGCCTAAAATTTGGGCTTTAATACCCTTTTGGGGACGAGGCACTTTTGATCATCTGGTGAAGCCAGGGGTTATCTTCTTGGAATAATGTTCTCAAATTCATAAAGTAAAACATGTAAGATTGACAGGGAAACTAGTAATTATATTAAAATACTGTCATCAAAATATTTAAAAATTATGATAGAGTAATGTTTTCTTCTTTAGTCATAAGTTGAATAACAAGATCTAGCAAGGTCTGGTAATTACTGCAATTTAAAGTGGTGATAAATGTAAACAATTTCTCATGCTACTGTAAAAACTGTGATTTGAAAATGTGAAGATGTGTATTTTCAATTTGTGACAAAGTTACAGGTACTGCTAATAGAGATGTGGATTGTTATCTATAATCACAATGAAGGATGAAAGAAATATAAAATAGCACTTAGAAGTGAAAATAAACATATGGTAAGTTTTTCACCATCCAAATTCAAGAATATCATGAATACCAGGTTAAAACTCCTTGTATTAAAAGCATATGCTCAAAGGTTAATTAATCAGTAATTCTAGCATTGTGAACTTTCATCTTTAGGGAGATCATGATTACCTCCTATAATTGCATTAAAGCTATGGAAGCTTTACACATTAAAATGCACATATTCACACACAGAGGGTTTGCATAAAAGCTGGTTGGGGTATAGGGATCATGAAATCCAGGTTAACAACTATTTTTTAATTAAATGTATTGGGGTGACATTGGTTAAGAAAAATATATAGGTTTCAAGTATACAGTTGTGTAAAATATCATTTGTATATTGTATTGTCAGTTCATCACCCAAAGTAAAGTCTCCTTCCATCACCACTTATTACCCTTCACCCTCTTCTATACCCTAACCCAGGGGTCCCCAAACTTTTTACACAGGGAGCCAGTTCACTGTCCCTCAGACCGTTGGAGGGCCGCCACATACAGTACTACATACACTGACCACCAATGAAAGAGGTGCCCCTTCCGGAAGTGCAGCAGGGCCGGATAAATGGCCTCAGGGGGCTGTAGTTTGGGGACCTCTGAACCTTTTTCTCTCTAGTAATCAGAGCAACAACAACAACAACAGAAAAGATTTAATTAGGAATTAAATTAAATAGAATTAAAAAGGAATAAATCAAAAGATACCTTGAAACAAATGAAAATAAGAGCACAGTAACCCCAAATCTATGGGACACAGTGAAAGCCATCCTAAGAGGGAAATTCATAGCATTACAGGCATAACTGAAGAAACAAACGGACAAAAGACTCTCAAATAAACAATCTAACTTTACACTTAAAAGAGCTAGGAGAAAAACAGCAAATAAAACTCAAGATGAGTAGAAAAAAAGAAATATTAAAGATCAGAGATGAAATAAACAAAATAAGAGTGAAAAAGCAACAGAAAAGATCAATGAAACCAAGAGCTGGCTCTTTAAAAAGACAGATCTTTAACCACATTCATAAATAAATAGAGAAAGAGAGAGAGAGAGGGCCCAAAACATAAAATTAGAGATGAAAGAGGAGAAGTAACAAATGATACCACAGAAATACAAAGGAGTGTAAAATAATATTACAAACAATTATATACCAACAAATTGACAATCTGGACAAAATGAATAAAAATTCTTAGAAACATACAATCTTCCACAACTGAATTAGGAATCATCAGAAAATCTAAATAGACCAATTACAAGTTATGAAATTGAAACAGTAATAAAAAAAATTCTCCCAACAAAAGTCCCGGACTGGCTGGCTTCCGCGGTTACCAATGTTTGTACTATAGGGAAGGTATCATGCCTCTTGGTGTCCTCTTCACTCCCACTGGGCATATACCATGGGGAAGATGACAACCTGCAAATTTTATGCTGGAAAGATATTGTGAATCTGGTAAGGTGTAGTTATAACAACAACAACATAGTAGTATTAGTAATCATTACGCACGTAATGTTTTTTATATGCCAAGCACTGTTCTAAGCACTTTAGAAATATGAAGAGAAAAATAACTACTGCTTTAGTCTGAGTTCCTGTGAAAGCAGAGCCAGGGATAGGGACTTAGTTGTAGGTGCTTTATTTGGAAGATCTTCCCAAGGAAACAGCAATAAGGAAGTGGGGAGAATAAAATAAGTAATAAAAAGGAATAAGAAGACGGCAGCAGGATATGTTATTAAAGATGAGCGGTAGGCATCAGGAGCCTGATTCTCCCATGACTGCCTGAGAAAGGTCCTGAACTATTCACTTGAGAGATGAGAAAGGAGCATTTATCTGCTGGTTTTGGGTCTGCTCTGGCTGAGGGCTGCCTGGAGCATGAGCTTCTCTGCACTTCCCAGCTGCTCTGCCAATGCTGGGTGAGAGCTGGCTCTGTGACATCAGAAGAACCCTGAGTGCCGAGGTGGGAGGTGGCAAAGGCAACGACTGTGAGCTGGACCAGAGTGCCCACTGCAGCTCTGACCTAAAAAAGAGACAGGTCAGGGAGATCCGCCATAAGGTACCAATCTACTACACCTATTAATCCAGGTTGGGTTAAGAGTAAAGGTGTTACCTGCAAAACATCTGGCAGACTGCCTGACTATGGCGGACAGATACTACAGCGTCCCATTCTTTAAAGATCCCATACTGATTGCCATACAACTACAAGCACCTCTTCTGCTATCACTATTGCATTGTGATTGAGCAACTGGAAATTCATAAGCAAAAAATAAAAAGAGCTTCGATCCATAACTTATACAATATAAAAAATTAACTCAAAATTTATCATATACCTAAATATAACACCTAACAGTCTAAATTTCTAGCTAAAAACATAGAAGAGAATATTTGTGATATGGAGCTAGGCAAAGTACAGATCTATAAAAGAAAATACTGAACATTATCAAATTTCTGAATTGCTTTTCATAAGTCACTAGTAAGAAAATGAAAAGATAAATCAGAGCTGTGGAGAAACTATTTGCAAATCAGATACTTATAAAGGACTTTTGTCTAGAAAATATAAAGAACTTTCAAAAACTCAATAAGGTAATAAGCAATAAAACAATAGGCAAAAGATTTGAATGAACACTTTAACCCCTATCCAAAGGATACATAGATGGCAAAAAAGCACATGAAAATATACACAGCATCATTCATCCTTAAGGAAATACAAATTCAAATCCCAAAGAGCTAACACTACATACTCACTTACGGTAAAATCATGGACCACACCAAGCATTGAGAATGATGTGTCACACCTGGAACTCTCATACTCTACTGGGAATATAAAAGGACACAGCCACTTTGGAAAGCAATTTGGCACTTTCTTAATACATTAAATATACTCATGCCATATGATACCACCCTTTCTCTCTTACCCGAAGACAATGAAATCATATGTCCATACAAAGACTTCTATGTGACTCTTCAAAGCAGCTTATTTGCAATTACCAGAAACTGCAAAGTCCATCAACAGGTGAATGGATAAACAAATTGTAAGACAGCAATACAATGGAAAATACTCAGCCCCCAGAAGAGGATAAACGATTTATACATAAAATAACATGAATTACTTTCCAAATGATCATACTGAGTTAAAAAGCCAGACAAAACAGGAGTACATACTATATGAGTCTACTTACATAAAATAGTACAAAATGCAGACCAGTCTATAGTATATATACAGCAAGTGATAGATCTGCGGTTGCCTGGGGGGAGGGGGAGGAAGAAATTTAGAAAGGGCATAAGGAAATTTTGGAGGATGATGAGTCTGTTCACTCTCTTAATCTTAGTAATAGTTATGAGGGCATTCACGTGTCAAAATTGATTAAACTGTACAGTATAAACATATGCAGTTTATTATGTGTCAATTAAAGCCATTAAAATATCATTATGATGAAAATTCCCCTGATTTAAGGATGGGAAATTGCCAGGACAGGCTTTACTCTCCCAGGTATCAAAATGGAGGTTGTAAATGGCCACCTTTGTTATCTGCTCACAAGGTCACATTTAACAGACTCCCTCCAGATATCTTATAAAAGGCATGTCATTAAAGACTCTTTAGCCCTGAATTGGCACACATGTTTATATTTGTGCCTTTGCCATTGCATTGGGATTAATGCTTTAAAGATCTCATCTTTAGGTCATTAACCCCAGGTCCAGATGGCACTGTGTCTGGAGAGAGATTAAATTTTATCCTCGCCTGTCTTTAGAAAACTGGACAAATGCCCCTACTCGGAGGTGTTCTGTGCCTCACTGGAAAGAATCATGCTCATCAGAAAGAAGTTCACACTTAAAAAGGAATCCTACTTTTTAAAAAGAAAGCAGACACCTTATTTGTGACAGATATTTTTATTTATTTACTTATTTTTATTGATTTTAGAGAGAGGAAGGGAACATCAATTTGTTGTTTCACTTATTTATGCATTTATCAGTTGATTCTTATTTGTGTCCTGATCAGGGGATCAATCTTGCAACCTGGCGTATTGGTATGAAACTCTAACAGAACAACTGGGCTAACTAGCCAGGGTCTGCAGCCAGTGTTCCAAAGCCCCACGTCTGTCACATCCCACACTGATGTCAGAGCAGCCGTGTGGACAGTTTCATGCACTGGCACTGATGCTACCCCCCCACCCCACCCCAGATTGCTCCTGGTTTTCTGTCTCTGGGCTTTCTCTAAGTGCTAGGAAAGTGCTAACAGCCAGTGACCAGACACAGGCCAGGATTAAAAGGTATTTAATATCCCTTTAGGCAACTGTCAATTAATAGAGCATGAGTGTTGCCTGACCAGGCGGTGGCGAAGTGGATAGAGTGTCGGACTGGGATGCAGAAGACCCAAGTTCGAGACCCTGAGCTCACCAGCTTGAGCAAAAGCTCGTCAGCTTGGACCCAAGGTCGCTGGCTCCAGCAAGGGGTGGCTGCATCTGCTGAAAGCCCGTGGTCAAGGCACATGTGAGAAAGCAATCAATGAACAACTAAGGTGTTGCGACGGCAATGAAAAACTAATGATTGATGCTTCTCACCTCTCTCTCTCTTTCTGTCTGTCTGTCCCTATCTATCCCTCTCTCTGACTCTCTCTCTGTTCCTGTAAATAATAATAAAAAATAGAGCATGAGTGTTGACAGAAAATGCTACCTACATTCAGAGGGAAAATTCTGAGGCACATTCTATGGGATACCTCAAAGCTTCCCTGACAAGACTGAGTCTCAGTGCACACTATAGGCAAGTAAGTTATACACTTTGATTGCCTTGGATAACATCTTTGTTTTCCTCTTTCTACTTCCCCATTCTTGTTTCCAAATATTACTCCCCAAATACAGATAACTACACCTTAATCCTTGTCTCAAACTTCTTTTTTCATCATTGTCGCATTAAAGTCTGTACTTTCAAACACTAACCAAGTTCACCAGCTAGATATGGGTTGGTCTATAAAATAAGTAGAGCAACAAGCCTTGGTAGTAGAGTGTTCTTTTAAAATGTTGATGCCTGAAAAACGTTTTGATATTTTTTTCTTTAACTTTTTAAGTACAATTTTAACTGGTTTATAAAGTTAAAGAAAAAACAATAAAAATATAAGGTAGCAATAAATAAAAATTTGACATTCTAGTCACAGAGTAAAAAAAATTACTTGAGCAGGGAAAATAAGGAATACATATTAAAATTTAAAACCAGGACAGATTTGACAATAGAAACTCAAATCAAATAAGATCCATCCTTTGGGCTTATTATCATTTGACAATCAATGGCTCAGATATAGTGAAAACATGAACTGCCTAGAAATCACATTGCAGTGCCCAAATTCGCATGTTGACATTAGAATCCTCATTTCACACTACTATGGCTGTTTCTGCCTTATATCTTGACTATTTGTTTTTCTCAAAAGACTCCTGCTGCCATCAGATACAACTTAAAATTAAAATTGAGATGCCAAGTGGTAGTCTAATCCAGTATTTAGAATAAAACACATTGCTGTCATAATACATTTATGAAGATCATTGATTATCCTGACATAAATGGGCTCATAGAAGAACATTAAACAATGTCTAACTACTTGTCTGCATGTCTCAATGAACTCTTATACTTGATTGATAAATATATTGTCATCCCCCAAATGATGAGTTATCTTTGTCAGCTATCCTTATACAACTGCTAAGTTAGACAGAAAACAAGCTTTACTAAAGGTATGCTGGATCATTTTGATATTTGATATTTCATTTACATAAAATTCCAAAGTTTTTTCTAAACAGTCATAAGAAAAGTTATATAAGCATAGATGAAGTAAGCGGTTGGGTGAGATAAATGAACAAAAGAAAAGATGTTTGAACAACAAAGGTGCTGCAACTATAAGTTGATGCTTTTCATCTCTCTCCCTTCCTGTCTGCCTGTCTCTCTCTCTCTCTCTCTCTCTCTCTCTCTCTCTCTCTCTCTCAAAAAAAGTGTTTGACAGTTGAGTGGTGCATGCTAGTCTTTATATTCTGACATGGGGAAATCTGTGACTTGCTTGCTAAGAAGTGAAATGCTGTATCCAGTCAAGCTTCAAGTCTAGGTGCTCTAGGAATACACAGTTCCAAGAGTCTAGTCTTGAGACATTTGTCCTGCCTTTCATGTGTGTCCTAAAAGAGATCAAAGCAAACTGGTGAAGAGCCAGGGCTTTGGAGTAATACATAGCATTAAATCCAGGCTCTTTGCTACAGAACCTTAGGCAAATTACTTAACTCTCGGAACTTCGCTGTCCTTAGATCTAAAACAGAATCACAGTATCTATCGGATAGAAACAGTGGGATAATTAAATGAGTTAAACCTGTCACATGCTTATAAAATGACTGGCAAATAGCAAATATTCAAAAATTATTCTGCTGGCATGAAAAAGTAGCCTTTATTAGACTGCTGGATGGGTTAAACTGTGTCTCCCTGTACCCCCAACCCCCACCAATTTGTATACTGCAGTCTTAACCTTCAATTTCTCAGAATATGACTACATCTGGTGGTTAGGTCTTTAGAGTAATTAAGTTAAAATGAGGTTATTAGAGTTAGCTGTGGTCCAACATGACTGGTGTTCTTATAAGAGGAGGAGATGGAGATTAGGAGGCAAACACAGAGAGGGAAGACCACATGAAGACATTCATGAAGAGAAGGAGAAGAACGTCATCTACAGTCCAAGAAGAGAGACCTCAGAAAAAAAACAACCCTTCCAAACCTTGATCTCAGACTTGTAGTTTGCAAACGTCTGGAGAATAAGTTCCTGTTATTTAAGCCACCCATTCTATTTTATTCTTTTGTGGCAAAAGTAGAAAACTAAAACACTGCCCACTGAGTATAAGCAAGTAGAAAACTAGAAAAATATATAAAATGGCCACGTTCAAACTGAGTCCGTTTGCCACTTGACTTTCTGCATAAAGGCATTTTGGAGATGCAGCATGGGAAGAGGAAACATAGGCAGACCACAGTAGTTTTTTTTAAATTCAAGAGGCAGGGATCAAAGTTCACAAAGTTTGAGATGAATAAAATTTGCCTAAGCAGAGTACCAGAGAGAAGGGATCTATATAGAGAAAAGAGCCCCAGAAATTTAAAATTAGGTTCCCTCACGTCTCTATGTAGGGTAAAATTTCATGAAGCCAGAACAACTAACAGCTAAAGCACAACTTTCAAGAAAAGAACAGTTACCAAACACCTGTAAGCTGAACAGTTTCCAGAATTCACACAGAGCTGGCCAACCAGAGAGGTGAGAGCTCATTAAATGGCCAGGATATTTAGTAGAAACAGCAACTGGATCCCACTTGAGTAGCAGGGGTAAATTAACTCTAGAGAAGAGGCTTCCATAACAAATGTTAAAAACAACATCAAGGATTCAGACTGCTCTGTAATGAACTTTACTTTCTGCTAAAAAAAAAAAAATTAAAAAGTCAACACCCTCTAAAGAAAGGCAACAAATTTCAGACAATTAGCAGTGTAACACATACAATGTCCACCATCTAATAAAAATTCACTAGATATGCAAATAAGCAGGAAAATGTAATCTATAACAAGGATAAAAAACAGTTCATGTTAAAGTGTACCAAGATAATGGAATTAACAGACAGGAAGGTCAAAACACCTATTATAAATATGTTCAAAAATATAAATGCAATTATGATTTTAATAGAAAAGAAATAAAGATATAAGAAGAATGTAAATGGAGCTTCTCGAGCTATTACAATATCTGAGAGAGAGAGAAAACAAGGAGAAAATAAATATTTGCTTCACACTATAAACAATGTAAGAGAGAAGAAAATGTAGCAACCTCATTATTGTGTTTAATTTAAAGGAAGGAAAAACCTGTCAATCTAGAATTATAATTTCAGGGACAATATCTTTCAAAAACTGAGCCAACAAAAACTGGGATAATTCATCACCAAAAGAAATATTAAAGACAGTTTTTAAGCTGAAAGTAAAATAATATTGATAGGAACTCAAATCAATAAGGAGGAATGGTAAGCACCATAAATAGCAAATATGTTGTTAAATACAAAAGAATATGATCTAATTGTTCACTTCTTTAAAGATACTTTTTAAAAATATAAAATGATATCAATGTGCTGTGGAATTTGTAATATATATAGAAGCAAGATCTATAAAACCAGTTGCACAAGCACTGAGGAGGTGGGATAATTGAAAACCTTTGTTGTACAGGTGTTACATGTACAATAATAGCACATTATTATAGGAGGGCAGACGGTAACATTTTGAACTATAGAGCAACAAGTAAATCATTTTTTAAAATGACATGTAGCTAAACCAGATAATGGATAAAATGCATTACTAAACATAAGTATTAATTCAGAGAAACCAGAAAAAGACAGGGAAAGTAACAAAACAAACAAGTGGAATGGTAAGATGCTGGGTAAAACCCAACTTATCTAACTCTTTATCTATATATTTATATAGATATCAATGTAAATCATCTAAATAGTCCAAATAAAAGCAGAGCATGAAGGTCTACCCTAGAGGAAAAGATTAGTTCTTATTTTAGAACCAAATAGTGTAATATATTAGACTAACATCAAGAGTAAGCTTAGAAAATAGTTTGGCAATTTCTTTAAATGTGAAGCATGCACTTTATCACTGGACTCCACCATTTCTCTCCTAGAATTTTCCCAAGAGAACAGATGCCATAAGTTCACAGAAAGACTTGCACACAAATGTGTGTAGCATTTTTATTTGTAACAATGAAAAACTGAAAATAGCCTCAATCTCCATCAATAGCTGAAAGAAAAACCCACAAATTATGTTATACCCATAAAACAGAACACTACTGAGCAAGAAAAAGAAACCAACTATGGTCAATATGCAAAAAAAAAAAAAAAAGAATTAGATGAATCTCAAAATAATTGTGCTGAGTGAAAGAAGTCAGATCATGAAAGTACTTAAGTACATGAATCTATTTATGTAGAAAATGCAAACTAATCTATAGTAATAGAAAGTAAATGAGTCCTTGCCTATAGATAGGGGCAGAGGAAAGAATTATAGAAGTGCTTGGGTGTGAAGGATGTGTTAATTATATTTGTTGTGGTGATTATTTCCAGTTGTATATTTAAGTCAAAACATCAAACTATATAGCAATTAAGTTTTAGGGAGTCAAAAGTTTTATGTGGATTTTTAGTTGCCCAAGGCTTGGCATCCCTAAACCCTGAGCCGTTTAAGGGTCAACTCTACTTTAGCTGCTTTCAATTAGTTTATATCAAATAAACCATTAAGAAGCTATAAAAATGACAGAAAATATTAGCATAGTGGCATAGGAAAACTGTTAATATGTCTGATTAGATGGTACTTATTGATTTTTATCAGATTATATACATACTCCCGAAAGCCATGCACATTACATAAATGGACGTATACCATTAGTATCAGCTAAAATAAAGTATTTGGATAGAAAAATGCAAGTAAAATAAATCAGAACAAACAGAAAGACAATTGGTAAATTTAAAGAAAAAAAATGACATAATACTTGAGTTTAATTCTAATATTACGTTCCCTAAAGTAGAAAAATTAGAGAAGTATATAAGTTGAAAGAAAAAAAAAGGCATTAGACATGTTAGTTTTATGGCTTTACCATAACTCTGTACTCAGGGATGGCAGAATAGTCCGGGAAAGTTAACAATAGAGCCTCTAAGTGCTCAGCTCTGACTGTTCTCTTCAGTTTTCTAAATATTACCCTTGGCTCCGATGACTATGAACAACATCCTCGTACAAATAAAAAGCAATAAGTACCTATTTGTGTGGAGTCGACCCTGAGTAGAGAGCATATTAAGCACTGCACACAATTATTCACATCCTCTAAGGATATACTGTTTCTGGAAACATGTACAAAGTCCAAATTGAATAGTCTTTTCAAGAAAACACTCGGCACTAGATGTGTGGCACTGACTTTGCCTTTCCCAGGTGCCATTAGGTCAACGTGGGGCATCAGTTTGAGACAAATTCACTGGCCTTTGACAAAATGCTGTGTTTGGGTTTGTGCCATTAGAGAACCTACCTTCATTTTAACATTTTCCTTTTTGGTTTGGGCCTTTATCCTAGGTTTACAAATAGCTTTTCTGATCTGCCTTGTGTTACTATGAATACTAAGAGTAGTAGCTGATGCACCTGAGGCAAACCCAAGGGATTTTAGAAAATCGGTACCCTAACAATGACTCTTTAGTACTTGGCACATTTCCTGGTACGTGGAGAATACTCCATGATGTGTAAATAAATGGATAGACGGATGGATGGATGGGTGCATGGATGAATGAATGAATGAATGATAAAAACAAAAAAATGCCAGGTTGACACTGATATAAAACCAAAGGAAGTGGATGATGTGAACGTATTTTCCAGGGTAGGGTCAGGCTTGAGGCACCGCCTCCAATAGAGAGTCCCTTGAGCAATGACCAGAATTCTCATGACCATGATGTAAGTGTAGGGACTTTCTCTGCAACAATGGTGGACTATCAAGTTGACATATTTTAGCCATTTTCTAACCATTACTCCTTTCAATTGAAATATTCCTTTTCTAAATGAAACCCCTAATAGACCACCTTTCTCCCAGGGACACAGTGCCCCCTCCGCAGTGTGGGCTCTGTTGACTTCCACCCCTTGGAGGTCAGTCCTCTTTCTGAGTACTGCGTAGATCCCTCCCTATTACCTGCAAGCAACTTTTCCTAATGCTTTTGGACCTCACTTTCTTCCAAAAGCATCTTAAGGTAGCTCATAACTATGCATAAAACAGCACAAGAGAATAGAAATTAGGAAAAAATGAAGAGAAATACAGGTAAAATCTAGGTAAGTGTCACAAAACAGAGCTAGGGATGATGTTAAAATCAATACAAGGCCATTTTAACTCTAAGGTTTCTTAATACCACAAAGGATGAATACAAATAGGAACCCCCTAGTGGAAGACCCAGTCTTCACATCTCCCAGATGTTGGTGTCTGTTCTCTGTCGGGGACATGAGGTCTTTTGTTCAGTCACACAGGACCCTCCTTCCAATTAAAAGGAACACATGCTCAAAGTCCTTACCAACTTTCCTGCCACCTTAAATCAAAACAGCCATAAGCAAAGCCGCTGTTTTGCCTCCTGTTCCCAATCCAAGACAGTCAGAGAGGTGCTGGGAAATTAATGAACTTAGTGCTCTCTCTGTATTTTCCAAGGCCCCTCCTCTGACAGAACAGTAGCTGAAGCCCTTTGTCATCTGGAAAGAATTAAGTGGAAAAATATAAATGGCTTTGCTGTTATTCAAATAAATGCAAGGCCCTTCCACCTGCTTCCTTCCCCACCAGCCCTCTTCCCATTTATTTTCATGGGGACAACTTCCAGAGCTTTTCTCTTTGATTCTCTTATGATGAAATTCACTACAAGGAGAACAGAGAGATTTTCAAGGGGAATTATAAGCTTGTCAGACCATAGCCGTCTAAACTATCTTAATTAAATAGGAAATGCTTTAAGAGAACTTAGCACACCAACAATGACAAAGAGAAGGGCCTTGGCTTTAGTGCCAATAAAACAGATAAAAGAGTCACACTGTTCTGTTCAATACAAATCTTCCTTCCTCTATTTCTCATGCTGTGCTCATAATGGGAATGTCCTGGGTGTTTTTGGCTGTTGTTGTTGTTGGGTGACCTGCTACAGAGCTACCCAAAAAGCAGCCTCTTCTTCTATTCGCTTCTTTGGGATGTGAGGTCTTGACAGTCTGCAGTGCTGTCTCCAGTGTTTTATTGTTGCTGTTAGAAAGGATGACTGTGTTTCAGGATGCATAGAAATCTTATCTTGCAGGCTGAGCTGACTCTTTGTGGGTTTATTTGCTTATAACCATACGCTCTGCTCAGAGACGGCAGCGTCCCAGGGGCTACTCCTTGACTTGAAACTTAACCAGAGTTCTGCTAAAGTAGCACTTCTTAAAACTATATTCAGTCTCTGAAGTTTTTTAAAAAAAAATGTCAAGAAGTGAATATTATTCTGAATAATTTGTTTAAAAGGACCCCAGCCTGTTTGAGGGCTTTTGAGACATAGAAAGTTGTTTCATTAATAAGCCTTTGTTTTCTTAGTAATTCTCAGTTTGCACAACTCTGTGATAGTGGTAAGGCCAGTACCTTATAAGACTTGCATGAAAATTAAAAAGAAAATAAATGTGAAGTGCCATGCATAGTGTCTGATGCATAGTAAACAGCCGTTCAGTAATATTTATCTGTAGCATGTTTAAAATGATCATATATTGAGCACATATTCTGTGTCATGCACTGTAATCGACACTTTTTTTTACAATTATCTTTTATCCGCACAAGAGCCCTGAAAAAAATGGGTTTTTATCAAATTTGTGTAAAATACAGGATGGGCCAATAAATGGTTTAGAGTTGTCCATATAGGAAATAATATAATCATTAATAAATAATAATACAAGAATAAACTCGGTTTTGTGTTCTCACACCTGTAAACCTACTTTTGCCTCACCATGTATATATAGTTAACAAATTTGAACTCATGCTGCAAATAACTGTAACTTCCTATATTCATTTAACTTTATAGCATGAACTTCTCAGGACATTCAATATTTTTAAAATAACATTGGCCATGGTATCTGACATAAGAAGGCTGCATAATAACTTATTTAATATTCTCCACAGTAGCTACTGTCCTCCACTTACAGTCGAGTAAATCTCAGCTGGGAAAGCTGACGAATGTGCTAAGGTAGGACAGCTTGTGGGGAGCAGACACCCTATTCAAAACCAAGTCTGTCTGGCTACAAAGAAAATACTCAGAACTTCTCCCATATGTCTGTTGGTCACCTGTGGGCATTCCTGACACGCCCATGGTTTCTTACAACTCTTTTTCAAGGTGCTCTCTAGCCAGAGGGAATGGACTTATCTCTGCAGGGGAGGAAACATTTTTCCTCAGCCTCTCTTAATGTCTCTGCTGGGGCCCTAGTCACAAAGGACAGATGAACAAAAGACCATCAAAAATGTTTTCTAACATATGTATGTATCACACATATAACATACGGGAGTGCCCAGAAATGGGTAACTCAAATAGATAGCTGAGGACTCTGGGCTATATAGTATCTTCAACTGAGAACACTCCATTTGTAGAGAAATGACAAGCCAAAGGAAAGTTGTTTTTGGCTTCCCAGAGTGGCAGGCTGTGAAGGTAAATTAAATATATGGGAAGAAACTAATGGAGTGAGGTTTGTTTGTAGATTCCCCTGGTGCCCCCTCCAGAAAAAGAGAATTAATATCCTGCCTTTAGGCAGAAAAGGGGGGGAATAGACAAAGAGCTTTTCCTCCTTTCGCTGCTTAATAATTGCCTTCACGTCAAAGTAATTTTTTTATGTCAAAGAAGTATATTTTAGTGTGACATATTTATTCTGGTTTTCTTCAGCTCCTTTATGTCAAAGCATGAGAGGGTCAGGAGTTAGAACTTCAGGGTTACCCTTCTGAATGGGGTAGGAGTGGGTGACTAAGTACCTGAGCTTCCTCACCTCCAGTGGAGACTTCTGAGGAGTGCTGTACTGAGTCCTTCAGAGGATCCTCATGGCATTGAGCCCCTCTGCCCACAGTGGTACAATGATCATTTGTATATCCTTTTGTAAAGCCAGTAGCCATGGCCACCATCAGAGCCTCCTGGCCTGTGCAGGTTTGCATTTGATTTGGACAGACGGTAATGAAACAATGAAACCAAGAACTGGTGGTCCATTAGCTTTAATCCTAACTTGCACTCGATGGGCAAGAAATGCACACAGTGGGAAAACACTTCCCTTTCCATTCAGGTCTTCCAAAGCCACTGACTTATCCGAGTTCCTAAAATCAAATGTTTCTACGTCACCAGCCTTATTCACCTCTGTTCCCCATCTCCTTCTTTCTGCACAAACTGGCTTCTCCTTCAACATTCTGCCACCTTGGCTGCTTCTCCTCTCCTCCACGTGGCCTTTCTCTGCTCTCCTCTAGCACGGGTTCCTCTGCCCCATTTTATAGTGTAGAAATCAAAACCTTTAATCCAATATACAAACAAGAAAGTCTCTGATACAAAATCACTTATCTGAGGCATAATGGGATTCCTCATGAGAGTGCACCACCCCCTATCCTGCAATAGTCAAAGGTGTGGGGAAAAGCTTAGTCTTAAAACTAAGCCTCAGGCTGTAACCACCCGGTCTGCTTACAGCCTGTCCCCCACACACAATGCAAACTATAAGTAAGCAAACATATATATCATATTTACAAACTTATTTGACCACCTTTACTGCTGTCTTTCCTTCCTGTCTCCCTTCCCCATTCCCTCACAGCACTTTCCAAATAAACAACAAGAACAAAATCCCTTGACTTACTTACTGCCTCCTTTTGGGGCATACACAAACTAAGACAGCCTCAGACTTACCCACATCCTGCATCCCAGGGAGTAGCTTGGCTATCTGCCCACTAAATGCTTCCTTGTCTGCCTTACCATTATGATGATAGCCCAGTGGTTCTTAACCTGGGTTCTATCAAACCCTAGGGGTTCGATGAGTCGGTCTCAGAGGTTCGGAGAAGCCTCTGCCGCGGAGGCCAGAATAAAGTAATACCGTAATTTGTTGTGAGCTCATGCACTTTGTTGGTTTTGTTCTTTGAGCAAGGTGATGTTCATGCACGGCTCATTTTGTGCACCAGTAAAAAAACATATCTGTGTCTTGAATTTGGAAAAAAAAATAATATTTTATTTATCACTAAAGAAGGGTTCAGTGAATGTGTATATGAAACTGGTGGGTTTGGTACCTCAAAAAAGGTTAAGAACCACTGTGATAGAGGATTCGTTTCATGGTGTTCATAATATTTACAACAGTGATAACTTCTATGACTATAGGCTTAATAGGTTAGAAAGTTCTTTCATATGTTATTACACTTTTTAGTTTTAGTCTTCATAGAAAACCTATTAGATGAGCAAGTTATTTCGCATTGGGCTCATTTTATAGATAAGTAAAATTGGATCAGATAGGTTACTTATATTACTCAGAATCTCAGAGAAAGATAATAATTATCTTGTACAATTTCCTGTTGAATCACATTATATACTGATTCTCTACTAAATACCCCTGGATGGTTTCCTATGTCACAGTCTGGAATAAAAAAAGGGCTATGAATAATTGACAGTTGGAGAAAATATATACATAATAAGTAGGTAACTAAAAATTAATAAAATGGTTAAAGGCTTTAACACTATTCAGTTTCAATATTTTCCCCTTGAAGTCAGTGACTAGTCACACACCTTAAATAACAACAACTTTAACCTTACCTGCTAAAAAAGCAATGAATAATATATGAAAAAAAAAAGCCATGATTTTTAAAAGGTAATAATCTCTACCTTTTAGAGACACATTTTTTTTCTGCCTGACACAATGCTCTGTTAGAGCTGATTGGTCAGCATCAGGAAATGTGTGTGGGGCTCAGAGCAGGCTGTCTCATGTTATACCACACTGACAATTGATGACGTATTTCAAATTAAAACCACTTGAGAAGCAGCAGGAGTGGGAGAAGCTCTCTGACCCTCCTCTGTCTCTCTAAAGTCAGGAAATAAATGTCCTTCTGATAGGTGCCCTCCCTGCTCCTGAGAATTGAGAGACAAACTTGTCACAAGAGGTAAAAAAAATCCAGAATCCAAAAGCCTATATAAACCAACTTTGTAGCTCCTTTACTAATTTACTAACTGAGCCCAAACTTGTGTATATTCCTTTCTAATAAGCACTAACTTTCTTTGTTCCATCAATTTTTCACAAACTTATTGTTCCTTTGTCTAAATCAGGGGTCCCCAAACTATGGCCCGGCCCCCTGAGATCATTTATCGGGCCCCCGCCGCACTTCCGGAAGGGGCACCACTTTCATTGGTGGTCAGTGAGAGGAGCACAGGATGCATCCACACGCATAGTTCCCATTGAAATACTGGTCAGTTTGTTGATTTCAATTTACTTGTTCTTTATTTTAAATATTGTATTTGTTCCCGTTTTGTTTTTTTACTTTAAAATAAGATATGTGCAGTGTGCATAGGGATTTGTTCATAGTTCTTTTTATAGTCCAGCCCTCCAATGGTCTGAGGAACAGTGAACTGGCCCCCTGTGTAAAAAGTTTGGGGACCCCTGGTCTAAAACATCCAAAAAGGTGCCCAGTTTGATCATTTCTTTGAGCCTCATTTGATGAGCTGAGCCTTGTATTATGGTTCTACGGTGTGCACATATTTAGTTAGTGTCTCTCCTGTTCATCCATTCTTGCATCAATGTTATCATTTTTTTACTAGTCCACCTGGAAGAACCAAAGAAGAACACAGCAGGGAATTCTTCTTTTTGACAGATGCAAAAGACTTCTTTAAGAGTGATCTGTGAATTGATCATGTAAGATGGAGTTGCCTTGGGCAAAACTATAAATAAAACTACATTGGAGGTATTTTCACAAATAAATAACTACATGAGAGTATCACTCACACACTCAGAGCTCACTGATGACCTCTTTTCTTGAGGCTGTTTCTCAGACTGTGGTTCTCTGCCCCCCTTTTTTTTGTTTGTTTATACGTTCTCAGTCTTAAAGAAATCCATCATTCCCATCATTTCAACTACACTTCTTATAGATCTTTTCTTAATCTAAAACTTGAGATTCCTTTTTATTCTGAATCCAACCTCTTATCATCTATGGCCAACTGGAGATTTTAATTTAGCTGTCTTAGATTGACTTCAAACTCAAAGTGTTCCAAGCAAACGTCTGTGTTTCTTTCCAATGTCACCCTGTCAATATCTTCATTTACCACAGAAATCTTGCATCTTTTTTTGACTCATTCTTCTGCATTTTTTCTCCATAACCAAAGACTAATTTTTATAATTTTTTCATTAAAAAAATGGGACCCCATTGCCACAAAGTCATGTAATCACATCTGCTTGAGTTACCCCAATAGCCTCTCTCAGTCCACACAACCCACCCCCTTCTCTGCTTGTACCGCAGCTCAATGCACCATCAGGGCATTTCTTGGCACCCAGGGGCTCCCTTTACCAGGTGTAACTTTCTCTGTTGGATTCCCAGGACTTTTTCTAATATGTCCCCATTTTGATACAACTCTATTTTTTTCTTATTCTATTTTGCTCAAAACCCCAGAAATGTCTGTTCTTTCAATTCAAAGATTTTTCAGATACACAAAATAGATGCTGAAGACAGAATTTAGTTCCTATTCTCTATTCACTAAAGTGCCTGGTACAATGTTAAGCACAGTAAAAGGTCAATAAGTATTCATTGACTCATTAAATTTAAAGGCTAAAACCTTATTTTTGAGAGTAGGAAGTTCATATAAGTGCCAATAAACAAATCTATTATATTAATATCCTAAAACTAGAATTAAAGTTTTAATGTATAAGAATTCACTCTTTCTCCCCAAACAGAATGCATTGTTACTCAAGCCAAGGCTGTGGAAGCCAGAGAGTACACATTCAAAGCCACACTGAGTTAACACAGGATCTAGTCAGCTCCCTGCTCTCTGCCCATAACCCAGATGGCTTCATCGGATACTGCTGGTGGAACCTTGAAGAAGAGCATGAAATTCGCTATTTTCTACAAAGGGTAGTTGTGGGGAAAACCTTGCCTCCAATCCCTTCTCCCACACAACCAAAATCTCATCCTTGCTTAGTCAAGCTCTCTTCTCTTGAGTATAGTAGAAAGAGAATATTCATGTTGTACCTGCAAAGAGAAAAACAAATTAAACACTGCAGTAGGGCTCGTTTTACAAGTTAAACCCTTTATACATGAGTGAGGTGTTGCTTGAATTTGACCACTTAAAAGCAAGTTCTGAAGAGTACAGAAGGTGAGTTAAATTTCCAAGTCAGTGCTTCCCAACCCTCGCCATTCATCAGGGCCAGGGTGATGGAGTGTTACTTTCACAAATACCAATGCCTGGGCCAACAGGTAGCTCAGAAATGCAATTCAGGCAGGTACATGTTTCAGAAAACTCCCCAGGAAATTTCAAACATCTAGGGTTGGAAACCATTATTTTAGATGTAGCAGCATAGGGTGTATGTTAACTTAATTTCTTTTTTGTCTCAGGAGTCTATGATTTTACTGAATAAAACAAGGACTGTGTCAAAGAAGACACTTCTGGTTAGGAAAACATGGCTTGGTAGAGAGAAAAATATGTTTTCTACAACATATCATTAAATTTGATTCTCCCACATAGCAGTTTGTAATAAAGTTATATGCTTAAGCTACTCTCCTTGCAAAGGTTAAAGGAAATAGGCCTGTTGGCTGACATTGACCTTATGGATACCGAATGACCACCATATGCAACAAATGCCGGCTACCCTTCCAGTGCTAAGAAGCATTCTAAACCTAAGTAAAAGCATGTTCTTGAATCTGTTCAAGTAGAAAAAGTTCAAACTTGAATCAACAAGTCGGAAAGGTTTTAACACGTAGGAATTCTGCCAACAAGGACAAGCTCAATGGCTATCTTCTTAAAGGAAATTGATGTATTTATAAATGAGGGAAAGTGAAACCCCTACTTTCTCAAAATAGTAAACTCCATAGGTTCCCTTTAATTCCTGGAATGTTTATCACCTTCTCCTGTGTTTTCTTTCATTTTTTATTCCGATAATGTGTTTGATTTTTGCAGATGAAATGTCAAATTACATGACTAGTTCATCCACTAATAAAGTGACTACATGGAAACATTCTGAACTTCCACAGAAACCCTTTTAAGCATTTCCAACTA
Source organism: Rhynchonycteris naso (assembly GCA_037038555.1). Taxonomy (NCBI): domain Eukaryota; kingdom Metazoa; phylum Chordata; class Mammalia; order Chiroptera; family Emballonuridae; genus Rhynchonycteris; species Rhynchonycteris naso. Next base: position 54,812,153 of record CM073004.1, read on the forward strand.
CCTTCAGTGTCCATTACATTTATTCCATCACCAAATGAGTTTTCATGTTGAAATAGAAGTGATTATCCTTAGAAATAGGAAAAGGAATTTATCTCAGAACTTAGTTGACTCTACGGCTGAATTTGAAAGGACCCTGCTTGAGACACTCTTGGGACTATCTTTTATAGACCACTCTACTGATTCAATGGAACTTACTTAAGTTCCTTGTGTCTGTTGATTTAGGGTAGCCTCACAGGAAGGAAAAGATTATTTTCCACTTCACAATAAAGTCCCAAGGATCTGAAGATCCCGCCCAAAAGATATTCATTGCTTTAGATTAATTTCTTGCTAAATGTTAGACAGTTAACCTGTTCACAGTCACTTACACCATAGTGTGAGCTAGTCTGTTAGCCACTTTCTTGTGTGACTGCCAGCTATTATTTATTATCAGATCAGAAGAATTAGATGAATAGTTTCATTTACAAGATGTACCAAATTGATGTGATGACCTCCGGACATTCAGAGAAAAGAGCAGAAATTCCACTGTAGTAATCACAGCTCTCTGTCTGTGCAGTAAAGTTGGATGGCCTGGAACCAAGAAAATTGTTCCTCCAGCAGTACTTACAAATTATCCAAGATGCAAATGCATACTTAGCCACTATGTTTCTCTACCCTAACTTAGCCACCAACTGGAAACACAAAGTTGGTCAGTTCCTGAATCCAGGCTTGGGTGTGTGGGATTCTCGTAACCACAATAGTGGTGAATGGGAGTGGTGAGATGCAGAGTGATTTGTTTTCAGCCTGCATGTTACCGTGGGATAGTCCTGGGCAGGGTGATAGAGTGTGAACTCTTTCCCAGGGCTGACTGGGGGCATCCTGAGGTCTGGGTATCCTGAGGTCTGAGAATCCTGGAAGTTAGCAGAAAGAGCCTGGGAGCCTGGAAGAAGATGACCAGACAAGTTCCAAAAGGAGAAGTGGGAAAGTCACCTACAGAATTCCTTCTCACTGTGGTGCCATTGTTAGGCACTCTCACCCAAGTGGACTGCTTGGAAGCAATCATTATTCTTTCCTTGCAGATTTAATCACCAACTACAACCAATGGTCCTTGAATATTTCATCAATAGTTCTCTCCTCCCCGGTCTGACAACATGTCTCAATCAGGCATTCATCACCTCTGCCCAGGGCTATGGCAGTTTCCATTGACCTGATCACCCAGCTACCAGGAACAATTCCCATAAATCCACACCCCAACAATATAGTCCAAAAGATGTGCTAAAAGGGTACATTTCTGCCCTAAACCCTTCAGAGATATTCCCATCACCTCCCAAGAGTATTTCCCTAATTGCAGGAGCCTTGCTACTGAGAGCTCTGAAGATGCTGCAGGGACTCATGGTGACGTTCCCGCACAGCAGCAAGCCTGTTCCCTCCCAGCTCGTCTTGTCCTAAATGAAAAGCTTGCCATATGTGCTTGATGGCTTCCACACTTCTCAGAAACCTACGGGTTTCCCTTTTGAGACAAGAGACAGACAAGTCGGCTCAGAGCCTTTACAGGAAAAATGATCTAGCAAGAATTGACTGACATAGTTTGTTTTTACTTTACTACTTGTCTCACCATTAGCTTATATTTATGGCAAAATGATATGGGTTGTTATTTATAATGCAAAAAGGTAAATCCATTTTAAGAAAATATTGAGTAAGATACTGTATTACTCGCATCTGTCAAAAATCACGAGGGTGATATTGACCGGAGTTTGGAAAACATTGACCATATCATACTGTCTAACATGTCACTCAAGGCATGCTCAGTTCCCAAGGACATGCAATCTGATGGGACTGAGACCCCCTGTAAGGGAATGATATAATTGCAATGGATACAGCAATCAGAATGGTGGCAGTTGTATTTATTGAGTGTATAGTATCTGAGAAATACTCTCCTTATGTGTGGTATCTTAAGTATTATTCACAATAATACTACAACCAAGGAGGTACTAAGATTACCATTTTATAGATGAGAAAACCGAGGAACAGAGAGATTAAGTAAATTTCTCAAGACCAGAGAAGTACAAACATAGTAACTAATTATGCCAGAGAGAAAGACTTTGGAACTGTGTTGTTGGTTGAAAGCACATTTAAAGGTAAATGCACCTGCAGGATGTCACCATTTCTAACCTTTGCGAGGACACAGAGGGCAGGAAGGAGATCGGAAACCTTGCATAAAGTCAGAGCCATTAATACTCCAAATCTTTCTCTCTTCTGTTCCATTCCAGAGAGGAAGCAACTACTGTACTGGTGAGGGACCTAGAAGAGCAGGGCACAGAAACATGCCTCTGAGCACCATACCTGGACATCTGAGGGGTCACAATGTCAGAGAAGACGAGATTGCCCTCAGACTTTAAAATGAGCTTCCCTTCCATGCCGTCTACGTGCTTGCTGCTTTAAAATAGCAGTGTGTTTTTACGCATATTATCTCATTTCTGCTCACAGCTGTCTTGTGAAATATGCTTTTTTAGCCCCATTTTACAGTTAAGAAAACTGAGGCTCAGGAAAGGGAAGCCCTTTGTCCAAGATTACAGAACTGCTTTATGCTGAGAGCAGGGGCTTGTATCTGAACCATTGGTGACAAAACCAATTAATGTTTTATTGTTTATTTTATTTTTCAATTTCAGTTTTCATTCGGTATTATTTTGTATTAGTTTCAAGTGTACAGCACAGTAGTTAGACAATTACGGACTTTGACAAAATGTCCCCCCAACATTTCCAGTCCCCACCTGGCACCATACATAGTTACCACAATATTATTGACTGTATCCCTTACACATACTTTACACCCCTGTGACTATTTTGTAACTACCAATTTGTGCTGCTTAGTCCCTTCCTTCCCCTTTCTTATCCTGTCTTCCAACCGCCCTCCCCTCTGGCAACCATCAGTCAGTTCTCTATCTAAGAGTCTGTTTCAATTTTGTTTGTTTATTTGTGTTGTTCTTTAGATTCTACATGCTGTATAGGTAAAATCATGTGGTATTTGTCTCTCTCTGACTGACTTAATTCACTTTCCTTCATACCTTACTGGGTCCATCCATACTGTTGCAAATGTTGTCACTTGTAGCAATCTTTTTTGTACCTGATTGATACTTCATTGTATATATGTACCACAACTTTTTTATCCATTTGTCTATGAATAGGAACTTGGGTTTCTTCCATATCTTGGCTATTGTAAATAACATTGCAATGGCTTTATTGCTTTTTAACATTATCACAGTCTGACCAGGCGGTGGCGCAGTGGATAGAGCGTCGGACTGGGATGTGGAAGACCCAGGTTTGAGACCCCGAGGTCGCCAGCTTGAGCGCGGGCCCATCTGGCTTGAGCAAAAGCTTGCCAGCTTGGACCCAAGGTCGCTGGCTCCAGCAAGGGGGTGACTCGGTCTGCTGAAGGCCCGCGGTCAAGGCACATGTGAGAAAGCAATCAAGGAACAACTATGCTGTTGCAACGGCAACAAAAAACTAATGATTGATGCTTCTCATTTCTCTCTGTTCCTGTCTGTCTGTCCCTATCTATCCCTCTCTCTGTCCCTGAAAAAATAAAGATATTAAAAAAATATATTAACATTATCACATCTGTTTCCGTTATGAATAGGTCAAAGTTTTGTTATTTTGGATTCACATTACCCCATTGAGAATGACAAGCCAGCCACCAGGGGATACTTTCTAGTTTAAGATGGTGTGGGAAAACAATAGGATCATTAAAAACAACCCCTACGCTTGATATATCCATGAACCACAATTCAAGGAAACATTGACTCCCTATGGGATGGTTGTGTCCAGATCGGTACTGCTGTGGGACACCATCAGTGTTGTCCACAGGAGATAAGAGGGATTCCTTCCTGCAGAGCCAGGTGTCCTCTCTGCTTCATGACCCATCTGGCTCTGGTCTGAGGTGCAGTTCCTTGCTGGTCTCTCATCAACTGCTCATTTCCCATCATCAAGTCCAATCCAGACGTCTGGGCCACTTGAAGTGTCTAGAGTTCCAGCAGCTGGGCTCAGTGCCACTGTCTTCAGACAGTGATGCAGAAACTGAACATCAACTATGGGAAAAGGCTGGGGTAGGAGGTCAGATAGAATGTGCCTGTGTGGTGAGTCATCTGACACAGGGCCACTCCCTGCACTCCTCCTGCCTCTAGCATCCCTCTGTGGTTGGGTTCTCATTTCCATCAGGTTGAGGAAACAAATGATCCTCCTTGAACTGCACCCTGTCCAGCTTTATCTCTCACAACATGCTGATGCTTTAACCAACCCAGGCTCCTCCCCATTTCCCTGAGTGGTTCATGACTCTCACGTCCTCATCACCTTGAGCGTTTCTTTTATGAGAATGATGTGCTTTACTTTTTCCACATGTAAACCCGGCCCATCCGTAATCCTTAACTCAAATGCCACCTCTCTGGGGAAGGAAGTCTTCATCATTTCCCCCTCTTTCCCTTTCCTGAAACTCCGTAACTCCTTAGTTCTGATACCACAGTTCTTCCAATTGCTAATAATAACACTGGAAAAATTAGTAATTATTCTGAATATCTCCTCACTCATTCTAAAATGCAAATTATAATAATAGCTTCCTTAAAGAGCTAGTTTGGAACTAAATGACATGGAACTACACATATATACCATAGAACCCCAGTGTCAACAACATGCTGTAACATTTAATTTCATTTCTTTTGCAACAAAGAAGATTGCCCTCTCCCTACTTTGTAGATCAGTTACTTGAATACGTGTCAGACACTGATTGCACCCTAAATTTCCCCAGTAGGCTCTGTCTTTGGGCCACCCAAAGGGAGAACATGGGGAAGGGGAGAAATGGTGAGGACGTAGAGATTGAAGTCAGCATACATTTTTATTTGCCATCTTCTCCCCGGCAGAAGGCTGCTGGGGACACACGAAAGCACTCTGGCTCCTCCAGACTGTGGCACATAAGCAAAAACATAGATGCATGTCCGTCAGTACAATAGCTTCCTTCTCAAGGTCTCTGACACTGAAGAATCTGAGATGCCTGGCTCTTGTCCCTGCTCCCTGAAGAAAAGTTCGCAACTCCGGCTTTCCCAATGGGCAGCCATGAAGACTCCTCACCTTATTTCTTGAAACCCTTCACAAAATTGCATTCTGTGCTTTTCCCTTTTATGGGTCCTCATTTTAATCGCAAGACCCATAGAGAGAAATAACTAATACATACACAGAGCTTATTTAGGGAGATATTCTTTTCAGCACTTTGCAGACATTAACTCATTCAGTTCTCATAATAATCCTAGAAAGTAATCTCTATTATTATCCTTATTTTACAGATGAAAAAATTGAGGCATTAAGAGGCTCATTTACCTAAGTTTGCACAGCTATTTAGTGTCAGAGCTGGGATTCAAACCAGAGCCCATGATTATAATCTTTAAGCCACACCCTTTTAATGGACAGACAGAAAGTCAGTTACACAGATGTCAATCTAAAGATTGATTTTAAGTTTCTCTTTGAGACTCAGCTGCAGAACTACTTCCTCTGAGAAACTTCTCCTAGCACCTGCCTATCCTCTCTCCCAAACCAAACTAGGTGCCCCTTCTTTCTTCTCTTAACATTCTGGGTCTACCTCACTCCTGACCCTTTACTGACCTGTGGACTTTAAAGCACTGACAGCTATTTTATCTTTGACATACCAATGTCCAGCACAATGACCTACACAGAAAAATCTGGTGAATGAATGAATAAGTGATTGAGGCTGTGTCTGTCTATTAAATCTATGGAAATCAATAACATTCTACTTATGGAAAGCTGGGCCTGTGCTTTGTACACTTTTATATGATTTCAAATCCTTAGGAGCCATCTCATAATAAAGACTACCTAAATGTTAGTTGGAGGAGTGAATGAATTAACAACCCTCTTCTGGAAACCCCGATAAAATCTGCCCATTCCCCTCTCTCGGCTCTGTGTCTCTTTCTGTCGAATGCTTTAGCCCCTACACACTCCTTCTCTGTAGCTTATTTATGTTTAAAAATGAAAATGACACTCTACTATCTTAGAAATACTCTTGGCTCCAATTGCTATTTTTGAAAGGGATAAGTGCAGTTGTGGTTACAGATCTATGAGAAGAACAGCGGGAGTTTATCATTTGTTGGTGCTGTGGAATAATTCCAACATTTATGGTTCATTTCTCTCTTTCTCCCCTCATCGAGTTTTCTCAGCACCTGAACGTGATTATGTCCTGCCATGATGTGAGAAAAACAGTGCTAAATCTGATGTTGACTCTGTGTTTAGGGAGTCTGGAAGAGTAAGCCCCCCACACACACACACATCAAAAATGGGTGCATGTGTCCAGAGAAGGGTTGACTATCTTCAACTTATCAAACTCAATTAGCGCTATCTAAGACACTGGGAAGGATGCAAAGAATAACTAATTTATATAGCTTTGCTGTTCTCTTTTTTCCTGGACTTCACCCTCTACATTATCCAGGCTGATATGTAGCTTGTAGGAAGACCTGGAGCCAAGGGGTCTGTGGGGTCCCTTTCGTGTGATAACTTCACTCTGGTAGGTAATAATGTGCCATCTCCAAGTTGACCCATAGGAGTCTCTGCCTCCTGTGAGTCACATGTTGGTACACTGACCTCCACATTCTACTAGGGTTGGCCTCTGTGACCAATAGAATTTTATGACCAATGTTATGACATGTCACTTCTAAAATTATATAAAGTTAAATATCTTCTAGAACTTTAATTTTATATAGGTCTGTCTCTCCTCAGAGCATGCACTCCGGGGAAGCCAGCTGTCATATCGGAAGCTTCCCTATGGTCCAGCCTACATGGTGAGGAGCTTACACTTCCTGCCAATGTTCATATGAGTGAGTTTGGAACCTAATCCAGTGAAGCATTGGGATGACCACAGACCCAGGAAACACCTGGGCCACAACTTTAAGAGAGACCCTCAATTGGAACCATCATCTGAGATGTTCCCTGATTCCTGACCCTCCGACAAGTGAGATCATCAATACTGGTTATTTTAAACTGCTAAACATAATTTTGGGGTAAGTATACAGAAATATTTAGTACAACTTTGTAGTTAGATCAGGGGGTTGAAATCAAATAGACTGAGTTGGCATTGCCACTTTCTAGCTGTGTGACATCTGGGTTCTTTACTTCTCTGAGTCCCAGGTTTCTCATCTGAACAGTACTGACTTCATCAAAAAGTTTTACCTCCTAGAGATACAATTAAATGGGAAAAAATGCATGTGCCACCTTAATCCTGGGATTGTCCAGTATTCTTGATAGTTCAGTATTCTTTAGTTCTTAATTAAAAAAAAAAACCCAAATATCAAAGTATAAATCTAAGTATTTTAAAATCACCTCTTAGTGTACAACTAGTTTCTAAGGGAAGCAGTTACAGAAAACCTATTTACTAGTAAGCACATGATGATTAGTACAGATGACATGGTGGGAAGCATGTTGGATGTCTGGTGGTCCAGAAGGAAGCCCGGGATCTGATTCATTTGCATATTAATATAAATACCCACAGATAGATTTTTAGCTTGATTAAATGGCCTGAAAGTTTTAGCATGAAAGCCCATACTCTGGTGAGGTGTCCTGCTCAGGTAGGCAGAACAGCATCATTTCTCTTTTCTAAAGATGTTGTGTTGTAATTTTTAAAAATTTATTTATTGACTGATTTTAGAAAGAAAGAAGAAGGGGAAGAGAGAGAGACAAACATTGATTTGTTGTTCCACTTTTTAATGCATTCACTGGTTGACTCCTATATGTGCCCTGACTGAAAATTGAACCTGCAACCTTGGTGTATCAGGATGACACTCCAACCAACTGAGCTACCTAGCCAGGGCTTACAAAATGTTAAAATGTCATAGTTTCCTGCCACCCCAAACAGGCTATGAGCACCTCACTCAGGTGGCCAGGTATTCCAGTGTGATACCAGGATTTACAATAACTCACAAAGTACAGTGGTTTCAAAGCACATTTCTACAGGCAAACTTCAGGGTATTTTCAAGGTAAAGTGCTGTATTTGTTATAGTATTTGTGTATTTCTTAACGATTTAACATTTGTAAACTGTAACATTGGTTTAACTAGGTGCCTATCGTTTTCTATATATCATGAGTAGAATTTTTGAATGTTATTTCCATAACCCCATTTCTTCCTCTTAAATCCTGCTGTTTTTATTGCATAATTTTGCATCATGTTGAATAATAAGGCCCTTGATCAAAAGTAAAAAATTATGGCCCACGTGCCAAATCTGTACCATTGCCTATTTTGGGGAATCTAATATTTTTGGAACACAGTCATTTCAATATGTTTATATATTGTTTGTGGTGGTTTTTAAACTACAGTAGCAGGGTTGAATGTCTGTGACAGAGATGCCATCACCCACAAAGATTAACTTCTGGCCCTTTACAGAAGAAGTTTGCTGATGGCTCCTGTAGATCAAAAGAAACCTGGAGGCTCCAAAGAAAGGTTAGAAGAGTGAAGCTAAGTTTTTCAATCCAAGGTCACAAACCCTTCATTCCAAGGTTAAGTTCACTAACTCAGTATGAAGACACTGGAGGATGAAAAAACTCAAAGTTATCAGTACTGGATACCCAATAGACAAGCTAAATATGTGGGAAATATCTTTGAAAAAAAATTATTAGATGTTTCCCCCAAACATCAATATATTTATTATAGAAAAAATTGGGACTTTGTTTGGGTGTTTCTTAAATTTTATTCATGTGTTTTAATTGTTCTAATTTGAACTGCATACGGCATATGGAGGCAACTCTTCTATGCTCAGGGTCTCTAAAAACATAATTCAAGGAAGAAGTGTGGCTACTTGACTAGACTTTAAGGCAGGTCAACAAAGAGTTGTCAGATCATTTGGTTGTACCTCTTAGTGAATATACTCTCTTCCCAAAGCTCCTAACCTGGCTCTTCTACTTTCCAGTAGACGACTTCGATGTCACATAATTTTCTATTATTTTGAGGGAACTTCTTAACCTTTCTCTGGTGCTATTTCTCCCCTACGAATTGGAGATAGTAGTCTCCATTCCAGAGATACTCCACACGAAGTCTTATAACACTATCTGCTACACAATTCAGCATTCAGAACATGTTACTTTAAATTATTGTTTAAATTCCAAATATACTTTTCCCTAAAGAATATTTAGTAAAAACTGGAAGAGAACAAGTAGGAGTGACACCTTTTCCAATTAGAAGAAATTTATTTGTTTGTTTTTTTCTCTATTAACCTAGATCTTGGAGTAAAACCATGTTTTATGTCCTAATTTTCATCAAATGGTCCTTTGATCACCAGTCCACCTATAAGAATACAAACAAACCCCTTTGGGAAGAATTTTAGCCCAGAAGGAAAGGAGGGGGACTCACACACACACACACACACACACACACACACACACACACCTGTGCCAGGTTCATGCTGTACCATGTTCTCTATGTAAATCATTACAGTAGTCCTGTAAGGGACATAATATTTGCATTTCACATATAAGAGAGCCAAGGTTTAGAATAATGGTTTAACTTGCTCAAGACAATGTGTTATAGAATTATACATCTAAAACCTAGGTAATTTTATTAACCAATGTCACCTCAATAAATTCAATAAAAAATAGAAGTTAATTTTAATATTAAAAATAAAAGGCATATATATAGCTAGTAGATGGCCCTGCCATGACTCCAAAGATTATTCTGGGTTTGTTTTGCTTTATCAATGGTTCTCAACCAGGGGCAATTGTGAGCTTCAGAGATGTTTGGCAAGGTGAAGGGGGAGAGGTAGGGTATGGTTACCGCTAATATCTAGTAGGTAGAGAGGCCAGGAATGCTGGTAAACACCCTACAATGCAGAGGATAAATCCAAATTCTTTGTATATAGTGTAGATAGTGCTGAGGTTGAGAACCCTGAGCCATATTATGCTACTTCAGAGATTTATTTTATTTCTTAAAGAAAATAAATGTGCCTTGGCTGAATACCTTGGTTGGTTAGAGCATCATCTCAATATGCAGAGGTTGCCAGTTTGATCCCTGGTCAGGGCAGATAGGGAAACAGATTGATGTTTCTCTCTTTCTCTCTCTCTCCTCTTCTTTCTCTCTAACCCTTTTCTCTCTCTAAAATCAATCAATAAATTTTTAAAAAAGAAAAGAAAAAATATATATAAACAAGATTTCTAAGGGACTTGCTAAAAATGGTTTGTTGATTATTATTCAAAGTTGTCATTAAAATGGACTCCTTCTTTAAATCTTTTAGTTGCTTTAACATCTGTACTTAACCTGTTCCATCACTTTCTGAGACTTGTTAATATGGCTCTTTGTAAAATGCTCGGAACATTTCAAGGAGATAGGGAATGCTGTCCTGTATTGCAAACACCATGTCGACATTGCCCTACATTAGCAGAATTCCCTCAGAAGAAACTCAAGATGCCAGACGTGACTCTCAAGGCCACTCTGAATAATGCTGTGTCAAGCGATGATACTGAGAGAAAGTACTCTTGGGTATTTCTTTAAAAACCTGTGATTCATGTCTCCTTAGGATGGCAGACATGGAGAACATGCTGCTGGTGCCTCACCCAAATCCCCTTTACAGGGTAGCATCGCCCCACTCCCAGCTGCTACGATTGTTGCTGCTGAGGGTACACAGCTGTCCCCAGCGAAGTCATTCCCCATCCCATTGAGCAGTTAAAGGCTCAAGAGTAACAACAAAGGGGTATGAAAAGTTGATCTTCTTGTCTTACAGAGGACCAACTCCATGGTACACTGCTTCTCCAGAGCTCCCCATGAAACAAGGCTGAAGCTAGACTTCACCTGAGTCGGTATTCTTGCTGAGATATCTTCCCTTGCCTTGTTAAGCCTCCTACATTCCCCTTCTCCTGAGAGCGGCCCCATTGCATTAACAAAAATGCCCACTAGGGCTCTGAGTCTGTAGAACCTGACCCAAAACACACGGGCTCAACACATCCAAATGATGATGCGCCTCCATAGTGACATCCTCCTTGCCCCCTACATCTCTACTGTTCTTTAGCTGGGGGGAAAGGAGATGGAGAGACAATCCGAGCTCAGAAGCGTATAGTCAGAGAGGATGCCAAGTTCAGTCTGCTGATCAAGATGGCTGGGAGCATGTCTTTCCAAACTCAAGCTTTTCCCTGAGAGGAGCAGTTTATTTCTTTGGCCTGAAACCAGGCCTCAAGGCAATTTCAGTTTTGCCAGGTTCCCAGCTCCCATCAAAGTTAATGGAGAAAAATTTTTCTTACTTCACTGTTTTATTGAATTTCACATTTGAGGTTGTCAGCACAAAATAGTCCATGAAACTTTGCATCCTTAATAAGACTATTAATTATACCTTATGTAAATGGACATTTTTGGTTCTTTTTTTTTCCATGATTCCTGAAGTTCTTGAAACATACTTGACCTATTTCTACTACTCAGTCCACCAAGGCAGACTTTGGTCACAAAATAATTAAAATAGCAATTAAGACCATTTCCTAAGTATAATATTCTAAGCAGTCCTTGGTGAATATAAGATTTTTTTCCCCCAGACATGTTAGGTTTTTAAAATAGACAACCATCAAATTAAAGGGAAAGTACAATTTTTCTCTACCCTGACTAACCACACATTTCTAAAGGAATACATTTTCTTTGTCCAAGTGAAGACACACATTTATTTATTAATTCCACATGTATTTATTCAATACCTTCCATCTGCCAGATACTGTTTTAGCCACTTAAGATACAAAGATAAGTGAAACAGACAAAATCCCTCCCTTCATGGAACTCACTTTATAATGGGGAACAGATAAGAAAATGAACACACTGATAAACATCTTATTATATCAGATACTGATAAACGAAAGGAAGAAACATTTAGCAGAATAACACCTCACCGTAATGAAGGGGATACTAATTTAGGTAAGATTATGACATAGTGTTTCTCTGATCAGATGACAACTCAGCCAAGACTTGAATGAAATGAGGAAGCAAGGCATATGGATATTTGGGGAAGAGCTTTTGGGCAGGGAGCACTTAGTGTCAAATCCCTGAGACTGAAGCATGATTGACAGGTTCAAGAAGCATCAAGGTCACCAGCAGGAGCACAGAGAGCAAGCTGAAGAGTGGGATAGGCAATGAGGCTATTGCATCTTACCAGAGGCGCTAAACAGTTTGGGCAAGTCAGTTCTTCATACCCCCTGCTATTATAGAACAATTGGCTTCCTCAAACCCCAGTTAGCAAAGGCTAACAACCCTCCCACACTTATACAACCCAAAATTTGTCTTACTAATTTTCAGTAGCACACTGGAATATGGAATTAGTCCCGGTGGAGGACTAAGCTTTAATAACAAGGAAGTGACATGATCAGGTTTACATTGTTAAAATCACTGCACCTGCTGAGTAAAAAACAGATTGAATGGAGAGCTGAAGAAGATACACCATTTAGAATGCTATTGCAGTGGTCCAGGTGAAAGGTAACGATGGTCAGAACTATCAGTGGAGGTGGTAAGAAGCAGCTGGTTTGAGAATTATAACCTGGGAGTGGTGTTGGCAGGATATGTAGGAAGGGAAGTGAGTGAAAGAGGCGTGTCCTTGGAAACCCTAAGGTTTGCTGTTGTTATTACTGGTCTTGTTCTGCTTATAAGCAAGTGTTAGAAAAATGTGGACAAATACCTCATCCTTTTCTGGTAATTTTTGTGTTTGCACATGTGTGTGTATGTGTGGCAAGAAAACCTCTATATTTGAATGTTACTTCTACCCCTGGTTTCTTAGCCTCGACACTGTTGTGCTAGGAAGCTGTTCCGTGGATCGTAGATGTTTAGCACATCCTGGCCTTTATCCCCGGAGTATATGCAAATAGTATGTTTCTTCTACTGTGACAACCAAGAATGTCTCAGGACATTCTCCGATATATCCTTTGGGGAACAAAATTGCCACCAGTTAAGAATCACTGCTCTAAGCAAAAGTGACAATGAGGCTGTGGTCCTGATTCTGCCTCTGAGTGACACCAAACTTCTCAGAGCTCTATTTCCCCCCCAATGTGTTTATCATACATATAAGTAGAATGTTGGTTAACACGGGGTGGAAACTTTATAAATTAGTTAACTAACTTTGTTTTTCTGAGGAATTAACTTCCACTGAATTTCAAGTCAATAGTCTCTCAAAAATACCTCATGAATATAACATAAAATCAGTTCTCTTTCTGGGAGTGACAGAATGCCCCCAGCAATTACAGCGAACAGGGAAACATTGCTAATAGGCATTCCTAGATTCTGAAATAGCTTCTGCAATTTCCCTATTTGCAATGGACAATTGAGGTCTTACAACCGCAGCTGCCTATGGGTGGTTTTCTGTGTACCTTATTGGGCAATTTGTTTTAATAAAGTTTAGCTTTTGGCTGACAATATTGAGTCATGGCAGGAACTGCTGGGGATTATTTGCTATACAATGCCTCTTTCTTTGTCCAATCAGAGCTGTCCACAAACAGATGAAGTTGTTGAAAGAGAAAAAATTCATAGCAACCTCTAAACTATCTTGTAAATCTCGCAAGAGTTTTGTGAAACTATTTTTTCTAAATAATGATGTGGTTTCTATTTTATTATTTTATTTTTTTGCATTTTTCCGAAATTAGAAGCGGGTAGGCACTCTGACAGACTTCTGCATCTGCCCGACCGCAATCCACCTGGCATGCCCACGGGGGGCGATGTTCTGCCCATCTGGGGCACTGCTCCGTTGTGGCCAGAGCCATTCTAGTGCCGGAGGCAGAGGCCATGGAGCCATCCTCAGCACCCAAGCCAACTTTGCTCCAATGGAGCCTTGGCTGTGGGAGGAGAAGAGAGAGATAAGAGAAGAAGGAGAGGGGGGAGGATGGAAAAGCAGATGGGCACTTCTCCTGCGTGCCCTGGCTGGGAATCGAACCCAGGACTTCCACACACCGGCCCAATGCTCAATTGCTGAGCCAACCGGCCAGGGCCTGATGTGGTTTTTCTTATCCACCCTAAAATTGGAAATTGAGGGCATTTCTAATCAAAAGGATGATACTCATTTGAATAACCTGAGGCTGACATGATGTAGGCTCACCTCTTCTAAGCAGAGCAGAGTTGGGACCAGAGCCTAGGTCTCTTCCATCTTAGGTCTTGGACTGTGCTCACCACACCTATAATGCCTATTTCTTTGCCAGATAGTGAAGAAGCAGGCCAGCACACAGATGTCTGTTTAGTTATGAAAGTTTATTTACAAAATCATGGATGAAACAAGACACCAAACCATATCACTGTATATTAGTGTTGTAAAACGGCTAAAATCTATTCTCTGAGTGTGTGTGTGTGTGTGTGTGTGTGTGTGTGTGTGTCCTCTATTTGGATGACCTATATACAGGACTTCTACTTGATAAAATCTGTGGATGCTTTTTATTAAATGAAAAAGATAAATCAATTTTCTATATTTGTCTCAGCATTCTAGCTTCACTAAACTTGGCCACTGCCAGAGCCTTTGAACAAAAGCAGAGTCAGCTGAATGTGCCAGCCCCTTTTTTTTGGCTTTTGCTGAATTCTAGATGGCCAGGGATTTCCTTCCCCATATTCAGTGGTCAATGCTGGATGCTAAATGGTAAATTGATCTGTGGCATTGATTACTTTAAATTAAGTGCGCCATATGTATAAAGTGATCCCAAGAGGACTAGATCTGATTACTTTGCTAGGGAAAACCTTGAGGTGACTCTCATTATTCTAGTGACAATAAGGCAATTAAGCTTTGGGAAGATGGCAGTGATGTGACCCACCATGTAAAAGGCCCAGGATTTATTGAGCATCTCAACTCTGAAGAGCTCTGTGGAGCAGGGTTCTACCTGGAAAAGTGGTTGAATTAGAAAACAGAATACATTTATAGCCTAAGGCAGCTCACATTCTAATTCAGTATTTCTGGAAAAGTACCTTAGAATCCAGTATGGATATTTATAGGAGGCTCTAAAATTTTAATTGGCTAGAGGAATTGCAAAGAAATTATTGTTCTCTTTATTATTTTGTTCAATACATATTTGAATATTTGTTCTCACACAGTTTAATGCTAGGCAGAAAGGAAATACAAAGGTCAAAACAACACAGGGCCTACTCTTAAGAAATGTATAAAGTCATATGGATCAGATTCCCATAGATATTTCTAACTGTACTACATAAACGTGACAGAATAAAATGAAAACCGTGATAGAAAGGTGGTCACATATTATAGAATAACAGAAGAAAGTATAATTAATTCACTTACAAACACGCTCTATAGTGAATAATATTAATTAGGATCCTTCCAACTGCAAGTAACAGAATACCTAATTAAAAGTAGCCTAGACTGCTACTGGAAATCTTGTTAAAATGCACATTCTAATTCAGTATTTCTGGGAAAGTACCCAAGATTTTGCAGTTTTAACATGTTTTAGGTTGTTTTAACAGAGGTGGTCCACTGATCACCCTTTGCCTTTTAGAGTGGCCAAACCTTTTAAAACAAGGCTATTTGTTATCACATAACAAAAGTTTGGAGGTAAGTAGTTACAGGGCTCAGGGTCTTTCCATTCTTTCTCTCCTCAACATAGTGGCTCCTGTCTTCCTCATGGTCTCAGAAAGGCTGCCACAGTTCTAGGCATCACACATAGGCATGGCAAAATGCATGACTGATAGGAGTGTTTTTTCTCTTGTGATTCTTTTTGAAAGAAAAAAAAAGGCCTTTACTAAAAAATTACTATTAACAACCTTCCCCTGTGGCTCCATTGATTAGAATCATGCCTGATGCCCATACTTCACTGCAAGGGCTTCTGGGAAAGCCACTTTTCAATCTCTATAGTGAGAAATGTGCTCTGTTGAAAAATGGTGGGAAAGAGAATGGCCATTTAGTTGGATAGCCATTGGCATCTGCCACAATGGGGATTGGATTTTGTTGGCCATGGGCAACTTGACATGCTAGTGATACTTCACAGAGTTAGCACATGGAGGGGATGATTGGAATCCATTATAATGCAGGTACTTAATGTCAGATGCCTTAATTTGCCTCATCACCATTTCCCTCTATTGTTCCATGACTTACCATCCCTCGTTCTATGGTATTGATTCAGAGCACTAACATTTCTCATGTGGAGTATCATAACAGAGTGTTAAATAATCTATCTCCATCCCTGTATTTACACCTTCCTTCTATCTTGCATACATCAGCCAGAGACTTCTGGTCTGCATATGTGACTACGATATAGCTTGCTCAAAATTCATTAATGGTTTCCTATAGCCTTCAGGATAAAATATTAACTTTATAGTATGGTCATTACATCTCATTATAATTTCCTCTCTGCTACTTATCCAGCCTCACTCCCGATATTTCTTTATAAAAGTCAAAGTCTTTGATTTAAAGAGAATAAGAGAGTAATTTTCTAGAATTGATGTTTAAATTCTATGGGTATAAAAACATCTACTTAAGAATTCCATTCAATATCTTCACAGATCACGAAGCGTAATTACTGGCATTCACTTGATTTGGAACATCTATATTTTCGAATCTGCTTCATATCTTAGATGCTTGATCATTAAGGTCATCCTCAAATATCTCAGTAAGATTTAATACTGAGGTCACTAAGGACTTTCCACTCACTGAGATACTGGAAGTCATTAGAAGTCAAAGGTTTTATTTCCTTAATATTAACTTTAGTATGCCTTTTCTTCCATGATTTATTAAGTTCTACCCAAGTCTTCAGGACTTTCTGGCTTATTGAATTTTTATTATGATATCTCTGCCCATCCTCTCACTACTTTTGTCATTCTGCTAGATGTGGGTCACAGACTGCTTACTTTTCCTTTCTACCACCACCCAAAACCACAAACATGGAGGTTTAATGACATACATTAATAAGTGCTTAGTAAATGCTCTTTCCAGTTTCTCCCTTAGACATTTATTGAGCACCTCTCATCTGGTTTGGTGGTAGAGTTGAAAATCCAACACATGGTCCCAGCCTTTAAATGATCAGACTTGAGTTCACTGTGACAATGGTAGTTTGATTATTGTTATACTGAAAGTATGTACATAGAACATTGGGAAGGGGGAGAAAATAGTCTCTAGGTCTTCCTGAAGAGTTTGGAAAGGTAAATCAGGGATAATATGGTGAGAGACACCTAAAAGGTAGGAAGAAGCTGGCTGCAAGAGGTTAAGAAGCTGGGTAGTATCTCAGCAGGAGGCACAATAATGTGATGAATTTGGGGAGACTGTGAGCATCTTACCTTGGCTGGACCCTAGGAGAAGAGGAAGAGGCAGAGAGTAGAGCTATTGAAATAGGTATACAGAAGATTATAATAAGACTGCTGGTTGTAGAACGAAGTGAAGATTTTAGTAGAAGCACTGAAGAAGTTTTAGTAAGGTATGTCACAATGACATTTAGACTAGGTCGGGGTGCCTCTGGCTTCTGTGCTGAAAAGAATGGGAGGGTGAATAGAGAGCTGGGGAAAGCGAAACATTGTAGGAAGATATTACAGTAATTGGGGTAAGAATGATAATGTTCTGAACCAAGACAGCAATGGGGTGGGAGGTTGATTATGCAGTATAGACAATTAGAGAGATATTTAGGAGGTAAACTTGGTTGTATTTAGTGGTACATAAGAAGGATAAGGATAAATATGACTTAGGGGTGAACATGTAATAAGCAATGTGAAGAATGTGAGTTCCAGTTCCCTTCATTATGGAAAGACACTCCCCCACCCCCCCACCCCCCGCTGACATTGTCATATGGCTCCTTGCATGCCGAGCTGAGTTTCAGACACACTCAATGATCTGTAAACAGAACTCAGCCCCCGGTTCCTGGTAAAGCTCACTGGCAAGTGCCTCTCGCCCCCTCACTCTTGAGGAATTGAGTACCATGGCTCATAGAGACAGAACATTAGCCACATGTGAGCACTGCACTTTCCTCTTGAGTACGATCTCTATTTTTATTGAACAACTGTCAGTAGGCCATGCAGCATTGCCAACAACACACTGAAAATAGAATGACGGCGATTAGCTCAGCAGAGATTAACACAGAAAGTAAAATTGCACTTATGTAATTCTCATCTTCCAGGCACAGAAGCCAGGCTTCCGCTGGTTTCTCTGTGTAAGTTTCAGCATTTTAACAAAAGGACGCCATTCCTGTCCACATTGGTGGGACCCAACCTCTCCGTAATTCCCTCTTCTGTGTTCTTTAAACCTTTTCTCTGAGAAGACACCAGAATGCAGAGCTGTTTCCAGCGATGACTTCCCATCGAGACCCTGCAAACAGATGAGAGATAATATTAGCTAACATCAGCACCCCTCTGGTGTTTGGCAACTCCTTGTCAGAAAACTTCAGAAAAATAATGCTTGCATTTTGGAGAATGTCAGGACAGAGAGGACATTTAAAGATGATTTGGGCCAGTCCTCTCAATTTTCAGAAGGAAACACTGAAGTTTGGGGAATTAAATGGCTTGTCCATGGCTTCTTTTGTCCCTTCAATTTGGAAAGAGAACTGAAAACCAAGCCTCCACTCCAACAGGGGCATTTCTGCAATGCCCTGGGCTTTGTACAATGAAACAGAGACAACAGGGATAGGGAAAGCTCCTGTCACATCCCTAACACCCCGGAGGGTGGAGAAAACTTCAGTACCAAAAGAAAAAATCAACCCCATAATTATATACAGGACTGACTCCAGATCAACTAGCAGAAATATTGTGCTAGCTTCTGTAAGTGCTACAGAAGGCAGAAAGGAAAGCCCATATCAGCAATTAGAGACTTCGATGTGGGTATGATGGAATGATACCACTTTCAAAAACACAAATAAAGAGAAAATAGTTAGCATGAGATGCAAAAAAAAAAAAAAAAAAGAGAGAAAAATAATAAAGAACAACTAATTGCTAAGGAGGGCCACTTTAACATCAATTGTTAATGTCATTCTACTTCCCCGAGGATAATGGAGAACTCAGGAAGAAATGAAATGCCTGAGACATAGTGGCAGTTCTGACTTATGAACCTAAGTTCTTATGTTGGGGGTGGGGGACAGTGAGACATGCAGAGGAAGAAAGAGAGAGTCTATTTGCTAGATATATTGGTCACATATACACATATACTATTTCAACCAATTCTTATAAACACCTTATGAGATGAGTACTAGCTGAGTCAAAGAGGTTTTGAAACTTCCCAAGTTTAGGCTTTCCCAAGTTTAGACCCAATTAAAAAAACTTTATTTTGAAATAGTTTTACATTCACAGAAGAATTACAAAGGTAGTACATATCATTTTCATATGCCTTTCATCCAGATTCTCCTAATTTTAACATTTTGCATCACCATGTGGATCTCATTTTAAGACAGTGGTTCTTAACCTTTTTTGAGGTACTGAACCCACCAGTTTCATATGTGCATTCACCGAACCCTTCTTTAGTGATAAATAAAATATGATTTTTTTTTCCAAATTCAAGACATAGGTATATGTTTTTTTTTACTGGTGCACAAAATGAGCCGTGCATGAACATCACCTTGCTTAAAGAACAAAACCAACAAAGTGCATGAACTCACAACAAATTATGGTATTACTTTATTCTGGCCTCTGCAGCAGAGGCTTCTCTGAACCCCTGAGACCGACTCATTGAACCCCTAGGGTTTGTTAGAATCCAGGTTAAGAACCAGTGCTTTAAGAGCTTTACTGAGACATAATACACCTATTTAAAGTGCATCTTTCAAATCAACAAAATGAAAAGAAAACCCACTGAGTAGGAGAACATATTTGCCGATACATCTAATAAACGCTTAATATCCAAAATTTATAAAACTCAACACCAAAAACACAAGCAATCCAGTTAAGCAGTGGGCAAAGGACCTGAGTAGACATTTCTCCAAAGAAGACATACAAATGACTAATAGACATATGAAAAGATGTTCAACATCACTAATCATCAAAGAGATGCAAATTAAAACCACAATGAGATATCATCTCACACCTGTCAGAATGGCAATCATCAATAAATCAACAAACAAGTGTTGGCAAGGCTTTAGAGAAAAGGGATTCCTTGTACACTGTTGGTGGAAATGCAGACTGGTGCAGCCACTGGTAAAGCAGTATGGAGTTACCTCAAAAATTATAAATGGAACTGCTTTATGGCCCAGAAATTCCTCTTTTGGGAATATATCCAAGAAAACCTGATATACCAATTTGAAAGAATACATGCACTTCTGTGTTCATTGCAGTGTTATTTACAATAGTCAAGATTTGAAAGCAGCCCAAGTGCCCATCAGTCAATGAGTGGATTAAAAAGCTGTGATATTCCATACTGGATACTACTCGGCCATAAAAAAGAAGGAAATCTTACCTTTTGAGACAAAATGGGTGGACCTGGGGAGTATTATGCTAAGTGAAATAAGCCAGTCAGAAAAAGACAAGTACCATATGATTTTATTTATGTGTGGAATTTAATGAACAAAATAAACTAATAATATAGAAACAGGCTCATAGATACAGAGAACAGATTGGCAGCTGTCAGAGGAGATAAAATTTGAGGGCTGTGTAAAAAGTGAAGGAATTAAGCAAAGGAAAGAATACTTACAAACACAGAGAAGAGTGTTGGGATTGTAGGAGAGAAAAGGGGTGGGGCAGGTGAACGAGAGTAGTGGGAGGATGGATGGTGATGGAGGGAGACTTGACTGTATTACACACCTGAAACCTGTATAATTTTATTAACCAATGTCATCCTAATATACGCAATAAAAGAACAAAAAATAAAATGTACCTTTCAATGGTTATATTAATAGATATCGGCAACTATCACTTCAGTCGATTTTAGAACATTTTGATGACCTCAAAATGAAATCCCACACCCTTTAGCTATCAATTCCCCTCCCCCTCCCCCAACCTCTCTGTTCCTAAGCAACCACTAATCTACTTTATGTTTCTGTAGCACTCCTGGACATTGAATATGAATTAGAATAATATAATATATAGTCTTTTGTAACTGAAGTTTTAAAATTATCATAGTGTTTCCAGCCATACTATAGCATATATCAGTACTTCATTCTTTTTAGTGGCCAAATAATACCCCATTGTGTGGATATAAAATATTTCATCTATCCATTTGCTAACTGATATATATATTTGAGTTGTTCCTACCTGTTGACTAATCTTGATGTTGGCCTAATCTTGTTGACCTAATCTCAATGGAATCAAGGTTTCTACCATATTGATAATAAAGCTGATTGACGATTAAAAGTTTAGATCAATAAGGACCTTGAAAGTGTCCTAATATGTCACTTCTAAATTAAATTGACTTATTTATCCTGTTGCTAATGAATGAAACTTCCCATGAGTGCAAGCCTTTAAACACATGGCAAAGGACAGTCCAAACATGTATGTCCCAGAGAGGAATGTAATGAATAATGCTCAGTTTCTCCTTTCAAACACATCAACCCTCTCCATTTGAGAACATAGTGGAGGGGGCAGAGAGATGACTTAGCTTGGGCTATCTTAGAAGCAGATCCTTGAGATGAAGGTGAGACTTCAAATAGTTTATATGAAAATTCTGGTAGAAGTCTAGGGAAGCGAGGCATGGAAAAAGAGAAAGCCAATGAAGAGCTAACATTTGAGCAAGTTAGTGCTGTGGGTACATGGGGCACAGTCACATGAGAACATCTGGGAGACAGTGTAGAACATTCCTTAGCTTCATACAAACAATTTTGTAGGGTTTCTACAATTCAATTCCTATCAGTCATTGGGGGCGGGGCAATAAGTCCCTTGGGTGGCACTTTCAGGCTACCCCTCAAGGGGCCAGGCACAGAGTAGCAAGTGCTTGTTATAGGGAACTGAAAAACAGAGAATGGCGATGCCAAGGTGATATGGTGGAGCACCAACAGCTGTAAGTGACTGGGATATCTCCCTATGAAAAGTCAGGAAGAAGAAGAGGAGGGCTTCCATCCTAATAATTAGACTTTCCAAGGGACACTGACTGTGAGTCCTGGAGGCAGTACCATAGTCCTGAGATTACCTGTCTATAAAATGAGGACTAATTCTGTGTTTCAATAAATCCTTAATAATTAGAAAAGCAATATTCCAATCTAATCATACCCCTTTCAGCTTATTGCCCCTAAAGAGATTTCTGCCCTATAGAGAAATATGTTCATATGTGATGGTGGTATGGTAGAGGGAGAATTCTATTAAAGTCATTGGGGTAGAGGAGCAAAGAATTGAAATCTCTGTCCTCATGAAGTCACCGTTCTAGTAAATCACAAATACTAGAGTACTATTTGTACATGTCAGTTCCTATTTTTATTGTCTGGAAAAATAGGATTTAATTTATGTTATTCACTGGGCTTTTTACTTCTCAAAATATAAACTTCATATCAAAACATCCCAGAGTGTTCTCTCTCAAACCTTTAATCAAACATAGTCTGAGAAACAGTTCTCAAATCTTTCTTTGTTATTGCATTAGTTGAAATTCTTTTGGTCCCAAGTGAACGAAGCCAAATTTGAACTAGTTTAAGGAAAAGGCAAATTTATTGAAAACAGAAAGTGAATAAAAAGCTGTGGGGAATACAGACACATGGCTGGCCCACCAAACAGTTGGGACCATGGGCTGAGACCCTACAGATAATCACTCTGCCTCTCACATCTGTCCTGTGTGGCAGCTTTATCACTCACACTGCTGTGTGGCTTTCTCCACATGGAAGACAGCATGCCTGCTTACATTTTGTGGCTTTAACCACCAAAGAGACTAACCCAACTCTCCCAGTTTTCTCATCTCAAATTCCTGGGGAAGAATATCTGAGTCACAGCTTGAGACAGAGTTTCTCTATTGGATCATTCAGCTTTGTAGTTACATGACATTGCCCACAGTAATTTTATGGCTGGTGGTACTAAGAGTGCACTCCGAACTGCATAGGTACTCACACTATCTGTGAATACATGGAACCCCCAAAGGCTGATTCTCACATCTTGGACATTTTTCTGGCCAGAAGCATGTATAAATGGCTACCCTGGAAGCTGGAGAAATGAACAAAACAGAACTAGAAGAGGTCATATCTTACTCAGTCCACATAAGTATGTACAAGTAGATTACTTCCAGCAAACTTATCAAGTATGTTCAAAACAAACACATTAAAATGGATTATTCACCATTTATGTGTCCAGAGAAGTAATAATATCTTTACTGCACATTTTAATGTTCTTGAGTGCTTCCAAAGTACTGTGGAACTTCAAAACATTTTCCAGTTTCATAGAATTAATTAGCTCCCCCGTGGAGAAGCGCAGGAGCAATGTTGCCATTTTGGAGATGGAATGATTGAGTTGGAAAGGCAAGAGGTGTTGAATTACCCATCTCTTCAGTAAGCATGTGTCACCACTCCATGCATGGCTCTGGGTAGATGGTGGGGGGTATAAACAGATTGCAGTAAAGTCTCTACCCTCATGGAATTTATAGTCTAGTAGGAAAGGTGAACTTGTCAATGGCTAGCTCTAATAAAAGTCAACAGAAGGCTCAGATAAGATGGATAAGCTTTAAAAGCTAGAGGAAGTTATGAGATAGAGCTGGGAAGAATGTTAAATTGCAGAGAACCATGAAAACCATAAGGAATTTGATCTTCACTATGTAGAATCATCATTAAAATGGGTGTATGAGTATACACACACATGTTTATACACTCATTTAAATGGCTAGTCCTCCAATTATTTTTTAAATAAATAATAAACCCATTTCTCCCACCCCCAACCCTTGCCTCTGGCAATCACCAATCTCTACTCTGTATGCAAGAGTTTTTTGGTTTTTTTTTTTAGATTCCACGTATGAGTGAGATCATATAATATTAGTCCTTGTCTGACTTATTTTAGTTAGCATGTGCCCTTGAAGTCCATTTATGTTGTCACAGATAGCAGACTTTACTTCTTTTTTATGGCTGGATAAGATTCTTGTGTATGTGTGTCTCATATTTATCTATTCAACCATCAATGAACATTTAGTTTTTCAGGTCTTGGCTATTGAAATTATGCTACAATGAACATATATCATTATACATAAGAATTTCATTTCTTTTGGATAAATATCCAAAAGTGGAATTGCTGGATCATATAGTAGTAGGTCTATTTTTAATTTTTTGAGAAACCTCCATACTGGTTTCCAGAGTGGCTCCACCAATTTACATTCCCAGCTAGTCCTCCCATTCTTTATGACAAGATCTCAACAAATTAAAGAAAAATTGATCCACTTGCCTAAATCATTCAAATGATGAGCTAGTGCCCTAGTTTACATTGCCCTGTGAGTTCTGGATTAAAACTTATAATAGTGAGTGAAGACTGAATTGTTTGTATCATGAGCAACCGTTAACTGTTCAGGTTTTCAAAACCCAGGGAAGGTTTGATTTTGACTGGGACTCTCTTTATGAACCTGACTGCCATGAAGTGAGGAAATCCACGAGAAGCTCAGGAGATGGGCATGGAGAAGCCGGTGTAGAGGGAAAAGTGAGGACACTAGCCCGCAGCTCCTGTTGAATACCTATAGCCTACTCAGTCTGCAAGGCATGTGAGTGAGCCATTTGGGAAGCTAATCCTCCAGGTCTGAGTTCAGTGGCTCTATGCTGACCCTGAGTGGGCCAGAAGTGAGCCATCCTCCCTGAGGCTTGTCCAAATTCCAGAGTCAGGCTAATAAAATATGGTTGTTATTTTAAGCCAAGAAGTTCTAGGGTAGTTTGTTATTAAGAACACGTAACTGGAACAGCTACCACAAAGAATCCATGACAGTACCACCTTTTTGCCTTGATTCCATGCATTCATTAGATGGCAAGGTTTTAGAAACCCACCAGTCTTCATATTTCAGAAACATAACTCAGGAGCTCGGAGAAGGGCATTTCCATTTCTCTATAGAGTTTTAAAGAAAGAATACAATGCAAAATTCAAGGGGTTACCTTATTATGTGAATTATTTTCACATATTAATTGTAAAATAATGCTCTATTTCTAAAAAAGTTTAAATTAAAAAATGGAAAATAAAATGGTTAAACTAAAAATACCAATAAATGGTATTTGCCTCTATATATCTGTAACAGTTGTAATATACACAGACAAGGTTTACAAACTCTCCAACCCTGACCCAGAGGGCCACTACTGTATAAGTGAAGGTCATTGAATCTCATGACCCTTCAACACTAGGCTTTCTTCTCTAATTCACTAATCAAAAGTCACAAACATAGCTTCTGATACCTCCTCTCTCCTCTTTTTTCTTCATTGGTTATCAAGACAAAGCAGGGCAGCAACCAATTAGCATTTTATATGAAATAGTGTATTTTGCTGAGCTGGACTTGACTCCTGGTTGCTACAAAACAAATCCAAGTTTATATCAGAGAAGACAAACTCCATGCTCTGTCATTTATTCTTTTTATAGCATGGGTGACACTAATAGTCCGCACGTCTTGTTGATGATCATGTGAACCAACTAAAGCAGAAAACATCTAAGTCTACAGATTTTCTGTGTCAATTGTCAGAATTTTTTTAAATAAAAAGAACACTAAATTGAAAACAAATTCCACTGCTTTTGATTACTGTACAGATTTCAGTATTAACAGCCATTAACACTATTAATACTAGAGTGTGTATTATTCTAAACATGAGTCTAAATACATACATATGTAACAAAAATGCACTGTGCCATAAACTCACCCATATACATTTAATGATTGCCAAGAGGAACCCAAAACGTATTTAGACTTTACTACGTATTCGGTACTATACTTCATAAACACTATTTCATTTAAAGCTCAGCGATACTCTGAGATGAATATCAACCCAGTTATATAGTTGAGGTCTTGAAGGTCAAGATCACAGCTAACAAGTAGAAATGTCTGACTCCAAACCTAGATATGTCAACTTCAGATTTTAATTTTTACTATTCTATTTCTCATTTTATGCACCTGAAGTCTTTAAACTAAAATTATATTATAACCATCATTCATGACATTTATTTATTTACTTATAATTATAGCTCAATATCTGACTAGTATTCTATTTACACTTTTTCAAAATATTTTATCATTCCTCTTTTGTTAGACATTTGTTTGGCTTTTTAATTTTCTATCAGTATGAACAACACTCTAACGAATATCCTTGCAGATAAATCTTGTTGTACATCCTTAATTATTTCCTGAAGGTGAATTTCTAGAAGTTGAGTTGCTGGGAGAATGGCATACAAAATATTTATGTTTTCAATACTAATGTCAAATTTCCCTTAAGAGAACTTATACCAAATTACATGCCTACCATCCAAATGTATATATACCTGGGTCCTAAAATCTCATTTAGAAAAGCAAAACAAAACATAGTAAACAAAACTTCAAACCACAACTTGCTAATCATAGTATCATCTTAGAAATAGAAGATATCTTAGCAGTAATTTCCCCCCCCCCCCAATCTATACATTATAAACCCTTTCATAGTGCATCCCTGATCTAGGGTATAGAAAGTTCTAGAGACAGGAAAAAATAAGTGATTTTAAGTAGCCCTAAACTACAAAATACTTTAAAAAAATTCTCAGCAATGCAAAATACTGCCCAAACTGTCCTAAAATTCATCCTGAATAAGAGAGTGTCACTAGAAATGAGGAAACCTTGGCCGGCTTTTAACACACTTGACACAGGTCACAAAATGATAAAGATTTTTTTGGTCATTCTCCACCTGAAATGGGTTAGCTCTAGATGTTGGCAGCTGAGTCCATATCTCTTGCTCTACGTAGCTGAGAAGCAGCCACGTTTCCTTTGCCTCTGGGAATTCAGCAAACAGAGATGGGGTGGTCAGTGGGAGCCTAGAAACAAAAATAAAATAGATCGTTTCACATTTCTAGGTCAAAGGGGCTGTGAGTATTACTATATGGGTCCTATACTTCCCCCAGACTGGTAAACATTATATCACCAAGTCCCTTTATTTCTAAAGACACAGGGATTTAACTGCATTTAAAGGAGAAATTGACCTTCAACTGGTCAAGATTTTCTGGAATAACTATTAGATAAAAAAAAAAAACAATGCTGGATGTTGCAGTGGAAACAAAAAATAATAATTCAGGTGAGTGAGGCAATACAAATCTCTTTTTAAAATCTATAGCTACGTAAGTTCTGCAAGTGATTGGCAAATACAACCATGACAGCAAGGACGTTAAGGTTAAGTGGCCTGGGGTAAGGAGTGAGGTGTGGGGTGAGAAAGGGCCATAGAAAAAGGTGGTATTTGTAATGGCTAGGACGGACAGTTCTTTGGCCCCAATTTTGTGTGTGTGTGTTTGTTTTGGTATAGATCTGATAAGTAATTTAAATCATGAAATAAGAACATTATGCCCTAGCTGGGTAGTTCAGTTAGAGCATCCTCCTCGGTTACCCCAACATTGTGGGTTGATCCCCACTCAGGTCCCATACAATAATCAACCAATGAATGCATAGAAAAAGTAGACAACGAATCGATCTCTCTCTCTCTCCCTTCCTCTCTCCCTAAAAATCAACAAGTAAAAAATTAAAAAAAAATTTTTTTTTAAGAACATTACTAATAATTTCCTTTAATCTGAAAACACACACTTTCCTAAAGGGCATGGAGACTCCATTTCAGCTGCACATTTACAGTTACCCCAGGAAGGTGAGGAAACATTGAATTCTTCTAACACCTTCATCTACTTTGGGAAACTGGACTGGTTGGGATTGGGGATCAGGGACCAAGACTCAACCCCAACATTCTAGGCTTCAGAAACTGCTGGGGGTCGTTCTGAGAACTGACCCCGGAGCCTTCACCTTCCTCATCCCTCCCCTCAAATAACCCAGGGCAGTACTTGGCACCCGGTCGACAATCATTTGTCAAATAGATTTTAGCCATTCTCCTTTTTCCCCCTTAGAGGACAACCAACCCATCACCACCTTCTGCTTCTCTGCCAGCTTAATTTAGCTCTGATCTCAGTAGTTAGGAAAACAGGAGAAAGAATGGGGCCATAGCATCCTGAGAGTGGAGCTGTGCAAGAGGGTGTGAGGAAGGCAGGCGAGGGCGGCAGCGGGTGCTAAGGCTCCCCCCCCAGCTCTCCTGCCGCCGCAATCGCTCAGCCCCCGCCCTCTCTCTCCGCTCCGGACCCCCACCCGGGAGGTGAGAGGGCAGCGCCCGCGAGGCTGTGGCAGGGCTCTGTCACATTCATTCCCTGCGCTTTTCCAGTGCCCAGCCTCCTCGTCACTCCTCCCTCCTCCCCAGCCCAGGTTTAGAGGCGATTTCCTTGTAGTGACTGAGCCGTTTGCATCTGGACGAGCGGCGCTTCGCCTCTCTCCCGTCTTTGTCTCCTCCTCCTGCGAGGCTCCCGGGCCCGGCGCAGGGTCTGCAGCGGCCGCCGCAGCAGCTGGAGCCCAGCCGTGCCCTGCACTGCCGCCCGGGGCCGCTCGGGCGCTCGCTGGAGGCGCGGGAGGACGCCAGCGGAGCCACGCACCGCCAGCCCGCCCGCCTGCGTCCCGCGCTCCAGCCTCCGCGCACCAACACCGCCGCCGCGGCGGGGGAACCAGCCCGCCTGGCCCGGGGTGGGCAGCCCGGCTAGCAGCCGGCTGCGGAGAGCTGCCGCTGCAGCTCTGACAGCGCCCACACCACGAGGCACGAGCACCCAACCGCCTCCCTGAGCCACGAGAATGGAGCAGCCACCCCAACCCGCGACTGGCGCAAGGTAAGGTGCGGCCGCCTGTTGCTTTTTGCAAAGCGCGGTACCGTCCTTCCGCCCGGGTGCCTAAGCCGTTCCTCCGGGAATAACTAGAGAACTAGAACACCACTTTCAAGCCTTGTCCAAAACCTCTGCTTCCCTTGCGAGGGGAGTCGACCCTGTTTGCTCGCGTGCAGCCGGCTGCCACGCAATAGTCTGCAAACTTTTGTGCACCCCCTCTCTGCGCGGTGCTCACCCCGTGCAGTGCAAGTTGCATGTCTACTTCTCGCGTGCGCCCTTCCCCCAGCACCCCTCTTGCCTCATATATCTATCCATTTCTGTCTGTGTTCTTGTCAGTCGACTTTTCACTCCCTGCAGCTCCCGCTAGAGAGGCGAGGGTTTGGGACCTAGCAGTGCTCATCCTGCCTGTAGGGGCAGTTTAGGAGCCGTGATGGTGGAGTAGGAGAGGTGGGAAGTGGGGGAAGTCTGCGGCCACTCTGGGGCTCTGTCCTGCGCGGCGGGAGTCGGTCTGTCCATGCATATGCCACCCCCAACTCGGTAATGAAACCCTTGGAGGGGTTTGCGGCTGTGCGCCCTAGGACCGGCAGGTGCAGATCCGGGTGGGTGAAGTAAGTGGTTTGGGGATGGAAAGGTTGCTGGTGAGGGTAGGGAAGAAGCTGAGTGTCGCGGGTAGATTGAGGGGGGACCAAAAGGCTCTGCTAACGTGGGCAAGGGGCCAGTCCCGAGCAGGCATCTGTTAGGGAGGAAAAGGGATTTGAATCCGGAGGGTGCGGGCTCTGGTGTGTAAATACAGCTGGGGGAGGCGCAGAGAGAGGAAATGGAGCCCTGGAATGCTGGGGCCCCACGGACCTTGGGAAGGTAGCCTTCTTTCGGGTGACTGGAATGGGTGCTACTACCCCGGTCCAGGATGAACAAACCTCCCGGCGAGATTCTGAATGCGTTGGTGTCTTGGGCGGTGACTGAGTGGTTTAGATCATGGGCCAGAGATGCTTTTTCTGGCTCCAAGAGGACCTTAGTCTCCTCCTTTTTCAGGCACCGGCTTCTACACCATTCTATCTCCTCAGCCCAGTCCGTCGACCCACGCCCACCTTCCCTGAGGGATTTTCTGGAGTTAAGGACTTCTCCATAGCCCTAGGGTGGGAAGGGGATTCCTACCCCCAGGGGAGACGGATATGCGGGATATGGGTACAGTCCCCAGCTCCAGAGGAGTAGGCAGGGGTCCAAACGGGTTGGCGGAGAGTGCAGGGGCGGAGGCTGCAGTGGGAGCCACCTCCTCCCCCCCTCCGCAAATCGCACCTGGGCGGAGCGAAGGAGTGGGGGAGCCCCGTGCAGCTCGCGAGCGCAGAGCTGCGGAGCGTGCAGGGCGTGCAGGGCGCTGGTGTGTGGGCATTGGGTGAGGGAAGACCCCGCAGACCTAGTGCTGAGGTGGGCTGTCCACTTTGCAGCCCCTAGGTAGGTCCTTCTGGTTGTTCCAGACGCCGGAAGGCGAGGCTCTGTGCTGCTTTCCACCCCAGCAATATGGGATGGAAGAGCATTTGCGGGAGGGGGCCTAGACTGCTGTTGCATAAAAGGGGGGGCAGTATCCCCGGGTCCCAGTTATCCTGATAGGGAACACACTGGGCTGCGAAAGGCCTGGACGCACCCCATTTAACCCTTTTCTCTTTGAGTTGGTGCACGCCCCTCTGCAAGCGGCGCTTTGGCAGAGTCCCGTTTTCGGTTCCTTCTGTACCTACAGGAGAATTTGGAGGTTACATGGACCTGGTGCCATGTAAAACCCTCTGTTTCTCCCTTTTCAAACCTCACACGTGCAGGCATTTAGGACCACATCCGTCTCCGCGATTGCCCTGCAGAGGTCTCCTGCTCTCCTGTACCAGCTGGGAGAAAGCACAGCCCAACGCAGTCCCCTTTTGGCGGGGGGGTGGGGGGGCACGCCCTGGCCAAACCCTACCAGAAGAGTAGTCGACTCCCAAAGGCTCCGGGGAGGAGTCCCGAGGTGGCTCCTCCCATCCCGGGACACCCCTGGAGCAGCGAGTTCCCTGTCACCTCTAGGCAAGCTTCAGAGCCCCAAGGAGCGGGAACGGGGATTCCCTCCACACGGGCTCCCGGCTCAGGGCTCCGGGTGCGGTTCCTGGGCACAAAGGCCACACCCTCCCAGGCTAGGCATCGGGGACAGAGCCTTGGCTTCTTCTGAATCACCTGGATACCCGAGGTAGGACCCCAGAAGTGAGTTCCTCACTCTGCAAGATTTAGCTTCTGATGCCCCAGGGTCCGTTCCCTCCCCCTGTCCCCACCCCACGCCACCCCCACCTTCACCTGCAACCCAGATGCTTATCAGCTGGATTTGTGCTCAGATCACTTTTCTTTCTGTGTAGAAACAGGTTGGGACAGGTCCTTTGAGAACTATTGAAGGAAGACCTTAAATCCACACCAAGGTGGTTTTCTCAGATGGCTGAACTATTATGGGGAGTCAGGTGGTAATAATAACCCATGCTTGCATTTATTGAGCGCTTACTCTGTGCTGAGCATTATTCTAGATATTGCATGTGTGTCGTTTTAGTTTGAATCCTCACAACAGCCCTGAAAGATAAAGTTATTTTTCCCATTTTGTTGGTGTGATAACTAAGCCATGGAGAAATTATTTGCTCATACTCACCCAACCAGTAAGTGGTGGGGCTGGTTCCTCTTGTGAGTTGGGAACCCGGGGTGTGGGCTACACTCCCTGCCCTATTGGGTACTATAGACCCTTCCATAGCAAGTGTGGGTGAGGTCTCCAGCTCATTACTCCAAACCCAGGGGGCATACTGTAAGTGCCAGCCCTGGCCTGTGAGCCCCTGTGACTGGGGAACTAGGAGACTGATGGTACATCTCACCCCCTTCAGTGTCTGTTGGGGTGCATCTTGGTAGAATGGGATCCTAGTACTGGAAGCAGATTTAGGGCTGCTGACATTGAGCTTCTTTACTAGACCTTCTGGTAGACATTGCCCTTTGAAACGTGAGGAGAAATGGAAAGAGGAATCCCAATGTGAGGAGAGATTTGCTCTCTGGTCACAAACTGCAGCCACTGTATTCTGCAAATGAGTTTCTTTCTAAGTGAAGGAATCACAGAGCATTAGAGCTAAAGGGATCTCAGCTGTCCCCGCTCCCAATCCAGGCGCAGGGAGGAGACTCAGTGATGGGGGCAAGGCACTCAGTGTGTTTATAGCGTAACTGGTACTGGAGCCACTGTCTTCTGACCCTGGTCAACATCAACTGTGTTTGTGCATAAATACACTACGTTCACTGCAGCTGTTTCTCAGCATCTTAAATTTAATTAGGAAAAGTGTTTGTTAAAAAATAGATCATTTTGCTGATTTTTCACAAATGCCTCAATCAGCCTAACCAGAAAAACCTACCATTCTTATAACGGACAAACTACCACAAATTGCCTGTTTTGCAAAAGACTGCAGCAGAATATTTATAAGTCTCCAAATCAGCAAAAATCAATTAAGCACCTAACCTTTTCAGATGATCCTAAATAAAAATTAAATGGATTGTCAACCATTATTACCAAAGTCCTTCTGTCAGGTTGAATATATCTGTCCTGCTCCACTCCAAATTATTGTTGAAAATAAGAGAAAATGTAGTACATCAAAGGGAAAAATCCTTTTGAATTCAATGAAATGATCTGTTATTATTTCTTCTGGATTTCTGACCCTTGCATTAAACTTTAGGCTGATGTGAATCTGTAGCAAAAGATACTTGTGACTCAGGAAGGGGAAAAATAGTTCTTTGCCACGTTCTCACCCATGGAGCCCATTTGTAAAGGGGACTTTCTGCAGCTTAGGGTTCCCGTATACCGCTAGCATTCTTGTAGAACCCAAATCCGGTTTCTAAGAACATCCCATGCCTTTTCTATGTAGCTACATTACCAAGATGTCCTCCACCTGGAGACATGCCAACAGTCAGTCAGCTGGAGTCAACAGAAAAGCCGGTTTCTCAGAATCACCTGGTGGGGGTTAAGAATTACAGGCCGATAGTGGACACTGGTGCATTTGTGTTACCTGGAGCAGGACTTTCATCCCTGATGCTGTGACAAGCCGGGGAAGAGACTCACCAGTCACTAGGGATGGAGGAGGAAAAGGTGAGGGAGAGGGAACAGTGCTGTCGAAGAGGAAGAGGCGTGGGGTCAGGGAGATGGGCATGGCCGATCAGGGCTTTGGTGTGACAGAAGTGGCCATGGACAGCTGCACTGGGGGTGCTCTCTCCCTCTCCCTCCTTTCCACCACCTTAGTCTGCCATCTGCGTTGGGTTGGCTGAACTGAATCCCAGCACCCTGTTGTTTCAGGGAAGCATTCACTCTAGAGAACTCACTAGAGATGAACATTGTTTTTACACAAGTAGGGGAAAATATGCACAGCTGCCCCACTCTTCAAGAAGAACCATTCAACATCAGATCATCCCAGAAGGGTAACCTTCAGAAGGTAGAGATACCGCGTTAGTTGGATCACAGTGGTGGTAGAGAAATAAAAGATGTAACATTGAAGTCAGGTACGGCAAAAGCTAAAAGAAATGTTCTGTCACAGCAAGAAAATATTTTTGCACCCAGGCATGCATCCTGGCTCACAATTTCTAGCTTTTTCAGGGGTGAGATGAAGTTAGCTGTAGCCTCAACCTGTTTATAGGGCCCACATCCCCTCTACTTATTTAAATCCTGAGTGTTGTACCATTAAAGGGTCCACACAACACTTCTGCTGCCACAATTCTTTGGGAGAATATTTACCTTCAATTATATATATGTAATATTATGTATATATATATATATATATGTATATGAGTTTATTGACTATTATAACAATTACTATTAGCAACATGCTCTGGGAAAAAGGTTATGAATAAAAGAAAACTTTTTTTGTACAGAACACAATAAGTATGTATGCAATACATATTATGAATTAAAATTCTCAGTTTTGGTTAGATATTTAAAAATGAAAAAAAATATCAAGAACCAGAACATCTGAACTCGACCTATTTTTAATAACAACAACCAGAAAAAAGCCAATAATAAGGTTCTGTGGAATTTGAAGATGTTAACAAAAAAAATAAAAAGATGACTAAGTAGAACCTGAGAGGCTTTACCCTCATATATTTTATTTTAATTAAACATATAATGTCTTTATATTTATATTTGAATAACATAAGATAGTTAAATTTAGTATTTTATCTGTAGATTGGCACTTTGTTCTGCAAGCTTTAGTCTGCAAGTGTTGAGAAGCAGAATGGAAGCTCTTATATTTAACATACTAGTAACAGCTATATACACTTTAAAAAAACTTACTGAATTAAACATCACAACACAACACATGAAATACTACTTTATTATGAGAATGACATCTGCAATCTTTTCAATAGCTTAAAGGCTTGGAAAATACTATTTCCCCAAAGGGAAAAAGTTAACAATAAGAGCCCTATAATTCATTTAATACAAATAATTGAATACATCTTTTTTTAAAAAACACACTGATGCATTTTTTCTTTAAGAGGATAAATGATGCCTGACCAGGTGGTGGTGCAGTGGATAGAGCATTGGAGTGGGATGCAGAAGACCCAGGTTCGAGACCCCAAGCTCGCCAGCTTGAGCATGGGCCATTCTGGCTTGAGCAAAAGCCCGCCAGCTTGGACCCAAGGTCGCTGGCTCCAGCAAGGGGTTGCTTACTCTGCTGAAGGCCCGCAGTCAAGGCGCATGTGAGAAAGCAATTAATGAACAACTATGGTGTCGCAAGGGCAACAAAAAACTAATGAGTGATGCTTCTCACCTCTCTCCGTTCCTGTCTGTCTGTCCCTAACTATCCCTCTCTCTGACTCTCTAAAAAAAAGAGGGTAAATGGACAGATCAATAAAATTTATAAATTTATGTTTTCATTTTATCCTAAGCTCTCTGAGCTGCTTTTTAGGTTAACAGTATAGTCCAGTGGTCCGCAAACTCATTAGTCAACAGAGCCAAATATCAATATGACGATTGCAATTTCTTTAGAGAGCCAAATTTTTTAAACTTAAACTGTATAGGTAGGCACATTGTTATTAACTTAATTAGGGTACTCCTAAGCTGGCCTTTGCGCCCGCATGTGGTATTTTGTGGAAGAACCACACTCAAGGCGCCAAAGAGCCGCATGTGGCTTGCGAGCCGCAGTTTGCCGACCACTGGTATAGTCTAATGCAAGTGTCATTACTTTTCAGTTTTTATAAAAGGCTTGTGCCTTTAATTATAAATAAAATGGAAACAAATATAAAAAATAAAATATCGTGAGTCATTCTCACATATGGAGAAACACTCGATAAATCTAAGTATTTTTCAAATAAAGATTGGCTTATTTTTTCTCCCTCCCTCCCTCCCTCCCTCCCTCCCTCCCTCCCTCCCTCCCTTCCTCCCTTCCTTCTTTTCTTAGGTGATTGATAGAATTTTCAGTCTGCATGTAAGTCTGGCTGGGAGAGATGGCTGGTTCAGGACAAATATTTCCCCTAGTAAGGGCAGGGAGAAGGTACTTATATTTGCCCAAAGCTAAAACGCAAAGGTCATGTAGTCACACTGGCTTTTTCTCTAGTCTTCTAACCCCAGTTCTGCATTAGTTTATAAAAAGAATCCTTGTAGAGGCTTGCTACGGAGGGCTCTCCTCTTTGCAGTGACTAAGCAATATACTTTCCTTTTAGTAGACTGAGAATTTATGCCCTGAGAAGAATCCTGGCCCAGTCTGCTGACCATCCCCACATGTCTGGTCATCAGGCATTATCAAGAAGAAATGTTTTCCATCCTTTCTACAAATGCTATTCAAAGTTGAGTTTCCAAAGCTATGTGACCAACTGCCATGCAGTGTTCCATAGGTGTTTATTTGGGTGGTTGGTCTGTTTCTTAGTTATTTCTCAAAAACACTTTCTAGAGACAAAATTAATCCCCTTCCCTGATGGAAGGGATAGTATAGATTCTTGGTGCTCAAAGTATCTGCTATAAAACTCATGAGACAGGGGTGGCTGATAGCCAGCCATGTCATGAGGATCCAGAGAAGCAACAGAGAAGCAGCTGGAGGTGAGAGTTAGGAAAAAGGGGGAGGGGTTAAGAGAGGCGGGCCATCAGGGAAAACAAACCACCCAGAGGAAGAGAACCCAGCAATTAGCCTAGGAAGATGAAGAGACATCTGAGAGAAAGCTGAAGCTAAAGGATAAGAAAAAGAAAGGCATAAAAATAAAAGAAGATAAAGAAAGCTAATAGGAGTGATAAATAAGAAAAGGTATATAAGGAAAAATAACATACTTAAATAATGTCTCATGTTCTAGATGACTCAAAGGCTGGCTAGCTCCTCAGCTAAAGGACGCAGTCTCTTTCTTCTAGTCCCCTGTCCCTTGTTGATGTGGCTTCTCAACCACCAGGTCAAGGGCTTTTAGTCCTATTAATGTCTTGGTGCCCTTTGGTCGTGTGACAAGCTTAGGGACTCCAGAATGATGTGTTTAAAAACAAAATATAATATATATGATTATAGTTCAAATTTTATTGAAATAGTGATATATATATATGTATATATATATATGTATATATATATATGTATATATATATATATGTATATATATATATATATACATATATATATATATATACATATATATAACATTGTGGCCTACCTATGTCTTTATAACAAGATCTAATGGCTGCCATTATTTTGAAGGCAGGATGATCATAAAGGCTGCTATGAGATTCCTGCAGCCATACTAGTAACAGCTATATATGCTTTGGTTTATGTTGTCCTGGTAGGAAAATAATTGATTTATGTTGTTGACAGAATCATCAGTACTGCTATGGCATTTGAGGTTTGTGGCCTAAACTCATAATAAAAATGAAATGCTAAATTGTCGCTCAGTGTTAGCAACAGATTTGGGACCGTTTTCCATTTGAGTTCATGGATCCCTTGAATCCTATTGATGGATGCCTTGGAGGTCTGTGACCCTAAGGACCCGGGCTAAGGTGATTGTATAATGTACTGTCTACAATGGGAGTACTTTTGAGAATGAAAGGGATCTTTCTTATTACCCTGGGACAGCAGGTGTGAATTGGGATGGAAATATTCCTGGGAATATTTTAACATAGGTCCTTGTAGTAGCTTGTTGCTCTCGGATAGATCTTTCTCCCGACCAGTTTTCACTTCTCTGGCCCAAAGAAATAGTTTTCTCGAATTATGGTGTGGATACTGATACCAGAGGTGAAGAATAGCTTTAGCTGACAAGGGGGTCAGATGTCAGAGCCACAGCCAGGCTGTGGGCTTCCTTCGTAAGAACTGGAAAATGGGCCACATCAGAACAGAAGGCTCTGGCCTCTGGCTGGGTGAACACTGGCCTGTATTTCAGTTTCCAGTGGCCCCTCCTCCCCCTTTGGCCAGATGCCCTGTAGCCTTGTCCAATTATACCTGAAGTGAGTTTGAATTATCAAACTACACTGCATTTCAGCCAAAAGTTTTAACTTCCCCTCGAATAATCTATCTGTTCAAAGTAGAGCTGCCACAGTGGCTTTTAAAGGTTTACTTCCTCTCCCTGACCATTTCCTAGTTATCAGGAAATGGCTTCGGTATAGGCAGATGGATGGAAAGGCAGGGGAAAAGGCCAGGATCGAGAAAATTCTTGAACTGGACAATACATCCTTTAGTGATCGTGAGGGTACTGGGGCCATGCAGTGTTTTGTAAACAGATGGCTCATACTGTCTTTTGTTGGTGGAGGATGACAGGATGTCCCTGCTCCCGGATATCACCATGTTTCTGTCTGTTCTGATTGGTGAAGTGGAACCTGCTTAGCACAAGAAAAAAAATTCTTTTAAGAAAGCCTTTGACTTTGCAGAGGAAAGGCAACATCTCAGAAAACACGGTCTTTATGTACATCTAGAGTATTTAGAAACCAGGTGACCCGGTTCTAATTCCAGCTTTGGTTCTCACCAGCTTGGTGGTGTGGGGCTGGTTGACTGCCCTCTACTCCACTTCCCCAGGAAGAAGATGATTGGAAGCTCAATGGTTCCTAAAACCCATTCCAGCTCTATGGTCTATAATGTCAAAGATGCGTCTGGCATGGCTTTATTTATACTCTGCTTAAGCTGGTTCCGACCCACTTCTTTGCTTAGGCTTCCCAGCCCTTGGATGCCAAAGATCCTACAGTGGTGGGTGGACACTGCCATCCTGAAGCATGTCTACAATGTGACACCTGGAGCATTTCTGGGATGGAGTAGGGAATGGGAGGGGAAAATACCTGACAGTCAAAGGGACAGTAGGAAGGAAACGGAACCTTGCAGCAATACTTGTTACTCCTTAAAGAGATAGGAGAGATAGTAGGGGATTCTGAAATACTGACTGTGTGTTCATCTCTATAACCATAAACCATGCCACTCCCTGTTCACAGCTTATAAATTACCTCTGTTTTGCTTAGAAGAGGATTCCATCCTTATTATAGTTTAATAGGGCCTTTATCACCCGGTCCAGCCTGTCACTTCCTCTGTCATTTTCCTTGGCATATACTACGCCCTCATGTGGTAAAGCTGGGGTAGTACCTGTTAGTCCAGGCAATTGTTCATGTCTTCTCTCCAATGCTGCATTTGGTGATATCATGATGGTAGCTTGAAAGCAGGAATGGTAAGAATACTTACAGCGCAGAAACCGTCAGACACCGCAAAGAGGTGCTTCCCCTCTATCCCGCCCCGAGAGTCTGTTGTTAACGTTAACCAACACAGAGCACTGCCCCTTCCTTACCAAAAGAGTTGAAGTGTCTATAGTGGAAAGGGCTCCTTCACATCTCTGTCTGTCTGGTTTGCCATTCCCTATTCCTGACAGTTTATCTGTCCCTCCCTCCTTTTTTCTCTCTCTCCCTTCTTCTCTCCCTCCCTTCCATCTAACCATCCATCCACCAACCATCTACCCATCTATCCAGAGAGAGCCAGACTCAGTTCTAATTTCTCCTCTGCCATTTAATAGCTGAGTGAGGGACTCTGGGAAAGTTTCCCAACCTTTAACAGGCCCCAGTTTTCGCAATGTAAAATGGGTATGTTACTAGGTAACTGTGAGGCTTAAATGAGTTAATAAGTGTAAGGTGCTTTGAACAGTGTCTGGCACATGAAAAATACTATTTCAGTCTTTGTTTTTAGGAATTATCACAATATTATCGATTGCTTACCTTGTGCCCAGCATTGAATATGCACACATGATGTGGAAGGAGATTCAATAAAACAAGCACCAGGAAATGTTCAAGAGCCTCAGATAAAGCCTGGTTAGTTTTCCCCGAGATATCAGAATTGACTTCAGGGAGCCCAGATGTTTGAACTGAATCCTGGAGGACTGATCACATAGACCCACCAAGCTGTCAAGACAGATAGAGACATCCCAAGAGAGGGAAGTCATCTGAGCACAGGCATGGAAGAGGGAACAGCATGGCCTATTAGAGTTCTGTGTAGCTGAGTGTGAGCTCATAGAGGGAGAGGGAGGAGGTCTTTGATCGTATTTGGGTTATTACTGATCTGTGGGGAAGTGAGCTACAGTGCCCTCTCTTTTTGTTGCCATACCAGTACAGGTCAGACCGTGGGGTTTTCCAAAATAAAATCAGAAATGCCAGGTTTTCATATGAAAGCTCCTGATGTTTAATGGTAGAAGTAATTCAATTAAAAACAAAACACTTGCACAGATTCTGTTCAGCCTCCTGCAGAGAGTGGAGTACCAGGTCCCCAAGCTTGTATAAAAATAAGACCTACAATTGGAATTCCTGTTTTTGAATATAATTCTGCCATTAGCTGCATGGCCACAAGTGAGGGTCCCTTAAGCTCTCTGAGTTCTGGTTTTCTGCCTGATGGTTACCATATTTCTTATTCTATACACCTTGCTCTGAGGAACCTTTGGACTATGAAACCTTGCAAAGAACCAGAAATGCATTAGAATTATCAACAGACCCTACATGCTGTGACAGCCATGCACACAGTAAAGCCCTAAGCCTTATGTGAGTCACACAGAGATACCCGAATGTGCTCACCTGCCTTTTCAATTTTAACAATAGATGGAGGAAGAGAAGTGTAGGAGTGGTTTTCCCCCTTCCTTCTGTTAAAAACATCAGAAGGAGCTTGACGTTCCATTTTGGAAGTCTGTATGTCAGAGATCCAGTGAAGAGTTATTGATTGCTTCAGCATGGGTCCCGGATGACGGGGAAAGGGGCACGCAGCCTCTGTGCGCTGTGTGCTGATTGCTCCTTGGGGGGCAGAGAGGACCCTCTGAGAAGTAGTCAGCCCAACTAGGTGTTAGTCTAGGTCACGTCCAGATCTGCATCTGCATTTGTATAATTTTCCTACTTTTGATCTCTTTCCATTCTGGACCGGTTTTGATCGTGCAGGCTTTTAAGGAAATTGATCAAATCTTAGCAGAGTTGAATTATTTCTAGTTGAGGGGCTGAGTTTGGTGCATGTTGGCTTTCACACAGCAGAGAGGAGGCTATGTGTCCAGCCTATTTCATCAGGCCTGGTTTAAAAGCACTGTGTAACATTAGCTTTGCAAAAATCAAATAAACAAAAAAATAACCCAGGCTTATCACAATACAGTATATTGAATCTTGGTGTTATTCGGATTCTGTGCTATCTTTATGTATTTTGTTGTATTGCCTGATTGAACTTGATCCTGAGAAGTTTCAAAGATACAGTCAGGCCTTGAAGTAAGGACAGCACATCAGTTATGGATTTGGGCTCCGCTGCAGAGATTTTACCACCTCTGCCTCAGAAGCTGATCTGAGACTCAGAGTCTAGTTCATTCTTTCCCAAGCCCCGAGCCACCTGGGCCCACAGTACTGAGGTGTCAGATGTTGCTGTCGCTCTCATTCCCTATAGCTGTCTGGTGTCCTGTCCCCCTTATCTGCTACAGGAGCTCCTGGCCACCTTTTGAAACACATCTTTGCCCAAAGATGTGCTTGTTTCTATGCCACTGTACCTGATGTTCACCACCAGCCTGGCACATAGAAGTCACTCAAGAGCTACTTGTTAAATGAATGAATGAACCCTAATGAATGGAGTGAAAACATCCAGTTTATAAACAAACATTTGGAAAACAGTTGGAATTCATTCAACTGTTGGGGATTTTCTGAAGTCATGGTTTGAGATGAAGAAAAAATAATTTAAGCATATTGTGTGTGTGTGTGTGCGTGTGTGTGCATGTGTGTGTGTGTATCACCAAGGTGTTAACAGCCAGCACTTTTTTACCAGCTCACCCCATGGAGATGTAATGATAGTAAAATAAATATAATCAGCATGGTCTCCTATTTTTCCAGCCTGCAAGCAACTGGTACTGAGTTGGGCTGTTGACCTACCAAAATCTAATTAACTTAAGTTTAACAAAATAAAATAATACTTTATTAATAAGAGAATCATAGAGCCTCAATATTGGAAAGGACACCTGAGGTACCTTTTCATGTTAAATCCCCAGTGGGCAGGTTGCCATAGAAATATGTGATTTTTCTAAAAAAAAAATGGTGGCATTCGGGTTCCTTTATGTCCATCTAAGAAATCCCTCAGACACTACGAGGAGTTTGCTCCGTGACTTTTGCCATCTGAGAATGGAGATGCTATTTCCTCAAGATGCTATTCATGTTTATTCATATCTGGGTGCAGATGAGTTCAGAACGTGTGGGTGTGGAATTTGAAGAGTCTGAAGTGCTTAGGTAACACTTGGCGTGCCAGTTGTATAATGAGTATGTATCGACAGTATTCAATTGTGGGCTGAATCTTGTTTTGGGGGTGTTTTTTCTTTAAGAAACGAGAACAAAATTACTAAAATTGACAGTGTTGTTTTTATGCCAGAGTGTTTCTAAATGCTGGGACAACAGTGCTGAGAAATGTGGGCCCCCGAGACGCGTCACTCTCTTCTGCCTAGCCCGACTTGAGTGCGTAAGCTCCGCGCAGCTTTCATTTTAAGTGGTTGGTGCTGTAGTGTTTCTAAATATACATTCATATTGTGTTCAACTGACAGAAGGAAATAGCTTCAATAATAACAGGCAAGATTTGAATTCACTTTTTCTATTGAAAGTGGAAGAGTCAACTAATTTCCAGAAAAATTAATGGCAATTTCTTGAGTTACTAGGAAGCTACCGCTTGCTTTCCAAGCTCAAAGTCTCTAAGTCATCATCAACTTCAAGGGCTTTTGTATGTGGAACTATGCAACATGACTAAAAAAACCCCAAAAAACAATGCATGTTTCTTTCTCTCTCTCTCTCTCTCTCTGTGTGTGTGTGTGTGTGTGTGTGTGTGTGTGTGTACTGACAATAGAGAAGGAATACAGAGAAACCTTGCTACTCAGTTGTGGGTGGAGTGGGAAGTTACTGTGACCAGTGCCAGGTAACATTTTTGGATTCTGCATGGATATTCAGGGTCCTATATTAGGAATGTAATGCTTAGGTCAGGAGGTTTTATTGAGTCACTTTTCCTTCTGGCAGTCTAGGGAAACCTTTCTTATTTTTTTTTTTTAAATGTAAAAATCAATATTTTTAAATTTGTTTAAATTAAATGTAAAAATATTTTTAAATGTAAAAATTTAGGTAGATAGGATTAAAAGAAAAACCCACAAAGCACACTGATTCTCACAGAACTCACAGAAGTTTGCATGCCCTATATCTCTGCCCAACTGTCAAAAATACTTCTAAAAATTACTTTAAATAACACACTTCAGTAGTTAACTTACCCATCAGATGTGTTTGAACTTTCTCTAGACTTGTAACTCACATGCCTATCAAAAAGCAAAACTTAAAGAGAATTAAAATTTTTTATTTAAACTGTTCAGTTTAAAAAACTGAAAAAAATGGTTGACTTCTTTTCATGTAGCCATAAAGAACGAATGAGTGTAGAGCATAAAGCATTTTAGATTTCTGGGTCACTCTGAGAAGATGCACCTGCCCCTGTTGTGGCAGCCAGGTGAAAAGTTGACCAATAGTTGCCTCTGTATGTTATGGCTGGCTATAGTCAGGAGAATTAACTGTAACGATGTTAAAGTCATGCTGTGCATAAATGATTTTTCAGGATTCCTGGAACAACTGTGTTGTTATATAAATAGAAAGCTGTGATTTGTATTGGTTACATGATAGGTGCTGATAACAGTAGTGCAGTCTGTTGCTTGCCTTTAAAATGAAAGGAAAAATCAAATTATCAATGTAAAAAACACAGAAAAGACATTCCACAGTTGTGAACCCCCCCTGCATTCCAGCCATGGCCACACAGGGGGAACCATGGACCCTCAGTTGAAAACCTCTGACTCAAAGTGCGAGTCAACATCTGATAACAGAGAAAATTACAATCAAAGCAGTTTTCAGACAGATGAGACACATAGAAAATATTGAAAAGAATGCTATTCTCTGATCATTTATGTAACAAGCAGTCCAGAATTCTACCTAGACAGTGTGGTTGGCTTCAAAACTTCTCCCTTTGGAGAGAGATGTTGCCTTTATTCAAATTAGTATTGGGTCTTTGAGAGGCAGTAGTAAAATGTTTTGAATATTGTCATAAAGGTCAGTTCTCAAACTGTTTGGGGGGGGGAATGTGGTATTTTTAAGTAAGTCAAAAACATTTAAAGTAAGGCTGTTGAATGAAGTGGGTGATTAAAGTGTAGACACACCAGATTGGAATTTGGAAATTCTAAGGCTTCTTTTGGGAGGGGCTCAGTAGCTACCCTGAAGACTGTTCCATAGAATACGAAGGAGGGAAGGGATGGGACCCTGAAAAGATGGCGTTTTCAAAATGAGGGTGTCCTTGGAATCAGCCTATAGTCCTCTGAAGTGACTAACGAGGGGCCCTCCTTTCCCTCTACAAAGTAACATTCCACGATGATTTCAAAGTAGTGACTACATTGAGTAGTCACATTCTACACATTCTTAAGTAGAACGCTCCAATAGAACTAAAATGCTAGCTACTTATGTTATTTAAAATTTTCTAGTAGCCACATTAGAAATGTAAAACAAAAAGATAAAATTAATTTTAATAATATATTTTATTTAACCCAATGTATCCAAGATTGCCACTTTAACATATAGTCCAAATAAAAGTTTTTGAGTTTCTTTTCTCATACTGAGTCTTTGCAATCCAGTGTATACTTTATACTTGAGGCAGGCACACTGCACTTGGGCACTGACTTTTCATCAGAAACACTCAGCCTGTATTTAGAATTTATAAAATTTACAGTTGAAAAAGCAGATTGACATAGCCGAGTTTTTGCAATGATAACTAAACATTTTCCGGTAATTAAATCGACTATTAGTTATTAGATTTAAATTTAAATTATTCATGAACAAAATTAAACATTGAGCTCCTTAGTTTCACTAGCCACATTTCAAATGCTCCATAGACACATGTGCCTAGCAGTGACCATTAGAATACAGGGGAAACATGTGGGGAGGAATCC
The DNA here is from genome assembly GCA_037038555.1 of Rhynchonycteris naso. Classification (NCBI taxonomy): domain Eukaryota; kingdom Metazoa; phylum Chordata; class Mammalia; order Chiroptera; family Emballonuridae; genus Rhynchonycteris; species Rhynchonycteris naso. The sequence continues at coordinate 54,856,203 of CM073004.1, forward strand.
ATAGGTACCATGGGGATAGTTAATATCTGGAAAAATTAGAGAGAGCTGCTTGCCTTCCAGTTTTTTGTCCTTTCTATAAATCAGTGCTTTTAGTTTGTCAACTTGATGTTTTTCCAAAAGTGTCCTCTCTTCTCTTAGGGTCCTTTAATATGGTCCCCTGAAGGACCTTTTCTTATGCGTCTTTATCACTTACATCTAGGACCACCCTCCTACCTTTGCTTTGCAGATGGAAGGTTCAGGGGTGAGTTTAGGAGATTGGAGGAGTACAGGAAGTTAATGCCTCTGCCCAGGTTTTTATGTCTAGGCAGTTAAACCAGTGGAGTTGTTTTCTGTCTCTCAGCCCCACTGGGCACCCACCACTCTCAACACACCTCTGATTCTGAAGATTTGGGTGGGGCCCAAAAAACTGCATGTTTATCAAGTCTTTCTTGCTTTTCTACCTCACTCCTGTCAAGTGATTCAGAACAGCCTAATAACCCTACGAGCCCGTCTCCCACAACACTCTTTTTGCTAGTGGTTCATAAGCTGTGTTCTGAGAACCCCCTTTAGCAGAATGCCATGTGTTGTTAAATGGAAGAGTTCTAGGCCTTACCTTAAACCAACTACATCAGAAAATCTCAAATATCCCTATTGTCACAGAATATCTGTGACCCAAAGAATCTGCATCTTTAATAAGCTCCCTGGGAAATCTTATGCCCAGTAGATTTTAAAACCTTTAAACTCTATGCAGATCCTCCAGCATAGAAAAATGGAATTTTTCAACCCCACCCTTTCTCATTCATCCTCTTCTTCGATGTTGGACATTTAGAAATCCTCAGTGTCATATGTATTCTGCCTCCACTGTGCTCAGGTCATTGAACAAACATGTGTTTGATCCAGGGACTGGGGATACAGAGATATAGATGAGATCCTGCCTCTGATCTCAGAGAGCTAGCAGACATACAAGGGAAAGACAGACCTGTGGAAAACAGCCCATAAAGCATTGCAGGTGGAGGGCTACGTGTATGTGCTGGGTGCAGTGGGGACACGGAGAAGACAAGAATCAGATCCACCTGGGTCGTGAGTTGGTGAGAATGGTTTTGAAGGGCTTCTGAGACCCTGGGTTGATTTAGAAAAGGTAAAGCTGATATTCCATTAGGATGGGGAAGATACCTTGAGACTTAGTGTGAACTAGGTAGTGAACAAGGAAGCAGAGCCATTATGGGTAATGGAATAATGGACTTACTGTACGGATCAGACCTTCAGACCTTATGGAGTGGAGGTCTGGCAGGGCACAGGTAGAGGAGCAGAGAGACATCACTGCAGAAGGCCCAGGCAGGGAGCTGATGAGGAGGTTGGCAGGAGGCATCGCCTCTGCTGCTAGTGGTGGGCCTGGCATTGCTGTAGGTCAGCAGGGTTCAGAGGGGGGAAAGCAGGACTTCAGTGACGTTTCTGGAACCTGGGAGGAGGAACAGAAACCTGTGCCTGTGGAAGATTCTGGTGCCCTTGACCCAGGAGCTGCACACTCACACTCAGAAACCAAGGGTGGAAGTCCCAGTAGGAGCTGGGTGAGATGTGAGCCCACCTCTGCCTTCACCCATGAGGTCAGTTAGACGATCAGTGACAATGTGTGGGAGCTGCAACAACGCCTTTCACATGTGATGCTGAGGTTTTGCTTCTGCTTCCAAATTTCCAGCAGATATCATTGTGGCCAACCTGAACCTGAACCCCACAGAGAGTGGAATTCCAGGAAACCTTACCTGGTCAAGTGGAGTTAAGTCAACACAATAGACAACACCTGCTGTTGGCTTAGGAAACCTATACTGGGAGTGGCTGAATGGGTACAGGTGTATTGGGGTGGCTCATGACAGCTTTGTGAAGAGATAAAACTGCAATGGACAGCCTTGAGGGCCTTGCTAAATATTAGGGACTTTGTCCTCTGGATAGCTATTGTTTATAAATGGAGGAGTAACATGATAAAGTGAGTTTGCTTTAAGAAAAAAAATTCAAGCAGTGGTTCTCAAATTTTCCGACGTCAGAAACCTTCAATTACTGAGGATCCCAAAGAGTGTTTGCTTATGTGGGTTTTATTATTCATATTTGCCATCCTAGAAATTAAACCCAAAATTTAAAACATGTTGACTCATTCATTAACAGTCACAATAAACCCATTGCATGTTAACATGAAAACACATTTTTTATATTAAAAACAAAAATTCAGTGAGAAGAGTGGCATTATTTTACATTTTTGCACATCTCTTTAGTGTCTGGCTTAATAGAAGACAGTCTGATTCTCATGTCAGCTTCCACATCACTCTGTTGTGATATCCCATGTCACAAAGCCTCAGGGAAACCACTGTATACTTAGGATAAAATAAGAGTAGAAAAGGCAACTCATATCTTTTGTGCTGTGATATAATACAATGGGAATAGTCTACATCATGTCTATAGTCAAATCGTGTCTACAATATATGGATGTTATCTCATCCTCTTGGAGTCCCTGTAAGGGTTTTAGGGACCTCCATGAGTCCTTGGACCACCATTTGAGAGCCATCAATGTAGAGGGAGACTTTGCAGGCAGAGCACAGGGGTACAGGAAGGAATCTTATTAAAGTGTTGGGGAGGAAAATGAGAGTCTGCACCAAGATATATTAGCTGGGAAGGAGAAGGAAAGATGGAGAGAGATGCTCAAGAGACAGATGCCACAGAACTTAGTAACCAATTAGTTGTTGGGGTGAAAGAGAGGGGAGAGGCCCTGAGGACAACCTAAGCCAATGAATGGCTATATACCCACCAGCTGCCAGTACAGGTGTGGGGTGTCCCTGAGCCAGCCTTCTATTCCATAGGGGATGACCTTAGGTGGGCAGGAAGGGGAAAGTCCAGCCCTAGAATAATTTTCTGAAGGTCTAAGTCTGACTTATTCTATAATGACTATATATTGGTAGAACTCTTGGATGGCCAGAGTTACTAAAAGCATGTGAGTGTGGGCTGGCCCAGGCTTCACAGTTCACACATGCAGAAGCACAGAGAAAGATGGCTGGCTGTTCAGTGAGTAGCAAAGATGACAGAAATGAGGTTTGGAGAGCGATCTTCTCTTTGGGGCCAGACACATTTGTGCTTGAAAGAGAGGTTAGGACTGACTCAAGAAGCCGGGGTGTGGTTTTACATTTATGCATATGTGTGCATGTATATGTGTATATATCTATGTAGTTGTGTGTGTGTGCATGTGCATGTGTGTGTATAAATATGGTTTGTATATGTATATAGTGTTATATGTATGGATTGTTTTATATATATAAGTAATTCCATAAGCTCAGGCCTCAGCATAGGGAGTGAAAGGGACTGGTCTGAGTATCTGAAATCATAGATCAGGGGTCCCCAAACTATGGCTCGCAGGCTGGAGCCCCCGCCACACTTCCGGAAGGGGCACCTCTTTCATTGGTGGTCAGTGAGAGAAGCACAGGATGTATCCTCACCCATAGTTCCCATTGAAATACTGAACAGTTTGTTGATTTAAATTTACTTGTTCTTTATTTTAAATATTGTATTTGTTCCTGATTTGTTTTTTACTTTAAAATAAGATATGTGCAGTGTGCATAGGGATTTGTTCATAGTCCTTTTTATAGTCCGGCCCTCCAACGGTCGAGGGACAATGAACTGGCCCCCTGTGTAAAAAGCTTGGAGACCCCTATCATAGATGATGTTCCTGGTTTGCCACCAACTGACAGTATGACCTGGGACAACCCAGTAGGTGTTTCTGAGCCTCATTTTCCTTGTGAGACATGTAGAGGGGTGTGAAGTATCAGGAACCCTGAGATCTAATGTGCATATCTTACAGGCCACCAAGAGTGATCTTCTGGAGGTCACAGTGGTTCCATCAGTGTCAGAGTTTGCCCAAGAAGCATTTTCCTAAGCCTCACTTTCAATGTTGCCTGTTAAGGGGTTGGGGAATGAATGCAGAAGCAATCAATCTGACATCAGTGCACGACAGAGAGAAGCCCTGTCTCTCAGGAGTTGCAGGTCTTGTCATTTGTTTGGATGTTGTGCCCGGGTTGGCCTGCCAGCCTTGGCACCTTTCTGTTTCCTTAGTTCTTTCTTTCTTTTTAATCATTTTTTATTTTTCAATTACAGGTGTCCACCTCAATGATTGGACATTGTATAACTTATTAAGTGATTATCCTAATAAATATTGTACCCATCTGACACCATCCATAGTTATTAGAATAGTATTGACTGTATTCCCTATGCTGTGCTTTACCTGCCCTTGACTGTTCTATAACAATTAATTTGTACATCTTCAACCCCTTCATCTTATTTTACCCATCTCCCAACCCCCCTTCCATCTGGCAACCATCAAAATGTTCTCTGTATCTATGAGGCTCTTTCTGCCCTGTTTGTTTATTTATTTTGGGTGGGTTTTTTTTTAGATTCAATTGTTGATAGATATGTAATTATTGCCATTTTATTGTTCATATCTTTGATCTTTTGTTTTTCTTTTTCTTAAGGAAGACCCTTTAGCATTTCATGTATGACTGGTTTTGTGGTCATGAACTCCTATGGCTTTTTCTTTTCTGGGAAGCTCTTTATCTGTCCTTTGAGTCTTTGTTTCCTTAGCTCTTGAGCAGGCAGGATTTTCCGGCATCTACATGCGTGCACACACACACACCAGTTTGACCACACTCTACTCAGTTTCCCTAAGTACTCCACTGTGGTTAGCAGGTAGGTTTAGATGTGCACAAATATTTTTTTATATTTATATATACTTTGTTAGGCATTAGAAAAATATAGTAAGTGTAGCAAAACCACTAATATCAATATTAATTCTTAGGATAAAAAAATTAAATCAGTTGAATTGAAGTAAAAGATTGCATAAAAGCTAATACAGATAGAACTTGAATGCAGTAAAATTCTGAATGGAGTATGTGAGTGACTAATATGTGGGAAGCACTAACCTAATTGCATTATGAGCATTGTAGCAAGTTCGGAAAAAGTCTCAGGTGATACCTGATACCCATGTCAGAAGTGTTTTATTCTTGATTGGTTTGATAGTTTGGTCTAAAAGTTCCTTTTGGAAATTTGAGTTATTTTACATCCACTATATATTGGTGATGTTAGTTAGGTACTTTGAATGTGAGATTTTAAGCAGGTGTAATTAGGAGAAACAATCAGGCAAATTAAAATGAAGGAAATTCTGTAAAACAACTGACTCTACAGAAATCTCAATGTTATAAAGAACCAAAACAAACAACACACGAACAAAAATAAACAGACCCCCCCCCCGAAAATGTCAGGGGAGTCATTCGAGAGAAAAGGAGACTAAAGAGATATAACAGTTAAAGATTATGTATGATCCTTGATTGGACTCTGGATAAACAATAAGTTCTAAAGGACACTTAGCTACACTGAAGGAAATTTGAAAGTTAACTTTATATTATAAAATAGTATACTTTGAATTTTAAATTTCCTGAGTATGATAATTGTAGTATGGGGGACTAATCTTGGGCTTAGTAGATTCATGCTGAAGTATTTAGGGATGAACTATATCAATATCTACAACTAACTCTCAAACAGCTTAAGCCAAAATATACATATACACATATAATCATGTGTATACCTAATGCCCATATAAACACACAGTACATACTTGCATATAACACATATGCACATACAGACACAGACACATAGACCTATGTGTCCACATACATAAATGCATACCATAGACATGTACATGGAGAGGGAAAGCAAATGTGACAGAATATTAACAGTTGGTCAATCCAGAGTGTTCATCATACAATTCTTGAACCATTTTTGTAGACTTAGACTTATAAAATTTTCAAAATAAAATATTAGACTTTTTGAGATAGGTCACAGAAATCATCTAAGAATTTCATTGTGTAACTCAAGCAGTAGGTGTTCAGGAATTGGATAAATAACAATTAAAATTATTTTATTTTATTAATTAATTTTTTTAAGTTAGAAGAGGGGAGATAATGAGACGTACTCCTGCATACACACTTACCAGGATCCACCTGGCAACTCCCTTTTGGGGTTGATGCTTGAATCAACCAAGCTATTTTTAGTGCCTGAGGCCGACACTCCAACAAGCTATCCTCAGTGCCAGGGCTGTTGTTCAAACCAGGTGAGCCAGTGGCTATAGGAAGGGAAGAGGGAGAAAAGGGGAGAGGAAGGGGAGAGAAACAAGATGGTTGTTTCTCCTGTGTGCCCTGACCAGGAATCGAACCCAGATGTTCATATGATGGGCTGATGCTCTATCCACTGAGCCAACTGGCCAGGGCCATATATATATTATTCCTTACTCCAGCCTATTAAAATATTTTGTTGTTCTTCTTTTATTTCACCTAGCTCCCATTTCCCCTTTGGCAACCATCAGCTTGTTCTCTGTATCTGTAGATCTGTCTCTGTTTTGTTCTGTTTATTCATTTTTTTTTAGAGTCCATATATAAGTGAGATCATACAGTATCTTTCTCTGTCTGACTTATTTAATTTAGCGTAATACCTTCTATGTCCATCCATGTTGTTGCAGATAGCAAGATTTCGTCCACTTTAATTGCTGAATAATATTCTGTTATATATGTGTACCACCTCTTCTTTACCCATTCTTCTATCAGTGGACACCTAAGTTGCTTCCATATTTTGGCTATTGTGAATAATGTTGCAATGAACATAAGGGTCCATATATCTTTTTTAATTAGTATGTTTGTTTTCTTTGGATAAATACCCAGCAGTGGAATTGCTGGCTTATATAGCAGCTCTATTTTTAGTTTTTTAATGAATTCCCATACTGTTTTCCATATTGGCTGCACCAATTTACAATTGATTTGCATTTCTCAAACGATTAGTGATGTTAAACATCTTTTCATATGTCTGTTGGCCATCTGCATGTCCTTTTTAGAGAAATGTCTATTAAGATATTCTGCCTATTTTTTAATTGGGTTGTTTGTTTTTTAGTTATAGGAGTTCCTTATATATTTTAGATATTAACCCTTTATCAGGTGTATCATTTGCAAAAACCTCCCATTCAGTAGGTTGTCTTTTTCTTTTGTTGATGGTTTTGTATAACGTTTTTCCTGAGCCAACTAAGGAACATGCTTACATTCGTACAGAGACCCACAATAACTATACAACTATTCCACTATTAATAACCCCTCTACCAAGTAACCATTATACACAAAGCCCGTCTCTGATCCGCAGAATCAAGGGCAAATGGTTTGTGGTGACCACCTGAATTCTAGCTTGTACAGGCTTTATTATTACAGATGATCAAACAACACTGTTATAGAATAGCCTCTGTGCTGGTATTATTAGATTTTTGTGAATTCAAAAGTTCTCCAATAAATATTTATTGAATGCCTACTATGGTCCAGGTATTGGTCCTAGGGGCAGAGGAAGATGGTTTAGGTCCTACTTCTTGTGGAGATTATGGTCTAAAGTGGGAGGGATACACTTAGCCAAGCAAGTAATGAGGTGAATCAGGAGATATAAAAAATTGCTAAGTCTTATAAAGAAAAAAAAGTATGAGGGTAACATGGCAGGGAAGGTGATGAAGCAAGATGTCTGGAAGGCTTCTCTGAGGAGATGGTCGATTGTTAATATCACAAGGAAGATTTATTTTACTTTATAGGTCTCCGCCATTTATTCCTAATTCCTCTGGACTTTGAGCTTGCCTCTGATATCAAAGTCAAGGATCTCCTGAAACCAGGCTGCTCTGCTGGGATACCACAGGGTCCGTGTTTCTGGTGTATCTCACGCCAAGTGACTATAGAGTCGGACCAGCACACAGGTGTGCTCACGTTCCCCTGTTCCCTTGTTGATGAATGCAGCCATTCCCTGTATGCTTTTCATCTTTATGATGGACTTTTGAGGAAGTTTAATTCAAAAACCACACAAAGCTCATCATTTGCTCATCCTGACACATGGTGATGAAAGTGAGTTATTGTTCCTGAATAATGCTGCGAGGAAGCCTTCCAACCAGCAATTTTCAATAATGCCACATTGGCACTTCTCTGAATTACTATCTTCTTTGGCTAATTCAATATGACAGGTTTCTAAAGCAATTTGAGGTCATGTGAAAGCAGTGACAGAGAGAGTATTCAAACTCGCTTAGAGGAGGGTGGGAAAAGAACTTATACTGCAATATCCTTGTAACACAGATCAAGATCTATTTGGATTCATCTCCTGGAGGTATGAAATATGTTTTATTTTTTTCTTTTTCAGTCACCTTTTCAGTAACATCCGATAATTACATTCTCTCTGCCGTGTTTCAGTTTACCCCAGGGTGTAAAATCTATCAGCTGACTCTCCAGCTTAGAGGCCACCGAGAATAGGAAGTGGAAACACTATTTCTCCAGCATTAGAGAAATTCCAATTTTTAAAAAATCAAGTCAACACATGCCCTTCATAGAAAATCACTCACGTGACTTTCAGCCGGTAGGTAAAAAGGATACTATGTAGGATTCCAAATATCAATATTCCTTCTCTTTCCCCTGTTTCCATTTTGGGGAACCAAAGCTGGCCTTCCAGATGGCAGGGTGTAGGGCAGGCAGCATGGTCTAGTATAAAACTAAACGATTTAGAGCCAGAGAACCTGGTTGGAGTCCCAGCCCTGCTGCCAGTGACTGTGAACTTGGCTCAAGGCCTGGCTCATTGTAAATATTCAACAAATCTGAGCCTCGTTTCCTCGTTCTTCTCAATCTTCTTTTTTTATGTGTGGTCATGCACACTCGTGTATAGAGTACCTTACCATTCTCTCCTTCTGCTGGCCTTTCTGTCTGTACAACATGCCAAGCATATTCCTGCTTCAAAGCTGCTGAACTTAACTTCCTTCGCTTGAGATGGCCTTCCCATAGATCACACCACTTTCAGTTCTCAGCTCAAATGTTACCATTTGAGCAGCAATCCCAGCCTTGGTCACTCTCTCACCCAGTGGTTCTCAAAGTGTGCGCCAGGGCGCACTGGTGCACCCTAGAAGATTTCCAAGTATGTTCTATAGTATTCCAGAGAAATATGTGCCTGTTGGGGACCAAAAACCCCAACAGTTGTTGATTTTTGGGGGGACAGAGGTATGGGGAATTGGCTGTAAGTTGATAGTCTGCCTAACTCCCCACTTCACTTACCTGATTAGGTTGCAAAAGGCTGTTAAGCTGTGGTGATGGATTGTTACACTTCCCCCCATGTTCCCCAGAAAAACTGGAGGCAAGTTTCTTCTATCTTTTGGTGTAAAGTTAAGATGATATGTATGGTGGGGGTTTTCTGCACTCAACACAATTAAGAGTAAAAAGAGGAATTCTTCAATAAATTGATGAAAAAATGAGAGTTTGCCTTTCAGATATATGCCCAAACATTGAAGAAATCACTAGGATACATCAGGCTCATGTTTCTCATAAACACAAGAATGAAAAAACTTAACACATTTGCACCGGGACCTACTGAATTTACTAAATCTTACTAAGAATTTACTAAATCTTACTAATCTATATGTATAAAAAGATAACTTTTTTGTGGGTTTTTTTATTTTTTAACTCCTCTTTTTTACAAATTCTAAAAAGCATAACTCAAAAAATGTAACATAAAAATGTTTTTTAATGTCAGATAAATTTAATTTTGTTGTATTTATTCCATTTAATTGCCATAAAAGCATGCTTGGACTTTATATTTTTTTCCTTAATATTTGACTTAATTATTATAACGTATTTCTCAGAAATTTCTATATAGTGCACCTACAATTATTTGTAGGATTTTAAATGTGCCCGACTTCAAAAAGTTTGAGAACCACTGCTCTAACCTGTCACCCTGATGGGTTTTCTTCATGGCTCACTATCTTATGTTACCTTGAGGACATATTTGTTTGTTTTTATTATTGACCTCCCCTCTTTCAACCCTGAGCTCTATGGGAGCAGAGGCCTTGACTATTGTGGGTAAACCAGCACCTGGTACATAGTAGGGGCTCAATAAATATTTATTGCATGGAAGTTATTGGGACCTCTGTGATAGGTGGAGGAGCCTTCTATGGCTCTTCTGAAGGAAAGATGATGCAGGTTTCGGAGAGTCCTTTGGAAATTATCAAACACTTCTTACTAAGCCTTCTTCACTGTACCCGTGAAACATCCCTTCCTATTGCCCCAGCCTGAAGTGTCCTTTTCCCAGTCTTGTGGCATTTTCTGTAAAGGTCTCATGTTTCTGACGCATAATCTAACTCCTGATCCCTTTCATCAGCAGGAATTTCCAGTGAAACGTGGAGGAAGTTGAAACAAGATGGCAAATTCTCCAGCTTGGAAATTGGTACTCAGCACACAGCTTACAGATGTAAGTACACCGAGCAGGCAGCACTTAAACAATGCCCAGCATCAGAGGCAGACTGTATTAAGAACTCAAGCTACCCGCAGTTTCCTGGTGTCAGCTTAGGCTTAAAGAAAATGGCATCATGGGCCTGCTTTGGGTTGGGTGGGGCAGGGGACAAGTGCAGAGGGTTCAGCTTGGAGGAGGGCACTGCGGAGCTGTGACCACAGACATGGCCCATGTATGTTCCTTCAAGACAGCAGCTCTGTGATAAAGGAGGACAGTGCTGATGAGCTGCTGGGGACATCTTGTCCATGGACAGGAGAGGGATGATACTTTTTTCATCTACCTACCTTTGTGGATAAATTTCAACCTTGGCTATTTATAACTTTTTCAGTCTTCAATCAAGATGAGGTATGTTGGCTTTCAAAGAGCTTGATTTAAATTGTGGAGGCAAAGGAAGGGGGAGATTTCAGAAATCTCAATCCATTATTTATGATGTTTAGAAAGATGTGTTGTTGTTGTTTTAACAAGTGAGAAAATCATCCTGATAGGAACTGAATCAGGCAGTGAAATGTGTTGATTTTGGAGGGTGAGTCCCCTCCCTTCCCGCCATCTTGCAGACACAGTATTCAAGGGCACCATGCCTTCTCCCCTTCCGGGTCTGTTTCTCCAGGAAATTAGAAGGGATTATTTAAGGGTCAGTGAAAATGAAAATTTCTAGTTTAAGAAAATGAAACCAAAATTTAAATGTCGGGAGAATTACTTTCCCTGTATCCTCTCCTTTTTTTTTGGACTATAAGAATTTTGGTAAACTGAGTCAGAAAAGGAGCATGCATATACAATCTGTCCTTTCCTCTCCACTTCCCAGAGGACCACCAGAATCTTGTCCACACTTCTTAGGACATGGGGTCTCTTTGTTAGACTCCCAAGAGAAACCCTCACAAGAATGTTCAAATCTACTGGAAAAATAAGCATATATAGCACAAGGATTTTGATGCAAAAAATATACTGCTCACAAAAATTAGGGAATATTTAAAATGAATATGAAGTGATAAAATATCCCTTCATTTTTGTAGCAGTGTATTTTAATTATATGTTTAATAAGTGACTGAAAGGATAAACAGATGCAACACCAATTATTTGTAATATGGATCATACTTTAACATGAGCACATTTTCTATAATAAAGAATGTATACTAACTGTCTACAGTCTCTTAAACTTACATTTTTCCCTTATGGTGACAAAAATAAGAATGAGCGTTTTTCTGTTTTGAAGAACTAAATATTTCTTGTAAGGAGTCTTGTTTAAAGAGGAGAGGTGAATTAATTAGCACAAGAGAAATTACAAATTAAGTGCAACCCTGAAATAGAGCTCATTCAGAGGATTTATACACACTTTCTTTTTTTTAAAAAAAAAACTCCTTATATTTTTAAGAAAACTGTTAGAAATATAAGGTAGATCTTAGATTCCTAAGGGGGTTCAAGGCTTGCATATAGCTACTTCAAGGCCAGCCTGCCCCAGAGAGGACCAACCACCACACAGAATTTCCTTGAAACATTACACAGGTGGTTCTTCCTCTGTTTGTTTGTTTGGGAGGATGAAAAGCTTCCATTGGATTTTGTGAAGAAACGAACATTTGAGCTCTGAGAGTCAAAGAGAATGCTTTTTGCCTCTCTGACTTCTCTGTACTATTTCTTTGGAAACTTTGGTTCAGAATATTTCATCTTTAGTTCAGAACTCCAAATCAACAAATTAAGAGAATTTTCTTAGATGCTATTTATGTGACAATTTCCCCAGGCCCTTATCTCTGTATTCCCCAAATTAAAAAGAGCAATAAATTCAAACTCTGAGTTTTAATTTTATGATGTTTGACCTAAGGTCACACATTCCCATTGTGTTGGAAAGGAGAATTTCCTGGGTTCAGGACTCTACCTATCATTTGCTTGTTCTTTACCTTCTCCCTCTACAGTGCTTCCTTTAATCACCACGAGGTTTATTTTCCTAAAATATCACTTTGAGTTGGTTACTTCCTTGCTTAATGCATTTGGTGCCTCTCAGTATCAACGAAGTCAGATTCCTTGACCTGGCATTTCAGACCAGCTATGATCTCCTTCTAATGTATTTCATGGTGCATCTCAGGGCTCATGCTGAACATCGTTCACACTACTGATGGACTTTGAACAAATTCTACATTCTCTATGTGACTCCTGTAATCTCTACTGAAGACTTTCTCCCTCCTCTTTCTTTGACCTTATTCAATGCTATTGCATTCTTTCATACCTAACTCAAGTACTAATGCAGCAACTGACCACCTCTGATTAAAGTTATCACCAGAAAGGGACCAGAGCCAAGGTGGGTCTACCTTGGCATGGTCTGGAATACATGAGTTTTTGACTTTGTGAAGGAAAGATTTGATGACATGAGTAAGGCAGTTTTTGAGAGTATTATCTATTAAAGTTGGGGACAGTGAAACTAAGAGAAGGTTTAAGATAGAGGAAGCAAGATCACAGCTAAAGGAGTTAGCCTAGGCGCAGGAAAGGAAGTCACAGTAATAGAAGTGAGTCATTCTGGGCTGCATGGACTCAGGAAAAGGAATTACAGAGGCAAAAGGAAAGCCCTTGGTTCATGGGGTTAGTCTGGGATGAGATGCTACTGCCCACTGTCCCCCTGGTTGCAAGTCTTGTGGGGACCCTTAGAGCTTAAGAGATAGAATGCAGAAGTACATGCCTGAGGAAAGGATGGGCATGGGCACGCTCAAAGGAGAGCTACACTGGGTTCTTTCTCTTGAGGGTTTTTATCTGTTTTCTAAAGGCAGCAGTTTTAGAGAGGTTCCAGGGGAGAATATGAACATAATATTTAATAACTTTCAAGGTGTGTTTTTTAGTATGCTTATGCATCAAAATGAGCATATAGGGGACTTTGGGATTATTCTCTGATCAGCTTCTTTTCTTTACTTTTATATTAGGTTTGTGTGGCTCTAATTGGCTTTTGCAACTTATTTCTCTGACTTCATCCATTCTGGGGTTTGGCTGGTCCTAATGACATCAACTGGGTCTCTGTTATCTATCTCCTTGACTAGGGTGATTTAAGCTATTTATTTTCTGGCTAAGGAGAAGAGGTATCAACCATCTGCTACTAAGTGTCCTTGGTCAGGGAAGATAAGTTCTTGCGATTTATTAGCAGGCTGTTAATTGCTCAGCCTTGTTTAACCATTTGTCTCCATTTCCCTCAATCTACTTCCTAACTTCTTGCTATCCTGTCTCAAAAGTAATCATTCCTTTTAAGTAAGCTTTTATCTCTTGAATTTAGTTATTCTATTTTTTTTCTGCCTTTTATAAGCTGTGTCCAAGACTAAATGTCTTATGGTCCATGATCATATGCTATAACATCTCTATTCACTGCCTAGCTTGCCATCTTACCCATGATAAGTATTCTGAAAATATGTTATTCTCAAAAGTGAGGTAAATCTCTTTCTGATTAACAGGAAATCTAGATGGCTCTCATTTTCTTTTCCTATTTTTAATTAAATTTATCAGGGTGACATTGGTTAATAAAATTATATAGGTTTCAAGTGTACAATTCTATGATGAATCATCTGTATATTGCATTGTATATTTACTACCCAAAGTCAAATTTTCTTCTATCACCCTTTATTATCCCCAAACTCCTTCCCCTCTGGTTACCACCATACTGTTTTTCTGTGTCTGTGAGTTTTTGTTTGTTTGTCTGTCTTGTTTGTTCATTTATTGCTTTCAGTTTTATATCCCATATATGAGTGCAATCATACAGTTCTTGACTTTTTTTGCCTGACTTATGGGTCAAGGAAGCTTTTCTGTTAAGCCTCAGAAACCATGTCAGATCCCTTCATTCCCAGAGGATGGGCAGTTGTATTCAGAGTCAGAAAGACCCAGGAAAGAGAGTGTGAAACGTATTTGGAAGTGGGAGCATGCTATCCCTGGAAATGAGCAGAGAGAGGTCACCCATCTTACCCTCAGAGTGGCATATCTAGTGTGGGCAGTAGGAGCAGCATCCCTGGGCACAGGCAACAAACAGACACATAGGGAATTTCAAACTATCATGAAACCAACTAAGAGTTGTTCTGCTGCTTATCATGAAATACTAGCATTTCTAAACAACATCCATAATAAAATTATTTTTCCTCCCCCAAATGTGCATTTCTGTTACTGTTAAATTTTAATAATATAAATAAGCTCCAAATTAGCATATCATTAATATTATTATTATTGAATAAATGCTGTATTCTACATGGAAGTTAAGGTGGAGAACTCCCAGTTGTGCAGTTTGGCACACACGGCCACTCAACAAGGAGGGCAGATAGTGCCAGCTCCTTCTCTTGCTCCAGGGCCAGCTTGTGGCTCAGCCCCGTGGACCTGTGTGACCCTGCAGTTAGGTAGTAGATATGGAACAAACAGTGGAGCACAGTGATTGTAAAAATTCATAGACCTTGAGTTACATTAATTTTGCCATTCTCTGGGACCACTTGTGGGTTTGTTTGTGCTTAACTTCTGGATATTTCTAAGCATATGATTTCATTTGGTGATAGTTATCACGGAACATCATTTCTTCTGATAAAGAAGGGATACATTAAACATTATGTACTCCTGTAGTCATATAGTAAGAATTCTGATGTATCAGATATGCTTGTTTTACTGAAGAACAATTTCTAGGGTCTCTAGACAAGGTTTCACTCAAGTGTAAATGTCACCTTATTAGAGAAACTTTCTCTGAACACCATCTGAGATATGTGATCACACCCCTCCCCCCACCCACCTCACTCTGGCATTCTCATCCCACTTAGTTCTTCTCCACAGCACTTATCAACCCTGACATATTACACATGAGTGTGCGTATGTGTCTGCATTTCTGTGTGTTCACTTGTTAGTATGTGTCTTCTCTGCTAGTCTCAGCTTCCATGGGGTCAGGAAATTTGCTTAATCCATGCTGTATCCTGGACACCTGTAGTTTGACATGGAATCAATGCTCAATAAATACTTGTTGAGTGAGTGAGTGAATGAATGAATGAGAGAAGTGTCCTATTATATTCCGCTGGCACCTCCCACTTATTTTCTTCTCTCTGGAGCCCATGAGCACACCTCCAAAGGTGTTACAGAAGTACCTTTTTGCATATCTCAAAGAATATGGTTCTCTTCAGATGGAAAATTTCCCCAACTTCCTTACCTATTGATTCAGCCTGCAAACCTAACTCAGAAGGTAGCAATGTAGTAAAAGTGACCCTAGAGAGAGAGAGTTTACTAAAGTTAAACCCTTTAATGTATATTATCTCAATGAATTCTCCAGAAAAGGCCATTTTAGAGATGAGAAAAATGACAACACTCACATCATCATCTAGGCCTGTCCTGTCCCCAAGACTGGGAAGGAAGGACAGCTGGAGCCTGCGAGGCAGAGTCCCCACCTTAATAGCCTCCTCTCCATTTCTTGCACCCTCTGCTGCTTTGTCTCCTGCTTCTACCAGCATCTGCTGCTGAGACATGTTGGGTGTCACCGCACAGCTGAGAAGTGGCGCAGAACAGAGAAGCAAATGCAGTAGCACGGAGGAGCCAGGGAACTAAACGCAGGGCTTCAGCAGCTTAGGAGAACAGGTTCACCTCAAATTCTGCAAAAGTAAGGACCATCTGGGGGAGGGTATGTAGGAACCCTTTAGTCCAAAGAGCCAACTGTGCATAGAAGGAGGACCGGCCATTTCACATGTCCATGTCCTGAGCATGCCTCTGCCCAGGTAGTCATTATGTTGTCTCACATTTGGAATCACTTACTTACAAACCCACTTTTTCAAAGCCACTCATAGATTTTTTAGAGACTTTAAGACAATTTTTTTAAGTGCATACTTTTTATTTAAAAGCTTAAACCTCAACGAACACACTTATAACAACATACCAAAGTTAGAACGACACTAAGGAACATAAACAAAGCGTCTCTCTAAATTTTACATTCCTATATAATCTTTTCCATATTTTTTCTGGGCTCCTGCCTCTTCAATTCTGGTCCCTATGCACGCACATTTTTACTGTGGCATAAGCTTGCATCTCGAATGTGCTGGAATCTGTTCTGGAAGGAGTTATTGTCACTGCCACCAGCACAAGGCACTGCCAAGGCCAAGGAGGAGGTGAAGGGTGACAGCGTCCACTGGTAGATACATGTTTAGGGGAGAGGAAAGGTCACCCCAAAACCAAAGGCTGTATCAGTGGATAGACTATGGAAGAGAAAAAGTGCCTACAAGACTAGATTTTTTTAAAGGTTGGAAGAGACATAGGTGAGAACAGAGAAAAATGAGGGAAGACGAAGACAGCGGAAATTAGTGCAAGGAAAATGACTTGTATCTCTCTGGTGTGGAGTTTGGCTGACTTGTGTTCGAGTGACTGGTTTCTCCATGAGATCTACAATTTCTGTCATTTTTCTACAGGCAGAGTACCAAAGATGGCAGAAAGACTGATTTGAAATATTCTCGAAGATGAGCATGGTTATACATGTGAGGTCAGAAATTGGTGTGTCATTAATAATGTTTTCAGAGAAACTGACATGTCATTTCTCACCGATGTAAGCCTCTGGGAGGCAGGGAGAGGGGCAGAATAAAACAAAACCTGTAACTGTCAGAAGGAAGGACTCCCAGAAAACAAAGCTGGCAGTGTCCTTAAATAACAGTAAGAAAACCTGAAGGCAAGCAGGATTTTGAGAACCCTTGATCATGCTGGTTGTCTTAGGCCCTTAAATTGCTTCTCTGATTACCGGTTGGGGTCAGGTGTTAGATTTGACTCTGACCTATAATGTTACCCATTTAAACTCACTCTTGTTTGTTTTTGAGAACAGACTGTACCCAACTGTGTATCAGGAAGTATTAGGCACAATCATACTGAAAGATGCCACGTTGAAAACAGTGGTTCATCTCATTGGCGGCATTTGGTTTCTACAGACATGAATTGTATCGTGTGGATATTGAGGAGTTTATAGTGTCCATACCTTGGAACACCAGATGACTATGTTTTCTTTTCGTGTCTAAGTAACAACCTAAAATAGCCTGCATGATACATTTCCTAAATGCGGAAGCAGTCCGAAGCCTGGCTGAATTTCTTTTGATGCCTTCCTGTTTCTGGTGATCTGTTTCTAATAATCTGCACAGCAATGTGGTAGCATCGTGACAGAAAATCCATCGGAGATGTGGGTATGTGTGGAATAAGACCCGGTCGGACAATGCAAGCCCAGACCCAGATCTGTTCAGACTGCTGGAATGGATTTTTGAGTGTTTCCCTGCTGCCATTCCATCTGTGTGGATGGACACAAGAAGCTGACTGTCTAAAGCCAGGGCCTGGAGAGGATCATAAGTGTCTATAACTATAGCGATGGTTCCCAGACTCTGCTGCACACTAGCAACCTCTGCAAAGCTTCTGAAATCCTCCCAGGCCCAGGCTGTCCTCTCCACACGTTCAAGCAGAAGGCTGGGGGTCAGGGCATCAGTCATTTTTAAAAATCCCCCGGGAGGTTTTGCTACACAGCTGTAAAATAAAGTAAGATATAATAAATGCCGCAGAGAAACGTGGATACGCTCTAGGAGTACTTCAGAGACGAGAGAAATAGCAAAGGCCTCCTTGGCAGGGAGCAAGGAGGGTGTTCTAGGCAGAGGGACAACAAAAGCCAAAGCAGAGATAAGAAAGTGTGTGGTGACACAGCACAAAATCCTTTTGAGCTGTCACCTGGAGGAATAGAGGGATAGCAAGAGACTATCAGGAGGATGAGAGTACGTTGCAAGGAGCAGATGCCAGGCAGATGGGACTGCTTTTTAGTTTCACAGGCAAAGGTAGCCATTGGAGAGAGAGAGTGTGTTGTGTATTTGTTTTATTTTTCATGAACATAGCTCCGGTGTGTATTATGTGCCTAGAAAAGCAGAAACAATAAACCTGTATCGCATTAGGAGGCTAATGTTGCTTTAAAATAACATTTTCTGATTTTCATTATTTATATCTTCATATCTTTGTGTGTGTGTGTGTGTGTGTGTGTGTGTACAATTTCCTAACATTTTTTTTCTTGTTTATTTTCACTTAAGTATATCTTTAAAGGACATTTATCTCTTTCTACCTATCGATCCCTCTATCGAATACTATCTATAACACCCTCAATGAAAAACTCGTGTCACTTTTCACAAATAGAAGTTCAGTCTTAGGAAATACTGCTACAAAAATAAAACTGAGTTGTTTCTCGTTAGGTACTCTCACCTGCCGAAGATCCTGAGTTTGAGGCCCAGTCTCTTTGGGGAAAGGGAGGATGTGTAAGTGTTGTTGGAGACAGACTAGCACTAAGCAGGGTGGCCGCCGCGGGTGGTGAAGCGGGAAAGGAAAGGAGACGACACTCAGCAGCCAGCACACCAGTGGTCCTTGCTGGGTCTGTGTGTGTGTGTGTGGTGATGGTGGGGACGGGGGTGATGAGCATTTTATCAGCATTACCCCAGACGATGGAGTCACAGCCTGCCACATGTCAGCCTTAATGCTAAAATACTGGCAAGGGACACAGCTGAGAGACACAGTAAAAATCACAACAACGGACCTTTGAAGGTGCTTTCAGATCTAATCATCCCCCTTTATTCTGCCTGCAGAAAAGGCAGCTCCCGATGGTTTGATAACCCCAGAAAGGACATACCTGCTCTCAATGTGAATGAATGTAACTAGCAATGTAGAATGTCACTACACATACTTGAACTTAGAGATTGTCATTTTTAAAATGCACTATCAAGTAACATGAGAATTTGCAATGTTGTGGAATTTGAAAAGTGTACTGCATGACTATGGTTTCATATGGGGACATTTTATTTTAATGATGGATTGAATACATTTGAAGCAATAGAAGCCCTGTGGTGTCCATGTGTGTGTGTCTGTCTCTGTTATGTTTACGAAGCACTATGGTAAATGGTAAGCTTCCAAAGTCAAGTTTTAAAATTACTAAGCAATGGCGGTAATGAAAAAAATAACCCTGCAGTCATAGAGGAAACATTATGACCTTATTCTAAAGCCAGTAACCAGCTAATAAAAAAAAATGCAACTCCCAGGAAGTACCCTCTGGAGTTCTCTTAAAGCCTCTTCAAAGCATAATAATGTCTGTATCTTGAGTTATATGCTGCTTGGTTTATGTAGACTATTGGTAAAACCCAATCTAGAGCCTTCTATGATTGCATGACATAGGCACTTTGCTGATCAGTAGATCTTACTTGGCAGGTGGACCTAGCATTTATTTCAGTACAATCCAGTTGGGCTGGTGACAGAGATGCTGCTGTTCATTTCACTCACTCAATTCTCCCATTGCATCAACAGCACCTACCTTCATCTTTTTGTCCTAACTGTCTTCTGTAGTTGTGTCCTGTTCAGAATTCCAAATAGAGAAGAGCTCATGTCTCTACTTCATTATAACCACCCACATTACCTGCAGCTACAATTCAAGTGGTGCTGTGGTGACAGAGAAGGTCAGCGGGGCACATGCTATGTATGTTAATAACGCCTACAAGTTATCAAGTATCCTTTCTGTAACATGGCTTAAAATTCGCCATTACATTATTGCTGCTTATTATCACCACTTTACATATTAGGAAACCGAGACTCTGAGAGGCTAAGGGACCAGCCAGACTTTGCCCAGCTAATTAATGATAGAGCTGGACTTCAAACTGAGATTCGTTCCCAAAGCCTGATCTCATCTACTTCTCCACACCTGCCTCTGAATGGCTGTATCTAGTTGCTCATCTCCCTGGGTTCTTTTGATGCAATGATTTATGAGTGTGTTAAAAAATCACTGCAGGGGTGCATTTGATGGTCTATGAAGCAGAGCAAGGGGTACGTGGCAATTGCTGCTGCTCAAAGGAGCTGGCATGTAGGGCTGATTGCGTATCACAGCCAAGATTATCTAAGTGCTAAAACAAATTGACCCAAACACGTCATGACTTAGCACAACAAAAGTTTATTTCTTAATCACATGATTGTGCAAGGCAATTTGAAATTGGTGGGAAGGTGGAAGGGAAAGTGACTTTAGTCCATGCAGTCACTCAGGGACCTAGGCTGGCTGTGGCTCTGCTACCATCAATACATGACCTCCAAGGGTGTCACTGATGTCTCCATTCCGGTTAGCCAGAAGGGGAGGAGGCTTAGAGGACTGTGCATGTGATCCTTTTATGGACCAAGCCTTCGCGGAGGCGTACATCTCTCGTACTCTCATTCCATTGGCCAGAATTAAGTCACATGGCTTCATCAAATGGCAAGGAAGGCCATTATAGTCAAGCCATATATCCAAGAAGATTAGGAAATAGATTTTAGAGAGTACTCAAGTTTCTCATCTGAAAGTCAGAATCACTCTCGTCCCTGCTGCCTTCTACTTTACAGGGTAAGTTAAGGTCAAAATTAGAGTGAGATAAGGTATGTGGATATTCTTGGCAAGCAAATTAGGACTTAGCATGGGAGAGTAGACAAAGACCTAGATGGGGATGTAGAATTCAAGTTCAGATTCTTTTTCTCTGCCCTTTCATGGCTATGTTAGCTTGGCTTACTCATTCAGTTCTCTGAGCTGCAAAGCATTTTCTGTGAAGTCAGGAGGAAAAATCCTTCCCTTGTCTTCTTTATAGAGAGCCAGCCTGTATATAAATCAGTAGTCCATGTGTAAGTGTTTGAAAACCATTAAGTATCAAAGAGATATTAAAACTGTTGTTTTTTTAATTATCATTGAGCCTGTTGCTTAAAGATTTGTTGCCTAGAGCATGCTTTCTAAACTCCAAAGTCCCAGGTTTGCTCTCCCCCCCCCCAAAAAAAGAAGTAAAATATTTGTGCGTAAAAATAATCTTTTTCCCCAACATTTTAATAAAGACTCACTCTTAACACACACTATGAGTGACTGCAAATTCCTGAGAGAACAGCCTGAATCACCTCCATTGTTGAAATCCCCACCATGCTGGGGATGTAATTGCTGCCAGATTGATGCTTATTGAATTATATTCAATTTAAAAATATACTTTCTTGCCAAAGACGAAGTGACCAGGGGGCTCGTGCAATAATGGTTAGTGACTAACCCCTCTGGGGCATAAGCTGAAGCTCTTGCAACTCCCACCTCTCCCTTTGAGAGTAGGCCTTATTCCAAGTGATCGCATTACAACTCTCTTATCTACTAAGTCACTTCCATGAATGGATGGCGTGTTAGTCATTTCAACAGACTCAGACTTTCTTCCATGCCTTGAGGAGTTCCAGAGTTAGAGTGGTTATTTTTTCCACCCCCTACCCTTTATTTTTACCTTTTGGAGTCCCTTGAAACTTTTTTATTCCAGCCAAAGTGCTTATTACCTTTGAGCTTGCCTTCTGAGCCCAGTTTTGCAGATGGATGATTGTGCGGCCCAGCTTTTCATTCATTTCTGGGCTCATCCAGCTATGAATCAACAGGCAAGCCTGCTCTTCTAATTATGGAGTGGGATGACTCATTCTTGTATTTTTCTGGGTGGTGGCAGGTGAGGCCACATCTGCTATTTCAAGCTTTAATAAGTAAATAACAAGAGGCATTAGAGAAAATCAGGAAGAGACTGGCTGCCTTCCATTCTAGAATGGTTGCTGAAGTGTATCATAGTTCTGACTGTCCGATGTAGGCTGATCTTGACTGTCCCCAGCCATGGAACAATTAGCAGAGGGTGATTCTTTCAATGGACCTTCCCATAAAAGAGAAATTGCAAATAAACCCTTATAGAGAGGTAGCCTGTGCTTCTCAAACTTTTGTGTGTACAGGAACTGGAATCTGTCTGCAGCGAACTTGCTGATACAGTAGGTCTGAAGTGATGCCTGGGACTTCGTATTTCTCTCAGGGTCCCCAGGGCCTGCTGGTCCTGGTCCAGCGACCACACTTGGAGAAGAAGGGCAGAGTGAGTGAGGCGGGCCCATTCTTACCAAGGTCTCATCTTTATGCAAAACATTTTCACATGGCATGGTCTCTGTGACAAGGAGTACAGACCAGGTGCACTTGTGGAAATGGTTTAAACGTTTGCAATCAGGAGCAAAGAGGGATCTTTTCTGTGTTTTCAATCTACAGTATTTTACAAAGTGCCTCCTCTGGGTCATTGTGAGTTTGCATAATTCAGGCAGCTCTAATTCTAAGATTGCATCTACGGTGACAATAAGCAGAAGGATAACAGATCTCATGCCATCTGAGCGATGGGAGGGGCACGACTGTAATCAATTATCGGACAGAAGGGATGGTTGGCTGGTCAGAGCAGGGGTGTATCAGGAGCCACAGATAATACTCTGGATTGGTGTCAGATGCTACCTTGCTAATGATTTTGCTCAGCACATTAGAGTTTTAGTATATACAAATATAAATATGGGAAACATCACTTTAAAAATATTTATGTTTCAAAGGGGAGGTGGAACCAAATATCTGTGTGTATGTTACTAATAGCAGCAGGTAGTGCTTACAAGGTGTCAAGCACTTTGCAAATAGTCCCTCATTTTTATCCTTACAACTATCGAATGAAGTAGGTACTACTATTATCTCCACTTTATAGATAAGAAACTGAGTCATGCGAAAGTTTATTTCTTATACTGCCCAAATCAGCAGAGAGCAGATTTTGAATCTGGGCATGCTGGCTGCTGAGTACACTCTCTTACCGTGCTGTTCCTGGATTCACATGAGGCAAGGACGTGTGAGATCAAGTTCAGATAGCACAATTTACATTTGTCCTTTGGTAAGGACTCTAGTCTCTCTGTCTCGGTTCCATCACCTATGAAAAGGGCCTGGTGATGCCCTGGCGATCTCTTGCAGTTGTTGGGAAGTCACAATAAGATAATGCATGTGAAATTTTATAGACTACATACAACTGTGCAGACAGATTTTAGGATAAGATGGAAGCATTTGACTATCATTGGGGTATTTTAAATAGTCTTGTGTAAATGGCCAACATATGTTTCTTTTTAGTTTATATTTCTATATTTTTTTGCTGCTTCCTCAGGAAGAGCTTGCTTTGCTGGGAAAGTTACAAAAAGAAAAACACCTTTTGTATTTGTTTTCTTTAAGTTTTCTGAAAATAGAATGTTCTGTAGAAGCTACAAACCTCTGGAAGGTCCATCAGCTGTTTTTATTCATTCCATTTTGTGAAATATTATTCCCTGTAGATTCTTCTCTCAGGTGTTAGCCCATCTGAAATGAAACATCCTCCAGTGCCTCTTGCATTTAGCTCTTCATTTGGAAAGGTGTTTCATCATGAAATCAATTTCACCACCTGAATTTTACATTTAGATTTAGCCCATGATTTTTCTTGTTGCCTTGTCTCATTCCAGCATATTTCTCATCCTGAAAAAAAGAACCCTCGCTTTTCTTAGACTTAATGTTCCAACTGAACACACTTTTCTCCCTCTGAATTTTAGTGAGAGAGAATACAGGGCTTTCCTCATCTTTGTATTGCTATGTCCTTACTCACCCCAAGAATTCAGGGCAAGTGAGAATAGGGAACTATATGGAGAAAGAATTCATGAGGCTTTGCTTGTGTTGCTCAGGCCAAGATTTCTATGACTCTGGCTTCTGGATATATGTGGGGAAGGTGTCTCCTGATTACTTAATGAAAAAGCTATAATTAAGAGATTAATTTTCTTTTCTCTTTGTCAGAAAACCATGGTGGTAAAGCAAGTAGTGAATTTGAAACCAGAGCTTTATTCTATTTCATTGCATTTAGCCAGAAATGAATTTGTTTCCTTTTAGGCAAATGATAATGATATCTTTCTGAGTAAATGTTAAGTGTTAGATACAGTTAGCTGTCTTAAATGAATGAGCAAATTTAAAACAGAACAGAGATAGAATGAATATTATGCATGCAAACAGGTAACACTTAAGACTATTTAATAAAAGGAGCACCGTCAATTGCACCATTGCTTTTCTTTAACTGTGGCTTCTCTGATAGGGTTCATTTAGATTTTGTTGTGGTCAGAGTAAGAAGCTCTAATAGTTAACATGTGTCTGTGTCATCCAGTGCCTCACTGACCTTCTCTGATTTGTTCTAAAACAAACATTGATGGAGAAGAATAGTCTCTGAGGTCTATTGACTTTTGAGGTATCTAGGTGTATATTTCTTTTGTTTTCATATATATATATATATAATTTTTCCATTAATTTTGAGAGAGAGAGAGTACCAATTCCTTGTTTCACTTAGTTGTTCCATTGATTTATGCACTCATTGATTGCTTGTTATATGTGCCCTGCCTAGGGTTTAAACCTGTGACCTCTGACACACCAGGTCAACACTTTATCATCCACTGAGCCACCTGGCCCAGGCCTAGGTGTATATTTCTGGTGCCTAAAAATGCAGACATTATGGAATAGTGGTCAGAGATGAAGAAGTTGAGAGTACTCAGTTCAGATGCTGCTTTTTCCATATCTAAGCCGCATGACCTTTGTTTTCTCATCCGTAAAATGGAGATGATAAGCATATCAACCTCAGGGGTTGTGATGGGGATTATGCTGTCATAGTGTGTGACATATTGTATATCTGTTGAAAAAAATAAAAATTTATAAGAGTTCATTTCAAGATAGTTTCATCTTTGGCCTACTGTTCATCCATGTGTGATCTTAATAGCTCCAATATTATTTTTAAGTATTTGAACAATATCAAAAACACCCTGAATGGATTATGGGTGTCTTTTAAATAAGTCCATGCAATTGTGGACCCCAAAGGTACGTGCATCTTTAACTGCAATCCTTTTACTGCACACATACACACACACTAACATTGCATTCGCCTTTGTTTAGGGGAAGGTCTTGTGAAGACAATGAAAAATGGTAGGGCTTTAATTTGAAACCAAAAGGGTAATTTGTATCTGATGATTGCATGTACTACCTACAGAATTCTGTAAGTAGTGTAAATACCCACTGTTTACCCATAGCTCATTGTTTTTTTCAATTCACTTATTGAAACAAATTGGGAAAATACTAATAACTAGGAGGATAAAGAAATGCCATGAAAATCTCAACCCCCACACCCAAATGCTATTAATATTTTGGTGATTTTTCTGTCTTTATGTATTTTGTTACAGTTAGCTATAAGCATACTGTATACTCATTATATATCCTCCCTTCCTACTACATTGAAAAAACATAAACATTATGATAAAAATGTTGTAAACATCCTTTTATTTAGGTGAGGAGGGGAGATAGTGAGGCAGACTCCCAAATGCACCCTGACCGGGATCCCCCCAGCAGGCCCATTTGGGGTCAGTGCTCAAGTACCAAGCTATTTTTATCACCTGAGGCTGATGCATTGCAGCAGAGCTATTATCAGAGCCTGGGGCTATATTCAACCAACTGAGCCACTGGCTGTGGGAAGGGAAGAGAGAGAGCATAGGAAGACAGGGCGGGGAAGCAGATGGTCATTTCTCCTGTGTGCCCTGACCAGAAATCTAACCAACCCAGGACGTCCATACACTGGGCCAGCAGCCAGGACCATAAACATCCTTTTAATAGCTGTGTAACATCACATTGAGTAGATGTGTTGTAGTTTAGCCAACTTTGTAGAGTTGCTATCATGAATACTTCTGTCATAGACATCTTTTTGCAAACTATCACTGCCACATTTATAGCGGTGGTCACCCATGTCCTGCACATGCTAAATCTATGCAAGTCATTAGAGTTGGAACTTGATTGATGCAGCTGCCATCAATTTCTTATACTGCATTTTCTAATTTTCTTAGATGCCTCCAGCTCATGATCAAAGCCCAAAGTTGGTGTCTGACACTTCTTTGTCTTTCAAAGCCTGCAATGTCAGGAAAGTTCAGATAGATCTGGAAAGGACAATGTTCTCCGCATTATAGGTTCTGATCTCTGTGATCCCTCAAAAACTTCGAGTAATTACCTGAGGATGCTGACACTCTTCTGAGAAATGCCTGTCCTTAACATATCACCCCAGGATCTGCTTATCCACTCCAAAAAACTTACCATAAACCTCACTGTTAAAGAGATACAGATTTCAGATTTTTTAATGAGAGGGCCTCCTCTTTTAGCCTTCTCTTGAGTTAGATAATTATTTCTTCTAGCTATTAATGCTAGTCTGCCTATCATTTTTGTTCTCTAGATTGTTATGGTCAATTTAATTCATTACTGTCCTTAGACTCTTTTCCATGCCCTACTTGGACTTACATTCTAGGATTTAGAGAGTTTCATACAAGAAAATCATTTTTGTTTGCTGGCATTGATATTTGTCTGATATGCATTGTGCTAGCATACCAGTTGTTGAAATAGTGAAATGTATTAATCCTGATTAATAGTTTCTGACACTATGTTCCCTCATGAGGCTACCATTTAGCCCTAAACTTCCTCCCATTTCCGTTATTCCCTGGCAATCCCAGACCCACCTCTGCAATCTCTCTACCACCCAGCTCTCAACTCTTCCATAGCTAACACATTGTCCATGCTGATTGCTTTCTGTCCATGTCTTTAGATAGATAGGTGTGCTCACAAGCGTGTGTGTGCGCGCACGTGTGTGTGTGTGTGTGTGTGTGTGTGTGTGTGTATAACACTGTGCTCTGCTTTATTCCAACTGGGATTTGAGTCTGTAATTATAAATTTCTTGGAGAGAGTGTAATGTAGCTCCTTTGGTGGTGGGGATATATCTTGATTCCCACCACTGCCTCTTGCTCTTACCAATTCAGCCTGCTTTTCTAGCAGACAGTCTTTTCATGGATTGTGAAAAGATGAGACCCATTGTCATCTTTGTGAAAGCATAAAACTGGCCTTTCCTGCTGGTATTTCTCTCATTTTGGATATCGAGGAGCTGAAGTCAAATGGAGCAGAGGGAAAGGAGAGTTATGAGCATGTGCATCTGTCACTCAGGGGAAGTCTTTCTAAGACTCAACAGACGGAACCCTTGGGCAGAAGAGGCACCGAGTTCTTGTGCTGCTGCATCCCACCGCTCCTCCTCCTGCTGCATCAAGAGGATGGGACTAGATGGAGCTGTGCTGTAGGCCTCTCCAGACACAAAGACACTAGTAGTAGAAACCTCTTTCAAGCCATTTCCAAAGGCTTTTCTCATTCTTGCAAGTATCTTTTTGGCTTGGTCAAGAGACTTTAATACAAGGAAAATACGTTTGTTTGCTAGGATTGATATTCATCTGATGTGCCTGGTACCAGCAGACCCATTGTTGAAATATCAGAATGCATTAGTACTGATTATTATATAGCTCTACCTTAATAATAAATAAAGTCTGCACTGATTAATAAATTATGTGCTGCCTTTGAGAAAGGGGCACATTTGACGGGAATATTGATGTACCAGAGTTAGGTGTTGTTTTTGCTTCTGTCCCAATAGTAATTTGATGGAATTTATTTTGTAGTTTGAGTTGTTAATAGCTCACATTGTTTATGTTTTTGTTTCCATTACATAACACACACACACACATACATCTTCATTTTACTGTTTGTTCTTTTAGTAAACTTTTGCCTGTCTCCATGTCTAATTTTCTCCAGACTTAGAGTTTTATTAAGAGATGCTAAAAATTTTCATAAACTCTCCATTTAAAGTAATCATAACTAAATTGTGTTTAACTGAAAGGGCTTATTGATTGTGCCTGATGTTTTGTTGATTTAATTTAACGTAATTTATCACTGTGTTTTAGACTTCTTTCATACTCTGCATTCTGAGATTTGGAGATTTAATATGAGAAAAACATTCTTGTTTGCTGGGGCTGATATTCATCTGATATGCATGGTGCAAGCAGGCCAGTTGTTGAAATATTGAAATTCATTAGTACTGATTAATAAAAAGTTTGTGCACCTATATTCCCTTTAGGGGTCCCCATTTAGCCCTTAACTTCCTTTCATTTTCACTATATCCCAGCCACCCTAGCCCCTTCACATCAGTGGCAATTTTATATCAGCTCTAATCAAAGCTGCCTGTGCCTTTCAATCCCAATAAAGTTTTCTATTGACTGTTGGTTTACCATATTAGTTGTATGTGGGTTTCCTAAGGCAGGGAAGCAATTCTTAGCATGTCTGTTTTAATCCTCACTGTGAACTAGTAAAAGGGAAATAATTGTGACACTTAACATTCATTGTATCACAGGCCAGAAAACCGGGATTTGTCCTTGGCTGGTTCTTCTGTCATTCAATGCTACATTTGCTCAAAGTGTCACCAGTTTCACATCCTAACTATTTCTTGGGTTCCATATTCTCCTTTTGTTCAGTGTTTTTCAACTGCTGGTGTGTGGGCCAGTCCGCCAGAAATTCTGTTCCAGTTTGCAAGAGAGTTAACCACCCTGATGTTGTGTGAAGATTATAGACCCAATGATCTTGGTCGAATTCACTTATATTCAGGGTGATTTCTGCCTTAATGGTGCCAGGATTAATTCTCCTATTTTTACCTATCCCCAAGTATAAAAAGGTTTAAAACCACTGCTCTAATTCAGGCCCTTGTTATGTCTTGCTTAGACAATTGCTATAGTCTTTAACTTTGTTTCCCTGCTGATAGAACTGCCCCTCTTAATTCAGCCAGAAGGATCTTTCCATGTACCTCTGAGCATGTTACCCTCATGCTTAAAACTCAACAGCAGATATCCATTATCAATACAATAAAGCCCACACTGTATAGAAGTCTTCTTATGTTTAGAACTTCTCCATTTTTTTTTCCTTTTTTACAGGAACAGAGAGAGAGAGTCAGAGAGAGGGATAGATAGGGACAGACAGATAGAATGGAGAGAGATGAGAAGCATTAATCATCAGTTTTTCGTTGCAACACCTTAGTTGTTCATTGATTGCTTTCTCACACGTGCCTTGACCGCGGGCCTTCAGGAGACCGAGCCACCCCTTGCTGGAGCCAGCGACCTTGGGTTCAAGCTGGTGAGCTTTTTGCTCAAGCCAGATGGGCCCACGCTCAAGCTGGCGACCTCAGGATCTCGAACCTGGGTCCTCCGCATCCCAATCCGACGCTCTATCCACTGTGCCACCGCCTGGTCAGGCTCCATTTCTTTTTTAAGTTCATCACCTGCCTATCTTCAGTTTCAATTTAACATCATGTGAACACCAAATGATGCATGGCCTTTCTCTATTCCTCATTTCCACGTTTTAGCTGATGGTTTGGGCTCAAATATTTTCTTCACTTTTCATATCCTGACTCACTAATTCTTGTCCACACCTCAGCAGTTAGATTGGCCTATTGCCACTTTCAGGAATTTGGGGAAAAACATTTCCTTAGCACGGTTGAGAGTTTTAATATTGTTATATTGACAATATCCACATTCTCCACCACTATTGCCACTAGCTCTGAGTTTTCTGAGGACAGAGAGAGTCCTATTTATCTTGCTGTGTTCACCCTCTGGTATATGTAGTGCCTGAAATCTAGTAACAATTGATCATGAAATGCCAAGCCACTGGGTTGTAACCAATGACATTGAAGTTTTCACTGAAAGTGGAAGTTTTGGTTCAGTCCCCTAGAAGCAGGTGCTGAGCTGGAGACTCATGTTAAATGATTTACGTATTAGGACGTGGTCCCAGGAAAAATTGGCAGGGGAATGGGGCAGTGAGACAAGGAAGTGAAAGGAAGGAGGCCAAGTAAGATTGTGCATCAAGAGAGGGCCACAGAAGATCTCTGTGGTTCAGTTCTTTGGGGCACTTCTGAAGACAGTTTAGGTTCCATCTCTGATTTGTCCCCACCTGCGGTGACGCATCTGCTGGGTTGATATTCCCACATTTATCGGCATTGGCAAAGGGCTGCCTCTTCCCAAAAATATACGCTCCCAGTCACCTGGCTTTCCAATTGTGGGCATTGAGGCTCAAATTGAGCCTGTGTCAGGATCAAGAAGAGGCCTTATTAAAATGCAGATGGTTGAGTGCTGCCCCTAGAGTTTCTGATTCAGTAAGGCTGGGGTAGTGCCCAAGAATTTGCCTTTCCAGCAAGTCCTCAAGTAACACTGAATCTCTTGGTCTATGGAACAAACTTTGAAAAGCAGTGGATTAAACAGCATAGGGCACAGCACCTTGAGGGTCCTCCTACAATGAAGGCACGAGTGGAGGTTGCCAGGAGTGAAACCACAACCAGAAGCTGGTGTACTCGAGACATCAGGGGATTCGTGATGATGACGGTTCAGTCCCCTAGAAGCATCTGTTTCCAGGGACTGGGTCCTGACTAATACCCAAGAGCACCTGAGCTGCCCAGAGCAGTGTACTGCTGGCCCCATGTCCAATCCATGGCCAACTGGGATTTGGAAGACCGACTTACCTGAATATTTCACTTTTAAATGAAATGTCACTTTGCTGTGATTAAAAATCACACACAATGAACTATTTGTTACCATCTTTCTTTCTCTTCTTGTGATTTCATTCAGTTCTGCTAGAAGGAATAATTCCACTGTTGTATCTTATTGATGAATTTTTCTTCCTGATTGACTCTGCATATTTTCTTTTATCATAACTTACCAAAACAAACTTCAACATATTGTTATCTATCAGAAAAGAGTAGAATTTATTACTGATGACTACAGAAAAGAGTTAAACAATAGGTAATAAAATATATATAATATAAGAAATCTATAACCAGTCACTAAAATTGGCTTAATGAGTAAGAAAGAACCTAGAAGTGTTTTAAAAAAATAATTTGTTGATTTTCCAGATACTATTTGGAAATAAGTGAGCAGCCTTTTGGCAATTGTGAAAATTCTGGTCAAGCCTTAGGTGTGCTTTAATTTTACTAACTGAGGGTTGCTGTCACTGTTTTCATCCTGGATGTTGGACAGAGTTCCTGGAACTCCCAGAGGCATCCAATGTTCTCATGTACTGGGAAATCTATCTTAACTTGGTGCTTTGAAATAAATATGAGAAAGATAAAAGTTTAGTGTTGTAAATAAATCTGACATCATGCTGACATGTCTGCAAAGGTAAAAAATTATTCAAGAATCATGAAACAGTTCTTTCACCGTCGTCCATGTTTGTTTGTTTGTTTGTTTGTTTGTTTTACAGGGACAGAGAGAAAGTCAGAGAGAGGGATAGATAGGGACAGACAGATAGGAGTGGAGAGAGGTGAGAAGCATCAATCATTAGTTTTTCATTGCTGTTGCAACACCTTAGTTGTTCATTGATTGCTTTCTCACATGTGCCTTGACCGTGGGCCTTCAGCAGACCGAGCCACCCCTTGCTGGAGCCAGCGACCTTGGGTCCAAGCTGACGAGCCTTTGCTCAAGCCAGATGGGCCCGCACTCAAGCTGGCTAGCTCGGGGTCTCAAATCTGGGTCTTCCGCATCCCAGTCCAATGCTCTATCCACTGCGCCACCGCCTGGTCAGGCTGTCATCCATGTTTATTAATTTAAATCAATTTAACAGGAACCTACTGAGAACTTTGTGTGAAACATCGGGCAGTAGAGAAGAAAGGAAGAACCATGGAAAAATAGAGGAGTTTTGTCCTTAAGAAGCTTACTATGCAATGTCTTTGTGAGGAAACTTTGTATATTTTAGATCCTAAATCTATTTTTGTGTGGGAAATTTAGAAAGACTACAGTGAGTAAGACTCCAAGGAAGAAAAAAGAGTAACTATGAGGAAAAGCTGATGACAAAGAGATCGTTGATAGAAGAGAAAAAGGGGAAGAAAAAAAAAGTCTTCAAATTTATATAAGTTTATAATAAGAAAATCAGTTTTTCAGCCATACCAGGACAGAAGTACATGTCAAATAATTGACCAAATAATAAAACAGTTGGTGGAATTTAAGGGTTTACTTGGAAGGAAGGATATTACCATTTACTGGATCTCCTCCACAGTCCCCTGGCTTTATACCTATTATCTTAGCCAGTTCTCTCAACCGATTATCAGTAGATATTGCAGTATTTTAAATAAAGATTTAAAATTTAGAATGATTTTAAATGTACAAAAATGTTGTAGAACCTGACCTGTGGTGGCACAGTGGATAAAGCATCGACCTGGAACACTGAGGTTGTCAGTTCAAAACCCTGGGCTTGTCTTGTCAACGCACATATGGGAGTTGATGCTTCCTCTATATTCTCTCTCTCTCTTTCTCTGTTTTCTCCTCTCAAAAATGAATAAATAAAATCTAAGAAAGACATTTTAGAGATATAACAGAGAGTTTCTGTGTACCCTCACCCAGTTTCCCTGATTGTTCACAGCTTATACTGCATCAGTTTTAATTTTTCACGATTGAAACTCCCATATTGGTCTATCACTATGAGCCAAACTCCAGGCTTTATTTGGATGTCACCATTTTCCCACCATCATGTATTTTTCTTCTCAGGATCCCACCCAGGACCCACATCACCCACCATTAGTTGCCATTCTCCCTCTTCTGGTCCGTGAGTTTCTTAATTCTTCCTGGTTTTTATGACCATGACAGTTTTGAGCAATATTAGGTATATTGTGGAATGGAAATTGCTGTTTTTAACGTTTAGAAATATATCAACTCTAACCTTTTTATTTTATTCAAAGATAGGGATTTAGGCTTGAAAAAAGAGGTTTCACTAATAATTTTTGTCAGCAACATCATTAAAACTAAGAATGAATTTGAACTCTTTTGTAGTGATGCCTGCTGGGGCTCCTTGAATTCTGGGAATTCTACCTCTGTGACTTTTTTTTCCCCCACTATTAGTACAGGCTTCCTTTTCAAGAAAAAAGAAAAAAGGAAACTCAGTTTAATCAGGTATACCCAATCTTATGGCCTTTCAGCCCCTGGGAAATTTGATGAGGATGCTAACTTTCTAAATGAGTTGCTAAGCATCACTAAAATGTGATATTCTCCAAGTGAACTTAGTGCATCATGCATTTATCAAGGGTTCTAATTCTGTAGTCTGCTAAAATGCCTGGTTTTCATACAAAGTTTCATATATCCTTTAAGATTAGATTTGACTACACATATATAGATCTTTAAAAAGAAATTGTCTTTCAAATACCAAGACTTAAAGATTTATTCTTTTTCACCTGGAAATAATCTGGCATTGGCAACCTAGAACTGGAGTGAGAACTGTAGACGTTATGTATTCAGGGACGTAATCCCTGTCAACTCATTCTTCTGTCATTTCTAGAGCATGCATGCCCCCATCCTTATGGTCCAGAGGGCTGGTAAAACTCTGTCCATCACTCATCACACCCACGTTCCACACAGTAGGATGGAGCAATAGCCAGTATGTCTTGTATGTCTTTTCAGTGATAAGAATTTTCTGGAAGTACTTGCTCTTTATATGTCCTTGACCAAAACTAAGTTGCATGGATACTCCCAACTACAAAGGGTGCTGGGGGATATGATTTTGATTTTAGGTGGTCATGTGCCAAGCAAAAACTGACCGGAAATTGGGAGAGAAGTAGTGGTCACTGCCATACTTGCTGCTGTTGTACAACCCCTCCTGCATATATAAACACAGATAATTGGGTTACTAACAATTTCAGTGCACCGTCAATGTTGAGCTACTAGAGACATGGCACACACACATGTTCAACCATTGGGTAAACATACGAAGATGCTATTTGGTGAAATTAATAAATGCAAATTTATTCAAAAGCACTAGTAAATTTAGAGTACATTGCTGCCAGTAGTTATTTCTAGGGATCTGTATTTGTAAGTTTACAGGGGATGGCTAGGGCCTTCCTGATGTAGGGGTATAGAGTCCTCTGGTTAAGTTTTAAGTTTTTTTGTTTAGCTTTTGGTTTGTTTTTACTGTGAAAGGGACAAATACTTATTGTTACAGATTTGGAAAATACAGAGAAGCAAATAAACCTCCCTAAACTATTCTAAACCAGCAATGAATACTGTTATCATTTTAGCATATAAGTCTCTGGCTCTTTTTCAATGCATATAGACTGCAAATTTTTGCAAGATAACATGCTGGAATACCTTCTAAAAATCTATTTTTGTACCACGGGAGTCTTTAGTAGAAAGAAAGGGTTTCGTAGTTCCCATCTGGTAGCTCAAGATTCCTGAGGAGTTACAGATTACATACAAGTGTCCTCACACATTGTCTGTAGATTGAACAACTTAATATGGCACACACACATGTTCAACCATTGGGTAAACATACAAAGATGCTATTTGGTGAAATTAATAAATGCAAATTTATTCAAAAGCACTAGTAAATTTAGAGTACATTGGTGCCAGTAGTTATTTTTTTTCAGTCAATGAATATTAAATAAGTTCTATTATTTTATGGTACGTTCACAGAGTCACTAATGTATCCAAGAGTTCCTTGTGGTTGTGAAGGAGGAAACAAAAATTTGATGTAGGGGTTTATTGCTGCTTCCACCATGTTGCTCCTTAGCCATGTCATCACATGCTTCCAGAACCATTGCCTTTGCCTTTGGTTTTCATTTATTTTCTTTAACTAAGTAGAAGCAAATTGCCCCCATAGTTAGGCAATTCATCTTCCATAGTTGGATTAACCCAAGCTGTCTTAGCTAGACCCAGAAGAATAAAAGATTTTATTATTGAAGCAAAAAATATTGTCTAAATGTACCAGTATCTATAAAATAAGGAAATAGTGATTATCACCTATTTATCCCATTATAACCCTAAGAGTCATGGAGCTGAACCCCAACTTTTACTACTTGCTTCTTTTCTATTCTTTCAGACTTATCCTTTTAGTTAAATCTGTCTTCTTTGGAGAGAGCAAACCAATAATATGGAAAATAAAAGAGATTTCCCATTTGCCATTCTAAAGAAGAAACTATTACACACTTCATTACTTTTCTCTCCCCAGAGTTGGATCTTACTTAAAGTCATATGGCTGCTGGTGAAAGATGATTTCTTACATTTTCCATGAGCAGGATGTGTAAACAGGCACCCCTTCTGAGCCAATTACTTTTGTTTAGTTTGTTTGGGTCCAGTTCTGTTACTTGGAAGGTGGGCACTGGGCCCCAGGTGAAAGATCAAGTTCTGCTCATCCATTCATTAATTCCAACCTTAATCACATTTCCGTTTTGTAGTTGAATTTTAATTTCAAAGCCTTATGGTCAGAAAATATGCTTGGTATAATTTCAATTTTCTTAAATTTGTTGAGGTTAGTTTTGTGACCTAACATATGGTCTATCCTTGAGAATATTCTATGCATACTGAAAAATAATGTATAACCTGATGTTTGGGGATAAAATGTTCTGTAAACATCTATTATGTTCATTTGGTCTAGTGTGTTATTTAAGGCTGATATTTCTTTATTGGTTTTCTGTTTGAATGATCTATCTAAACCTATCACTGGTGTGTTGAGATATCCAACTATGATTGCATTTTTGTCTGTTCCTATTTTTAGATCTGTTAGCAGATACCTTATATATTTTAGTGCTTCCTGATTCAATGCATATATATTAAGAAGTGTTATGTCTTCTTGATATAGTGTCCCCTTTATCATCATGAAATATCCTTCTTGGTCTCTTGTTACCATTGTTGGCTTGAAATCAGTATTGTCAGATATACCTGTATCTACACCTGCTTTTCTTTGGGTATTATTGGCTTGGAAAATCATTTTCCAACCTGTTATTTTGAGTCTACTTTTGTCCTTGCAACTTAGATATATATCCTGAAAGCAGCATATGGTTGGATGGTTGGGTTTGCTTTTTGATTCAATCTGCTACTCTGTGCCTTTCTTTTTTACAGGGACAGAGAGAGAGTCAGAGAGAGGGATAGATAGGGACAGACAGACAGGAATGGAGAGAGGTGAGAAGCATCAATCATTAGTTTTTCATTGCCATTGCAACACCTTAGTTGTTTATTGATTGCTTTCTCACATGTGCCTTGACTGTGGGCCTTCAGCAGACTAAGTAACCCCTTGCTGGAGCCAGTGACCTTGGGTCCAAGCTGGAGAGCTTTTGCTCAAGCCAGATGGGCCCGCACTCAAGCTGGCAAGCTCGGGGTCTCAAACCTGGGTCTTCCACATCCCAGTCCGACACTCTATCCACTGCACCACCCCCTGGTCAGGCTACTCTGTGCCTTTTTATTGGCGAGTTCACGTAGGGAAATTATTGACATATGAAGATTTTCAATAACCATTGTATGTTTTGTTTTTTGGTAGCTCTGTGTCTCCTTTTTATTTTCCTTTGTTTCTGTTAGTTCTTTTTGTTTGATGTTATTCCATGTTTTTTTCCTCTATTTCCTCTTTTTTTAAGCTGTATATCTCATTTTTGTTTTTTTCTTGGGTGGTTATTATTAGGTTATTGAAAAAGAAACTTTCATATATACAGGAGTCCTTTGTCTTATGAGTGCTTCTGTACTTCATTCTCTGTTGCTACTTCAGACTTTTATCCTCTCCCCTTTTATGTTTTTGTTGTTACAGATTATCCTTGTTTAAATTGTAACCTTATTGGAGCTTTTACTTGTAGTTTTGTGTTGTTCTTTGTATCTAGTATAATAACCCCCTTGAGTATTTCCTGAAGTGGGGGTTTTCTGGTGATAAATTCCCTCAGCTTCTGTATGTCTGGAGAAGTTTTTATTTCTCCTTAATATTTTAAGGGCAACTTTGATGGATATAATATTCCTGGCCGCTAATTCCTCTCTTTCAATACTTTAAATATTTGGGTCCCCTCTCTTCTGGCTTGTAGAGTATCTGTTGAGAAGTTTGATAATAACCTGATGGGGGCTCCTTTATATGTTAAGTTCTCCTTTTCTCTAGCTGCCTTGAGAATTCTTTCTTTGTCATTGATTTAGGACATTTTTATTATAATGTGCCTTGTAGAAGGCCTGTTTGTGTTGAGGTAACTAGGTATTCTTTTTGCTTCTTGATTCGAGGATCTAACTCTGTCCACGGACTTTGGAAGTTCTCATCAATTATTTGTTTGAATAAACTCTCTATTCTCTTCTCCCTCTCTTCTTCTTCTGAAATACCCATTGTTCTTATATTGCTCTTTCTGATGGAGTCAAACGATTCTTGTAGAGCTCTCTCATTTTTAAAATTTCTTGAGTCTTTCTTTTCTTCTATCATCTCTAGTTGACTGTCTTTGATGTCATTGATTCTCTCCTCTATCTGACCTGATCTATTAGCTAAACTTGCTAGCTCATTTTTCAATTCATGTATTGAGTTCTTCATCTCTGTTTTTAAAGTTTCAATCTCCTTGGTGAGCTCATTAAGTTGCCTATTGGTGTTTTCTCACATCTCATTGAGTATTTTCAGGACTTCAATTTTAAATACTCTATCATTTAACTTCAAGGTTTCCATGTGATTGAGACTGCTTTCTGGAAATTTTGTTATTTTCTTTTTGAACTGAACCTCTTTCTTGAGTAATGACAGTATTCATTTATTTCTGCACTGAGGGTATTTGAGAGTGGCACTGTTAAGAAATCAAGCAATAAAAAGATAAAAATAACTTTAAAAAACAAAATTAAAATAAGGATTAAAGAGAAAAAAACACTAAAAATAAAAAATCAAAACAACAACACAAAAACTAGTGGAAATAAAAAAAAATAGAAGAAAAAATTCCTGAGAGGTTTTTCTATTTTTTTTTCTAGTAGGTAGCACTGGATTACAACTTTTAGCTCTGTAAAATCCCAGGCTAAACTTTGCTGAGAAGCTACTGTGGCAAAGGTGGAGGCAGGCTGCAGTTGAGATGATGGCTGGGACTTGTGAGGGCTTTATGACTTTGGCAATGGCAGTTTCTTTGGGTACTTCTCCCTAGTCTCAACAGAGCAGGTGACCAGATGCAGAGCACCTCTGTTCTTCAGCTGTGGGGTATGTCTCTGCCACTTTGGGTATCCACAAGGGGAAGGAGGCGGGATCTGGGAGGTTGGGAGGGGGGTCTCACACTGTATTTTTGTGTCTCTGTTTGAGTGAGGACTGTGGGCAGACCATGAAAACGCTGGTGGTGACACCATGCTCTGCTGCTTTGGTTCATTATCACACAGAATTCCCCCCAATCTCTCCACTTCTCCCAACAGAACGAGACCCAGTCACTCTGGGTTTCTCTCCTCTTAGAGCCCCAACGAACAAAAGCCTGAACAATCCAGCCCTCTCTCCTCTCCAGAACCTGACTGCAAAAGCCCCCATTTTTACACTTCCCACCTGTCCTCAATTGGGTGTGTAGATCTTTCAGGCACACCTGGGAGCCTAGATGGGGTTCTTTTACTGAGTTATACTTGTTCAATTTGTTGAAATTTCAAGAGGAGAGATCAAGGATATCTCTCACACCACCATTACTCTGATGTCGTTCATCTTTCTGTTTTTTTTTTTAAAGTTATTTGAATTTCTATCCCTTCCCTTTCTGTACCTGATTGAGTTTCCTATCAGCACAGCATCCCATTCTAATTATTTCTCTCTTTTGTCCCATTCATTTTTATCTTGTGTGTGCTGGTAATTAATCTATTACTTTCATTACAGGAGAAGTGAGAGTGGATTAGAAAAGGATGTCCATTTCCTGGTAGATGCTCAGTTCCAAACAGAAGTCATTTCATCACTTTGCCTTTCAGAAATGAGAAATGTGAACCAGTCTCCTAGAATAAAGACAGTACTGTATCTCCCAAAATACCTTAAGTGATTTGATTTTGAGTCCTGTCCTGTTCCTCCTATCTCACTGCTTACTTGAAGGTCCTAGTGGGTGACACGGGAGGCTGTTCATTGTATTTTCTTATGAAGGCTTGAATTCTAGTTCACTCTGCCACTTAGATCTTAGGTCAATTGTTTCTTCTTTCTGAGCTTTGGGTTTTTAATCCATAAAATGAAGCTAATGATAGTCCCAGGTTGGTTGGTTGGGAATCCCATGCAACACCACATATGCTATAAAAATATCAGGAATTATATAGCATCAAAACTTTTATAACCTGAAGGTAAAAGTCATTTGTTTTTTATTTTGTGTTTGGAAGGAGATAATGAATTCAGCATGTGACCTCAGGCAAGTTTTTTTAGTTATTGTGTCTCAGTTTCCCCAAGCATGAAATAGAGATAATCATAGTTACTACCTCATTAGGTTCAGAGAATGGAAAGTCATAATCCACCTAAAAAGTCAGTGTGGCATTGGGAGCATAATAGAATCTTAGTAACCATTAAAGTCTCTATTATTACATAGAAAGAACTAGCCAGAGAATTTGGATATTTCAGTTCTTTCATTTAATGCTCCTTCATCATGTACTATGTGAATGTCATCATGGTTTGCTCAGCATTGGGAGCAAGCATTGGGACCAGGTCCACCTCTTCTGTAGTTTATCAAAATAATTTTTATATTTAGAGTATCAAGACTAGCCCCACTTTGCAGGTAGAGAAATGGAGGCTCAAAAATGTGAAGCACTTTATTTTAACCAGGACCACATTCAGGGTCTTTGAAAATTTTTTCTTCTATATTTGCAAACTTGAACTTCACATCCTTCCCTCATAGGAAGGCTAAGAGTTAAAATCTGTATTTTAAACACAAGATTTGTTCTCTTACTATATATTTGAAAACCCAGTAAAGTGAAAATGACTCATTGTTAAACACACTTTCAAAAACATGGTGACTGTGCACTCTCCCTCTCTCCAGCTCTAGGCTTCAATCCATTGAAATACATTGTTGTCTAGTAACCAAGATGTTCATCCCACCAGAAAAAAAAACAACAACCCTGATTTCTGGTTAAAAAACTATGTCATTCTGTAAATACTTTAATTTACAGGAAATATATTGGATATAAAGAATTTAATAAACACACACAGGCATTTTTTTGAGTATATACATATATAAAATTATATATATCTGTATATATATGATGGATGATAGATAATAGAGGGGTAAATAGATAATCTTCTAAGGCAATGTCTTTCTTTTTAAATGCAATTCTTAAATTTAAAACTGAGTATGTTTTTTGGAAGACAAAATGCGTTTTAAAGAGAATAATCTTCACTTTTCAATCAGCAAGCAGAAGATATCAAGGAAGAGGGACACATCTTTTAATGATGTAATATCCTAGGAACTCAGAGCCAATTTGGGGGGTTGGGGAGCTGACAAATTGGTGGCACTAAGCCATGCACTGTCACCAATCTGATTTCTTACTTTCATTCTTCAGTCACTAGGTCAGTTTTTAACTGTGTTATAGGAATTAATTGTGATGCATGCATATGGAAATGTCTCCCCATAATTTCGAGTTAATTGTAAAGAATAAATAAAAAACCAAAACCCTTTACGTAGGTGTTTACTTAAAGAAGACCACCCACCTTTTAATAAAAAATGTTAGTTCTACCATCCACTTCCTGAACTGGAAGCTCATACTCATCTCTGCTCTCAGCCTCCAATCTGGTTAGTCTAAAGGTACTAGCACTTTTATTCTTAGACATAAAATCTAAAATATATTATCCAGTTTCCATCAGCAACTGCAACTGCAGCCCAAATCTATTGTGTAATTATGGTAGCTGCACTAGCAGCTACTGAAGATTTTTGCATTGAATGTATGGTATTTGATCTTTCCTCCTTTTTATGTCATTGTCTAGAATAGATTTTTATGTGATAGATAATACATTTGTAATAGAATATACACGTCTTCTTGAAAAACTTAATTTATAAACAACTCCATAGTGTGCTTCTTTTAGGGGTCACTTTCTTTGTCATTTCACCAGTGACTGTACAAATAACCAAGAGACCCGCAAGGTTGCACATGGGATGCTGGGTGGTGGGCTAGGTTTACTTGCTGATCAAAAGTTTTACTTTACTTGCTGTACTTCTTAGCACTCTGAATTCTAGTTCTAGCCTTGACAGATTTAAA
The DNA here is from genome assembly GCA_037038555.1 of Rhynchonycteris naso. Taxonomy (NCBI): domain Eukaryota; kingdom Metazoa; phylum Chordata; class Mammalia; order Chiroptera; family Emballonuridae; genus Rhynchonycteris; species Rhynchonycteris naso. The sequence goes on from CM073004.1 coordinate 54,897,126, forward strand.
TATCACACGTGAGATGAATCTTAGCGATCATTCTTGAATATAGTCCAAACAAAGGACCGTTGCCTTAGTGAGTAAACTTTCCTGCTCAAATGTCAAGTCAAGATTGCTTTGACTTGACATTTGTGCTTTTTTTTTTCAAATCGAAGCTCGCAGATTGCTTTTATTTTTTTCTAGAACTCATACATATCTTGAAAAAAAATAAAACATGCGATATCTAAAGCTGAGCTTATGCAGTCATCTATTTCTTTTCTGCTCAAGTTGTCACTTCAAGTGGTAACTAAGTGCTACACTGTTAGACATACTTTGTATCAGATGATAACCCAAAGATGCTCCAGGGCAGTGGTGGTCAACCTGGTCCCTACCGCCCACTAGTGGGCATTCCAGCTTTCATGGTGGATGGTAGTGGAGCAACCAAAGTATAAATAAAAAGATAGATTTAACTATAGTAAGTTGTTTTATAAAGATTTATTCTGCCAAACTTAGCGAAAATCTGACATAAAGTACTGTAATTATTGTTATATGCTTTAACTTGCTGGAACTCTGCTTTATAAATTTTATAAAGTAAAGTTACTTCTCTATTTTATAAATCACCATTACTGTGGCACCAGTGGGAAGTTAGAAAATTTTACTACTAACAAAGATACAAAAGTGGGTGGTAGGTATAAAAAGGTTGACTACCCCTGCTCCAGGGGGTATTGTGAAACATGTAGATAGAAAAAAATGGCACCCGAGTTTACCCACAATACATTGAAAGTACACTTCTATTAAGGTTTCAAACCTCAGCTACTTGGGGAGGTTTTGAGCAGTAATCTCAAAAAAAGGGTGGGGGAGGGCAGTAGGGTGCAGTGGATGCAAATAACAATGAGTGTCTTCTTTCTTTCTTTTTTTAAGATTTTATTTATTGATTTTACAGTGATAAGGAGGGGAGGGTGAGAAGTATCACGCATAGTTGCTCTACTTTAGTTGTTCATTGGTTGCTTTTCATATGTGCCTTGACCAGGCAAGCCCAGGGTTTCGAAACAGCAACCTCAGCATTCCAGGCTGACGCTTTATCCACTGCACCATGACAGGTCAAGCGAGTGACTTCTTGCCAGTTCTATACCTACTCCCAATCTGCACTATGCACAGAGGAGAATATTCCAGTGGTCCCAGGCCCCTGGTATGGGTGAGGGGGCAGCAGCACACTCAATCTTGCCTCCTGGCTTGGGTCTCTTTGGCTGCTCTCCTTTCAACTGTGTCAATATGCCCCATAAGGTGGCAGCTGCCACCTCCCTGAGATTTTACCCACCTGGCTTTAGCTCATGGGACAACAGCCTTCTCAACTTTATCAATGAAGAGTCACCAGGCCTGACATCTGAATGTCAACATGGACCAAGCCCTATCCGTTGTCCCTCCTGAATATACAAAATAGTATGACCTTAAGTACAATTTAAAATGGATTTAGGCATTAAGAAGTACAAATTGGCAGTTAAAGAACAGTCACAGAGATGTTAAGTACAGCATAGACATATAGTCAGTAATATTATAATTATATATGGTGCCAGGTGGGTACTAGACTTTTTGGGGAGATCACTTTGTAAATTATATAAATGTCTAACCATATGCTCTGTGCCTGAAACTAATATAATATTGAATGTCAACTGTAATTGAAAAAAAGAATTTTAAGTGTATTTAAAGGAGTTTTACATTGAGCTATTCTGTTATGTTCCATGACTTGAAATAAGTGGAAACACCTTAGAATATCACAAGCATATATATATATATATATATATATATATATATATATATATATATATATATATATATGTTGATAAACTTGTGTCAATTAACCATTATTTACAAAGTGTAGAATAAAAATTAAATTTGAGTAATTATATTTTTTTGAGCAATTATATTTTTTAAAATAGAGTGATAAAAATGTTTTAGTAGTTGTTGCTTGGGAAAGACTAGCCCTTAATTCTAAAATATTTCCCTTCACTTTTTTTTTTTTATTTTTCTGAAGTGAGAAGCAGGGAGGCAGAGAGACAGACTCCTGCATGCACCTGACCGGGATCTACCTGGCATACCCACTAGGGGGTGATGCTCTGCCCATCTAGGCAGTTGCTCCGTTGCAACTGGAACCATTCTAGTGTCTGAGGCAGAGGCCACAGAGCCATCCTCAGCTCCTGGGCCAACTTTGTTCCAGTGGATCCTTGGCTGAAGGAGGGGAAAAAAGATATAGAGAGAAAGGAGAGGAAGAAGGGTGGAGAAGCAGATGGATGCTTCTCCTTTATGCCCTCGCTGGGAATCAAACCCAGGACTTCCACATGTCAGGCCAACGCTCTACTGCTGAGCCAACTGGCTAGGCCTCCCTTTCCATTTTAAAACTGTCACTTCTTTTTGGAAATGATGATGGTAGCTGGTAAAATAAAATATGGCAACCCTCTATCAGTTCTTGGTTAATTTTGAAATTTAGCATGTCCATTAACACTGGTCTAGAAGCATAGTTTGGGAAGGTGTGAATCTAGGCCTCACTGCAGGCACTCCATTGACAGATGTGTGGAATGGAGATTTCTGTGCTTCAGAATTACAGTATAAAGTAGGATCTGGGGGAGATGTTAAGGTGAAGTAGAAATGATATTCATCTTGGGTTTTAGCTTGATGGTAGACTAGTCATGAAGATGAGCTATTGATCTGCTCATCTGCAAAATGGAGACAAAAACAGTATTCACCTTATTCACAGAGATATTGAACAAAGAGAAGAAATAATGTGCAAGAAGCACTTTGAAAATACCCCAAAAACTATGAGCCCTGGCCAGTTGGCTCCATGGTAGAGCATTGGCCTGGCATGTGGATGTCCCAGGTTGGATTCCCAGTCAGAGCACACAGGAGAAGTGGCCATCTGCTTCTCCACCCCTCCCCCTCTTGCTTTTCTTTCTCTTGCTCTCCTCTCTCTCTCTCTCTCTCTCCCTCTTTCTCTCTTTCTCTCTCCTCTCTTTCTGCAACCGAGGCTCAATTAGAGCAAGTTGGTTCTAGGTGCTGAAGTCGGCTCCATGGCCTCCGCCTCAGGGTCTAAAAGGTCTTCAGTTGCAATGGATCAATGGCCCCAGATAGGAAGAGCATCACCCTCTAGTGGGCTTGCCGGGTGGATCCTGGTAGGGGCACATGTGAAAGTCTGTCTCTGCTTCTCCTCCTCTCACTAAAAATATATATAGTAATATAATAATATATACATAATATATATATATAAAAGAAAATACCCCCAAACTCAAAAACAGTGGTACATAAGACACATGCACCCCAATGTTCATCACAGCATTATTCACAATGGCCAAGATATGGATATTGAGGGACCAAAGTGCCCTTCAATAGAGGATAGGATAAATATATGATACATATATACAATGAAATACTACTCAGCCATAAGAAATGATGACATAATGTCATTTATAATAACTTGGATGGACCTTGAGAACATTACACAGTGAAATAGGTAAATCAGAAAAAGCTAAGAACTGTATGATTTTACACATAGGTGGGATATAAAACTGAGACTCATGGACATTCATAAAAGTGAAGTGGTTATCAGGAAGAAGGGGCCATGGGGGAGGGTTCATGGCAAGGGGTGGGGAGAAGGGTATAAAGAGGGACAAATATAAAGTGACAGAAAATGATTTGACTTTGGGTAATGGGTATACCACATAATCAATAGTTCAAATGCTATAGAAACATTTACCTGAAACCTATATACTCTTACTAATCAATGTCACCTTGTTAAAGTTAATTTTCTAAATAAAATTAAAAAACAATAAAGAAAATGGTTCAGTACCACACCAAAAATAAGGCATTAATCACACAGGATGCCATGATTTTCTTTGGGGTGATGGGTAGGTGTATAGGTTGATATAAAAATACTTTATTACCAAAAAAAAAATACTTTATCACCAAAGTTGTGCTGCAGACACTGTACTTCTCGTGAGCTTCTAAATGAGGGCGAAGCTGAGGGAGGTCCATCCAATGTCTGGCAATGGTCACAAAGGAGGGGGAAGGGTGTGTGTGCCTGTCATGGAGCTAGTAAGGCTGCCAGGGGACAGGCTTATCACCTGGTTCTAGCCTTTTCAGGAAGGCTAATTAGCTGCTAATGTAATCATCATCATTCTAACCTAATCAAATGCTAATATAATCAAACACAAGTTGAATCTGGCCCAAAATTAATCAGATGCTAATCTAACCAATCACTGATATAATCAATACTTGATCCAATCAGCCACAAAATAATCAGCAGTGTTTTTACCCTTCCACTGATCAAATTGATCACTAATTTGATTGGTCATGGTGCAATCAACTGCTGATTGATTGATCCCTGATCTAGTCAACCACTGCTTGATTGGCCACTGATGTAATCAACCGCTAATTTGATTGGCCACTAATCCAATTGACTGCTGGCTGATGGCTGTTGATATAATCAACTGCTGATCTATTGGTTTGCTGTTGTAATCTAATGCTGATCCATTGGCCTCTGATGTGATCAACTGCTGTTTGAGTGGTCACTGATCTAATCTACCACAAATTTCATTGGCTGCTGATCTAGTCTACCACCAGCCATTTGGCCACTGATGTAATCAACCATTCATCTGGTTGGCCTCTGGTCTAATCAATAGCTGATCTAAATCTGTGGCCAAATTAATCAAACTCCTGGAGGTTGAATGGCTATTCAATGTCTCTCTCAGGACTGAGACCCTTGGGTTTGTGTGCCAGCTCTAATAAGTTTTTGACGAAACCAATGGGTGTTTCTGTGTTTCTTGAATGAGTGTGGAGATGTCAGCTTCAGAGTTTAATGCTGTTTTATTGCTGTTTGTTTGAGGGACACTACAAGTACCCGTGTCAATGACATAGACATTTGTGAAATCAAGTGAAAGCTGGACTTCCTCTAAGAAGTTTAGATTTGCCAGGAACATTTGGGTAGGCTTTCTTTTGACATATCTGTTGTCCTATAGCAAATCCATATAGATTTGATGAGAAAAGGTCTTAGTGAATGACATAGCATAGGATTATATGCCTTGGGTAGGCTAAATTTTGGGTACTAGAACCATTCCTTCCTTCATTTATACTTCAGTTATTCATTCAGTCATCAAATACTCAAACAAGGCATACAAAATCCTCAAGAATGGACAATCTATGGAGTGTAGGTGATTCTGCAGGAGAGGTGATGGTGGGTTGCCTGAGTGTGATCATAACAGCCAGAATCATCCTTTCAATGTTAAAATCAGACCATCTTGCTTCTCTGCTCACAGTCCTCAGTGGCTTCTCATCATGGTTAAGATGGAACTGAAATCTCTATGGTCTTCCCCTCTCCAAAGCCATCTCCACCACTCTGCCGCTGCCTGCTTTGCTCCATCTGCACTGAACGTTTTACTTGTGCCCAAAGAAGCTGAGGGTGTTTCAGGGTCTTGGCACATGCTGTTCCTTATGCTTGAACACAGTTCCCTTCACTATCTTCATAGATCATTTCTTTACCCCAGTCAGCTCTCAGCTCAAAACTTACCCCCTTGGAGAGGTTTCCCCCTACCCCCTATCTGAAATAGCATCATCATACCCAAACATGCTCCATTCTTCTGCTTTGATTTATTATTGTGCATAGGAGTGCTGCTCCCTGATTTTGAATGGTTTGCCTCCTGTTTGTCTCACCCTTCTCCATGAAAATGTGAAGCTTTGAGATAAGGGACCTGGTCTATTATGTTTATTGCTGTATCTTCAACTTGGGGAGTGGTCCCTGGACCAAGGGGGCTCATAAGAAAATATTTGTTGAAAGGGAAAGTGAATGACTACAAGGGAAGCGATTCAAGGACTGAATTTGGGGGGGAAAAAGGAATGTCACATGCAGGAGAGTAGGTTCCCTTAGCTTCGTTTTCTCCATCAGCCACCACCCCACTCCCTATAGTGCTCACTTGTTTTCTTCCCTCAGCCTGGAGGGGAGGTCCAGGCAGAGAGAATCAAACCTGCTTGCACAACATGTCCCCTGGATCCTGTGAAAATGCAGGTCCTCATCAAGGAGGTCTCCAGTGGGACCTGAAATCCTGCATTTCTAAGAATACTACTGCTGCTGGTCCACAGGCCAGGGGAGGACAAGGGCAACAAAGCCACCCTATGGTGCAGGGGCTTACCAGTCCCTGTGGTCTCACCCCCCCCCCATCTGCACCTTTGAGACTCAGGTGAGATGGAGTCATAATGGGTGAAAGGACTGGGTTCGGGTGTGAATCAACTTCTCACCCAAGAGCAACTAAGAAAAATGGCCCCTGAATTAGTTCTCCTGAGTATCTAATTCCATAATATACTGCTCACAAAACTTAGGGGATACTTCAATATGAATATGAAGCTATAAAATATCCCCTACTTTTCGTGAGGAGTGTATTTCTAATTTTTAAGAAATTTATAAAAGGTTAAGGAAACTATAAAATAACAAAAACCCCGACTACTTGGAATTCTGGGATTTACATTCATTTGACTATTTTTATTTTTGTTTTCCCAGGTGTTATTTTGTATTCCAAGGGGAAAGAAAAAAATAGCTTGTCCTGGGTTGTCCTCCTCCTCTCTTAAAATTACATAATTTCAGTGTCCACGTGTCCCATCTTTGCTGAAGAACCAAAATAACAGAAGAGCTTTTAATTTGAATAGTTCCTTAATGCATGTGGGTATAAATTTATAAACAGTTATTTATCCTTTTCACTCTGTTTCTACTAATAGTGCAGAAAGACATCCACTGTGACAGTCTGGTTTGGAATTTGGTACAGTGTTAGCATGATTGAATAATTTCTTGAACAGCTCAGCATCCTGGGATAGCCAATGAAATGTCATTGTGGGTTATCATTTTCTTTACGAAAAGAGTGTGTTGGACAGCATTAAGAATCCTATATCTGGGCCTGACCTGTGATGGTGCAGTGGATCAAGCGTCAACCTGAAATGTTGAGGTTGCCAGTTCAAAACTCTGGGCTTGCCTGGTCAAGGCACATATGGGAGTTGATGCTTCCTGCTCCTCCCCCCTTCTCTCTTCTCTAAAGTGAATAAATAAATAAAAATAAATAAAACAGTATCATAGAAGAAATAAATGATGTAGAGACTAAAAAAAAATCCTATATCTATAGAGTCAAGCATTCTACATTGATTGTCCTAAAGATTTTTTTGCTGGAACAAGAGTCTCTTCTCTTTGTATTTTATTTATAATTGACAGGTGAAGACTTAAAGAGATACAGGAGAGACCATATGGTCTTGCTTTTATTTTGTAGGTACGTTCACAGCATCCCAGAGCAATGAGGGTCACCTGCCTAGAATCTCACTGAAAGTCCTTGAGCTCCTACTTTCCTCCCATGATGCCTTGCCATCACTGACACATAGACATAGGAACCATTTGTCAAATAGGGCGGTGTTTCCCGTCTTGCTTGTGTGAAGTCTGTAGTCCTGTCAAGGCAGGAGTTGATGATGGTGTATTTATTTCTGAATCCACAGCTCCTTAATCAGTGCCTGGCACAGAGCAGTCTCCCAACAAATAGCCATCGAATGAATGGATGTCATGACTAGTAGCAAAAATGAACATTCCAGTTCACGGGGCACTGTCCTGGACTCATGGGATACAGCAACATCTGTGCTACGAGGCGATCTAATGCCATGGGAAGAGATTGTAAACTATCTGAGGATTCTGAGAAATGTGATTTTTACATCTCATCCATTCGTTGGAAAGGTGGCCCAGGAATGTTACACAGAGGGCCCCTTCTTAATTTCCTAAAGCCTCTCTGTCACCCAAAGTCACAAACATGCAGTTCCTACTCTGTAGTCCAGAACTGTTCAAATAATTGCCTTTTTGTGCCTTCACACAGAATGCCAAAAGCCTGTGTAAGAACTGTCTGGGCATTGCATTTGGTCAGCGAGACTCTGTAGCCGGCTCCACATTCTTGATCTCTGAGATGCTTTGTTTCGTTTTCATCAAAAGACTCAAAGTACGGTCCAGCCCAAAAAGAAGTCCTTTTTCTGTATATCTTAAAATGCAGATTTCCAAATATTTCATAGAAATATGCTAATTTAGAAATACACCTTTATCTTTCCTACTTTATTATTAATCATAGGATTTTCCTTTGAATGCTCCAACCCAAAGGTCACATAGGACCAAGAAGAGAAAAATCTATTCTTTTGTTCTCTTAATTATATAGTTTTGTCATATACTACACAAGACAATTTAAATAATGTGATCTGGATTAGACTTATAAAAATATAGCTTTTTCAGCCTGACCTGTGGTGGTGCAGTGGATAAAGCGTTGACCTGGGAACACTGAGGTCACCAGTTCAAAACCCTGCACTGGTCTGGTCAAGGCACATATGGGAGTTGATGCTTCCAGCTCCTCCCCCCTTTCTCTCTCTCTCTCTCTCTCTCTCTCTCTCTCTCTCTCTCACTCTGTGTCTGCTCTCTAAAATGAATAAAATAAAAAATAAAAAAAATAAAAAATATATATATAGCTTTTGAGGAAGTAAGAAAAAATTAGGAAAAGGTTAGGAAGGGAGGTAATTAAGATATATTTTCTGTTCTGGTTGGCATTTGCTTGTCCCTTTCATTGTTATGTGTGGGTGTACGTGCGCGCGCGTGCATATGGAAGTTCTTTCAGCCAGGGATAACCTAATGTCAATACTTTGGGATTGCACTAAATTATTTTAACAAACATAAATATTATAGGTGTAAATTTGATAGTTAGTAAAAGCATAAAGTTGAATATGTAGTATAACAGTGAAATCAATTTGAAAACCAAGCTAAACAAAATATATTTATGAGGACCTATTTGTTTCACATGAAACTTTCTTCTTCATAGTCTAATAAGGAAGAACAGACACAAATCCATTACCTCTGCACAGCAAGAGATAATTGTGCATAATATTTATGACCTCAAGCATGGCAGTCAGCATGTGGGTGTGCAACTGACTCAGCAAACTTCTAGGAGCCTTGATTTTCTCATCTGTAAAAGGGAATGATAGTGTTTCCCACCGTTCCAGATTGCTCTGAGGGTGAAATAGGATGAGCTGATGCCTATAGAGTGTAGAGTCCATCCCTGGCTGGTGTTTCAGTGTGTAAAGTGTCGACCCAGTATGCTAGAGGTCACAGGTTTGAGTCCGGTCAAGGCATGTAGGTGAAGCAATCAATGAGTGCACAACTAAATGGAACATCGAAGTGGAACACAATGAGTTGGTGCTTCTCTTTCTGTCTCTCTCAAGATAATGGAAAAAAAAATTTAAAGTATAGAGTCCAAAGTAGTGGCTAAATAAATGTCATCCACTGCAATTATAACAATCAGTGTTATCACTATATTAGTCATTAATGTCAATCACTGTCTGGAGCTATAATGGTTGAAGAACGTGGTATGCATAAAAGTATTTCTGAAACAGGCAAAGCCTCTTGAATTGAAAATTTAAACAAAATCATTCACTTAATAAATTAGCATGTGCAATGTTCACTTAATTTTGTAGTTAACCAGATCCATTTACACCGTAGCCAAGTTGTACAGCTAACCCTCAGTCTTTTCTCACTCAGGACGTGACAACCACGGTGCAGCCAGCCAACCCCTCCTCTGTCCAACCCATTTATTTCATGCTGATTTTGTTTTTCCTATACATTACCTAGGATTTAGACCTCCTCGACACGTGATCTGTGTCCCATTATTGCCAACTTTTCCTTATAAATTCTCATGTTTATTCCTCTTTCTGCTTTGCCCCCCGCCACCCTCACCCCTGCTTACACATTGTCGCCTGCCGAGGAGGACTTCTTTGGTTCCTGTCTAGTCACCTGGTTTTTACTGCATAACTGCATTGCCTTTTGCTTTTGTTCCTGGTGGGAAGAGCTATTTATTTTCCCCCAGGAAGTCCTGTCACTGAGATGGAAATATATGTTTCCTGGCTAGGTGCCAACTTTTAGAAAGATAGTCCCCAGCCTCGAGAAAAATCAAACATTCTCTTTGGTCGTGGCATTGTTCACTTTAAAGCTCCGCTAGACCTCCAACCTCCATGAAGTGCCCCGACATCATGGTTCTCACCCAGGGTTGTCACTAACACAGCGCAGCGGGCTGGGTTTCCCCCTTCCCATTGCTTATTGTGTCCTGGTGTCCTGTCTGGTGTTCACCCACAGAACGTTAGCATCAGAAGATTGCTGTTTTTCTTCTACATCAATTAGCTCTCTATTTTTTTTTTCTTTTCCATTGTGTTTACTCAAAACAATGTAAGTTCTGAGAGTTCCTGATTTATACCCTGTGTTTCTCTACACAGGCATTTTACGCAGCGTATATTAAAATGGCACACAAAAACAATCTGTCTTCGTTTTTCTTATACCAATTAAACCCAGGCATCTCAATTTTGAGATCTCTTATATTCTAATAATGCTTAGTCCCAAGGCATGCTGACACTCCAGCCATACCTTTTGGTAAGAACAGTTTGGTAAGGAGGTAAGAAAAGTCAAGATCTGGGAAAGAAAAATAAATGAGGTTATAGGGCTTCCTTCACTCCATCTATGAAGGAGTCAGCCGTTCAGATCACACCTGCAGGGGTGTGGCAAACTACTGGCTTGATGTAGCATGGCACTGACACCATGGTCATCTCATCTGTTGAGTCAGCGGAAGCAGCAGGGACTGGAATCTTCAAGTGTTGGCAGAGCCAGATTTGAGCAGTTGCAGCTCCCTGGGGCCCTATTGATTTAGAGCAAGCATAAACTCTTGCAAGGTCTAGAGAAATGAAGAAGAGGTTGGTTGACAAGGATATTCAGGGAGTTGGATTCTTAAGGTGCAGAGAGCATCACGGCAGCACCTGGTCAGGAAATGTAGGCTGCAGATCAAGAATGGATGCCTAGCCATTTTTAAAGGTCCAATATGGAAGGGCTGTGGCTATGTGGGCCCAGAGGTGCCTCATGGTTTCTACCCTATTGAGTCAGTGAAGCCAATTCCAGATTTCATTCCTACAACACTGCCTGCTGAGAGCAGTACACCTCCCTCCACTCCGCAGCCCAGCACTCATCAGTCCTTCTGGCTCCAGGAGCAACCTGTTCAGACTTCTATTTCGTATTCCTCTGCTTATTTATGAGGAGCTAGGACACCCACTTTGTTTAACTTATCTGTAACAGAATTTCTTGTGAAGAAATTTCTATTCTCACTTTCCAGAAATTTACCAGGCAAATCTAGGTGCCAGCTCTTTGGCTCTTGTGAGTTTAAGGCATGGTGAAGTATGACAGTGGCTGTCCCTTACTCTATCGGCCTGTTCCTCTCAGAATTCTCTGGATGAATTATCTGCTATGGACTTGTCCCGTTTCCACTGTGGGATCAACCAGTTTAGATGGCTTGCTGTTTATTCACTCGGGATCATGGTTGGATGAATGCTCCCTTGGAATATTTTTTCCTCTCCTTTTAAAAATAAAGTTGGAAAATTTCCAGCCCTCTATGGGAAGGGTTGGTATTTTCTGATAGTGGCCAGTGACCCAAAGGTGAAAGCAGATTGCATGGGACTGGTCAGTCTAGCTGGTTCCCATGAAATCAAGTCTGAGCCTCGACCTGCTTGGCAGAAAGAGGATCGCATAGTCTTGGGAATTGGGCAGGTTGGTAGAAAGTTCTTGGTGGTGTCTTGGCCTTGACCATGACACATTCTGTATGTATGCTTACACTTCTCTAGTCCTTCTCTGAAAAGTTTTGGTCCTTTGCTCCACTTTTCTTATAACTTTCGATAAACATATTTAATAAGTTCACATTGAACTCCTTATTTTTGTGGCATTCAGCACTCTGGTTTTACCCTGGTCAGCACTTCAACATTCCCACGCACACTGGATACTTGTACTTGCTCACATATACTTTTGTGGCTTCTTGACTTTGCTTGACTTCTTTTTTTTTTTTTTTCTGAAATGATCCTGGCCCTCAATTTCTGCTTGTTAAGGGTTTTCCATCTTATTAGTAAGTATGTAACCTCAAACAAGTTATTAAATTTCTCTGAACCTTAGTTTCTTTATCTGTAGAAGGAGGTTAAGCACCTGTAATGGGGAGGATGGGCTTGGTAATGCTGTGGTAATAAATGAACCCCATTTCAATGGCTTAAAAGGACAGGCTTATTTCTCATTTGCATTGTACATTCAACATGATTTAGTGAGGGCATCTACATTTCCCAGTTACTCATTGATCCAGGAAGATGCATAGGGGTAGGATAAAGGAAGGGAAGGCACTTTAAAAATCATTCATAAATTCTACTTAGAATTCCATAGCGAAAGCCGTCACATGGCCACACCTCACTTTAAAGAGAGTGAGGAAGGGCCATCCTAGTACTTCTCAGAAGGAGCCCTGAAAGTTTTGTGAAGCACTGTAGTGCCAGTCACACCTCTGTAGAACACGTAGTAAACCCTAAGACAGAATCCAGATGTTAGGTGGTGTCACTATTATTCCTCTTTGCAAGGGCCAGCTTCGATGTGCTGAGGAGAGGGAGAGGGACTCCAGTTCTGGCTTGGCTTAACTACTTGCTAATTCTGTGCCCTTGGGCACATTAGCTAATGTCTCTGTGCTTCAATTTCTTCACCCAGAAAATGGGGGCTATATTGTAAATTTCTCAAAAGGTGGTTATGTGCATTAAATGAGTTAGTGATTATAAAATTATCAGATGTTGTTCCTGATGCTATATATGTATTTGCTGGAATTATACTACCATGCACACTATTCTACAACTGGCTTTTTTCTCATTTGATATTAGGTGCATGCATTCACCTGATTTTTAAAAATAGCTACATGCACTGTTTTTTGTTTTTTGTCTGTATCTTAAATTTCTTAGGCAGTTCAACTGATGAGAAATTTCTGTATGACAATTCAGGAAGATCTTGGTTTCATGAATCTCCATTGATTGAGTTGTTTCCTGTTTTATTCCTCTCAGACATAGCTTCTAAGGGCTGTGTCTACTGACATTCAGTGGAAGAGTATGTCCAGATCAATCAATAATTTAGTCCAGTATCTCTGCTATTGATACCTTTATCTGGTGGCAAGCATTCTCTAAGATTGTACTGCAAGAAGTTCCCCCAATAGAAAATACCATGTTCTTAGGCATAGGCAAAAGAAAGTCATTTGCCCATTAATGGATTCAGCTATGTTAGAGGATTCACACAGACTATGACCCTCACCTTCTCCAAGTAAACAACATGCTGTCCCCTTCACTGTTCTTTTCCCAATCCTTGGATCTAATATGGGTGCCATAACCATTGTTTGACTGATGTAGTTGTGACTTATTAGTGCTACATGTTTCTTATGGTTACGTCAACATTGCTTTTTTTAATATTAAATTCGAAGCCAAATCTCTTTATTCTATTTTCATTTGGCTCTTTGAAAGCCTTTTTCTTTCCTGCATTTCCCTGCTCACCTTCCTCAAACTTGCATTTCTTCTTTGACGTGTTTCATGGATGCTCTTCTGGTATATATACCACCATCATAAATAAACATCTCCAGCTCAGAAAAAGTGATAAGCTACACATCCCAGGCAGGATGAGGATGAGATAGTGACCACTGCATGTTGAGTTTCTAAGGGAGAAGACTCTGGAGATGGGATTCCACATGCAAGAGGTTTATTAAGAAGTACCCTTAAGATCAACATCTATGGATGGGATGGGATGGGATGGATTAGAGAGGAGGAAGAGTTGAGCTGTGATGCGGACCCAGCAGGAGCCTCAGCCAACCCCACAGGAAGCCTAGGATTTAGACTGGCCCTTCAATGCTGACCCAAATTAGGTTAAAGTGGCCAGGGCTTTATCTTCTTACATTGCTCAGTCTTTAGGTGTGGTCAGTCCTTTGGCTGGAAGGCAAGGTAACTCTCTGCCATGAAAACAACCCCAAAGGGCCCTGCTACCAGCACTCCCAGTAGCTGAGATAAACTTTTCAGTGCAGGGGCATCTGTGTGGCACATCTCCATGTCCACCACAGAGCAGAACAGGACATTGGTAACCAGAGTTCAACCCCTTCCTGTATCATAAGCTCAGAGAGAGGAGAACATTTTCTCTCCTTGAGGAGTCCATTCGCTCCCTGTCATCTTACCTGTGTTGGTGATGGCAGGTTTAAACATCTTCATGCACTTTTCTTTCTTTGCATTATTCTTTAAGGTTTTGAGGCAGTCTTAGTTTGTTTCTGCATTTGCTGTCCCCGGCATAATCTTTTAAGAATACTTTCTCATTTTCTTTTTGCTGCTATGAAAATCAGTGCATCCTCTGCATTATAATGAGCTTAATGTGGCCTCAGCATCCCTGTTCCTCTAGTTCTGGGGGGTGGGGAGATGCTTCCAAACATGAGTTTGTTTAATAGAATTTGGACTACTCTGTGTGGCATACTGCCACTGAGCATATAATTCCCTTTCCTTTTCTTTGAAGAAGCTACAGTAGGAGGGAGCTCCCCCCTCCTTTCTTCTCTCATCCCACAGAACACTTCCATGCAGCCCACTTGATATTGCCTGGCAGCAGGGGGAACAAGAATAGCATGAAGCATTGAAACCCACAGAAGAGCTGCAGCCGCCTCCCCCTTGTACACTTCTGCGCTGAGCTGCTAACAAGTGGCTGAATGGCTTCATTTGCATTTCATCCTCCTTCGTTACCCCTGCCTTTCCTCAGGAGCTGGTGATAACAGGCAGTGCAAATGACCCAGGACCCAGGAGGCAGTTGGAAGGGGGAGAGGACACAGGGGTTGAGATAATCTGTAGTTTGAATAAACAAGAATTAGCCCTGGCTCCTGCATTTCCCAAGGCTTTATCACAAGCGACCACTGGATGATGCCGCCAAACAAGGAGACGTTCCACAAGTGGCCTCTGGAAAGATTTCTGTCGTGTTCTTTCTTTTGTTGTCTTTCACTTCCATCTTGGGCAACTCAGAAAAGGCGCAGGTGTCCCAGGTGCACGTGGAAGACAAACTATGAAAGTTTTAGAATGATAGATTAATAGAAAAGGGATGAACTTTTAAAAATATTTTTCTAACCAGACAGACAGATCTGTCCTTCTCTGGTCAGGAGATAGGAGTCATATTCCCCTGCAGAAAACAGGAATGAATTTTAGATAAAGGACCACAGGGAGAACAGTACTGCTCTGTTCTAAGAACAGTTCTCTGTGCTGGGGGCAAAGGTCCAGCCACACTGTGGCATATTTGCAGCACCAGAAAAGAATAATGACCATTTCCATCCCACTCCCATAATTACTGCCTGGAGTACACTTTTCACTCACTCCTCCTAGTTCTGGCTGCTGAAGGGTGAGGACAACCCCTGCACTATATAAATACTGGAACAGACTTACCTGGATCACTCCAAATAGACAGGAATCTACTACCTGGAGAGTAGAAGAATCAGCACTTCCTGTGGCCATGGTTTCCCCATCATGGCATGAGAGCCATCTGTTTCTGCAGCTGGAGGGAACTTGGTGTCGGTGACCTCGCCATGACTGTCTCCACTGCAGGGAGCTCCCAGCAGCTGAGCACAAGGAGGCTGACTCTCAGACACTCCATATCCCGCGGGGTTGGATGCGGGCCTCCCTGCTAAAGCTGAGACACAGTGCTGGCAAAGAGGGGAATGCTGCAAATTTCAAGTGATCCACTTAGTACAGATCCAGTCTCTCTCTGCTGCTTGCTCCCCGTACATACTTTTGACTATATCTTTCTAAAACTCATAGGCCAAGCCAGTGTCACAGGCTTGATGACAGTGCCTCTGGGTCACCAGGACCCATCCTGACATGAATAAAAACAAGCCATCTTCGAACATGTGACTATGGCCATCCCTGGGTGGTTGGTACGGAGCAGAGGTGTCATTCTTCTGATCTTGCTAGATGCCAGTTTCCATGAATTGGATGCTGCCTTCTCCATTTCCCCAGTGAGAGGCTTCCTGTTTCTATTTTGCACCTGATAGCCCAAGAAGCAGCTCACCATTAGTGGCTCTCCCCCATTTCCATGGGGACTGCCGTCCAAATGGGAGGGGGTCGGAAGTCTGCACTAAGGGAAGGTGGTTCACTTCCAGGACTCCAGCCCCCACCCCAGCAAGCCCTTAGGTTCTTGAGAAGCTTTTGCTGTGTTTTTAGTCATCTGATGTTTCATTGAGCAAACTTGTCCTGAGCAACTACTGTGTTGTTGGCCCCAAGGTAGCTGTGGGCATCCCAACAGCCGACACTTTCAGATGGTCCACTGGTTCACCCACACATGGATGTTTTGCTATGTTCTGTCCAACAACCCCCCTCCCAATTTGTGACTTTATGAATTGCTGAAGTGAAAAGAGAGAAAGGGAAAGAAGTGCTGAGGTTAGGAGGGATGGTCTTTTTTATAAAAATTGTACGAACATTTAGAGGAGACTGGATGAGGGTTTATGATATTTTTTGCTGGAAATGGCTCTCTCTCCTCTGCTTGACTTTCTTAACTTGGCTAGACTGAGTCTTACTTTTCACTGCTCTTACCTGGCTGGTTGCTTCACTCTAGAGTAATTCTAGGATGGAGACACCAATTAGTTTTATTTAAACTGGCATATCAAAAAATAAAACAAAAATAAACTGGCGTATTGTGTCTGAGTAAGGTGGTAAGGGAAGTCCTACTGCATCCTGCAGACAATTATATGTGTTTGGAAAGTTGTATTTGGTTTGTTGTTGACACAAGCTAAGTCCTTGGGTAGCTGTTAATTTTTCCGGGTGATTCCCAGAGGTAAATCAAGCCATACCTTTCCCCGTGGAACATCAGTGAGCTACACAGTATGGAAAAGATAAACTACTCATCTTAGTTCTGACTTCCTTTCTGGTTTTGTGGAGTTTCTTTACTATGAAAGGAAGTTTTTTTTATATATTTGGGAGAAACCTATATTTAACACAGGGATAAGGCTCCGGTGAAGAACAGGAAGAGACAAGAATATTTCTAGATTATATCCAATCCATTGATCTAAAAAGGGCTACCTCATTCATCATTAGCATAGTTAGGTACACAGAAGGCAGCCTGTTTGGTGACCCCCCTGGTAGAATTAAATCAATAATACCCAGGAGAGTTCTTTGTATGACATTATTGTTCTACAGATACTGGTTGATTTTTCCATTCGGTCTTCCTTAAAGAGAACTTAATTTTAAAAAAATACGTACCATGGGATTAAATAAATGAAGTAAACTTTATCTTACACAATTTTTCATGTATCATTAAGGAGATGGAATGTAAAAATGCTTAACTGAATGAAGAATCTAAATGCGAAATCAAGGGCTAATTACATGAAGGTTGGGGATGATTTATACACCACTTGTTTTCTGCTAACAAATTGTGGGGGTGGCAGTTCTACTTGGTTTGCTAGACAGGGATTCTGGAAAGATAAAAGTATAAGGTTCTAGAAGGAAAGGTAATCTGAGTGCAAAAGAGTTCTCTATTCATCTTTAAGTGAAATCTGGGTCCACGTGTCAGTCTCAGGTCCTCAGCCTGAGCTATTTGGTGAGAATGTGGGAAAGCACCATCTGGGCAGGCTTGTTGATGGGTGAGTGGCCAAAATGAGATTGGAGAAAGCAGTCCCTTGGGGTTGTACCCTTCCCTCTGTGCCTGTGTAATGGAGAGTGGGTTTTGTTTGGTGGGAACCTTTCACAGACAAAGCAGCAGCTGCGAATCTGTAAGTATCAACAGGCTGGCCATAGGTTCTGAATTAATAGTGTTATTTACTTCCGTTGCATTTCAACACAGTTGCTAAGACATGACATTTAAATTCTTCATCGAATCTCTAGAAACTCTGCTTTCTTTGTAGTTGTCTCTTTGATGTCTGTCTCTGTGTTACAGGGTAGTTTCTGAGAGAACCGGGGAACACTGGGATGGGTATACCCACATGCCCAGAACTGTTGCACAGGCTCTGTGTCAGGGAGTATGTTTAAAACAAAAATCACTCAACAGAGAGAAATAACCAACACTTACTGTACACTGACTATGGCTGGGTTCTATTCTATATAAGTAATTTACCGAAGGAATCACACTTAATATTTACAACAAAAAAAAGAAATAAAAGTGTGCCTGACCAGGTGGTGGCGCAGTGGAGAGAGCGTCGGACTGGGATGCGGAAGGACCCTGATTCGAGACCCGCAGGTCGCCAGCTTGAGCACAGGTTCATCTGGTTTGAGCAAAAGCCCGTCAGCTTGGACCCAAGGTCGCTGGCTCCAGCAAGGGGTTACTCAGTCTGCTGAAGGCCCGCGGTCAAGGAACATGTGAGAAAGCAATCAATGAACAACTAAGGTGTCGCAATGGCAATGAGAAACTAATGATTGATGCTTCTCATTTCTCTCTGTTCCTGTCTGTCTGTTCCTATCTATCCCTCTCTCTGACTCTCTGTCTCTGTAAAAAAAAAAAAAATGATGCTGTTATCCCTTATAGACAAGGAAACCTAGTCAAGGTAAAACGATTGAAGGAACTAGGATTCCATCTGACACCTGAGACCTTGCTCCTAACCACTTGGCAAAACTGACAGTATGGACTCCACTCTGGGTACTGGGCTAGGCACTAGGGATAGGTGAGCAAGCAATATTTAAATGCTTTATTCAAGGTGAAATATTTTATTTGACCTTGGGATTGGATGGATATCTTTCATTTGTGTATCAGTTTTTCTGAGCTACTTGGAAGTTACCATAACAATTTGGAACATATTGATTAATTGGCAAATAGAATGAAATAAGTTAGTGTCTAATGGTAATGTAATTGCTAATGTCCTTCAGCACTGAGCAACTACAACATTCTTGAAAGGAGTCTCTATTATACTTTTATTAAGAACCATACTCATCTAATTAGTCATTAGTGTATATATGTTAAACAAATATCAGTAAGCCTTGTCATATGAAACCTAAAATTAACTTTTTAAATTGCTCAAATAGTCATGTGTGTCAGCCATCTCTCACTACATAACAAGTATCCCCAAATACAGTGGCACTTATTATTGCTCACAAATTCATGAGTAACTAGGTGGTTTTTCTGGTCTTGACTGGGCTCACTCATGAGTCTGTAGTTAGATGCAGGTCAGATAGTTGGCTCTGAGTACCTAAGCTGAGCTTTCTTACATGTTTGGAGTATGGCTGGCTCTAAGCTGGAGTACCTTAGCTGGGACAACTGGCCTTTTCTATATAAATGATCACTCATCATCCATCAGGCTAGCCAGGGATTTTTTACATGATAACTTGATGGGAGGCAAAGGGTGGAGAGGCAATTCTAAGAGTAAAAGCAAGACTGTGCGTGGCCTCTTAGGCCTAGGTTTGGAACTAGCATAACGTCACTTCTGCCTCATCTGTGGTCAAAGCAAATCCCAAGGACAGCCTAGTTAAAGGGGTGAGGATATAGACTCCACCTCTTTATGGGAGGAGCTTCAAGGTTATGTTGCAAAAGAGGATGGATAATACTGGATTCCAAATAATGGGAGCCGTTTTTGGAAAACAATTCACCACACTACATGATGTAAGTATTATCGTGCCCATTTTATAAATTTTAAAAAAATTGATGTCCAATGTTAAGAACAGGCCCTAAAAATCATAAAATTAATAAGTCATAAGTTACTAGCACTAATCAAAAACTAGTAAGTAGGTGGAATGACAAAGTTAGACAAATTTAAAGTACATCTAACACCAAAGCTCTTTGTTTGAAAGACCACTCTGTGAGGTTTTCAAGGCCTTTAAAGATTATGCCATTAATTACTTTTTCAAAAATAAAAGCGCTGTCTGAGGATGAGGAAATAGGAAGAATAAAATTCAGACATAATTTAGCACATCCATTTTCATTTACTACCAGGCATGAATAGCTTTAATCAAGGTGCATTTCCTTAATTTAACAAAATTACCCTTAGTGACAGCTGTGGATTTTCAGTTCGGCCTTCAATATGCAGGCAGAGTTAGTGTTGGGTGTTTCTATTTGGTAATATTATAAAGCCTGAGACTATCAGGTACAAATAGAAAACTTATTTGCAAAACTTGTCTTCTCCATACTATTTGGGTAAAATAAGAGCACAGTAGTAGTAGTAACAGTAGTAGTAAATGTTGTTTAACTAGATCTGATTCACAACTGTCATATTCTGTGGGTGGTTATACTGCAAAATTATGGAGCATAGGGAGGCCTTTGGCAGGGGGACCAAGTGCTCTTGGGAAATTCTGAGTTAATAGGTTATTTTGCTGTAATTTTTCAGAACCTTTGAAAGGCTGATGCCCATTGTGACTCTCAAAGGTGGGATTTCTCAGGTTTATGTGACTGTACAATATTCATTTGGTAAAACCCTTAGATACTTAGTATTCCACAGAACCCTTGGAAAATCTGAATCTGATTCTGATCTCTTTGAAGGTATGTGTGTGATCTCTTTGTCTAGCATCTGCGATGATGTAGGTACTATCAGAATCATATCAAAAACCCGTGAAATAAGTGCCGTTCTAATTTGTTTCAAGTTGTGGAAACTGAGCAGTTAATCTGCGTGCCTAAGATACTCCAGTGGTACCACAATTGAGACACTCTGCCGGGATTCAAAAGTTTCAGTGCCTTCTCAGGGTGACTCAGCTGGTTAGAAGAGACACTATGTCTTGCATACTTCTGTAATCTCCGTAACTCCTAATAAAAAATGGATTATCAGGCAATGCCTATTGGACAATCCTTTGTTTATTATACAGTTATTATGATAGTGCTCATCATCAAAAGTTGCAATAGTAGAAAAGGGCATAAGATAAAAAGTAAAAATTGTTCTTGATACCATCAGCTCCAGAACCATCCCCAAGAGGTAAGGTTATTATCAATTTTTTTAATGTTTTTCCATAACACTATTATTTTATGTGTGTGTGTGTGTGTAGATCCTTCTGTTTTGCTTTACACAAATGGGTTTATACATGTATACTTTTTCCCTGATATATATTTGAGGTCTTTCAAAATCGGGATTTGTAGATTGTTCTTTTTTTCTTTAATATCAGTGTACTGTATTTTATATTTTTGTGATGGACTGATAGAGTTTTAGGGTAATTCTATGTTATTTTTTTAAAAAATTTCTTTTGCTATGAGAAACAGTGCCTCAATGAAGAAACAATCTTATACATACATCTTTACACAGTAATGTTTTGAATGAAATACAGAAAAACATATAAAGGATGTTATTTTCCCCTAGTAACTCCTCTTAAGAAAAATAGTGGACTATTGCTAAGAAATTGTTATAGGAGCTGTAAATGAACAACTTTATAAAATACAAATTTTGACTAAAAATAGTATCCTGCTTTTCTGAGCTGTTATGCTCTGACCAGGGAGGAAATAGATTGAGTCAGTGACCCTATCTGCTGACATTATGACTAAGATACACAATGGCTAAAACCAGGAAAGGGAGAATCAGCTTGCTGGAGCTGTCACCTTCCCCATGGAACAACTTTATGTGGTTTGGTTTTGACACTATGGACACAGATTCAGTAGAAACTGGACAGATGTAACCAACTCTGTCATTTTAAAGACATTATCCATTGTGTTATGAAATGGCCCTTTCCATGATGTAGACCAAGAACAAAATGCAGATGAGAAGCTGAGAATCTTTTGACTCAAGTAATTTCACCTCTAGAATTTAAGAAAATTTAAGAAAATAGTCTGACAGAAAAAATTTATTAACTCAAAACATGCATTTCAATTTCATATCACTGATGGTGAATTATTAGCAAAAATGGGAGAAAACCAAAATATCTAACAAAAGAATAATATTTAAATAGATATAATATATAACCCCATTCACTAGGGCATTATGCAGGTATTAAAATGATAAATATCATGACAATTTAGGATCTTGAAAAAGAAAAAAAAAACATATATGCAAAAATGGCGATTATAAAATATGTGTACATGCATATTTTATAAGGCCAGGAAGAATATATTTGCTTTGTTATATATTTGAATTCTAGATAATCTTTTTAATTTATAAAAATTATATTTGTTTGATAATATTCTTTGTAAAATTAAAAATTAACAGTCCACAGAAGAAAATTTATGTTGATGTCTAGGAAGACTGTGAGCTCTGAACAAAAGTCGATTTTGGTCTTAGTTCTGGATTGACATATTATTTAAAATGGCCCACTATAGATTGGACTAGGCTCTCTCCTAACTCTTAAGGATGATATGTATAAAAAGGTGACCATGTGTTTCATTTTGTCTGGAACAGTTTCCATTTGAGCCTGTTGTTCCAGTACAATTGTTACCAGCACTGCTTTCTGCTGTTAGAGTGACTTTGTTTATATAATAAGTTCTCTGAACAACCCCCTACACGCACACACATACATCATAAGGGACATGTTAACTCTCCTGTTCTACCACATTTTTATTCTATTCCTGTTTCATTATGCATCTCTACTATGCATCATCCCTAGATAATAATTAAGTAAAAGACTTTTACAGAGTGGTGATTTCACCTTATGCCTAAAGTCAAAGAAGAATATACATGCATCATCAGTGAAAATGTAAAGATATTGTCCATTATGTTGTATGGTAGCCCTTTTACAGGATCTTTTAAAAATTCTGAAAAATTTAAAAAAATTCTCTCTGCTAATAACTAAGCGTCTTTCACTGTAGCAGCTAATAACCATTTTGTCCTTTGCTATTCTTGTCTTCTTCCTTTGGCTACCAGGAGTCTCTGAGCTCAGCCAGGCATTGAGTTGTAGCCGAAGTCTTTAACCCAGTGCAATGGAAAGTCGGGTAAAACTGACTTTGAGTTCTGTTCCTCACTTACTACTGTGTTCATTTTCTGTGGCTGCTATAGCAAATTACCACAAGCTTCAGGGATTAAAAGAATGCACATCTATGGTTTTACAGTTCTGAATGTCAGAAGTTTGAAGTCAGTTTCACCAGACCAAAATCAGTTTGCAAGCAGGGCCCATTTCCTCCAGAGTGTCTAAGGGAGGAGTTTATTCCTTGCTGCTTCCAGCTGCTGGTGGCTGCCAGCATTTCTTGACATGTGGCCACATCACTGTGACCTCTACTTCAGTAGTTATATTGCTTTATTCTTTTCTGTGTCAACTATCCCAACTATCCTTAATATAAGGGCATTTGTAATTACATTTAGGGCTCACCCAGATAACCCAAGATAATCCTTTATCTAAAATTTCTATTCATACCTACAAAGTCTGTTTTTTTCCATAAGATAACATTTATGGTTTCTAGCAACTAGGACCTAGATATTTTGGGGGACATTTTTTAATTTACTACAGTCTATTCTCTGGCCCCCCAAAATTCACATCTATCCCCCATGGAAAATATATTAATCATAGTCCAACATCTCCAAAACTGTATTAGAATGACAACCTAAAATTCCAAAATTTCATTTAAATACCATCAGTTCAAAAGTCCCAAATCTTTTCCCTGGCCAGTTGGCTCAGTTGGTAGAATGTCAGCCTGGCATGTGGATGTCCAGGGTTCCATTCCCGGTCAGGACACATAGGAAAAGTGACCATCTGCTTCTACATCCCTCCCCTTACCTTCTCTCTCCATTTCTCTCTTCCCCTCCCACAGCCATGGCTTGATTGGCTTGAGCGAGTTGGTCTTGGGTGCTGAAGATGGCTCCATGGCCTCCACCTCAGGCTCTAAAAAAGTATGGCTCAGTTGCTGAGCAGCTGAGCAATGGAGCAATGGGCCCAGATGGGCAGATCATTGACCCCTAGTGGGCTTGCCGGGTGGATCCAACTCAGGGTACATGTGGGAGTCTGTCTCTCTGCCTCCCCTCCACTCACTAAAAAAAAGTAAAAAATAAAAAGAACAGAAGTCCCAAATCTCATCATCTAAGTTGTGTGAAGCACATGTGGGGAAAGTCTGGGGTAAAATTTCTCCCCATCTACCAAACCCTTTCTCCAATCCTCCTACTATCTCACCTGCCATTTTTTTCAGCATGCAAGAATTCCTCCAGTGTAAAATCTGCACTGGTTCTTATTCCTCATCATCATAACGTCAGTTGAGAAGGGGAAAGAAAATTACTATAGTTTAGCTATAAACAGGCATGTGGTGCCGTGTTTGACCACAAGCTCTGGAAGCCAAAGAACTTGAGTTAAGATCTTGTCTCTGTCACTGAGCAGCTATGACAGTGGGAAGATTGCATAATCTCTTGATACCTCAATTTGCTTATCTGTACAAGGGTCATTAATTATGTCCTTTGGGGGCTACTTTGAGGATTGCATAAAGAGATATATGTTTATCCAGAATAAAATGCAACTTCTTGCCTCTATGATTTCTTCAATCTCTAGTCTGTGTGAGGGATCATCATCCTCTAGTTCTTGAATAAAAAGGTCAGTCAGTCTCATAATTTTGTGCTTCGTCTTAATAGACTGTCCTACCATTACTTCATCATAAACTCAATGAATGTAAACTAAAGTATAAGTTAAATATAATTTAAATGGATAGTTCAAGAGACTAATCGATGCTCTGAATTTCATTTAATGTTAATTATTCTCCCTTCCTCTTTGTTCCAGGCCCAATGGGAAAAGAGGGGATGTGGTGAGTGGCTTGACTTCTCCTTTCTGCTCCTCCACCAACACCCTTCATCTCCCAGGCCATTGACATAACTGGGTTTTAGGTGCTCTGCTCAGAGTCTCACTGAGAGATTTAATGGGATGAGCCTATTAAAGAGAAGCCTGATACTTCTCTCCTGGGGTTCTTTCATACTCCCCAACCCTACTCACCAGTCTCCCCTGGTTGTGGATATATTTCAGATAGTCACTTACTCAAAATCTATCTATCCTTCAGTTTCTTGTTGCTGGGGTCCTTCTACCCTATCAAGGCATCCTATGGGACAGTGAGACAGGACACAGGATACTCTCCATTGTGGATGTCATTCCCCAGGTGGCCCTATCTGACCTATAGAAAATAAGTTCCCATCTCTTGTCTGACAAATTCTGGGAGTAAAGAATCACCTCAACATCAAAACCAACTGTACCACCCAACAATCAGCTAACCTGATTCTTAGTTTAAGACTTTCTGTCCCTGTCCCCTGCTCCAGAGGTCATGTAATAACTCTCTTTTCTTCTTGGGGAAATGACAGGCTAGGTACCTGTTGATGCTTTTTACTATCAAAGTGTCCAAGGATGTGTCAGACTCCCAGAGCTTGTGTCAGCCAACCTTCACGTGTCAACCTGATGCCTCACTTTGGATTTCTCTATCCATTTAACCCGAAGCCTCATCAGAATTCCAAATGTAGCATCCTGTTAAATAAATTTATCACTTAATTAATACCTGGCATGTAATAAATGCCAAATAAATAACAACTGTTTTATGATGAAATGAGAGTGGGTCCTCATTCATTGCAATAAATATTTATTAAATTTTTACACTAGGCAATGTGAGAATACAAATGTGGTTTGGACACAGACCTTACCCTCTGAAAGCTCATGGTCTGGTAGTAAAAATTAACAGATACCTTTTATTTGAGTAGAAAATGGTAAAATAATATAATAGGGGCTAGGACAGTAGTCGGCAAACGCAGCTCGCGAGCCACATGTGGCTCTTTGGCCCCTTGAGTGTGGCTCTTCCACAAAATTACCACGTGTGGGCGCTACCTCGATAAGGAATGTACCTACCTATAAAGACATTTCAATCGTTGTATTGTTGATATTTGGCTTTGTTGACTAATGAGTTTGCCAACCACTGGGCTAGGATATTAGAGAAGGGAGAATTTGTAGGTTTGGGAAGCTCCCTACCTTAAACAATTCTGGATCTGCAAGCAGATTATACTCTTTTTAAATATAAGGATCCTCAGTTTCTTCCTGTATCTATCTACCTCATCAGTTCATATCCTAAACTAAATGATCACACGGGTATTAGTAACGGGCCGCCTAAGTGACTCATGGGGCCTGATCGTCATGGTCAGATTTGAAACCAGGAAAGCTGTTCCAAGCTGCAGAGCTCTTCAGTTAGGATGGTTTTTGATAAATCTTATATTTCAAGTGTCATTCATCATCCGCTTTCTGATGATTGGCCTATGTTTATTGAGCTCAGGTTTCTGAGTCTGGGTAAGGAAGTGGGGTAGGAGACAGGATTGGAAAAGGAGGATTGATACGGACCACAGGGCACCATTATTGCTTCTTGACCAGCAGGAATACATGATTAGAGTGCTACTTTAACCTGACATGAGAAAGGAATGGGAGCAGGGTGAGACTGCACATAGGCTGTCTGGAAAATAAAGCCTCCCCCGCCCTTTTTTTCAGAATAATGTAATGGAGAAAAGAGACAGTGGAAAGATAAAGCATAGCAGAGATAGAAGGAATAATAAAAATGGAACCTGTTTAGAAACAATCAAGGGAGAAGAACGGGTAACTTAGGGCAGAGCAGGAATAAGATTGGTTGAGGATGATGGGTAAAAATTACTTTATATTTAGGTATACCCAGTTTGGATCCCTGGTGAAGTCTCATGAGAGATTGTTGTGAGGAGAAACATAAAACTAAATGTATGGCAAGCCTTAGTGCCAAAGATGTGAATTAAGATGTGAATTTTATTTATGAACACGATCTCAAAGAGTAGCAATAGAGAAAATTACCTATACAGATCATTCACCTGAATTATTTGGGTCCCCACCTCTCCCTAAATTAGTAATCAGGAATTTTGCGCTCTGATACAACCCACAGTTAGTTTATAGAAAATCTGAGCATATTAAAAAAATAAGCACCTAATTTCTATTATAGGTTATAAAGCTAATTTTAGAAATGTTGCATTGAAAGTATCACTTACTCCAACTTTAGTGTTTGTGAAAATAAACACTACCCAAATCAGAACAAGCAAAGGCCATTTTTTTCCAAGCTTTTTATAGCAAAGGACTTCGCCACCATCCCTTGCGTTTGGCAGAGACTCAAACACGGGAAGGAAAGTGTAAAAGATTTATAGTGGGGAAAAGAATCAAAAGCTTCAGATGCCCCGATGGAGGCTCCTAGCACGAGGAAGCTGGCGGCAGGCTAATTAGAACCAGAGCATCCACTGTGATTGGTTAGGGGAGCAGATGTGGCTTCCCCGGGTTATTCTGAAGTTGGAAACAGGGACAGAATTCAGGAAAGCTGTCAGTTATGGATCAAGAGCTGGCTGCTTTGGGCTGGCTGCTGCAGGGGTTGCAGTGTGGTTTCCTGGGCCCGTTGCTTCAGGTTGTGAGTTAAGAGTTCTGTTTTTGTATGAGGCCGCAAAGTGGTCCATTGGTTTATTCAGTGTCTCAGGTTGAAACATGTTCAGCTTTTAAAAATTCACTGTTTTCTCAACTCTTTTATGTGCTCAAAAGTTGCTTTCTGAAGGTGTACATTTGGGTTGGTTTTCTAGATAATCCCTCATCTTTTCACGTTAAACGTTTTAAATCTTTACTGTAAAACAAAAACGAACAAAACACCTTTATATTATGAGGGGTTAAGACAGTACCAAGGAAGACAATTCCTTGTCCCCTGCCAGCCCCTAAATTCTACCCCTCAGTCAACCACTGTTAATAGGTTCCATTACATTTGTTTAGCTGTTTAGAAATGCTCTAAACATATGTAAACATATATACCTACAGTTGCATATTTATCCCTTTTTAAAAATTTTACACAAATGAAATTATGCTATAAGAATCCTTTACATGCTGCTCTTTGTGGTCCTTTTTGGAGAACTTTACATGGATACAAGTCAGTCTGTCTCGTTCTTCAATTTTGAGTCTTTGATAGGAATTCCTGAATCGCTTACACAGAAGGAGTGGCCCAACTTCTCACCTCATCAGGTGTTTGAGCGTGCTTTGTTCTTCACTCTTACTGACATTAGGTATTTTTTCTAATTTAAACCAAGGGGATAGGTACGTTAGTTTGAATTTATTTTACTGGCAGTGCAATGAAGAATTGTCCCATCTGATTTATTGGCCAGTTGTATACATCCTTTTTCTGTCCGTCTTTCCATTGCATCAGTTTCTTATTCCTTTCTAAGAACTTCCTGTATGTTTAAGAAAATCAGTCCTTGATTTTATCATCTGTTCTTTCACTTTATGTAGGGTCTCCCTTTGGGCCATACAGAAGTTTTCATTTTAACTATTCAAATTTGTGAGTATTTTTCCTCGTTGATTTGAATTGTATGTCCCAAATTGAAAAGCCCTCCCATTTTGCTTTTTACCCCCCTTTCTAATTTAATCAAATTCTTCCGTTTGGTGGCAGAATTGCAAAGAATGTAATTGTCTGGTATTTCTCTCTCAACCGGTGCACTCTGTTATCTCAGAAAAGTTCATAAAAGCTTTGAGCCTAGAAGCCCTGAGTACCTGCTAACGATGAGAAGAAAGACACAGGAAGCAAGACAAAACTGTTAATCAGCCACTGAAAAGATCAGTCTTCTCAGGCAGTCTGCTATGGGCATTGTTGTGTTTCTTTTCTAAAAAACAGTATTTGACGGCTGACACCCAATCCCAGCACTAATTTCTGTAGCTCAGCAACATGGATGACAGGACAGTGGAAGCAAGGCATGGGTCCAAGGACAACGTGGCCCTCTTTGGGGGCATAGCTCATCCCTGGATACCATATCCCTAAACTCAGTAGCTTCATGATTGCCCCAGACCTATTTGAAAGGAATGAGGGGATAAAGACAGAGTAGTCTAAGGAGTTGAGAATTGCAGACGTGAGTTAGGAAGTGGAAAAGATGCTGTTGAACTTGGTCTGTCCCATTGGTGGGTCTTGTTCCTTATCAGGAGAACAGGTAGTGACCGCTGCTGGTATTGCTACTCAGACCAGTGGGATCTTAGGTCTTCTTTATGTTTTGCCCACTCATTCTGAAGTTTGTAAGGAGGCACTTTTTCCCCCCAGCAGGATAGCTTGTTTGCTACTTTGGGCTTGTAGGTAGACCTGGCTTGAATAGCAGGAGAAAGTTTTAGGTTTCCAGACTCCTCTCTAGCTCTGTACGCTGCTGCACAACAATCTCTATCAGAAGAATGCCCACATTTTTACTCTAAGGCACATCTCCATATGTCTTCCTGTTCCAAGATCCACTGTTGACCTAACCAGTAGTTTAGGACAAGGACAAGATGCTCATTCTTTGGGAAATACTATTTAAGCATAATAGAGTCGGGAAGGGAGAGGCACCTCTTCTGTCCTCCTTGCTGAAGATGTCCTTGACTCAATATTGTTGGCCTTACAGTCTGCCTCCTGGACATCCAAAGGCTCAGCTCTCTGTCCCTGTATGTCTTGTCACTTTGTCCTGACTGAGAGTAGAGGCTCTAGAGGCTGAGTTATAGCAGTCCAGCAATCTTGCCAATCCCAAAAGCTATTATTTCCCTCTTATCAAACATCACAGAGAGGAAAATGAAAGACTTCATTTGAGTCCAACCTCTCTGAATGCAAGGGATACTCTGAATTTGTACTCCTAATAGGCATGCCGTCCAAGGCATAGGTGGACCATTTGGGGCATGAAGGATTCCATATCAAGAGGGATTGGACTATGATGTGGAGAAATCACGATATACCCTAACCATTTTTTTCTGTGACTATGACCATTGGATGGACCACTCTGAAGAAACCATGATTAAGTCTAAAGAAGCCTATTAAGAAAGAATTCCATTCTGTCTTTCATCATCTAGGAGTCTGTACTCAGGATTCTTCCCAAAACCATCATGTTGAGATATAAAACCAATAGACATTTCCTGGGCTAATGTTTATGTTGAAAATAATAAAAGTAATTATCATAGGGGGGAAAAATCACATCGAAATTCTTCAGTACTTCATTGGTTCATTCATACAACAGATATTTAGCAATTACTATGTGTCACGCTCTAAGTTTGGAGTTGGGAATGTATCTAGGAGAATAATAGTAACTATAGTTAATAAGTATTGATTCTTAACTACTATTAAGCATTGTACTAAATGCTTCACATAGATTATCTCATATATTTCTGAAATCAACATTGTAATTAGGTGCTTTTTGAATCTTTAGGAAGACAAGGGAAGTGAGGTTTAGAGAGGTTAAACAACTTACCGGATCTGGCCTGTGGTGGTGCAGTGGATAAAGCATCAACCTGGAACAATGAGGTCGCTGGTTCGAAACCCTGGGCTTGCCTGATCAGGGCACATATGGGAGTTGATGCTTTCTTCTTCTTCTTTTTCCTCCTCTTCCTCCTCCTCTTCTCTCTCTCTAATGAATAAAGAAAATCTTAAAAAAAAATCTTGCCTGGCAGCACGCTGTGACTAAAGATAACAGCTGCAATACAAGCCCAGTGTACTTTCCACTTTTTGCTTACTGTTGTTTCTCTGAGAGGCAACACAAGTCTCTGCCTTCAGGAAGCATATAGTTTAAATTGGAGAACACTTCTCTACAGATAGATTCTTAATCTGTCTCGAGAGAGATGTGGAGTGTCCGCCAGAGAAGGCTTCCCACCTGTTAGGAGAATTTACGCTAGCCATTCATACTCAAATGATGGAAGTTTCTGGAGGATATAGACACCCTTCATTTTCTCTAGTCACATTCATTTCTCCCATCTCCTGGATCCTTCTCATGCACTGCTTCTAGCATCCTTTGCTTTGTCCTGCCACCCTCCTTCCTCTCTGAGTGTCCTCCCTTCCACACCTGTGTATTTTTTTTCTCTCCCCCATTTAGGCAAGTATTAGACCCCCTAAATGCCATGCAATGCACTTTTGAAGGAAAACATGAAAGGGAGAGAAACTTTCATTGCAAATGAAATGAGCTCTTGATGGATGGCTTAGCAAGCCACGGGGTCCTACTTTAGCATCGTCTGGCATTTAAGGGACTCGGGATTCCAAAAGCACATCCACACTATTCTGCTGTTGCCAATTTCATTTTTTCTCCATGATTAACAACCCAGTTCATTATGTTTGCAGCTCACATTAATCTTCTCTTCTGCAAGTTTGGTAACATTTGGAGTCATTTCCCTCTGTATTTATCCATCTGGGATCTTTAGAAAAGATACGTTTGCGCAGTCATTTGTTGCTCATGCTGAAAGACGTTTGTTGTTCACTACTTTAAGAGAAATGGCTCTTTCTCTGATCCTGAGGGAGGATCCTCTGAAGTCAGGCATAGATTCTTTACACAATGCAGGGAGCCCCCTCAATGGAGCTCCATGGCCTCCCAAATAGAGCTGCAGCATAACAGAATCAGAAATCACAACAAGCAATGCTCCCTGGGTCCTGACTCTCCTCATAGAACAGATGGAATTGGGAGAAAGAGTTGTGAGATTAATGGGTCAGAACTAAGTCTTAGGTCTGAGTCCGTTCTTTACCACCTACATGCTATTTGACCTTGGGCAAGTCACATAATCTCGCCAAGATCCACTTGCCTCCCCTGCAAACTGTCCCCAAGGATGCCTGTCTTCTTGACTTGAGAGAGCAGTTTTAAGGGTTAACTTATATTCTTGTTTCTATTTTTGAGTAAGCTCATAACCCTACTCATATTTCTTAATTTTTTGTAATTTCTGAGGCCCCTTCAAACACTAATAATATACAAGGTGGGCTAAAAGTAAGTTTACAGCTGTTCATATAGAAAATAATACAAAAATTAATAAATAATACTATAAGAATAAATTCTGCATATTCACAACTATAAACTTACTTTTGCCCTAGCCAATATATGATTGGGAAGAAAAAATAGGCTATTGGAGAAGGCTTAGAGGCTATTATTTCTTATTTATCATTTTATATTTTAAAAGGGCTTGGAGGTATGTGTCATATTTGAAGATCTATTGGGGGAGGGGCAGATAGGGTGTTTAGAAAACAGAGAGAAAATCCTTGGAAGTTCAGTTAAGGGCAACCTCCCAGGTATTGTGTGATCTCGGAAAGCCACAGGGGAGGCTGCTTTTTTAGAGATTCAGGACTATCCGTCCCTAGCAACATTTTGTTGTGAATGTTGGAATGCATGCATTTGTTTCTTAATTCAGGTAAGATATTTCTTTAGAGAAAATATTCCAAATTGGAAACCCATTGAAAAGTCATCATAGATACTGCTCTCTGTGGTCATTACTTGGGAAGCCATATTGTTACTTCTCATTGCCACTCAAATGCAGGGCTAAACTGCAGTAAGGCACGTTATTGTAGGAAGGAAGAAAGGTATCATTAAATTTTATTGCAGTAGAATTTAGAATGGATTCAGGGGAAGAACCAGTAGAGAAAAGAGAGATTTGGACTGGTTGCTTTCATTCTGCACAACTGAAAACAAGACCATACAATTTGGGAATGTTGTTATTGACAGTTTTCTTCCCCAACAACTGGGATTTGAATGGGAGATTCCCATTACGCAGATAACTCCATAACTCCCAATGGTGTTAATGGAAATTCCCTGCATAACCAACCCTCCTTCCCACATAGAATGCCAGACGCCTGAGAGCACTTTTTATTGCAATGTACTTCCCTTTCCAAAAAAAAAAAGGTTAATTTCACCTGCTTTCTTTTCCTTTAGGTATCCAAGCAAGGACAGAAATAATGAAGAGACACACATGTTAGTGGCAGCCTTTTGAACCACGTGAGAAGGAACCCAACGGCGTGGATGAGGCTGGACCCATTGCCACGCTCATTTGTTGGAGTAAATGAGGAATGGGCTTGTGATTATGCTGACATTCCAGCATGAATCTGGTAGACCTGTGGTTGACCCGTTCCCTCTCCATGTGTCTCCTCCTCCAAAGTTTTGTTCTTATGATACTGTGCTTTCATTCTGCCAGTATGTGTCCCAAGGGCTGTCTTTGTTCTTCCTCTGGGGGTTTAAATGTCACCTGCAGCAACGCAAATCTCAAAGAAATCCCTAGAGATCTTCCTCCTGAAACTGTCTTATTGTATCTGGATTCCAATCAGATCACCTCTATTCCCAATGAGATTTTTAAGGACCTCCATCAACTAAGAGTTCTCAACCTGTCCAAAAACGGCATTGAGTTTATTGATGAGCATGCCTTCAAAGGAGTAGCTGAAACTTTGCAGACTCTGGACTTGTCTGACAACCGGATTCAAAGTGTGCACAAAAATGCCTTCAATAATCTGAAGGCCAGGGCCAGAATTGCCAACAACCCCTGGCACTGCGACTGTACTCTACAACAAGTTCTGAGGAGCATGGCATCCAATCATGAGACGGCCCACAATGTGATCTGTAAGACTTCCGTGTTGGATGAACATGCGGGGAGGCCATTTCTCAATGCTGCCAATGATGCTGACCTTTGTAACCTCCCTAAAAAAACTACCGATTATGCCATGCTGGTCACCATGTTTGGCTGGTTCACCATGGTGATCTCGTATGTGGTGTATTACGTGAGGCAAAATCAGGAGGATGCCCGGAGACACCTTGAATACTTGAAGTCCCTGCCAAGCAGGCAAAAGAAAGCAGATGAACCCGACGACATTAGCACTGTGGTATAGTCTCCTAACCGACCGGCACTGAGAGAGAAATTTGTTTGCGATTGCAGTAGAATAAGTGGTGTACTTCTCCCATTCATTGTAAACATTTAAAACTTTGTATCTCAGTTTCTTTTCAATTATGCCACTGTTGACCTTTTAACAGACCTGACAACACAACAAATGATTTTAGTTTAGATGATCCACCCCTTAATTGTACCCCCAGTGGTATATCCCTGAGTCAGCTACTCTATGGACATTAGTTAGCTCCATTCCACTATTTAATAATGAAATTTATTTTTTTAATTTAAAACCAAATAAAAGCTTAACTTTGAACCATGAAAAACAGAGTGACTTATTGGTCAAGAAAACAGTATGGTCACTTCATTGCTATAAAGAAAAACAGACAACCCTGGTGAACCTAAAGAACTGTCATAATGAAAAATGTGTTATTAAGTTCTGCTGTACACTGGGGAGCCATAGCTGAGTTATTTACTAAGTAAAGTATCTGTCAGACTTTAGAATAGTGAGCCTTAGTAAACCGAGGAGATAATACGCACTGTACTATTCTGCTGCAGCTCAATCAACTGGGCTGCCTCTAGGAGTTTGTTACCTAAAAGTTGTAGTGTTTAGCTATAATAGGCCATTTTATAGCTAAATACACTACTTCTACTCTATTCTAGAAAAAAGAAATGAAAATGGTAGCCCGTATTCTATCCTCCACATCACCTTCTGGTGGACAGGTGTACATGACATACATAGAACTAGCTATGCTAAAAAGGAAGGTCCTCATAATTAGGTAGCATCAATTGTGTGCAGGCCTTGTGCAAGGCATTTTTATACTGCTACTGTGTCTCGCAACTCTCACTACAAGAGGATAAAGTGATAACTGTACCCCCATTTATGTAGGAAGAAACTGCAGGTGAAAGATTTTCAATCACCTGCCGGTAGAAAGTAGGAGCACTTGAATTTGAACCAAGAAGTGTTCCTCTGTCCAAAGATTGAGATCTTCTCATTATGTTCCTACTGGGTTGGTTTAAAAAATTATAATCTCCATATTTGCAAATGCACCCATATTAAGTGTATAGTTCTATAAGTTTTAACAAATGTATATGCCTCAAGATATTATGTTTCTGATATTGGTCAGAGATAGGAGAAAGCTCACTTAGTTCTTGGAGTAGGGAAGTGTGTGTGTGTGTGTGTGTGTGTGTGTGTGTGTGTGTGTGTGTGTGTGTGTGTGTGTATTGGGGGGGGTTAAGGTGCCATTACAAATAATCCCTAAAATTTGGGTGGAATACCATCAAATGGTGACGTAGCCAAAGATGGGAGAGAAAGCAGAGGGAGCAAAGAGATAAAAGTGCAGGGAGGTAAGGAGGACTTTGGGATGGAGGAGTTATGTAGGGGAGAAGTGAGAGACAAGGTGAAGCTATACCATGGGGATCTTGAGTCCAGACTCAGGAATAAGAACAAGTAACAGTATTTATGGAACTCTCACCATGCACCAAGTACTCTTTTGAGGTTCTTAAGTAATCCTAACAGTTACCCTGTGAGTAGTCTTTTGTGAATGAGGAATCAGAAACATGGAAGTTAAAATTCAGGACCCTAGTAAATAAATAAGTAGTGCAGAAAATAAAACCCAGTCAGTCAGCTCTAGAACTTATAGATCTCTTAAACACTTCATCAAGTGCTGGTTTCCCAGACCTAGAGGTTTACAGGCTCCTAAGTGATGATTTTGTTTAAAAAGAACGGGGGGGGGAGCCCTTTGTGGGACTTAAGTAGGAAGGAGGTATCCATTGCCATTTTGACCCACCCAGCCTTCTCCAAACCATATTAGGTTATCTTTGGGCCTCCAGGAATCACATTTCTGCCCTTAGAAAGCATTACAGTTTTTAAACTTATCAACTGTCTCTAAAAGAGTTATCAGCATGGATCACGAGGTCCAGCTAATCCAAAACCTGCCGTCCGGCATTCAGGGCAATGTGGCCAGGGTACACTGACACACACATACCAGAACCATGGTTTTTTTGTGCCCACCCTAGTCTTTCTAGAAAGTGTAAAGACTAGTCTAGAAGCGTGAGATGTGAAATTCAGGATATGGGCTCAGAACTCCTGTATTCCAGTGACAAGGAAGCCAGACTGTCTGCTTTTGCTAACTGGATTAGAAGACCTTCCAGTGCATTTGGAGCTTTGCTGAAGATTGAACGCCCCCTGGAGGACAACATTATAATACATCTCTGTAAGTACTACCATGGGAAGATGCCTACCTTAATACACCCCCTGTTAGGGAGAACTTGGTTCCCCTTGCTCCAAGTCTCCATCGGAGACAAGAGACTTTTCAAGCCAGTACCTCACATGGTGGAGAGCAAACGGGCCGAGGAATACAGTCATGTTACCCAGCCATCACTATTCTTTATCAGGCATAAAACTGATCTTTTGATCTAAAAAAAAAAAGAAGGAAAATCGATGCTATGTTAAAATAACCTTTTAAAATTTTAAATATATTGTATTTATTTGAGTGTGTGAGTAACATTTATTTTAGAAAAGCTTTCACAAAGTACATAATCCATTTCAGGTTGCTCCTTCTAAAATTTCACTAACGAGAGCTTATTTAGCTAATGACCCAAGGCATTAGCCAAGGGAACGCAGGTACAAAGGAAAGACCTCTGAGGGGTGTCATGGTGCAGGTGTGTTCTTGCTCAGAGGTGGCAAAGCTAAATGCCCACGCTGTAGGTTGCAATGCTCTGCATCCACGCAGTTCAGAGGTGCCTTCTAGGTTAATAATTATCCCATTGCTTGATTCCCATGTGCCTATTTTTAGTTAACAATGCCACAAGTGCAAATGCTTTTTTTTTCTAATAATAAGTTAGATCCATTACACTATTTAATAATAAAATTTATTTTTCAACTTTAAAACCAATTGGAGGAGAATATTTGTTTCCTTTTGTTGATAACAAGTTGTGGGACCTTTTGGTGACCAGAACTGAAAGGAAGTGCTATCCTGTCCACTCACCCCAGATGGACCAACAGCTCATGACGCCGGCGAGTGGGAAGCACTTAGCTGAGGCTCACGGCTCTACAGAAAAAGGACAGAAGTGGATGCTCTGGTTTGGATCCCAACACGCTTCCTAATTTTCCAAACCTTTGTAGATGTTTATATACATAGGCAGCTGGCTATGTCAGGGCAGTAAGGTTTTCAAAATTACCTCTCATCTCATTACCTAAGGCACACACCTTCTTATCCTCTAAATATTTTAAATAGCACCTTCTTTGCTCAACCTTCTCTTCTAGCATCGTAACCTTAACCTTTTAAATTAAAAAATACCTGGGGGGTCTCTGGCCAGATGGGTCAGTTGATAGAGTGTTGTCCCAATGTGCCGAGGTCATGGGTTCGATCTCTGATCAGGGCACCTATGAGAAGCAACCAATGAGTATACAGCTAAATGGAACAAGTTGACGCTTCTCTCTCTTTCTCTCTCCCTTCCTCCCTCCCAATAAACTGGTTCTCTCCTTCTTCCTTTTCTCTCTCTTTCAAATCAATGGGGAAAAAAATTCCTGGCATTTTAGTCTCATTATTGACAATGTGCTAATCTCTGAAGCAAAGGAAATCATAAAACATGCCAACCCAAATGGAATATTTTAAAGAAAGGGATAAAAAGTTATGTAATAAAAGATTTAACTTTGAAGCATACTCTGGCAAACTGTAATGCACTGACATACTATTCTTCCAGGTTCATGCTGTTCTTTTCCATGTCTTCCTCTGATTATCCACAATGACTCTTGCTGTGACATCAACAAACATAAGGAAGTCTGGGATGTGAGTGGGTTTTCCTTATCAGCTCAAGACTTTCTCTTCCTACAGTAAGTTCTCTCATTTATCTAACACAGCTAGAGAATGAAAACTAATTAAATATTCAGGGTACCAGAGATAGGCATAGTCCAAGAATGTCAGGACTGGAAGAGTCCTAGAGATAATCTCACCCATTGATTTTACAGGTGTTAAAATTGGAACCTTTGCAGGCTTGGGATTGACACTCATATCTCCATAGTTCCCATCCAGTGTCCCTTTCAGGACACCAACTGCCTTTCCCAATAAACTGTTTCCTAATCTTCAAAGAAACAATATCTTAATAAGCACCAGGAAAATGTCACTGGCTATTGACAGCCATTCCTTTGAGGATTCAGAAGGCATTTGAGGTTTCTACACTGTCATAGAGTTGTAGTAAAGAATATCTATGATTCTGCCTGACCAGGTGGTGGCGCAGTGAATAGAGCGTCGGACTGGGATGCGGAAGACCCAGGTTTGAGACCCTGAGCTCGCCAACTTGAGTGTGGGCCCATCTGGCTTGAGCAAAAGCTCGTCAGCTTGGACTCAAGGTCACTGGCTCCAGCAAGGGGTTGCTCAGTCTGCTGAAGGCCCGTGGTCAAGGCACATGTGAGAAAGCAATCAATGAACAACTAAGGTGTTGTGACGGCAACGAAAAACTAATGATTGATGCTTCTCACCTCTCTTTGTTTCTGTCTGTCTGTCCCTATCTATCCCTCTATCTGACTCTCTCTCTGTCCCTGTAAAAAAAAAGAGAATATCTATGATTCTAAAAAGCTTCTTATTTCTTGCAGATATGATGAGAGGATTTGTTTCCCTTTTACAAGTAGCCCCCAAATAACATGAATAATATGATCAATGCCGTGCATGATCTGGTTTTCCAGTGGAGACATGGAGAACATGACCTTGGTGCAACTTCCCAGGGAAGAAGAGCTAAGTAGTGTTTGTTCCCCTGAGTGGTTAAGTGCAGCTCAGCTGGCAGGAGGGGAGTGAGCACCATTAAACCATGTTCTGTTTCCAGAGTTCTTGTCAACCTGCTCTCCCAACATGGTGCATGGTCTTCCATTGGTGCATAAGTTGACTGGGTCTGACCCAGACAATGCAAACCAGTGGCAAACTCCTTTATGACACATTTGGAAATGCCCTCCCTAGCCTTTTCTCAAAGCCACGTAGGGAGATCAGAATTTAGGGAAAATAAGACCTAAATTCCTCATTCCACATTTGTCCACACTCTTTATATGGATGGTTCCAAAAGAACCAAATGAATTATTAGGTCACAAAGACACAGCAAGGGGGACTTCTCCAGATCCAAGACTTTTTTCTTCTACCCCAGAGAAGAGGGGTGGGATGACAGGAAAAGGAAATTCACTTCTATTTATGGCTCTCACTTCTTCAACATTGAAAGAACCAGAGTTAGTATGAATCACGAGAGAGAGAGAGAGAAAGAGAGAGAGAGAAAGAGAGAGAGAGAGTCCATGTGCCCCTTGAAGTAACATGGAGAATTAGGTCCTGAGAGCATCAGGAAGAGATAGTAAGAACACTGAAAACAAAATCTACCTGTCAGTAGTTTGGTTTAGGGGTGGCCCAGGTTTCTTGGGAAATTAGTGATGTACTTTCAAGATTGCCCCCAAGTTCAGTAAAAACATTTATGCTTCTTACCAACGGCAACTGAGTTGGTCAAGTGTGTGCTCCTTCTTTGGCTGATAAATGTTCTTAATTTTGCTCAGTATTTAAAAAGAGAGAATCAAATGCATTTACTTTCTTTGCCTGTGGATGTGTGAGCATCCAACTGAAAAAAGTTGCCCAGATCTGACATTAAAAGGTAGGCCTCTTGGAATACATCGTGGGTCTCTGGGGGACCAGCACTCTGTTTTTGACTTTGAAATTTCACTTATTGTCTTATTCTTCACAGAAGACTGTGTAAAATGGAAGGCAATCTGAAATCTGGCTGTTGGTCTAAAGATTAACAAGCCAGCTGTTGAGCTAATGCTATTAGTTGCTGAATCAATTTTTTAAAAAATGGCCCATAGGCAGTTGGATGGGGCTAATCCAGATTCCTTAGAGGTGTTTTCATTTTTTCTGAAAGAAAATACATGAACAATACTGGTCGGCTCTCAGACTCTTTCACGCTCCAGACAGTCTTGCAAACAATTCCCCGTCTCTCTGAGGA
Organism: Rhynchonycteris naso; assembly: GCA_037038555.1. Lineage (NCBI taxonomy): Eukaryota > Metazoa > Chordata > Mammalia > Chiroptera > Emballonuridae > Rhynchonycteris > Rhynchonycteris naso. The sequence goes on from CM073004.1 coordinate 54,936,372, forward strand.
GCAAGCTCAGAAACAAGAAGAGAATATAAAATGAGACACGAAGAACAAAGACCTGGGAGAGTGCTACCTGGGAGCAAGGCTTTAGGGCAGTGGGTCTCAAATGTTTTGAAGTTGGGGCACATTTTAAATCCTACAAATAATAGTAGGTGCACTATATACAAATTTCTGAGAAATATATTCTAATAATTAAGTCAAATATTAAAGAAAAGAATATAAAGTCCAAGTGTGCTTTTATGGTAATTAAATGAGTTAATATGACAAAATTAAACTTACTCTGACATTAAAAAACATTTTTATGTTGCATTTTTTGAGTTATGCTTTTTAGAATTCATAGAAAAGGGTTAAAAAATAAAAAACAAAAATTATCTTTATATAGATAGATAGATAGATAGATGATAGATAGATAGATAGATAGATAGATAGATAGATAGATAGATAGATAGATATAGTTTTAGTAAGATTTAGTTAATTCAGTAGGTCCCGGCTTGAATGTGTTAAGTTTTTTCATTCTTGTGTTTATGAGAAACATGAGCCTATGTTTCCTAGTGATTTCTTAAATGTTTGGGCATATATTTGAAAGGCAAACTCTCATTTTCTTGTCCATATATTGAAGAATTCCTCTTTTTACTCTTAATTGTGTTCAGTGCAGAAAATCCCCACCATACATATTATCTTGATTCACACCAAACAAAGGATAGAAGAAACTTGCCTCCAGTCTTTCTAGGGAACATGGGAGGTAGTGTAAATGATCCAGCACCACAGCTTAACAGCCTTTTGTAACCTAATCAGACAAGTGAGGTGGGGGGTTGGGCAGACTGTCAGCTTACAGCCAATTCCCCATACCTCTGTCCCCCCAAAATCTTCTTCTTTTTTTTTTTTTTTTTTTTTTTACAGGGACAGAGAGTCAGAGAGAGGTATAGATAGGGACAAACAGACAGGAAGAGAGAGAGATGAGAAGCATCAATCATCAGTTCTTCGTTGCAACACCTTAGTTGTTCATTGATTGCTTTCTCACATGTGCCTTGACCGCGGGCCTTCAGCAGATGGAGCACCCCCTTGCTCAAGCCAGCAATATTGGGTCCATGCTGGCAAGCTTTTGCTCAAGACCGATGGGCCCGCACTCAAGCTGGTGACCTCGGGTCTTGAACCTGGGTCCTCCGCATCCCAGTCTGACGCTCTATCCACTGTACCACCACCTGCTCAGGTTGTCCCCCCAAAAATCTAAACTCCAAAAACCCTGTTGGTTTTTTGGTCTCCAACAGGCACATAATTCTCTGGAATAGCATAGGGCACAGCTAGAAACCTTCTAGGGCACACCAGTGCACCCTGGCGCACACTTTGAGAACCACTGCTTTAGGGAAACATACAGGGCTAATTTAGACCAACATGTTCAGCACTTTGCCATTGACACGACCTACCTTCTCACTGAAACATGAACTGAGGACAACCACTGTCTTTGCAGATAAGAACCTTCTACAAATAAAAGAACCTTTTGTCAAATACTTTTACCCTTCCTTAACCAGAGTTATCCTTTACTTGGCAGTGTTTCTTTCCTCCCTTCCCTGGTTCTTACAGCAGCCCTGCCATGTAGATGTTATCATTTTCCCATTTTACAGATGAGAAAACTAAAACCAGGAAGTATTCTGACCAAGATCACACAGCTAATGTGCCCGAGTGGAGCCAGACCCAGCTACCTGCAACGTCCTTTGCTCCACCTAAGCCAATCTTCCTGGTTATGCATCATCCTTCAGCTTTATAAAGTTTCACTTAAGGCCCATGATAATCAATGGAGGAGGAGAAGACATTTTTCTTAATTTTCTCAGGAGAAAAACAAGGTTCAAAAATTAAAAGCAAGCCTTAGCTTACTCGGCCATTTAGCAAAGCCTGGTATTCGGGGACTGCAGTGGTTCATCCTCTCTGCAGACCCCTCTCTCTGTGCCTAAGCCTGAAATCCCATGTGCCCAGACAGTATACCATGCTCTAGGGAGAGGTAGACATGCAGATATATCTCAGTCATGGAAATGATGCTCTTTGTTTCACTGATGCTCCTGGGATAATGGTGAAGGGAGTGGCCAGTACATGCTTGTGGTAGCTGCATCTACGCTCACCCCTACCATTTGTGTGTCCACCAGGCAAACTCCCACTGGCATCTCCTGCATACAGTTGCATGAGGATTTTCTCTGGCCCCCCACAGCACACTTTGCCACTTACAAAGGAGGGTGGGGATGCTAGGGATTTGCCACCCTCTAGGAGCAACCCTCAACTGATGACTCCTAGGGACATGGTGTAGACACAGCCCACTCCTTAGCTTTTGAAGCATGCATTCTACTCTGTGTTGCGGATCTCCCCAGCACGATGAAGCTCTGCTTGCCCATCATGGTTACGGACTGGTTGAGGCACTATTTGGGGAGTCTTTCCTTCCTTGTCTCATTCCCACATTGCCCTATCAGTGTCTCCTTCACCTCTCAAATAAACTCTTTGTACTCAAATCCTGGTCTCAGTGTCTGCTAATGGGAAGAACCCAAACTAAGATAACCTGAGTCTACCCTACATTGATGCTTTCCATGCCTGGCTAATGGCCTGACAGATTGAGACAGCTTTTGAAAAATATAAGTTCCCATGCCTTTCCCAGACCTACTGCACTGAAGTCCCTGGAGGCTGGGCTCAGACCTCTGTATTATCTGTAGATTCTTCTCTTCACTGGAGATCTAGGGTGATCAGTCAGTGATCACTGACCAATGAGACATCCTGTGCTGAGTTTTTTCTCAAACATTGTGTTTGATATAACTTCGCTGTCTTAGAACATAAGCTCCTGTCCCATCATGGAGAGTAAGTGTCACTCATGTGAACCCATGATGAAGTTCCTCTTTTGCCTCACACACCACGTAAGTAAAAGGAAAAAAAAAACTTCGTAACTGTTTATTATCTCATAGCCCATCAATTGTCTCTGCTTTTCATCTGCTGCGACGTGGACAATATCAGTTATTCTGATTGTTTTAAATTTATTATTTGCATTTTTCTATTGTATCATAAGTATCTCTTTAAGATCCCTCAGATTCTTTGTCTAATGAAACAGAAAAAAATTAATATTATTTCCTGCCTTTTTTGACATTTTCCTCAGACTCATTTCTTGTTCCGTATTGCTTAAGTTCCAATTTCTTATAATTTGTGTCCTCATGCTTCCCTGTTGTGAAACAGTTTGATATCCAATCTTTCTTTTCTATGAAAGTACACCTGATTTGCCATGATTCCGGCTCAAACACCAATTTAAGCCTCACTGTTCCATAGCTCCCACCCAATAACTGCTTGTCATATAACCACCCACTTTGGAAGAAAGGAGATAGGGGGTATGGTAGCCTCATTTTCTGAATGAGGGAGCTGAGATTCAGAGATGCTAAGTTACCTGCTCAAGGTGTCTCCACGTAACAAGGGAGAGCACTGAGACTTGCAGGAAGCTCCGTTGACAACAAAGCTCTCGCTCCATCCACTTCTAACGTATGAGGCATGAATACCTTTGGAGAAGCCTTGGGAACAGCAGAAGAGTAATGATCTGGTTCAAGAGAACACTGTGTTGGGGGGTACAAAACATTCACAATTATCTCTATTCAAAGTTGGCAGTTCCTGATATCTTAAGACACCAAATAATATTTAGCATTTGTGGGTATTTTTTGTCCATCTACTCTTTCTAACTGGTGCCATCTGTTATTAGCCAAATTTTGTTCCTCTCCAGAGTTGAAGTCCTAACATATAATGCCTCAGGATGAAAATGTATTTAAAGAGATGGCCTTTTAAAAGATAACTAAGTTAGCCTGACCTGTGGTGGCGCAGTGGATAAAGCGTTGACCTGGGAACACTGAGGTCACCAGTTCAAAACCCTGCACTGGTCTGGTCAAGGCACATATGGAAGTTGATGCTTCCAGCTCCTCCCCCCTTTCTCTCTCTCTCTCTCACTCTGTGTCTCCTCTCTAAAATGAATAAATAAAAAGAAATTGAAAAAAACAGTCCCTTATCAAATAATAGATCTCGGTGATAACATAAGTTTAAAAGATAACTAAGTTAAAATGAGGACTTTAGCATGGGCCTTAATCGAATATGACTGGTGTTCTTATAAGAAAATGAGATTAGGACATACAGAGAGACATCAGGGATGTGTATGTCAGAAAGGACATGAGAGGACACAGCAAGAAGGTAGCCATCTATAAACCAAGAAGAGAGGCCTCTGAAGAAGTCAAGCCCGCTAACATCCCGGTCTTAGACTTCCAGAACTATAAAAAAATAAATGTCTGTTGTTAAGCCACCCATCAGCAGAGTTTTATTATGTCAGCCTCAACAAACTAATACATGTTAACTCTTGATTTCCAAGGAGTATTTTTCAGAAAATGCAATTAATCAATGCCATCACATATAGGATATTTGTGTTGTCCTTAGGTTTTTTGTTTTGTTCTTTAAATTAATTTTTTTCTTTTTTACTCAGTGATTTGAGAGAGAGTGGTAAAGTGAAAGAGAAAGTATGTGCTCTGACTCGGGATCAAGCCCACAACCATGGCATGTCGAAATAATGCTCTAAACAACTGAGCTACCCAGCCAGGACCTACCCTTAGTTTTTACAGACAATTCTGCTTTTGAAATGGATTTACCTCTGTCCTCTGAAAAAGCCCCCATGCTGAAAAATAAGTATAATAATTCTGAGAAGTGTGGATATTCATGTAGATCTACAAGAACAAAAGAGACAACAATGAGTGAATTATCAGATGGGCTGTCTTCATTTCCATATAACTATTTTTAAGGAAATATTGGCCATAGGTAATAAAGCATCTTAATTAGAAGAATGCTATAATTATCTGTGTGACCATATTTAATTACATCCCAATTACATTGAAATTATACTTCACCTCTTGTCCCAGCTTCATTAGGAACTTCCCTCAGAGCTAAAAACCCCAACAACTCTATCAGTTGTCCTTAAGAGTCAGGGCTTTAAAATGGGAAGGTTTTTAATCAGTTCACTTCCAACAGATTTCACAGATTATCCCAGTTTACAAAGCCAGTGATTGATTCTCTGATTACGGGATTCAAAAACTCTAACCAGGATTGTAAAAGATGGCTCTTACATCTCAGTTCTCAAAGAGGAATAAAAACACTGTAATTAGAATTGGGTTGCCATTTGGTTGATGATGCACTGGCAGTGACTACAATTCAGCCAGTAAGAGACTCAGAAGATTTCTGCAGGCAAGCCACTTAGAAATCAGAGCCAATGGGAAGCCTACATAATAAAACAGTTCATTGGGCTATACAGACTTGGCTACTAGGAGAGCCTAAACTGCAGAAGCCCAATTAATGCTTTGTTTTAATCTGCCTTGCGGTGTGGTAAACAGGAGCGCAGGACTTGTTTTATTTTGCTTGAAAAATGACAATAACTTCAATGTTTAAAAATCTGAGACTGTGGAACCATCGAAAATGAGAATAATATCAAAGATCATGAAGAAGAAAGTATAAATGACTCTAAGTCCCATCAGTCCAAAGTAAATACTCTTAATATCTTTGAACTTTCTTTTGGGCCTCTCTCTGTGTGGACACATGTGTAACATTTTATATAAAAGGATTACTGTGTGGCCTGACCTGTGGTGGCGCAGTGGATAAAGCGTCGACCTGGGAACACTGAGGTCGCCAGTTCAAAACCCTGCACTGGGCTGGTCAAGGCACATATGGGAGTTGATGCTTCCAGCTCCTCCCCCCTTTCTTTCTTTCTCTCTCTCTCTCTCTCACTCTGTGTCTCCTCTCTAAAATGAATAAAATAAAAATAAAATAAAATTTAAAAAAAAAAAAAAAAGGATTACTGTGTGCATTGTTCAGATACATTAGACGGCATCCTCTTTCACCCTTAATAATGTCCAGGCCAAATTCCTTAATGTTAATATGGCCATTCCTGATCAATTCTGTTCAGCCTACCAGAATGATCTCTTGCTTCTATCCTCTAAGCTCACTAGGTTCCTACCTTTTCCCATCTTGAAGTATTGAAACCCCACACACACATTCCTCAGGGGGTCCTATGAAAAGTTTCAAGCCGGGGTGAGAGTGTGATCGACTTCACATTTCCGGAAGCTAACACACAGGCAGTGTAGTCAGAATGCATGGCAGGGGTCAGGGATAATGAAGACGTAGAGCCCAGGTATTTGTTGCACCAAATTCCGGTGAAAAAGCTAGAGGCCTGGACAGGATTGTGGCAGTGGAGACAGAGTAGGCGAATTTGAGAGCTGTGTGGGAGATGCAGCCAGGCACGGGGTCAGGGCTGCCACCATTATAATCCTCATCATTGTCATCATTATCATGATCTTCATCATCATGGTTGTCATCATTATTATGATCCTTATCATAGGTATTACTGTAGTCATGCTCTGGCCCTAAAGTTTAATGATTATATATGGAAATAATAGAACCAATCAAATACATGGAACCAATGAGGCTTTATAAAACCAGCCTAATTTTTCTAGTGAGGCAACATGGTTTCTCTGTCAAGTTTAACCTGAAGTATCCAAAAATAGATTTGATTTAAACTTCATCAGAGATTAAATGGTCTTAAGACTGGTTGTCAGTAAGAGATGAAGTTCATTTTGTTTAAATGACCTCCTTTAATGAAGGCTTTAAATCAAAAACTGCACCCGCCTGTCACCTTGCAGGGAAATGACTGAGCTCATACTAAAGCAGTTTATTAATTTTTTTTTGTCTAATCCTTGACCCGAGAGTCATAATCTTCTGGAATCTCTGTTCTCGCTCCTCCCACATCTCCCCACATGTGAGGACCTGTTTTTTAGACAGCCTGGGCAACCTCTGAGCTTTCATTCAGGAGACGGAGATACAACATGCTTGCACCCAGTGTTCACAAAAAGAGATTTTCCCTAAGGATGGGTGAAAATTAGAATTTTTTTTCCCCCATTGCCACTCAAATCTCATCTCATGGAGTCTAAAAAGCCAATGAAATATCATAAAGGGTTAAAGTCATTGTCTAAAAATAAAATAGAATGCATTGTTTTTAAGACAATAAAATACAATGTTCTCTGGGGTGCTCTATGTTACTAAAATTTAATATATACCCCAAAATAATGAAAATCATTATTTTTAGATGATGACATTTATTTGGCAATTAATATATGCTAGGTGTCATGCTAAGCACCCTTCATGCCTTTCTTGGTTACTCTTTAGAGCAACAACTTTTTGAGGTAGATTTCCCACTTTATAAATGAGTGCACTGAAGCTTACAGTGACAATGAATTCTCATGAGGTCACAGCCTCTCCAGTGTACAGCAGTGATTTCAGTGCAAGCAATCCAGCTCCAGAGGCCACATTGCCAAGCTGCAGCTCGCCTGAAAAACATGGTCTACATTATGGTGTTTTGTCATCACAATATTTAACACTTGGGTTAATTCATTTAAATCTGAAAACACTCTGCATCATCATTATCCTCATTCCATAAGTAAGGCTCTGTACCCAAAACTTTTAATAACTCCCAACAGTCCCTCTGCTAGTAAGGCAGAACAGGGATCACAACTTCATTCTTCTCGTACATGAAGGCCTGTGCTGCATCTTCTTATGCCAACATCACCTATCCCATCCCAAGTCTGACCATCACTTCTGAAGTTAGCTACCACATGTTGTGGAGAGGCATAACTGGGAATTTTGCAAATAAAGGGGCATTGAACTTCACCAGAGTTAATCATTTGTATGTCTTAACCAAGCTGCAATGACTTAATAATTCTTGCTCATTGTAAGTAATAGACTACAGGTACTGATCAATTTATGATCTATGCAACTTACGACGATTCAACTTTACGACCACAATAGCTAGCCACGACTGCTCCGCATCTGGAGCAGTTTTTGTATGCACTTGTATTTTCTAATTTTGTATGTTTTGCAAATATTAAACCAGTTGTACTGGTAATGCAGTGTTTTACTTAAACCTGACGAATGTAAAAATAAGAAACAAAATGGTGTAGAGATGATACAAATGGCATAAAATGAACAAAGAAAATTATGATATATAACAATAATGAAAGAAAATTATGATAAAATATGACTTAAAGATGTTTATAACATCATTTCACAGTACTGTACATATAGCCTACTCAACTTTATGACCAAATCATGTTACGACCGGTCTGTTGGAACCAATAGTGGTTGTAAGTCGAGCACTAACTGTATACAGTTTAATAACCATGAGGATGTTTGATTTTTCACCTTACTACATTATACCGCCAATACTGAGATTTTGTAGTCAAAATAAAAGGTCTTACTTAAGACAATAACCCACAATGATCACACTGTGGGTACATGCTGAATCCTAATTGCTCTTCTCCATCACAGAGTGAGTCTGTTAGCCATAATGTCCACTCTTTCTTTGGAGAAGGATGCAGAAAATTTAGCTTCTGATATTTCCTAAACAAGAGGGATATCTCCAAAACACAACTCTGTGATTTATCTGGGAAAAATAAAATCAAAAATCAGAAAAATAGCAGCTTCGGGGATGAAAAAGTTACGTTTATATAAATTTGGTCTCCTTTTTTTTTTTCTTAGAGTTTTAGCCCCATTCCTATATATATATATAGTGTAGGAATCATAAGGCACCATGTAAAAAGCCTATAGGAGGAAAAAAATGCCTCTGTTGCAGACTGGACCTTGATCCCATGTCATATGACTTGCTGGACCTCTTCCTGTTCAGAAGTAACAGTGTACCAGTTTGGAGTCTAGGTCATAAGAGACAGCAAATGCTTCCACTCACCATCCTGTGCTCCTGCTATTCATCATGAGAAAAGTGTATCTCTGGTAGCCATTGGTCTCTGGAGACCCATGAAGAAAACTTCCTGAACTTCCTGAAGCAAATCACCTGGTAGCTTGAAGCAGAATTGCCCCTGTTGACCTTCAGAACTGTAAGCAAGAAAAATAAATGCTTCCTCCTTGTCTTAGTCAGTTTGGGCTTCTATAACAAAAATACCATAGACCAGGTGTCTTAAATCACAAGCAACAAACTCTCACAGTTCTGGAGGCTGGAAAATCCAAGATGAAGACACTGGCAAATACAGTGTCTGGTGAGAGCCCAGGTCCTGGTACATAAATGACTATTTGCTCCTCCTCCCATGGCAGAGAGCAGTCAGAAACCAGCTTTCGCAGGATTGTTATGACAGCACTCACCCCATTCCTGAGGGTTTTACCCTCATCTAATCTTAATTACCTACTAAAGGCCTTCCCTCATAATACCATCAAATTTGGGGGTAGCATTTCTACATATGGATATTTAGGAGACACAAACAATTCAGTCTATAACATTTTTACACTATTGAGATGCTTAGGTTTCTTGTTATGCGGTATTATGGCAACAATAGCTGACTATTACAATCCATAAGAAATAATCCTGAAAGTTCATCTAATGCTAAAGGAATGAACAAAAGAGTTCCTTCAATAATTTTGTGTACGCTTTAATGGAATAGTCCCCAATATAAATGGGAAGGAAAAAGATTAATGCTACTGCATTTTAAGCCTGGAGGCTACCCTTTATTTTTGAAAGGATATATACTATGTATATCATGTGCATAGAAACAATCCAAGTTCTTCCATTGTAAAATTCTTTGGATAGATCATCAACACAAAATGTCATTCTAGTGTGTTCAGTTTGATTCTCATATAAAAGGTAAATTACTGTTGGCAAATATATCAGCAAATGGTTAGCTCAGTTGCAAAAAATCACTATTTATAAACTGATTAGAATCATTCCAAGTCATTGGTCTACATTTTATCTAAAGCATCTCCCTGAGATTGCCTGAAAACTTCATTAAACTGAAAGGACACATAATCTATGGGGAATTAAACATGTCAAGGTTTTGCAAAATAATTAGCACTTTGTTTAAGGACCAAAGTACTCACTGTACCCAAGGGCTTCCCATCTGTTGAGCTGCAGCTCATGGAGAAGATACTAAGTAGGTGATACAGATATCAAGAATGTCCACCTCGCTTCTGCATTTACATCTGGTGTTAAAATGCATTGTTAATCAGAAGTGTGGACTGGTATGATTTGCAAAGTATCCACTCTTAAAAGCTGTATCATTACATATGTCACAGCTATACCGTGACAGAGATTCAGCTTGGAATCCTGGATTTTTCATTTCCTGGTAAGTCACCTGGGGTAATTTAAATTCTGTAAACTTGAGATTTTTGAACTGTAAAGTGAGACATAATAATAATAATAATTATAACTATCTATGGGGGTTTATTACAAAAATTAAACAAAACATTGTGTGTCAAGTGTGTAGTAAAATACTTAGATATAAGACCTAAGATTTAGGTTCAATATTATGTGCTGCTTTGAAATCTGGTGAAATTGGAAAGGACATAAATGACCTAACAGCTGATTTTTTTTCCAAACACTCTGATACCATGGATAAGATTCCTTAGCCAAACAATCCTCCTTTGGCATAAGGACCAGGCAAAGTCTTTACTTATCCCTGAGAAGCGGGCTTCCATTTCCTGCCAGCCACAGAATTATTGAAACAAGTCAATCACTTCCCTCCATGGGAATCAGGGGTGCCTCATTCTCTTACTTCTACAAAGCCTGCACACAGCCCCTGGTGGTTTCCTCTGTCCCTAAGTACAATCCCTGTGTAACCTTGTATAACATGTGAAATGTTCTCCTCCCCTGGGCTGTAACTGTATGTGCCTATAAAGGTGGTTAACCTTATTTGTTTGATGTTGGATATCTTGTATTTGGTCATCTCTGTAGGACAGGAATCTCTTTCTTAACAGTGTGGTAAGGAGGAGATGATCACAACAAATTCCTAATACTATGATCATATGGGACCATCCAAAGATATGTCCCAGCATCCTGACTCTGTTGGTGGCTATGTCCCACCACCTTAAAAACTTTCTGAATGGTGAGCCTGGACATATAGCCCCAGATGGATGAAGAGGAGTCTAAGGGCAAAGAGGACCTCTGTGGGGTCACAGGAGGCTAGAAATGAAGACAGCACATCTTCAGTTCCTTCCTAAGGAGCACTTTTTTTTGAAGGTTCACTCATTATGCTAAATAAGATGTGGTAACTGTGTTGCTCACTGCTGCCTTCATAAACAATTAGAGTGATGCCTCACAGTTAGAAGGCTCTCAACAAACATGAATTATTGATTGAATACATGAAAAGTAATATGAATTAACTATGCACCCAGCACTGTAAGAGTGTAAGATTTTAAAGACATGGTCCCTAAATTTAAGGAGACAAAAACCAAGAACCTGTGGAGCTCAGTATAGGAAGAGTTGGTAGTGGCTCCTTGAAGAAGGTGGGGCATTGAGTTTGAAAAGATCTAAGAAAGAGAACTAGCATGAACCAAGGAGTCAGTGGGGAGTGGAACGGGGTGAACAAATGCCTGTGGGCTCCCAATGGACAGTATCCAATGTGTATCTTGCTCCCTATATCCAGAAGAAGGAAGCAAACATGCAGATTAATGGGCACATGATGTCCTGCAGGAAATGCTTGTGAGCCTTTAAAACAAATCATCTTCTATGCATCATACTAAGGTGATCAATCGTCCTCCTTTAGGGAGGGCAGTCCTTCTTTTGTAAGTTCTGCCCTCCCTCAATAAGCGTCCTCCTTCATGTCTTCCATTTTGATGTTGGAAGACGAATCTGTTAATGTCTGTATTCGATTAATGCAGTTGATCCGTTGCGTGTGATGTGATGTATTTGTATCTAAATGAGTACTTTTTTCTTACAATTATTATTAAAAATTAATAGGCATGTAAGCATAATTACAAAATAAAATATTACAATTTTTATTATGCATTTATCATATTATAGTGTATTATTGTTGCAATGAATAAAATGTTTCTTTTATTTACAATATTGCTTTCTTCAATTCACTTCTGTCCTCCTTTTCATTGTAAAAAAGTTGGTCACTTTAATCATACTCAAAGCATGCACTTAAATCAAAGGAGATCTTGTGAAAAGAGACAGCCATTTTGTCCCAGTTAGCTTTCTTTTGAACAGCAGCATTATTAATTTTAAATGTTCTCATCTGTGAAATTCAGTGTACCCAGTCTGATGCTGAAATATCGTTGATACAGTGTAAATGATCCCTACCTCAGGATAAACTCATAAAAGTGTCAGTTTTCCCTCAGTGCTCTTTTTCATTATGTGCAGAATGAAAAGGGAGCCATGCTACAATGACAACTTGACAAAGCCACGTTGAGGTGACAAATATCTGAGGCATAGAAGTCGAAATGTGACATAAAATATGATCACTAAAGAAAAATAATGGTACCTTTTAAACTTTCAAAAAAATCTCATTATGAATTAGGAAACCAGGAGTCATGCTTTTAGGAAAAGACTTGAAGCCTATTCTTTCTCTTTTATTCTGCGGGCGTGGTTTTATGTTAGAATATTAGAATTATAAGTTAAAATATCTTAAAAGCCTGGGTTAATGGACAAAATTGCATTAGAAACCTAAAAAGAATTGGTAACTTTCAGAATAAAACAAATTGTTACATTTTGAGAAGTTATCCAAATGCATTGTAGATAGGAAAGATATAGGCAATTTACCAATTTTTAAAAATGTTTTATGGCTGATGTCAATAGCTTCTGAGTATCAATTTTTAACCTAAACACTCACACACACACACACACACACACACACACACACACACACACACACACATAGTTTTCTAGTTATTATTTTGGAATAGAGATTTCATTTTAAAGCACGCTGACAAATTCATCTGTTTATGTCTGACCAATTTGTCTCAATATCTCACAATTTCCAAATAATCTGAAGTGTATAGTTCCTCCCTTCAGTTAGAAATACTGCATGGCTAACATCTCGTTTTATTGACTAAGCTTTTTTCAGGGATTAAAGGTTTGTAATTTGGGTTTAGAGAGTCATTGTTACGGTAATGTGAGTTGCTTTTTGATATAAGGCAGAGAAAGTGGTGAATGCTTTCCTGGTCATCATAATACCAAGTTATTAGTTTTTAGAAAAGAAAATCAAGGTTAAATCAATATGAGGAAGTTTTTTTCAAGGTGTCCAGACTTGAGAATCCAGGAAGAAAATTAAACCTTACAGTAGCATGATGTGCAGACATATCAAAACACATATTTCATAAATAATTTCTAGAGATACGTGATTTTTTTCTTCCTGAATTCTCAAACCGACAACTTCTTTGCATGCAATCCCATCTCCTTTGCAATAAAATATGGCATTTGGGTTACAGGATTCTTCAAGACTTCTCAGCTTCTTTTGATCTGCAGTAGAAGAGGAAGAATGGAAACCGGTGACTGGCAGGAAGTTTTATATTTTTAGCTGGGAAGCTTCCAGTTCACGGCTTTGCTTGTAGGTGATTTTTATCACTTTAAAAAGTTTCAGGAGAACAAAGATAAATCCGTTTCCTTTCTTAAAAAAAAAAAAAAAAGGTCTCTACAGCAATTGTGACAATCTGGTAAAACTAATGTCCTTTCAAGGACAAACGGCTTTCACTGGACAGGTTTCTGGAATTCTGCAGCATTCTTCTAGAAGAATTATCAGGTGTCCAAATGATCAGGAGATTGTTCTAACTCAATTGGAGGGCATCCACCAGGGAAATAAGCGGTCAGCTCCAGGAAGACCCATCACCATGGAATTTGTCACTTGCAGTCAATTTAGCCAAAAGCTACAGCTCAATTCAGGGTCAAGATACAGCCAATCTCTCATTTACATAGAACTATCTAGGAAGGAATTGTTCTGGTCAATTAAATATGTTGACTAGGTTACAAAAAATGTTACACATTAATTCTACACCAGCTCTTACCACATTGTACTCTGTGCTTTTTCTCTGTCCTTCAAATAGCTATTCACGACTTCCAATCAAATACTTTCCTTGAAACTTCCTACCTCCCAAGATACTTAAGGAAGTGATTCATAAATGTATGAGTGATCTATAAATATGAACCCATATAATATTTTTCACCGTTTTCCTAACAGGATTACATGCTCGATTCGTATCCTCATTGACAGCAAGAAAGGAGGGAGAAAAAGAACACACGCAGACCTTTCTGAGCTTCCAAGGACTGCTATCCTCTTTCACTCTCTGACGTGTAGATTCCACCATATCTGGAGCCAAAACTCTTCTCTCCTGATTTCTGAACCACAGGACTGAGAGGAACACAATGTGACACTGCAATGAAGACAGAATCTCTCAGTGTGGGACAGTAGCGAGTTACCGTTTCACAGAGATGCAACAAAATCATGGTGGATCTGGCTGGGATCATGGGTACCCAGGGTCCATGGAATTTTTGCTATTGACCTTCCACCTGGCAAAAGCACACAATGCCAGATGCATACTTTTATATATGCAATTAATTCTTAACTTTTAGGGGGAAAAGATCTCCAAAAGAAGAAAACCTAATATTTATGGCATATACCATATATTGTTTTCCTCAATGCAAATGCCAGCTTGCTTTCCTAAGCTACAGAATCTGTGAAACTAAAAATTATATTTTAAAATTGTCAGGAAAGTAGAAATCCATAGGTGAACTAAATTTCTCCATGAACACATAATCTTCCACGACTCAGATATCAAGGGAGAAAATGGAATCAGTACCCCACACCGGAAAGACCCAGTTTTGGGCTAGGAGATATATTATGGACCATAAGGACCATTCTATGGTCTAGACTTAGATATCAAGGGAGAAAATGGAATCAGTACCCCACACCGGAAAGACCCAGTTTTGGGCTAGCAGATATATTACGGACCATAAGGACCATTCTATGGTCTAGTCCTTGGCGTCGTATTGCTGACTGGTTGGTGGTAGCAGCAGTGATGTTTTCAGTAGACAGCTTCCTGGTATGTTTCCATCCATTCGAGGGCATTGTTCTGCACTGAGTGACATCCAAGCCTGAATCCCTGTGTACTGCTTAATACCAGCTCATATCTCTTTGTGATTAATAGCTACAGTGGATGCTGTTGTCAGTGACTAACAACCTCAACCAGGAGCACTCCATCATGACATCCTTACAAAAATAAAAAAGAACCACTGCGTTCAGATGTAACCAAACATTTGGAAAAAAGTAAAAAGAGGTTTGCTTTTAAACAAATATAAATTGTATATATAAAAATAAATTAGTTCTATGTAATATTTCTAATATTATAAAGTTGAGAGAGAATTCAAGTTCTTTTTTTTCTGTGATTAGAGTCAATATGGTACTCTATGTATGTAAAGTTTATGTAGTCAGAAAGTTTTTGGGGGGAGGGGTAAAATCTATTTTCTTTAATATTTCCAAAGTTCTCTTCTAAACCTGTTTCTTCAAATTAAGAACAGCACTCGCCTGCCAAACATTAATAAGGATATTTTAATTAGTGGTGGGAATGCCTTCCAACTTGCAAACATAGATATCTTAAAATTATGATTTGTAAACTTAAATAATGTTGGTCTTATTTTGTCCTCTGGGGACTTTCCACTGGAGGATCTTTGTTTTTCACGTCCAGGTTGTTGAGGCACTACGTATAAATCGTGGCTGGAGTCTTGGAAGAAATTTGACAGGTAGAGATACTGTATTTACTTTAGACAAGAGAGCCAGCCAAAGGTCATTCAAGGAAATGGATACTACCTCATTCTTGATAGAGCGAGAGAAAGAAAGAAAGAAAGAAAGAAAGAAAGAAAGAAAGAAAGAAAGAAAGAAAGAAAGAGAGAGAGAGAAGGGAGCCCTTACATTACCTTCTAGTTCCAAAAGCTGGATATTTGTTTCATTTCTTTTAAATTAGATCCCTGTTTTATTTATTATTTTAATTCTTCAGACCATAGTTATTCTTTAAACCTCAATCACTTTGCTAGGAAACTGTAATCTGTTGAAAAAGATGATCTTCCTGTCTGCCCAGGGAAATACTTGTCATCTTCTCCTAATTATTTAATCAATCTGTGGCAGAGACTGCTATATAGTCACATTTAGCGGTTAAAAAAATGAGCCCCACCCCACCCCGCTAGAAGACATCCAAGGTGTCCACAACTCATTTCTGGAAACCTGTGAATATGCAGCCTTACACAGAGAACAGAAAATTTCAAGATGTGGTTAAGTAAAAGGTTTGAGACAGGAAGATTATTCTACATTATCTAAGTGGGCCCACCATAATCATAAGGGCCCATGTAAGAGGAAAGCAGTAGGGTCAGAGTAAGAGCGGGTGATAAGTAAGAGCAGAGTAAGAAGCAGAGGCCAGGGAGATAGAGGCTGAAGATTCTACACAGCTGGTTTTGTAGATGAAAGCAGGTGCCATGAACCAAGGTATGCAGGCAACCTCAAGGAGCTGGAAGAAAAGTCAAGGGAACATGTTCTCCTTAGAACTCCCCGAAGGAATGCAGCTATGCCAACACTTAGATTTTAAGACTTTGACCTCCAGAACTGTGTAAGTCAATAAAGTTGTCCTGGTTTAATTTACTGAATGTGTGGCGATTTGTTGAAACAGTGGGAAGATTCACATGCATTGCTTTTGGGCACACAGTTGAACTACCTTTCCCAACTTCCTCTGAGAGGAAATGTGGCCATGTGATTGAGTTCTAGACAATAAAATACAGCAAAAAGTGAAATGCATCACTTCCAGATCAGGGCAATAAAATCCTTTCTATGATCCTTCATGATCCCCTTCAGATAGATGTATGAAAATGATGCTGCAGAGACCTCCAATACTATGAGGGGCTAAAGCCAGAATGTGGAAGGATCCTGCTCCCCTAAGTCTCCACAGGGTAAGTGGCTCACCAAAGAACCCCACTGAACTGATACATAAACAGAAAAGAAGAATTCTAATGTGATCAGCCACCAAAATGTTAGGTATGTTTGTTGTTCAGTAGTTATTCTATCTAAGTAATGCATCACTCTATCAATAAATATTTATTAAGTGCCCACACTAGTAAAATGGTGAAAAGAGATAGACATGACTTTTTTGCCTTTATAAAATGTAGAGTGTTCTTAGACATCTTTCTCCTTCCTTAGTGAAAAACTTATTGGTAGCTCTTTTTAAACACTAAACTTTGGTAAGTGGTACCTATGTGGTAGTTGGGGTGTACAAAGAAAAGTATAAAATAATGTTAGTTACTACATTAATAATAGATTAGTGACTCACCTGTGGAATAATAACTCCTATTAATCAAGGTAAGCTAACCTTAGAACAAATAACCTGAAAACCTCAGTGTTTTCAGGCAATGGAATTTTTTTTCTTTTCACCCCTGAAAAATCCACAGTGGAGGAAGCTTTTTTGAGTAACTATCATGTGACAGTTGACTCAAGGATACATTTACTTTCAACTTGAAGTACTGAGGTCCCTTGGGCCTGGCCAGTGAGAGACGAAGTAAAGAAAGAATAAGGAGAGTACAGAGGGATGTTTAACCACCTATGACAGAACTGATCATATCTCTCTAGATGCAAGGGGACTGGAAAACCTACTCCCAATGGGTAATCAATGCCCATCAATGACTAGACAGTCACCGAGTCATCTCTACCATGTAATCACTAGGCAACCACTTCAGAAAGATTTTTTCATTTAATCTTAAAGGAACTCCTTGAGAGAACATTACTGTTTCTGCTAATTTACAGATGAAGAAAACAAGTCTCAGAATGATGAACTCACAAGGTTACTCAGACACTGCAGGGGGCACAGCTAGGATTCAGGAAAGTTTCTGGAGAACATTACAGCCTGAAAACTTGTCCAGTCTTATATAACAATGAAGCAGAAAACAGACTAGCACCTAAATTTTCTGTCGCAAAGATAGAAGGCATGGTGCTCTCATAAAGGATTCTTTCCAGTCTGAGGGAATAGGAATGACTGTGAAATGCCCATGCCCACACGTCTTCTTCGCAGCCCTGAGGGAATGTTTCTTCCTTGACCATGAGTACCCCTGGGAACTTGTTCTGTCCTCACAACAGCACTGCTCAATGTTGGGGAAGCTCTATCTGTAATTTTACCTCCCACCATAGCCTGTACACTGTCTATATTCTCTCTTGGAATTTAAAATATGAGAAAGCTTTAATGCCGAAAATCAGAAATCAATCGAGGTGTGAGCATTTCCTTAGCATTTTTCTTTCCACTCCTTTTCCCACTTAGTAGTGTTGGAAGGTCCCATGGCTTCCCACAAGATTTCCCCTCCTGCCGCCCTGGAGGAAAAGCCAAAAAAAATCCCAAGTTTTGTTTTCGGGTGCCCCATCCTAGGTGATGAGATTGATGCTTACCTTTGAGCTACAGGAAATTGGGTGCAATTCTGCGATGCTGGGTGTGGAACTCCAGAGAAGGAAAGACTTCCTTACCCAGAACCGCTCTCTTTGGGATGCCTTCATTAGCCTTTCCAAGCAGAGATCACCTTAGCCATCACTGGGAACTGATCGCACCAGGCTCTTTGTTTCAGCCTGGTTCCCAACACCACTGTTCGGCAGGGTCAGGGTACTTACAGGCGATTTTCTATCCAAGCTCAATATATACAGCAGCTCCTATACATAATGGTAACAGTATTTTCTATTTTCTCTGCTTTAAGAGTTGTCTGTACTGACTGTACTATATGGTCAGTGTAGAGAGAAGAGGAAAAGAATGTCTAATATAAAAGCTGATAAAGAGAAGGTTATAAGGTCAGGAGAGTCAAAGGAGAGAGACACCTCAATGGAGGTCCCATCCACGTGTACATGCACATGCGACACCCTCTTTCTGACATTACCACCTCTTCCATGATGGGGCTCTGGTTACTTTTTCTTTGGAGCTCAAATCTGCAACATTTTCCTCTGGCAGAGTATCTTCTCCTACTCTGTTTACCAGGATACCTGATCCTGCGTTCCTGTATGCCTTGCTTAATAGAACCATTGAGATGTTGATTACATTCTCTGTGCTTGTTGACTTGCTCATCTGGCTCCTACATTTAATTGTACTGAGAGTAAGGGCAATATCTTATTTACATTTTTTATTTAAGTCTCCACCCTGGCCCTTAGCGTGGGGCCTGGCACATTGTACGTCTTTAATTAATACTTTTAAAGCCCACAAATAAAACCAGAACTCGAGAAGGCACCCTGAGTCTTATTTAGTTTGTTTTTCATCAGAAAAACCTAATGTGCATATTTCAAAAGAGGAAATCAGTCATTTCCTCCCACTGTTTGGCATAAAAGGACATTTCCCAGTCCCATTTGTGAAAGTTACTAAAAACAGTAGGAGAGCTTTAAATGTTTTTGAAAACCATAATCCATACAAAGGCATCCCAAGAGAAGATATATATGCATTTATATAGAAAATCCAACAATGGTATATTTATGTGGGAGTATTCAGGTTTCCCAAAGAGTCCAGCCAAGAAAAATACTAGCTTGTGTTCTTATCTCAATCTTGTTATTTTAACCAAGTTTCCAATTTTCAGTCAATTCTGTAGCACCTTGCGTGGACACCGAACTGAACAGATCTGCTCCCCTTTCAGACAATTGACGTAAACAAAGTCTGATTCATTGAAAAAAAGAATCACACAGGGGTATTCTTCACTTTATGAAAAGATGTACCCACCATGTCCCTCCATGGAAGACCTACTACATGTTTAAAGCAGCTTACTCTATTAAAATATACAGTGTGTCCGTAAAGTCATGGTGCACTTTTGACTTTACGGATACACTGTATATGCATGAGAATTTTTTAGAAATTATAACATTTTAAATTGTTTTGATACTTACAAAAGATCTTTCAAAAACGCTTCCAACTAGTATCTTATTTTATTTTTACATAATTCTTGGGGCAAATTAGTAAGACAGTGATAATTATCTAAATTTAATGGTAGTTGATGATTACTAATCATATACCATATAACAGATACTGTTTTTAGTGTTTTCTATATAACACATTGTTTAATTCTCTTAATACACTTATGACATAGGTTACAGTTGTATTAAATGTCTCCATTTAATAGATGAAGTATTCAGTTCTGATATGGTGAATTGCTTTCAGTTTCTCATCTTGGCAATAGTGGGTTGTATAGTTTCCCCAAAACAGTACGTCAAAGTCCTAACCCCTGGTACCTGTGAATTTGACCTTATTTGGAACTAGGGTTTGTAAATAAAACTAGGTTAAGAATACCAGGGCGGGGTAATCTTAGATTTAAAGTGCCCTATGAGAAGGAAAGGGGAAATTTAAGACATAGAGCCACGAATGACACCCATCTGGAGAAGAAGGTAGAGTTTAGAGTTATGTTGCCACAAGCCAAGGAATGTCAAGAGCCACTAGAAGCTAGCATTTACAAGTGAAGATTCTTTTTTAGGTTCTTTGGAGAAGCAAGGCCCTGCTATGACACCCTGACTTTGAACTTCCTGGCCTCCAGAATTGTTAGAGAATCAATATCTTTTATTTTAAGCCAACCAGTTGTGGTAATTTGATGTGGCAGCCCAAAGAAATTAATATATTGCCCATGCTCCCTTTGGCTATTGATTTTCATATGTGTCTTCCCTCATACTCTCTGCCTAGAATGCGTGAAAGAACAAAGAGAATTCCTGTATCAGTCAGCTCTTACCATAATAATGCTGCTTAAAAAAACAACCATAAAAATCTCAGTGACTTCCAGAGATAAGCTTATATTTTTTTACACATCGACATGTTGGCTAGGACCGCTTTCCAGATCTTGTCTGGGCTCTTATGATAGACACTGGATTGGCTGGGCAGCTTTGCTTCAAGCTGTGAGTCCAGAACAGCACTTAAATCTTCATGGTGTGTTGGCTAATTATTATTCTCCACTGGCTGTTCAACTTTTTTAGACCATCATACTAGTTGGTGGATTCTTCTTCTGGTGATAGCAGAAAACTATGCAATGCCTCCCTAGGCCTTGGCTCTGAATTTTCACATGATTATTTCTACCCACATTCCATTGGACAAAGCGAGTCATACAGAATTAAGAGGAAGGCATGTATACCTATAGAAATGAGGTGGGATAGATTTAAATATCTTTGAACAATAATTCAAACTCTCACAGTTTCCTTTCTTCTCTGTCTCACTCCCTGTCCTTCTGCCTGCCATATACTTTTATTTCAAGAAGCCATCTAGATATCACCTCCACAAGGCCTTTCCATCAATACAAATCTGACTTGTTTTATTCTTATTTAATTATCTTGCCCCCACACAGATAGACTATAAGCTTTCAGAAGACAGAACTCCAGTCCTTCTATTTCAATGTTTTCCTAGTGTCTTATCCAAAGTATGTTTTCCTATGCCATTGTTGAATAATAAAACACATTCTTAAACTCTTCCTTTACCGATTCCCTTTTTGTCTTGTCTTTCATGGTGGGCCAATTGTGGCGCTGTTTGGTTGCTCGCTACCACCCACCATGAAAGTTGGGATACCCACTATTGGGCGGTAGGGACCAGGTTGAACAGTACTGCAAAAGTGGGTGGTTTTTATAAAAAGGTAGCCCATCACTGTTTAGACCATCCAGTATATCAGTCATGGTCTGAGAGGAAACAGATACATTTCAGATGGATTGAAAAGACTTTAAAAGAGGTGTAAACACAGTTAAGGAAAAACTATCCAAGACAGGCAATGGTGGGAAGTGATTTTCTCCTGTCATAGCTTTACTGAATTAATGACCTCAATTAATTTTTTTCTATAGCATTATCTGTGGGATGGTTAATTCTGTGCATCAACTTGACTGGGCCACAAATTACCAGATATTGCGTCAAACATTGTAATTGGCAGGTCTGGGAGGATGTTTTTGGATGAGATTATCATTTCAATCGAGATACTGAGTAAAGCAGATTGCCCTCCCTTATATGGGTAGCCATCACCCAATCAAGACAGAATAAAACATAAAGTCTGACCTTCCCTTGAATTTGAGGCACTCCTTCTGTCTGTGACTGTTTTGAGCTGGGACATGGTCTTTTCTTGTATTGAGACTAGCACAGCACTGAAATCTTAATTCTTCTTTGGTATCAAGCCCACATCTTTTGGACCCACACTGATAGCTCTCCTGGTTCTCAGACTTCAGACCAGACCTGGCAATACATTACCAGCTCTCCTGGGTCTCCAGTTTGCCTACTACAGATCTCAGGACTCTTCAGACTCCATAATCATATTAGTTAATTCTTTATACTATAGCTCCTTCAGTTTATATGTATTTTATATACTTTATATATGGTTCTCTCTCTCTCTCTCTCTCTCTCTCTCTCTCTATATATATATATATATATATATATATATATATATATATATATATATGCACACATTTTATGTACAGCTGTTTCTCTCAATATGTAGTTTATATAGTCTCTAAATATAGTTTATATATATTTGTTTCTCTATATATAGTTTTGATACAGCTGCTTATATAGTTTTATATCTTTCCTTTCTATACTTTATATATATTTTTCTATATATACAGTTTATATATAGTTTATATATATATTCTCTCTCTCTCTCTCTCTCTCTCTCTCTCTATATATATATATATATATATATATATATATATATATTTACTTTTTTTTAAATATGTGTGTGTGTCTTACATATATTTATTTCTCTGGAGAACCAGACTATTATACTCTAACTTTTCTGCCCCCGTCTCATAAGGACTCTCATAACTATATTGGGCCACTCAGATATTCTAAAATAATCTCCTCATCTCAAGATCCTGATGTAAATCAAACCTGCAAAGTCCCTTTTGCCATGTAAGGTAACATTCACAAGTATCGGGAATTAAGTGTAGACAACATGGGGAACCATTATTCTATCTATACAGGTTCTCCTTAGCCCAGCATAGATCACCTCTTCATCCCTGAGCTCATCTCCATAGCTAGGGAATTGAGTTGCTCTGACTGGCCGTCACTCAGACACCTGCCCATCTCTGTACCCTGAGGGCGGGTACAGAGCCCCTGCCTCACCACAGAGACTGAAAGCAAAAGCTGTTTTATCTTCTGAGGAAAACTCAGGCAGCCAGGCCCCAAAGTTGGGGCCAAGGAGACTCTAATGACCAAATAAATATTCTGCTACCTTTGTTTAAAAATAAACACCAGTCTTCCTTCGGACAATATAAGAAGAAGATAATGAAAAGAGAAGAGAAAGATGGATAAGGGCAATCATTAACACCAGGACTTGTGTGGATGTTCCCCTATTTTGAAAATAAGTGAATTCAGATAAGAACAAATAAAAAACCAAATCATGCATTAAAAAGATGAATACCTGCCAGACAGAGTACATCACCTTTTCCATTAGAAATTTAGAATGTCGATCGCCCTTATAATCATCCCAATTTCCCTGAGTGAATGACAAGAGAAGAGGTTGGAGAAATGCCAAGTTCATGATGTGGCCCCAACAAAGATAAGTGAGTTTTCCTTGGGCCAGGCAAGTGTCAGTGGAGGTTGCTGGATTTGAGCCAAACTGCAGAGACTCTAATCAAGACGGTACACAGAAATATCACTTATCATTGGTTTCTTATTCCTCAATCACCTTTAACAGAAGAACCATAAAAGCAAACCTTTTGCACTAAAGCCATTGGGACCCAGGAAATACCAAGGTATTGAAAATATCATTTTCTAAACATGCATCACTTGCAGTATAAATATGGCTGGATAAGTCAGTCATTTTCCTCTTCTCCTCCTGGATATCTAACAGAGGGAATAAAGAAACAATATATATATATTAGTTATATATATATAACTAATTCTCAGCAAAACTACAAATCAAATATGTATATTCTGCAGACTCCAAAATATGTCTAAGGGCTTCCCAAACAAACCAAATTGTGCAATAGCCTTTCAGGGGAAAGAAGCAATCTCGAGGGTGGTGAGCGGGCTGATAAAGGCAGATGTCAGGACATCCAACAGAAACATCCTTCACAGAGGCGAAGGTCTCAGCCTGGGCAGAATTATTCATCTGCAATAACCCGTGCCAGGACCAAGGGAAGCAGGGCTTGTGGCATAAATCCTCCCCCTTTCTCCTCCCCCACCACAATAAGAAGAGGCAGTCTGTCTCTACAGCAGCAAAGAAAAAAACTTTTTAGGTATGATTTGGAAAGTTTCTTTCTCAAAGTCATTTCCTCCGACTTATTTATTAATGAGCAATAAAAAGGAGTGAGTCTAACACAAAAGACAACTGCGGCAACAGAAAAATATGGAAAAAAACCCCCAGACTTTGCAAGAAAATATTAGAACCATGGTGCAGATAATACATTTGTGCAAGATTTTTCCATGAATTGAAAAAAGTCTATTATGAACTTTACTGAGGCAATCATCTCTCTTCAAGAAGATCACAAAGAAGAAACGGTAGAACCTAGAGATTTTGAGGCTACGGGAGAAAATGAGATGCGATCTGGCAGGGCTCAAGAAACAAGTAGCTAAAACAAATCAGCCATCACAGAAATGAAGTTAAAGTGAAAGGACCAAATAGAAAACAGACCCTACAAAAGTCACAGGAAACAACCAAAAGGGTAGAAATAAGAACATCGAATAAAGGGACGTGGAAATGTAAGAAGAGATAAGGTAGATTAGAAAGAAATAATGGGTGAAGTTAACACACCAGTCATTTTCAGAATAGGAGTCTTCAAAAATGTTAAATAATGAAACAGCAAGTATTTTAAGCTACTCAGTATATACAGTACACTAGGCCTCCATTTCCTTGAATTTAAAATGAGATGATACTTATCTGGTACTATGTTAGCGAAGAGTAAAAGGGACAAGTGTCCCTGAGGCACTGGTCTGGTGGCAGGCTCAGAGCAAGCCCTCATAAGCATTCATTTTATCTCTATTACACTATTCAGAAGTAATGGGAAGAGAAGGGCAAACAAACTTCGGAACAAGGAAGAGGTTGCTGCATAGCAGAAAACTTAGCAAGAAGCTTGAATTAAGTTTTCTGCAGCACTGGATTGATGGTTTAGCTCTGGGTCTGTCACAGACAAACTGTGGGGACAAGAGAACCCCTTTGGAGGAAGACAGAATCCGGCAGAAGGAGAAAAGAGGAAGAAGCTGGAGGAGGAGGAAGAGGGGAAGGGAGGGGAGAGGAGGGAAGAAAAGAGAGAGAGAGAGAGAGAGAGAGAGAGAGAGAGAACATACTAAGAACTCTGGAGCCAAAGTCCCAAATTAATTTATATGACTGTGCTGGAAACATTGCTGAAGGATCATCAGTTTGCTTTTCTGTCCTCTTTCTTTATGGTGCCAAATAGATGAGGTTTGGAATTATTTAAGAACTCCTTGCCCTGAAAGAAAGAAAGAAAGAAAGAAAGAAAGAAAGAAAGAAAGAAAGAAAGAAAGAAAGAAAGAAAGAAAGAAAGAAAGAAAGAAAGAAAGAAAGAAAGAGAGAGAGGGAGGGAGGGAGGGAGGGAAGGAAGGAGGAAGGAAGGAAGGAAGGAAGGAAGGAAGGAAGGAAGGAAGGAAGGAAGGAAGGAAGGAAGGAAGGAAAGAAGGAAGGGAGGAAGGAAGAAAAACATAACAAAAACATAAGCAGAAAATTATTTGAAAAGAGTACCCCAAAGTCTAGAAAACCCAGCTGGCAGGGCACTGGACTGCATCCTTAGGAGGTCTGCTCTGACTGGGCTTTGTGGTGACATGCAGGCCAGGACCCAAGTCATAACACTGGTGAGGAGCCACCAGCAAGGGGCTCCTGGGATTCCAATGCCCCCACAGGGCCCAGACATAGCTCTGCACCAAATGGCCCTCCCTTCTACTCAGCTTTCTGGACTTATTGAAGACACACAGTGGCCCAGTGTACATCAGGCTTTCATATACCCTGAACAACCTGTGAGGTTAGTGAGTGTTAGCCTTCAACTCGGTGGACAAACCTCTAGGAAGTGATGAACTTGCCCTAGGACACTTATTGTCTAAATATGAATCTGAGTCTGGAGCCCAGACTCAGATCTCAAGTTCAGCTGTTTTCTGGTTACAAATGAGTGGAGGATACTGTGGGTATAGAGTTGGGTCTAGAGATAGGGAGACAGGGCAAGAGCCCAGCCGGCCTGAGGCTCAGAGCTTTATAATGGAAGGACCTTCAGATCACTGTCTCCCTATTCAGGGGATTCCCCTGGTCTTATTCAGGAAAGATCTGTCTTGCTTATGAGTTTCATACGTCAATCTCCTTCTCATGTTTGTACCTCAATTTCACCTTCCACCAAAGTGCCTACAAGAGAGGAAATGAGAACATGACAGAAGAGCCATCAGAGAACTTTGTGATGGCCACTTGACTCATGGCGAAAGCCGTGAATTATCCCCACTGACTCTATCTTCCTTATAAGACTTGCTTTAGTTCAACTGATTTGAAATCTATCCTCCAGCTCCCCAGTGATGCTCTCAGCACACCCAGGTTCATTGTCAGGTTTGCCTCCCTGCAGCCTAACCTAATGCTAATTTTAAATTTCAATCACTTAATCGGTGCACTGCAAGGTGTGAATATTTACTGCCAGCATTTCATTGCCCTAAGACATTAAAATAACGATGAAAATGCCAAGTCTGGCAGACGTAGCCTATTCTCTGTAAATGACATTTTCACCAGTTACTTTAAAGGGCTCAACAGCTATCGTCCCTTAGACACTAGCTGGTCTATTGCTTTGGGAAATATCAACTCCTCCCAAGTCAGAAACACATTCTGCAGAGTATCAACGCCTCTTTCTGGAAAAATAATTGCAATACTTGGCTTTTGCATAATTCTGTCAACCTTACAACATGCTGATGTATGTTATGTCATTCTATCCCCATATCTCTTAAAATTAGATTTTATCATTCCCATTTTATATAAAGGAAATCATGATTGTTTCAATTATTTGTCAAATATTTAACCACCTTTGTATAGAATGTGTCCGTAAAGTCATGGTACACTTTTGACTTTTGACGGGTCAAAAGTGCATCATGACTTTACGGACACACTGTATTTCGTTATCTTTATTGATGGCGGGGTTGGTCCTGTGTCGTGCTTTCGTCAATGGAATGTTTAGTGTTGGTAATGCAAGTAAAGGCATAAATTAAGTTTGTGATGTTGTTCATTACTCCTCTTGTCTCTCCAGTTGTCACGTGAAGAGGTTTACTCCAAACAGTTTCTGTGCCTTCAGCCTAGGCCCCAGAATTGACCCAGGTAGAGAAATTCTAAGACACAGGACAGAGGCAAGCCCGGCTCCCAACCTGAAAAAGACCATTCAGCTTAGCCTAGCCAAACTACAGTGGACTTACTGGCTATGAACATGAGAATAAATACCCATTGTCATAACTGGGTTTTGTTACAAAGCATTATAGGCATAGCTGACTGACACAGAACCTGAAGATCAGAGAGGTTAAAATTTCCTTCCAACATTGCACAGCTGATAAGTGTTTAAGATGAGAATCACACCCAGCTCTGTCACACTCTGAATAGATTGCTTTCCCTACTGTGTAGCTGGAGGTGGGTGGGCATGAATAAGAAATGTCTTTTGTGCATTTATCTTTTCACTGTTCTTTGGAGGCATCCCTTGTGTTGCTTCACGTTCAGTGGAATGGGTTTGTGGATGTAAAGCAAAAACATTCTCTTTGGTTCTACAGGTCAGAGCAGAGCTAGATGAGACAGGACCCCTTCCTTCAGGTCTTGT
The DNA here is from genome assembly GCA_037038555.1 of Rhynchonycteris naso. NCBI lineage: Eukaryota > Metazoa > Chordata > Mammalia > Chiroptera > Emballonuridae > Rhynchonycteris > Rhynchonycteris naso. The sequence continues at coordinate 54,963,902 of CM073004.1, forward strand.
TAATGGCAGGCTTGACACCATAACGCTAGAGGTCCAGGGATTGAGAAAGGGATATATCATTGTGATTAAGAGCACAAACTTTGGGATCGGATTTAGGTTTCAATTCTTGTTTAATGCTACATATTTGGAGTGTAGATACATGATTTAATTTTTCTAAACTTTAGTTTTCTAAATTATAAAATGACTGCAGTAATATGGACCTCAAAGGTAGTCCTGAAGATAAGTGAGCCAATATAAAAACAATTGGTATCAATAGCCTGGATACTGGAGTTAGACTGTTTAGCTTTATATACTTGTTCTTTCATTTAATATTTGAACTTGGGTAAATTCATAAACTCTGTTTATTAGTTTACTTTTGTATAAAATGAGAACAAGTTTGTGCCTATCTCATTGGGTTATTTCATAGATCAGATGTAATAATAAAGAGTCTGACATACACTATGCACTCAATTTATATTAGCTAGTATTTTCCTTCCTTAATAAGTGCAGAATAAATAATAGCTTATAAAAATTTCATCATGTGTATTGCACTCTATAATGCTGTAGGGAATGGAAAATTCTGGTAAGTCAATCTCTTTTGCAAGGAGGCTCTTTGGAGTATAAATCCAGTGCTGAGCAGAAAGAGGAAATTTCCAGTGGACAAGTCTTTAAGCATAGACTCCTCAAACTAGAACCCTGAGCAAATGTTATGCAAACATTTTTATTTTATAGAATGTTAGAGTGTAGTGAAAGATGATATAAACTTCTCCCAAATGCCAGGGAAAAAAGGGTGTGTGTGTGTGTAGGTGAATCAAAGACCAGAGAGGTTAAGTACTGGTAAAAAATGTAAAAATTACTCTTTGCCTTAAGAAGTTTAGTTTTCCAATTCTTAATGCATTATGTTGACAAAACATGACATATCTATCTACAGGCTACATTCAGCTGTGAGTCACCAGCTAAGATCCTTCTTTGGGTAACGGGGAACAAATTTGTTTCATAACTCTTACTACTAGTAGAGGCTAATAAGAAATGTCTGTGTCCATGGATACACTAGGGATGTCAGTCCTTGAGCATCTATTTGAATGGGCTGATTCTACTCAGAAGACATTGTTTGATGTACCTCCTCCTTTGGAGGTACTCAGAAACCTCCAAAGGAGGTTTGTGTACAGGTAAGAGCACACAGATCTTGAAGAGGAGAGGTGAGCTTGCTGTCCAGCCCCTTGTGCAGGAGCACTGTGCAGAGCTGGGCAGGTTGTGCACTGCACAACCCAAGGGGTTCCAATCGTGTCATCATCTATGAGCATGACACCAACCAGGACTGTGTATTAAATCACATGTATGTGTAGTGGCTTTGTAGAACTAGGGACCATATATTTATGCATGCATTTTATATACAGGTGGCTGTTTTCTTAGAAGCTCTGTGACCCTACATGAGGCACTACATGAGGACTTATTTAATTAATAGTGTGTAACACAGAAGAACCAACAAGTCTTTCCTTATTGCAATAGAACTGACAGCAGGTGATTCTAGCGGGAGGCAGTGTCATCCCGTGGGGAACCATGGGAAAAGGAGTGTGTCTGTTTATAAAACTCTATACCAAAATAATTTGACTATTTAATTATTTTTTAGCCATTCAATCAACTTTGATGGGACATGAGATATTATTTTTATCCATGCATTACAGAAAGCTTTAGCCCCATCATATCAGGTCAGCCTTGTCATTCTGATGCTGTGGGTCTAGTATAAACATGACAAATTCCAGAAAATACCTGGAGGTGCAAACTTTTTCTGGAGCATATGGGAACCTTCCCCAGAGGGCTCTGAGAAATTCCAACTCCTCAGGACCTGAGAACTATTTTCTTCTTCTGTACCCACAGGCTGGAAAGTTCTGGGAAGGCAGGGAAATATGGCCTTGATTGTTTGAAATACCAGTGAATGTTACATAGTTTTATATAAGCTAGTAATTGATTTGGGAAAAATAGAGCCACTGCCATCTTATAACTATGGCCCATGTTTTGGTAGGTGAACTGACAAGCTCTGAACTAAATGATGTATTGATGTGTGTGTGTGTGTGTGTGTGTGTGTGTGTGTGTATATATATATATATGCATGTGTGTGTGTATAGTTTTTCATAAAAATCCTTCCAACTGAATACTGTTATCTGCATTTTAAAGATGAAAAAGCAGAAGCTTAGAAAGATGAGCAACTTGCCCGGAGCAAGTTAGACACCCAAGTCTGACTGACTCCAAAGCCTGCTAAAGTATACTGTGCTTCAGTGATCTTAGAACCTGCTACGTAGACCATGACATTGATGCCACAAACTGAGTTATGGAGAAGAGACAGTTTGTTGCCCTATTATTATTGCCATTGCTTATCTATGCTGAAATTCTTCAGAACCTACTCAGCTTTCTGGTTCACTCTGTGCATACATGGCATTTTTATAACATTCATTAAGTTAAAAATTGAATTTATTTCATCAACTCTGTTGGGCCTTGGAGAAGTCTGAGATATCACTGGCTGATTGAACTGATCTTTGGCTGTGGTGCCATCATTCACCCTTCATCAGATAACCAAGTTTCTTCATGTTAATCTAAGATTATTTTGAGTAGGAAGAAAAATCCTTCCCTGACTTTGCAAAAAAAAGAAAAAAAAACTTCACCTATATAAATATGTGCCTTTGTTAAGAGCAATGTACCCTTCACACCTAAGCAGGACAAAAAAATGTTTAATCTTTCTAATTAAAAGAAATTCATTTTCCTTTTAACTGTGGGACCCTGCTTTGTCTCACTCTGTCAAGGTTCTTTTAAAAAATAAAAAAGAAAGAACATATTAAACAACTACATTAAATAGATATACAAAAATCTGGACATATTTAATATATACAGTTTGCTATTAATGTATATTTGATTTAATGCATAGAATTTGAACATGTGCATATACCCACATGTGAGACCATTAATAGACATAACTATCACCTCCCAAAGTTTCCTGTGTTTTTTGGTGTGTATGTGTATAGTGTATGTATGTGTGTGTTGGGTGAATGGGAAGAAGAAATCTTGAGATGAAGTCTGCCCTTTCAAATTTTTATGTGCACAATATAGTATTAACTAGGCACTATGATCTCTAGAACTTACTTATCATGCATAACTGAAATTTTAAGTCTATTGAACAACAACATCTGATATATTGACCTTTGCAGAACATTCCATTTGGCTCAAGTTGATTTGGGAGAGACCCTCAGAGTCTACTACAGAGCTAAGAGACTTTTTGTTGAAAAAGAAATTTCAAAGGGTGTGTTTATTATTACCAATGTATCTTAATTTCTAGAAAGTGATGAAAAACATACTTAGAATAATCATATGTTTAACATTTAAAAATGCATTACCAAGAAGTTATTGCATGCTGAGGAAAAATGTAGCTTTGGCTATAAAATTTTTTCAGGAAGAAAATGTTGCACAACAGAAACAGAAAGTGTAAGATGCAGTTGATTTTGTTTGTAGGGACCCTTGGCACCATCATCAAAAGAACAAGAAGAAAGGGGAAAGAGGTTAAAATTGTGATGACTCAGTGCCTTTTGGTTATGATCAACTTGTCAACCCTGATCAATGCAGGAGACCACATTCCAGGAGCAAAGGCCCTGAATGATGGCTTCGGTGTCCCAGAGAGCTAGATAACTGAGAAATATTCCACCTCATGGTGGATGTGTATCTAATCACAGGAAGAAACATTTTAAAAAAGGTGTTTATTAATTTACTTTGCACTTCTCTACTCAGCAGCTGAAAATCTTCCTGGACTAGAGCCCGTAGGCATACTCTGCATTGGTGCCAATTTCCAGTGTTTTAAAAAGACTCCAACAAATACTGATGTTCTCATAAGAAATGACTCAGAGCCCAGCAAAACTTTGACAAGAAGAAATTTGCTTTGAAATGTGCCAGACATTCAGGATCTTATCCATCGTGGGATTTGTGAGCTATTTGCAAACTCCAGAAGATGCCGTGAGGAACATATTCAGGAATATGACTTCATCTCACCACCTAGAGTTCTCTTGAGGGATCTGTATGCAGAACCTGAAGTGAATAAGCTCACGTTATTTCTGAAGAAAAAGGAGGAGGGGGGGAGAGGAGGAGGAGGAGGAGGAGGAAGAGGAGGAGGAGGAGGAAGGAGAAGGAGGAGGAGGAGGAGGAGAAGAAGAAGAAGAAGAAGAAGAAGAAGAAGAAGAAGAAGAAGAAGAAGAAGAAGAAGAAGAAGAAACTTTGAAAGGTTTTAGATAAGGTTACCATGGGTTTTATCCAATCTAGCCTTTGATGATGACCTTCCAATCCGGCCTTTGATGATTAGCAGAGAAATCATCCTTTCAGCCTTGACAGACATAGAAGGAAACCTGTCAGGAAGGTGGGTGGAGACTGGCAACTGTCTCCTGGGAGCTGGATATCACAAAAGTAAGGAATTCTGATGTTTTCTATTGACAGCGGAATTCCAGAACTGTGTTTACAGCTTCCAGATGATAAAATGGGGAAAGCATTACCTAGAAGTATGAGACCCCAGTCTCTAATCCCAGCTCTGCCTTGCACCAGATCTGTGACTTTGTGCAAGTTGCTTTTTCTCTATTTGAACCTTAGCTTTTTGCTCTATACAATAAGTAGAGTTCTGAGTTGTCCAATATGATAGCCCCTAGCTATGTGTGAATTGAATTAAATTAAATTAAACTTTACTTTCTCAGTAACACTAGTCAAATTTAAAACACCACACGTGGTTAGTGGCTACCATATTGATAGCGTAGATTATAAACCATTTTTATCATCACAGAAAGTTCTTTTCTGTGCTAGTAACAAAGATGATTTATCTGATCTTTTCCAACTCAAAAATTCTGAATCCATGCCCAACATGCCATCTGTGCAATTCAGGATTATAAGGCATGGACTTCTGGCCAAAGAACAGTAGCCCTTGTCTGCTAAACATGATAATGAGGTGGCATTTGTAACAGAATGGGGTGGTGTTGGCCGGATCAGCATTCACCCACTAAGCAGATGCAACAAGGAACACAATGGAAAACCCTACAAAAGTGGAGTGAAAGAGAGTGCTAGCTGGCCAGATGACACTTCTGGATTTCCTTTTCCAAACCTTCCACTGGGCCAAACCTCAGGAAGGTGTAGAAATATTAGACCCCATCCTCAAAGAACAAGGGCTTTTATTGTATACTCACCCATAACTAGCTAACTCAGGATAATTCCCAATTTTTAACCTGGCTAATGCCAGAAGAATTAAATTCCAAAAGAACCTGCCCCCGAAGAAGCCAGAATTACAGATTCAACTTTGCAGCAAACCATGAGAAATGTGCAACTCATTACTCTCTCTGGTCCTCAGAATATGGTGATCCCAGAACAAATCAACGTGCCTCTGATCACTCAGCTTCTATTCTTTGGCCTCTAAGCTTCTATTTTTCCCTTGGACACAGCTCAGTTTTTGGTGCTGTTGTGGTTGTTGCATTTTTAATTTTTGAGTCAAAGAAAGCTCTGAGCATAGAGAAGAGGCACTGTTGGAAGGATGGAAGGATCCAGGCCAAATGGAAATAATTCTGGCACATTTTTCATTCTAATGGAGTGCAACTAAATCCACGGCTGACTCTCATTTAATCATGGCCTCGGGGTCTGGAGAACCAGGCCAGTGGAAAATCCCCTGCAGCACCCTGTTAGCCCAAAGTTTATATTCTCGACTCCAGCGAGGTCAGCTTTTGCTCTAAGAAAAAGACTGACCGTGAACATTGGTCTAGCAGGTGATACACACTTGGCATGCTTCCAAATGCTTTGGATATATTTACTCATTTAATCTTTCCAGTAAACTCATGAGGTAGGTATGATTATTGTCCCTCACTTGACAGCATGAAAAGGAGGCACAAAGAGTTTAAATGATTGACACAAAGACATACCACTAGACCATAAAAGGCATGGATTCTAATTCTAGTTGTGAAGTTGCCATGTTTAAACATGATGCTACAGAGACTTTCTATATAAAATAGATTTTTCTTTTTTAGCTGAAAGCTAGCTTGTAAATGGCATAACTTTTATAAAATAGGCAGTTTCAAGGTTAATGTGTTAGAAAAGGAGACAGAAGGAGCAGAGTGACTGTGACAGGATTAACTAGATTTCTTTCTTTTTCTTACTTGGAAATTGCAACACAATAAAGTAATCAGAAAAAAAGGGCATTATAAGGAGAATGGGAGTGTCAAAAAGAGATAGAAAATTTAGGTGTTAAGAGTAAAAATTTGAAGCAGATGGAAGGATCCCACTTCAGATTGGGCTTGAACTCATAACATTTGTCATTTTTTAAAAGCATTGACTCTACCAAGAGGTAACGTATAGTTTCTTGCAAGCCAGGCAGCCGCCACACTAGTGGTTAGAGAATTATATGTGACGGTAATCAGTGTTAGACTGAGACACAGAGGTCAGAGAAGGCTACAAGGTTAGTGCCGAGCCATATACCCACTATGATTTGTCAACAAAATAACCCTCTGATTTCCTTAAGACATCGAGGGACATGAGAAGTAACAAGTTCAAACATTAATTGATCTGCGTGCTACGTGATAACCTCTTGTATTTACTGTGTTTATCTTTGGTGAGAAAGACTTAAATTTGTTTCAGAGATAGAGACCTGTTCTAAGAGGTTTTATTACCATCTTGCTCCTTCTCCCATCTCCAACATCCCATTGCCAACATACGTGCACACACTTGTGCTCTCACACACACACACCCCTTAATCTGAATTCCAGGGGCAAGGTCTATAAGCATTGAGCATCCTAATATTTCTGTTTATTTCCTTTTCTCATCGCTACTGCCATCTTCCACCCCTAAGTGATGAGTTCTTCTCTGGAGGCAAAGTCTGTATGTTTGTGATGCAGTCATTACTAGGTTTGTATCTGATTTGGACCAAATACTAACTATGTCAATGTAGAACATTTGTACGAATAAAAGAGGATGGGCTGCCAGTACATAGCAGAGGATCTGTGCTTGACACAGTAGAAACACCTGCTGGGAACATCAGTTATCTAGACTCTGATTTGTTTTCTAAGTCCTTTCCCTTGTCTTTCCACAGACTGTACAACCCAACCCCTTTGGTTGATGCCGTTACAATGACACGTCTGACTCTAGAGGTACATGGAAACAGACAAAGCTATGAGTTGTGTAGACCTAATAGCTCTGAAGATGATGAAAATAATTCAGAATAGAGCCAAGTAGATGAACCCAATCAAGGGCTAAGGTAGCAAAGAATGCAAATCTCCTTAAATAGATGAAAGAATAAGACGCTGATCAGACAGACTCAGAATGAGGGGTAATCTGCCCTGTTTAAATTCTGGAGTCCCTGCCACAGTGATCATTAAAAGCCTGCAAAGCTGTAAATTTTAATCAAGGTCTGAGACAGTTTCTTTCTTAAGTAACTTTCGCCAGTTGAGCAGATAACCTCAAAATTATCTAGATAATATAACTCTTGTTGGTGAATAAGAATCTTTTTTTGTGTTTTTTAAATTAATTTTAATGGGGTGACATTAATAAATCAGGGTACATATGTTTAAAGAAAACATCTCCAAGTTATCTTATCATTCAATTATGTTGCATACCCATCACCCAAAGTCAAATTGTCCTCTGTCACCTTCTATTTGGTTTTCTTTGTGCCCCTCCCCTCCCCCCTCTCCCACCCTCTCCTCCCTTCCCCCACCCCATAACCACCACACTCTTGTCCATGTCTCAAAGTCTCACTTTTATGTCCCACCTATGTATGAAATCATGCTGTTCTCAGTTTTTTTCTGTTTTACTTATTTCACTCCGTATAATGTTATCAAGGTCCATCCATTTTGTTGTAAATGTGGATTAAAAACCTTTGGTACATATATACTATGGAATACTACTCAGCTATAAGAAATGATGACATCAGAACATTTACAACAAGAATCTTTTAACTTTGAGAAAATTAGCAACAAATACAGATATGCTTAAGAGAATTATGATATTGATATTATGTATTAAATATGTGCCTAATATTGTAAAAATTTATATTTAAAAGAATCTTGCCTCTAACATAACAGCTTTATGATTTTAATGTGAAATGGGTAGCTAATTGATTTAGCCATGTAATTTGAGGTTAAAATTGTACTATACCTATATACATTGTGGAACTATTTAATATAAATTTAACTTGCTATTTTTATATGTTTAATTCATAGATTTGAAAGAGTGATTTAATTGCTCAAGAAGATTTCTTTTTACATGTCTGTATTAGAAATTCTTAACAGGGAATTTTTTTTTTTAATTTTATTTTTTTTAATGAAAACATCTTCAGGTTATCTTAACATTCAATTGTGTTGCATACCCGTCACCAAAAGTCAAATTGTTCTCTGTCACCTTCTATCTGGTTTTCCCTGTGTCCCTCCCCTCCTCCCTATCCCACCCTTCCCTCCTTCCCCCCACCTCATAACCACCACTCTCTTGTCCATGTCTCATAGTCTCACTTTTATGTCCTACTTATGTATGAAATCATGCTGTTCTCAGTGTTTCTTTTTCTCTGATTTACTTATTTCACTTCGTATAATGTACCCTAGGAATAGGAACAGGGAAATTTAATGTACTAAATTTATAAAGTGAGTTTAAAGTGTTCAAGAGAGTTTAAAATTTAACATTTTAAATAAGACAGAATATTAGTTGAAGTTTCTTTAAAACTGAGTGTTATATTTTGCTAAATTTATAAGTACAATAAAAAATTTGTAAGGGTGGTTAAAATCAAGAAAACACCTGTGTTGAATTAATTTTAATAAGCTAAATCTCAATATTAAGAAATTGAGTAACTTGTAGATAATTTTACTGTTAATTACTATCTTCCTAGGGACCCCCCCAAATTGCCTTAACAGCTTATTATACTTAATTTATTTTCTTTTTCTTTCTTTTTTTTTTTTTTTGGTGGCTCTTCCAGGGATAGATTGTGGTATTGGATGGCAGCCATGTGCTACAGTCATGAAGAACAGGTTAGCTTGAGGCAGATCAGGGAGACAGGGGTACAAATGTCACCCGAAGACTAATGACCTGGCAGATAGTGGAAAGAAAGATGTTTTCTAAGCCAACCCTAATGATGAATGATGCTGGAGAGAGTGGCTGTTTGCTGATTTGCCTCTGCTTTTTGTACAAGTGTATACCTTCCTAGCAGGCAGTCCCTGGCTAGCATGCTGTTTCCTAAGCAATGGAAGGAAAACTTTTTTTATTGAGAGGAAAAGTGTGAAAAATTGTGATGGCTCTCGGTTGGATCAAAAGCTATTTTGAATTGAGTGGTTACCTTTATTTTTGGTTAGAGATTAAACCAGTGAGAGATAAATCAAAGGATGGTTCATATTAGTATCCACACAAATTCATTAGGCTTTTCAGGAAGACATAGACTTATCGGTAGGGAAAAAATCAATATGCTTGATTGGGACCTCTATTTATATGGTCTTTTCTGTTAGTTAAATGTGTTTCTTAATAAATGGATAACTAGTGGCAAATTAAACCCTGATTTGTAGCAAAGCCATCTGCACCACAACAGAGACTGGCAGAGGTTTGGGTATTAGCTGCAGCTCCTCAAGCGCACTGAATGCAATCGTCCACGATTCCTCTCTCTTATTCCTGGCTTTTGTCTCAATCATCAAAGTCAGGCTTGGCGCTCTTCAGGGACGGAGCATCTCACCTACTTGAGTGAGCTCTTCCCACATTCTTCCTTTTGACACCTGTAAATTTTCTGCCATGTGTCCATTCACTTTGGTCTAACCTTCAGAGCAGAATAAAGCAACAGAATCAAAAAGATTCTAGCTTCTACCATGATCATCTGCACAATGAGCAGAAGGGCACTGTGGGGAGATACTAGTAGTCAGTATTCTGTGGGATTTGGAGGCTGCTGCAAAGTATGCTTTAACCACACTTGTGTTGAGATTCAACCACCAACCATGAAGTTTAAGTGAATGAAAGGAAATTGGCTGGAAAAAAGAAAAAGTATAAGTGCAGAGGATTCAGGGAACAAGACAAATAGTATACAGAACTAAGTACTCAGAGAATGTTCAGCAAATGCATTTTGTAGAATTTTAGAAGTACAAGACCCTTATAGATGATGAAATTCAAACCTTTAATTTCATGGATGAGGAGAGACTACAAGTCTTGCCCAGGGCGGTGGGCACCAGTGTCCCAAGTCAATTTCCTTTCCATTGCATGAGGGTCATTTAGAAGGTGATGCTTGGTGGGATTCAATTACAGAAACAAGGACTAGCTGGTCAACTTGCCTGCAAAGCCCCCTATTGCTCTTCCTCCAGGGTGGCCACTCATCTACCTCCAAAGTGAAGAGGTCTCTTTTAATTCAGTTTCACTGGCAAAAACAGGTGGTTATGCCAGAAGCTATAATATGCTGCTTTGATTCTTTTAGTATATTGCATTGAAATAGTATTTCTCATTATTATGGAGTTTTGGGCACCCTCATAAGTTTTGCACCAAAGGCAAGCACTGCACTGGCCTCACCTTAGTCTCAGCCCTAATTGGATTTAGCACTTCCTGGTTAGGAGGAAGCGGTAATTGGCTTCTATGGAGCAATCTTCTACCTGCCATCTGGTAAGGTATGGGAACTTGACCAGCCACTGAAAATTTAAATCACCCTCATGTTTTCCCAGGAAAATGTCTGTGTGAATTGTGATGCTTTTATGCCCTATGTTTAATGCTTGAGATTCTCCAATGATAATATTGACCAATTTACTTTATAAAGTTTTCAAAATAGTTATAAATAGAAGTAAAACTAACATATTTGAATGAGCCACAGGAGGGAGGGTGGGGCTGGCCAGAAAGATAAAAAGGTGTCAATTTGGAGGGCATGGTAACCTTGGGGTCCAGCCTCCAGAGGAGGCATGGCAATGTGGAAAGTGCTAAGATGTATAGACCAGGATAAGAACACGTACAATGGATACTATTGTCCTGCCTAGGAGTTTAAGGGGTTTCACCAACTCTGAGGTTCCCACTGGGGTAAAATTGGCTGAGACTCTCTAGCTGCTCTTGAGTAAGTTACAATGTCACCCATTTCATACCTAGAGATCCCACAAGCCAGTTCTTTAGTCATAATATAAGTAGGTCAACATCTTGCCCATGCTTTGCATTACCAAAGGCCATGGTTTTTGGCTACTCTATGAGAATCTCGTCCCTGACCCATATCAGGGTATGTGAAAGCAAAAAAAAGGGGCCCAAGGACATCATGAAGGTTATGGGTGTGGAAGTAGTTGCTACTGAAATATGGGTTTGAATTAAGCAAGCTAAGAACACACCAAACTTATGTTGGGGTTGGAAACAATTTATACAAGAGGATTAAATAAAATTAAAGGATCATTTAATTAAACTATTCATCAAAGTACATGGTATAGTGTAGGTGCTTCATAAATGGTAGGTTGATATGATAATGGCGGAAAGAACAGAAAAGACACTAGTAACTAGTAGAACAGGGAGACAAGATATACAGAATCTCCAGAATGCTTCAACTAATAGATTGGAGACATTGATAGTTATCACACTCATTTCGGGAATGCTAAGGAACTGGATTGAAATTAACTTTTTGGCCTATACCCTTAAGGCAGATAAACACTCACCATGTTTATTTTACCAGTTTGTTCAGAAAACCCTTTCAGCCATATATCTGGTCCATAGTGTAAGAATAAATTTCAGCCCAAACCTCTGGAAACACAGTAGATTATAGGTGAGATTCTTCACAAGCATACCCTGTCTATTATAGGATGGAGTTTTGGTATCGATGAGAGTATCATTTTCTGATCCAGGAAAAGAGTTTGTGTCCAAGGCTGCACTGCTAATGGCAGCATAATAAACTGTTGAGACTTAAACAATCCTGGTTCTTTTGTAGATGCTGTAGCACATCAAGACCGGTAGTATTTCCTCCATGGCTATCAGTGAACCTGGACTGCAGACTCCAAGGCTGGATTTTTACTAATAAATTGTTGGCAAGCATGAAGTTGATGATCAACAGCCCTAGCATCAGTGCTAAATAGAGTGGTTGGATTATTCAGGCTATTATTGAGGACTGAGGACACAGGTATTGAGGCTCTCTTGAGACTACTAAAATCTAAATAAAAACCTCCCCTGATCACTTCTCCAATCTCAACCAATGATGTCTTTTCTTCTGATCTTATCTCTTCATTCACACCTGACAGGAGCTTCTTTTCTCTGACCACCAGCTTAAATAGAACAAAACAAAAAGAACCTCTTTATCCTCTTCTAAAGTCCTACCTAGAACAGCCAAATTTATTTTCCCCAAGCAGTCTTTCTTTACATTCAAATTCATATTTAATTGAATTCAGTTTGACAAGTATTTAGTAAGCATTTTAATGCCTCTAGAACTTTCTTGGCCATTATTGGGGACCAGGATTGTCCAAGGAAAATTGCTATGAAGATGCATAAAATGCTCCCCACTAAAGAAATAATCAAGTTTTAGCCACATCCATAGCTGAAAACTATGATAAAATGTTTAAGAGTTGTCAAGTCTGTCTTCACCTGAGATTCCCATGGAAGGATTGTAAATTGGCCAATTTTGAAATATACTTGACAAACTGGATTACATCATTTCATTTAATTGTGAACAGGCACAAGGATACTGATTCTCAATTACATGACATTTTTTGTACCTCTATTATTGTTCTTACAATATTGCTTTTGCAACTCTGTTTTCTGCAAGGCTTAGAGTATAGGAAATGTAGTAATCATCTAAATTAATCCTGATTAAATAAAAAAACAAGAGAATAAGTAAGTGCCAAAAATAGAAAATTAATGAAGCGACCTGAATTATTTTGGCAAAGATATTTTTCTTTGAGTGATTTTCCTAAAGATATCCAACAGATATATTTAGGCCCTAAACCCAGAACCTGTGAATATGTTAACATACATATAAAAGTATTTTGTAGATATGATAAAGTTAAGAATTTTTAAGTAGGGAGATTATCCTGGATTATTTGACGCACTGAATATAATTACAAATATCCTTATAAGAAGAAGGTAAGAAATATGAGTAGTAAGAGATATGACTGTGAAGGATACCAAGTGGAGTAGGCAGATGCACAGACTCCCAGCTCACATCGCCAAATTGAATTAAAATTTAATTTAGGAACAATCAGCATGAAAAACCAACTCTGTAATACAAGAACAGCTTTCAAAAACCAAGGAGCAAAGAAGAAGCCACACAGAGCCTGGTAGGAAGTGCTGAGGTGCAGTGGACCTCCCCTGCTTCCAGGAACAAAGGGGGGGTGAGGCTGAGAGCCCAGAAGGGCTCTCATTCCAAGGAGAAGAGAATATTGCTCACATCCACTTCCGGGGTACCTGGGAATGAGGTGTGCTGAGAGGGCTGGCTTGTCTTCCAAAAGGAAAGTGGGGAGAGAGAGACGATGGTGACGGGCAGAGGAATGCAAGGGATGACCTGAGAAGCTGACTCATCTAGCCTGATCAGGTGGTGGCATGAGCAAGGGGTCACTCAGTCGGTTGTAGCCCCCCAGTCAATGCCCATATGAAAAATCAATCAATGGACATCTAAGGAACCACAACAAAGAATTGATGTTTCTCATCTCTCTCCCTTCCTGTCTGTCTGTCCCTATCTGCCCCTCTCTCTGACTCTCTGTCTCTGCCACAGAAAAAAGAAGCTGACTCACCCAGTGTGAAGGTGGCCATAGCTGGGGGAGGGGTTGAACCCTCCACACAGCACAAGCCTAAAGTGGTTCTGGGTGACCCACCTCCAGAAAACTCTCCAGCTTTAATCAGCACAAAAAGACACAGCTGAAAACAGGAAATGGGGAGGGGGGGGCAGTAACTCAGGTATTCATGGAGATACACCTTCCCCTTCTAAAAAAGAGAAAGCACCCCACCCCCAGAGAGAAACTGGCATATCAGGTCTTCAGAGTCTCAGGTTACACCCACCACATTCCTGGATACAGTTTTAAATAAGCCCCCTGCTGAGGTCAGTAAACAAGACACCCAGTTAAGAAAACTGAGGAGAAAACAAACAAATCAAGCCGTCAAAGCAGCTCTACTAGAAAAGCCAAATCCGATAGTGGATTACAAACAATAGCTGATGCCAACACAAGAAGACCTAGAAATACCACAACTAAAAATTGGAGGTAGACAACACCAAGCCTAGACTCAACCAGCTCTACAAACAACACACCCAAATGAGGAGGGTATACACAGACATAATGGGGAGACAGAGAAGTGCAATCCAAATGAATCAACAAGGGAAACCCCCAGAAAATGAACTGAGTGATATGAAAATAACCAAACTACCAGATGTGGAGTTTAAAATAATAATTATTAGAATGCTAAAAGATATTAGAAAAACAATGGATGGACACAATGAGCACAAAAATAAAGACATTGCAAGCATCAAAAAGGACATTGAAATAATAAAGAAGAACCAGTCAGATATGACAAATACAATATTAGAAATGAAGACTACACTAGAAACAATTAAAAGCAGGCTGGATGAAGCAGATCGTATGAGAGATTTAGAAGAGAAGATAAACGAAAACACAAAGCAGAGCAGCAAAAAGAAAAGAGACTGAAAATCTGAGGAAACTCTAAGAGAGCTCTTTGACAACCTAAAGACAAACAACATCTGCATCATAGGGGTTCCTGAAAAAGAAGAAAAAGAACAAGAGATAGAGACCTTGCTCAATGAAATCATAGCTAAAAACTTCCCCAAATAGATGCAGGAAAATGTCACACAGTTCAAGAAGCACAGAGAACTCCATTAAAAAGAAACCCAGAGAAATCTACACCAAGACACATCATAATTAAAATACCAAAGCTAAGAGATAAAGAGAAAATATTAAAAGCTACTAGAGTAAAATGGTTATCACCTAAAAAGGAGCCACCATAAAAATGACATCAGACTCTCAACAGAAATGATTGAGGCCAGAAGGGAATGGCAAGAAATATTCAAAGTAATGCAGAACAAGCACCTGCAACCAAGACTTCTTTATCCACCAAGGCTATTGTTTAAAAATGAAGGAGAAATAAAAAGCTTCTCAGACCAGAAAAAACTCAAAAAATTCATTACAACCAAACCAATGCTGCAAGAAATGTTAAGGGGCCTGTTGTAAACAGAATAAAAAGGGAAAAGAATATAGTAAAAGAGGAATAAAGCGTTAAAAAATAAAATGGCAATAAACAACTACATATCAATAATAACCTTAAATGTAAATGGATTAAATGATCCAATCAAAAGACATAGAATAGCTGCATAGGTACAAAAACAGAACCCATACATATGCTGTCTACAAGAGACACACCTCAAAACAAAAGATACACATAGACTGAAGGTAAAAGGATGGAAAACAATATTTTATGCAAATGGAAATAAAAAAAAAGCTGGAGTAGCAATACTTATATCAGACAAAATGGACTTTAAAATAAAGGCTATAGTACTAGATAAAGGTCACCACATAATTATAAAGAGAGCAATCCAACAGGAAGATATAACCATAATAATTATCTATGCACCTAATATAGGAGCACCTAAATATATAAAGCAGACTTCGATGGATATAAAGGGAGAGATCAACAGCAATACTATAACAGTACGGGATTTCAATACCCCAGTAACATCACTAGATAGATCCTCAAGAAAGAAAAAAAAAACAAAGAAACATTAGACTTAAAGGACACACTAGATCAACTGGATTTAATAGATATCTTCAGAACCTTTCACCCTAAAGCAGCAGAATTACATTCTTTTCAAGTGCTCATGGTACATTCTCTAGGATAAACCACATGTTAAGGCACAAAAGTGGTTTCAGCAAATTTAAGATTGATATCATATCAAGCATTTTCTCTGATTACTATGGCATGAAACTAGACAACACAAAGAAAAAAAATTATAGGCCAATATCCCTGATGAATCTAGATGCTAAAATTCTCAACAAAAAATTAGCAAACCGGATCCAGCAATACATGAAAAAAATCATACATCATGATCAAGTGGGATTTATTCTGGGGAGGAAAGGATGGAACAATATTCATAAATCAGTCAATGTGATGCATCACATAAATAAAAGGAAGAAGAAAAACCATATGATAATTTCAATAGATGCAGTAAAAGCATTTGATAAAATCCAGCACCAATTTATGATCTAAACCCTCAGCAAAATGGGTATACAGGGAACATACCTCAACATCATAAAGGTTATCTATGACAAACCCACAGCCAATATCATACTCAATGGGCAAAAATAAAAGCAATCATCTTAAGATCAGAAACAAGGCAGGGGTGACCCTTTCACCACTCTTATTCAACATAGTACTGGAAGTCCTAGCCTCAGCAATCAGACAAGAAGAGGAAATAGAGGGCATCCTAATTGGAAAAGAAGAAGTAAAACTATCATTTTTTACAGATGATATGATACTGTATATAGAAAACCCTATAGTCTCAGTCAAAAAAACTACTCTACCTGATAAAATGAATTCAGTATGTGGCAGGGTATAAAAGTAATACTCAGAAATCATAGTCATTTTTATACACAAACAATGAAATATCAGAAAGAGAAATTAAGGAAACAATCCCCTTTATTATTGCAACAAAAAAAATTAAGTACCTAGGAGTAAATTTAACCAAGGAGGTTAAAGACTTGTACTCGAGAAATTATAAAACATTGATAAAAGAAATCAAGGAAGACACAAACAAGTGGAAGCATATATCGTGTTCACGGTTAGGAAGAATAAACATCATTAAAAGGAATATATTACCCAAAGCAATTTATAAATTCAGTGCAATACCAATTAAAATACCAATGACATACTTCAAAGATATAGAACACATATTCCAAAAATTTATATGGAACCAAAAATGAACACAAGTAGCCTCAGCAATCTTGAAAAACAAGAATAAAGCAGGAGGTATCACTCTTCCTGATATCAAGTTATACTACAAGGCTATTATACTCAAAACAGCTTGGTACTCCCATAAGAAAAAGGATATAGATAAATGGAACAGAACAGAGAACCCAGAAATAAACCCACACCTTTATGGACAATTGATATTTGACAAAGGAGGTAAGAGCATACAATGAACTAAAGACAGTCTCTTTAACAAATGATGTTGGGAAAATTGGACAGCTACCTGCAAAAAATGAAACTAGACCACCAACGTACACCATTCACAATAATAAACTCAAAAATGTATAAAAGAGTTAAATGTAAACTGTGAAACCATAAGCATCTCAGAAGAAAACATAGGCAGTAAGTTCACCGACATCTCTTGCAGCAGTATATTTGCTGATATATCCTCACGGGCAAATGAAATAAAAGACAGGATAAACAAATAGGACTATATCAAATTAAAAAGTTTTTGTACAGCTAAAGACAATATGAACAGAATAAAAAGACAAACCACACAATGGGAGAACATATTCGACAATACGTCTGATAAGGGGTTCATAACAAAAATTTATAAAAAACTTGTAAAACTCAACACCAGGAAGACAAACAATCCAATAAAAAAAAATGGGCAAAAGAAATGAATAAACACTTCTCCAAAGAGGACATACAGATGGCCAATATAAAGATGAAAAAATGTTCTACATCACTAACTTTAGAGAAATGCAAATTAAAACCACAATGAGATATCACCTCACACCAGTCAGAATGGCACTTATCAGCAAAACAACACAGAACAAGTGCTGGCGAGGATGTGGAGAAAAGGGAACCCTCCTGCACGGCTGGTGGGAATGCAGACTGGTGCAGCCACTGTGGAAAACAGTATGGATATTCCTCAAAAAATTAAAAATGGATCTGCCTTTTGACTCAGCCATCCCACTTTTAGGAACATACCCCTAAACACCATATCACTGACTGAAAAAAAGAAATGCATCCCCATGTTTATGGCAGCATTTTTCACAATAGCAAAGATCTGGAAACAGCCCAAGTGTCTGTGGTGTATATAAACAATGGAATACTATGGGGCCATGAAAAAGAAGAAAATATTACCTTTTGCACCAACATGACAGGAAACTATTATGTTAAGTGAAATAAATCAGATTGAGAAAGAAAAATATCATATGACCTCACTCATTTGAAGAATTCAAGAAACAATGTGAACCCTGGAATGGAATTGAGACAGAGGAAGGATCAAAGCGCCAGAGGAAAAGAGGACAGAGGGAAAGGGGATGATAGGATGGGATAAACCTGAAGGGAAGGGCCAAGGGCACTGGTGGGGGAGGCAAGGGAGATGTTGAAGGGAATAAGAGGGTTGGGGGATGCATTCGGGCAACACTAGAATATATGTAAACACAATTAATTAAATAAAAAAAGTGATATGACTGCAAAAGCAAGATATTTGAGTGATGTAAGAAAAAGGGGCCATGAGTGAAGAAACACAGGCAGCCTCTCAACTCTGAAAAGAGCCAAGAAACAGATTCTTCCCTCTAAGCCATCAGTAGGAACCAAACCACCTGCCATCTTGATTTTAGTCCCATAAGATTTTTTTTTTTTTTTTGACAGAGAGAGAAAGAGACAGAGAGGAGGACAGATAGGAATAGACAGAAAGCAAGAGAGATTAGAAGCATCAATTCTTCATTGTGGCACCTTCGTTGTTCACTGATTGCTTTCTCATATGTGCCTTGACTGGGGGCTACAGCAGAGCGAGTGACTCCTTGCTCAAGCCAGTGACCTTGGGTTCAAGCCAGCAACCATGGGGTCATGTCTATGATCCCATGCTCAAGCTGGTGACCACATGCTCAAGATGGTGAGCTTGTGGTCAAGCTAGATGAGCCCACGCTCAAGCCAGCAACTTTAGTGTTTTGAACCTGGGTCTTCCACATTACAGCCCTATGCTCTATCCACTGAGCCAACACCTGGTCAGGCAGTCCCATAAGATTTATATCAGATTTCTGACCTCCAGAACTATAAGAGAATATAGTTGTGCTATTATAAGGCACTAAGTTTGTGATAACTCATTGTAGTAGCAGTCACAAGTGAATACAGATTATGTACCTGGAAATGGGGCACTGTGTGACAAAGACCTAAAAATAAGGATGTGTTTGGAATTGGAATTAGTTAGAGGGTTGAAGAATTAGGGGGCACATGAAAGAAATAGCCTACCTTCCCTTGACCAGACTAGTGGTCCAAAGATGGTATTAAAGCCACTGCTACAGAAGGCTCAGAGAAAATTAAACAGCATAATAGAGAAAACCATATCCTTTTAGATGATATTTAAATTGCCATTAAAAGACTGCCAGTAGAAATATGGACATTCAAGGGGCTGACGCTAAAGGCTCAGAAAGAATTGACACTGTGTTATTGAAAACTGGGAGACAGCACTTGCTATTTACAGGCAGCTAGCAGAGATGAACTGTGTCACAAAGTTAGGTGAAAAGCAGAACTAATAAACAGAGCTTGTGTATTTAGCTGAGAAGATTTCCAAGCAAAATGTTAAAGATACAGCCTGGTTCTTTTTGCTTCTTATAGTGAGAGGAAAGAGACTCACTGAGAGAAGAATTATCCAGCAAAAAGGAACCAGGACTTGATGATTTAAAGGACATTTAGCCTATTCAAATTGGAAAAGATACCCAAATTAGCAGGTTCGCTGTCAGGAAGGTATGCTCTAAAGCAGTGGTTCTTAACCTTTTTTGAGGTACCGAACCCACCAGTTTCATATGCGCATTCACCGAACCCTTCTTTAGTGATAAATAAAATGATTTTTTCCCCAAATTCTAGACATAGGTATATGTTTTTTTTTACTGGTGCACAAAATGAGCCGTGCATGAACATCACCTTGCTCAAAGGACAAAACCAACAAAGTGCATGAACTCACAACAAATTACGGTATTACTTTATTCTGGCCTCCGTGGCAGAGGCTTCTCCGAACCCCTGAGACCGACTCATCGAACCCCTAGGGTTCGATAGAACCCAAGTTAAGAACCACTACTCTAAAGGAACTCCAAGGGTGTGGCTCTAATGTCTTTTCCCAGGTCTTTGGAAGAGCCAAAAGTTCATTATATTCAGTCCCACAGAAGGCTTTATGAAGCTATTAGGCATGTGAATTATGCATCCTCTCAGCCATCCCAAAAGAAGCCCAAAAATATAGATGAGATTATCTGGAAAAAATACATGGAGGAACGTTTTATTTAACAAAATAAATTCCTGAGATATAACAGAAGACCCAAACATTTTTTAAAGGTGTTATATTAGCATATACACTATTTGTTTATACTAAGAAGGACTAAAAAAGAAGGAATTTAAGGGAAATTTTTTGACTTCCAAAATTTTACAAGAAGAAAGCAGGCTGATATCACTACTTAGTTTCAAATTCATACTACCCTTACTGAAAAAGGAAGATTCTGTGGGCAGAATGCAGGTCCTCTGGGTCAAATTATAGGCCAAAGAAAAAGCAACTATTTCTGGGCTTTAAAACTGAATGGAGTTTGCTTCAATGAATTTCAAAATTGCTTAGGATCTATCTATCTATCTATCTATCTATCTATCTATCTATCTATCTATCTATCATCTATCTTTCTATCTATCTATTTTAGGGATGGGAATATGTATAACTATAATCCTATGCTTGTCCCATCAGATGGAGAGAAATTCTGTGCCTGGATGAAATATATCTAGAGTCTCATTCATACGTAATTGAACTGATTTAATGATGAGATTTGGGACTGTAGAATTAATGCGACTTAGATGAGATTTTGAACTTGAGTTAGTATTCTAATGGGTTGCAACTTTTGAGAACGTGGAGGCAGGGTTAATTCATTCCTGTGTGGGAAAGACACAAAGCATTGTTAGAGCTGTAATAATAAATTAATACATTCAGTTATTAAAACATTTCTAAAAAGACCCTGCATTTTCTGTCAGTTTGCTTTTTGCTGCTTCCAGTGACAATTCTTTGAAAAGCGAATGTAGGTAATTCAGGAAGAAATTTCTTTTTCCTTGATTATTCTTTTAATTGAATGTTGGCTCTGAACTAAAGTATTCAGAGAATTATTTTATTTATTGTGTAGGGGTGTCTCTGCATGTCTGTGTGTGAAAGAAGTCAGTTCTTTATTCTCCTGAGCCTGCTGTTTTCTAGTCACACATACTAAATGATAGCTTCAGCTATTTTTTGCATGACTCATTATCATAAATCCTCAAACCTAGACTATGTCTCAACACAAAGGCAGCTTTTAAGACATGCCAATCTTGTTCATTTTAGGCTGAGAAAATTAAACCCAATAGATACTTTTCTTCTTGGTAACTAGGAGAAAGCCCTGTTTTTTCTTCAGGCCTGAGGTATCACTGATTTAAGATGATACTTTATTAACATTTGGTTTTGATACATTTATAAAAATACAACTCAGCCCATAAATGAATATTGAATACTGAAAATCCTATAGTCTATATTCCCAAGTGCTATTAATTATTCTGTTATAAAGTATTTTAAGTCACTTATATAGAGAAATATTTAGGGCCTTCTGAGACCTATAAAAATAACAATGGCCATGTAATAGTCAAATCCAAGATACTAGGTCTAATCCATGTTTTTTTAACTTATAAGGAATTTAATGAAAATTTTCTGAATAATGAATTGTTGCTATAATTGATTCAAGGAAAACAAAAATAATAAGTCAACCCATTTTGTGAATGTGCTAAAATATACCAAAGTAATGGCATTTTACTTGTACTGCTCCATCAGGTTATGTGTATTTATAGAGACAACATACCTCTGGTCAGTCAAGAGGAGGGACCCTGCACATAGATGCTGTCGAGCATCCGAAGCTCACATCCATTTCTGAATGGATGCTGGTGAATCAGAAGTGTTCATGAGGTAATCACAGAACAAAAGGGGAAAAAGAACATTTTTCTCAGTCTTTGGGGGTCTTGTCAGTGTGTGTAGAAGCAGAAAATCATCCAAAATTTATTTTATTTCTTTTCTCAAGAGAAGATGCTTTGTGAGAAAGCAGAACACCATCAAATAAAAGTTTAATTTTCTACTATATGTATAGAATAAATATCTTACAAGGCAGAGAAGAAAGAAAAGGCTATTCAATCTCCTGTTAGCAAATTTTGCTCTTCCGTCCTGTACCCCAAACTACTCATTTTTACAAAAAGTGGTAAAAATAATAAGCTTATGGCCTCAGCCTTCTTCTCACCCTTCTCTAATCATCTTTGCTTGGTTATATTGTGCTGCTTAAATATCAGCTAAACACAGACCATTCTGAAATATAATCTCTAGCCCAAACCACTCTCCTGAACTCCATGCGTAGACTCCCAATTGCAACTGACAAGATATATTAAATTCTGCACAGATTTCTCACATGTAGCAGACCCAAAACAGCGACTCTTACTCTTTTTCCCCTACAATCTACCTCCTTCGGCATTTGCCATACACAAATAGTGCTACCATCCACACAGTCACCAGAAGCAGAAAACTGAACATCAGTGCACATTCCTGTCTTTCCTTCTCACTTTTTGTAACTGGGAATAAGTTATTACTGATTTACTGATGTTAGTCTAACTAGCCATAGCATAGAACTAAGTTAGAATGTACTAACAAAGTAAGCTTATAAAAGAATTTTTGGAAAATGTTCAATCCAGTTTGTTGTTCTTATAACCATGATTCAATATTTCTAGTTTAGTAATCACAGTTATGTATTCTGTAACCAATAGGTAGTATAAAATTAATACTAAACTTTCACTTTTGGCCAAGTTTTGGTACAGTTAAAAGGCCTATTCTTTTTTGGCTGATGTGCATCAAGTGTTACCATTCAAGCAAGAAGAATAAGCATAAACTGAAGATACACACACCTCAGCCTCCCCCTCCTTTTGCTACTGCACCCACCATGCTGAGGCTTGCAGTTCTGATTCTCATTCAAAGCCAAGAGGACACTGTGACTAAGGGAATCTGTGGACACTTGTTGTATGAAACAAAAACCCTAATTTACAAGTTACTTACTAGCTTCAGATCCTGTAATGGCTAATGGAATGGACTCTGACCTTCAGATGTGTACTCTTTGAGAGCTGTGGGAAGGAACTTTAACCACTTATCTGAATAAACTGTGCTTAATCCCATCAGCAAAGGACTCTCAACCCCCCTCTTTTGATTCCTCTGTTCTATTTTTGTTTATTATCTTTCCCTGTACTTCTATAAATGCCTGCCTACCTCAAAAGAGGGGGGTGGGTTTTTGAGTCCCCCTATCATCTTAGGTGGCCAGTACTTGAATAAACCTTTTTCCTTCTCATCAGCACCTGTGTCATGTAATTGGTTTTCATGGCAACAGGCAGCCGGACCTGTTGGTCATTTTTCTGGTTTCACTCTCATACCTAATCCATTGCTGAGATCTATTCTTTTCACCTGTGCAGCATACCTTAAATCCATGATTTCTTCTCCGTTCCCTCTGTCATTGCTAATTGCAACCTCTGACAACGTCTCCTTTGAATTAGCTCACTAACATGAAAAGGTTCTATTAACCTGTGGTCTCTCCACCACTCCTTACCTTTTATACAGACACCAAAGTTGATTTTATTAATTTTAAGGAATTTTGGGAGATATAAATAAAATTCAAATGCAGTCTAATTAGAAATAAAAACAAAAAAATATATTTAGAAGTGCACATAATAAAGTCTCTTACATTTCTCCACCCCACTATAATACCAGAAGTAACCATTATTAACATATTAATTAGTGTCTTATCAGACTTTCCAGACATTCATGAAAATATGCACTTATACACAGAATCATTACTAAACAAATGGAATTATAGTGTCTTGACTTATAACTTGGTGTTATGTCATAGAGATTATTTCATATTAGTAAATATAATAATATATAATATTTATTTAGCAATCTTCTGTGCTAAAAACTGCTCTAAGTATTTGATATGTATTATCTTACCTAATTGTCACACTGTCTCTGTGTACTTAGAATGATTACTATTATTCCTATTTTACACATAAAAAGGGAAACATATAGAAGTTAGTTAACTACAGATAAAAAAGACACAAACAATAATGAACTAATTAGTTAGGTTGCAGATTATAAAGCCAATTTATATTTACATATACCAGCAACAAACAGAATATACTAAAATCTACCAATAGCATGAAAAGAATTAAGTAACTAAGAATAAATATAATATGTTGTATACTAAGAACTATAACACAAAATTGTGAGAAATTTTAAAACACTTAAATAAACAGAAATAAATCATGTTCTGGAAAGATCCAGTTTTATAAAATTCTATACCCATTGAATCACAGCTTCAATATATTTGCAATTAAACCCCCACAGGAATATTGTATGTGTGTCTATGTGTAAATTGATAAGAAAAATTTCAAGTTTATTTGCAAATGCAAAGGGCTGAGAATAGCCAAAACAATACTGAAAAAAATGCCAATGCTGGAGTTAAACATCAAATTTATTGTAAAGTAATAAGATTAAGGTAGTATGGATGGCAAGACAAATGTCACACAATAAAGAGCTCAACAACAGACCTATATTTATATAGGCACCTGATTTTACAAAAAAGAGTGTGACAGCAGAGTAAGTGGGAACAGGTGGCCTTTTCAATGAATGATGCTGGGACGATAGAATAATACCTCATGAGAAAATAAAATCTTGACAATATCATATGCTACATACATACACACTGGATTTTTAGAGCTTCACTATATAGGAAAAACACCTAAAATGGTGGATTTTTATACCAATGAGGTACATGTGGTAGAGAAGGTCAAGGGTAAAATAATAGTTCTTTGGCCAGATAATGAATGATAGAGATAGAACCAAAATGATGGAAGGAAACAGGAGAGTGTGTAACATGATCCTTTCACATCATCCAAGTTTTCACTGAAGGTTTTTAAGTTAGAAAAGTCTGAGTATGAGTCAATTTTTTATGGGAAATGGCTACAGGATTTATACCTGACTACTGGTTGGCATGGGTCTGAAAGAATAAGTGTATATTGAGGCATTAATACAATGTCAGAAAAAAATAAGACAAGAAGTATTGTATTATTGGAAGGATTCTGAAATAAAATTGTGATTGAGATTAATGAAGTTTTTCATGAGGCCATAGAAGATGTTCATACTACATTCATATGCTCATTTCTATCCCATTAGTTGGTGTGATGTAAGCACTCAATACATGTGTATTAAGTTGAATCACTGATTGCAAACTGAGTATAAGAAAGCATTCCATCCTCTCAACAGTGATCATTGGATATCCAAGATGATGGAAGGAACAAGTGAACTATCAAAAAATTGTTCGATTCTCATTGTAAGTATGACACAGGCTTTTGATAAGCAGACTGAGTGACCCATGACCCTGGCAGTATACCCCATCACCACATCAAGCTTTAAGAAAGAGAATTTGGGAAAGGGGATGATAAAATGTAGAGAGATTTATTTATTTAGATTTAAGAGCTTTTTCAGAGTAATTTTATATAGAAAGGAATCTCAGCTTACACTACCTAACTTCCCACCAGACATATCTCAGGGACCTTCTGCCTTCTGTTTTCTTCAGCTTGAATATTCTAGGTAATTTCAAACACTGTAGAATGTTATTAACCATTAAATCAGGCATATAAACATGATAAAATGTGAGGTTGTTGCTCATTCTTTAAATTACTCCAGAGACAATGCCATTGAAAAGAATTCTTTGAACTCCTGGGCCTTTATAAATTTTTTTCTTTCAATGATACAGGCTTTCTATCTTGTGAGTTTCAGTGACGGCTTTAGCCTTCACTTTGGATGCTATAAGTGAATGATTTCCTGCACTTTCCCAAAAGAATTATGGGATAACCTATCTGATTCTGAAGTTGAAACCAATAATTGATTTGTTCTCCCCCTCAAGGATTTCAAGTTATCTATAGAAGGCCTCACTTGACATCTACTACATTTATGTGCAGTCTAAGTATTTATTTCTAAACAGGAAAATATTCTTCACCTTGCTCTTACTGTTATCCAGAGCTGGAATAGAAAGGGAGGAGCTTATATGTGTGGACTAGTAAGGACACGACGGCAGGACTGTCAGTGATATGTGGTGGAGTCAGTGCTTCGTTGAAAGTCACAGGTCATGGTGGATGGCTTTGGCTACCATCCACATTCTCAGGAACCTGTCCTGAAGTCACACATTTAGAACCAGTGCTGGACTTGGAATAACCTTTACTATAGGAAACATCTAGATAAAATCTCCCAAGGACATTCAAGTGTTAGTATATAGCAATTAAGTTCTATTTTCAAAAGTTTTCCTTACTATATCATAAAACAATACAATCTGGTTTCAATCTTTGGTCTGTTCAGATGTTCAAATTTGAAGCAACCAATATACATCTGTCAATCACACTAATAACTAAACACAAATCTGGAATAGACCGAATAATTGAAAGTTGTACTAGCTGGCTATTATTTGGGAAGATAATACATTCTTCTAGTCAAGAAGAATGTATTAATAAAGGCAATCCTGAAAATTTAAAATAACACACTGTTGATCAATAAATAAATGGCTCCGGCTCATGCTTGCACTCTTCTTCTCATCCTGAAACAAGGACTTAGGAACTGATAACCTTTTCCTCGAGAAGTGTTCATGTATGCAGAGGCACCCGGGGACTCAAGCAAAGCAGAAATTCTTTACTCGTGAAATTTCAAAGAAACTTGGAAATCTTGAGAATTTTTCCAGTACTTATCACTCCTTTGAGTGGCAAGGGATAAGAGAACAAAATGCTATGGGCTTACAAAAGACAGGCAAAATTTTCACAAGCTATCTATCTAATACCTAGATATTAAAACAAAAGCTGCAGTGTTTTCACCCATATGTTGTGAGAGTGTGCCTCTAGCCATGAAAATTTACATTGTGAGTGTGTTTGAAGGGAAGGTGAAGATGGGGGTAAGTGTGGAGTCTTGTTAATTAAGTATATTTTCTCTCTCTTGTATGATTCCTATTGAAAATATCTGCCAGATGCTAGGCTGGGCCTACCTTTTGGAATGTGGATTAGGAGACCATTAAATCAATAAATCTCTTAAGATTCTTGAAGCCACATAAGTACTTTTCATCTTCAACTTGCTTCAACACTGCAAAAAGTTTTTAAAAAAACGACTTAGGGTACCGATATTAGTATATAAAACACAGCACACAAAAGTATTGACTTAAAAAGAGAAGAACATGAAGGAATGTGGGATAATATAACACAGGGTGGGCAAAATTAGGTTTACAGTCCTGAGTATGCTATATAGTTTAGTTCTGTATTGTTATTTATCAGTTTCCATCCAAACAACCACAAACCTGCTTTTGCCTTATCCTGTATAATCAATTTAGGTCAGTGACTATTACTTGCTCACTATTGTGCATCAAGCATTGAGCTCATGCAGAGTACCTGGTGGGTGGCTTAATTGCCATTTGTTAAAAGATAAATGAATGAATGAGTGAACAAATAAAATATTATCAAATCAGTCAACACATTAACAATTATGAAATGTCAGCAATGAGTCTTGCACAACTTGAGGTGGGGGTCGGTAGAGAAAATTATAGATAAAAATACATATATCAGCTCTAAAATAAAATTAAGCATCATATTTCTTTAATAAATACCAATAAGTGAAGGCTCTTTTTCATAAATAAAATATAAAAAGAAATAGATGCCAAATGGAGGAACAGTATAAACATGAGCTCTAGAAATAAACATGTGCAAATAAAATTATTTTAAAAAATGATTAAACATTAAGGTGATGATATTGTATCCAAGGATTTTAAAAGAGCTTCAGTGAAAAATTATAACAAGTCAAGCATCAATAAATAGCTTATTACTACAATGGCAGCAATTTTAAGTAAGTTCTGGGCTGGTTTAAACAACTGTCTGTATTTGAGTAAATGAACCATTATTGAAAATAGAATCATTATCTACTAATGTGTCAATCATTGGAATACATTAGCCAGCTGATGGGTGTTAATCAAACATTAAGCAAAGTACTTGCAGATAGCAAATTTTTCTTAGCAAATTCCACTGCATATTTTAAAAATGAGACCAACATAAAGTCAAAAATGCCTTCAAATTGCATTTTAAAAGCATCAGGGACTTACACTTTCAAGAAGAATGAGTAATACAACAACTTACCATCACTTGCATCCTAACAAGCTAGAAAAGCTATAAAATTAGTGTTTTCAAATATGTCTGAGACTCAAGGATGCAAAGTAACCAAACTCTGCTAATTTCTAGCTCATTCTTAGCACTGAAGCAATTCATAATCATTTTCATGCCTGATGAAGCTGTGAAAGAAGGCAGAATCTTCCCTCAACAGGATAAAAAGAACAAGAAACAATTGTAACCAGCTTTTCAAGTTGCACTTTGAGTGATCCAATAAATTGCAATCCTAAGCAGCCCTAACTACAGAGTAGCTGGTGCTCACCCAGCAAATGTTTGCCCCAGGCCTTCACTGACTGCAGGGGACAGCATGCCAAAGGTTTCCATCAAACAGTGCATTTGATGAAGGTCTTCCAAGGCTGGACAGATTTTTCTAAGAACAGAAAGGCATTGGCAACACGGAGAACAAAGACAATTGCACAACAATCCAGAGTGCACAAGACAAAGAAGTAAACTGTAACTCAGAGTGATATAAGTGGTTTAGAAAGCTGGCCGCAGGAAAATAAACATAATGAGATTTTCAGAATCTCAAAAGATGCCCAGATCCCTAGCTCTGCCAATAAAGAAAGTCCACATCCTATTATCAAGACCCTCCAAGCCAATAGTGAACTAATCTAATGCAAGTTACAAGAGCTCAGACCTACCTCGCTTACAGATTAATTAGAAAATTTCCCAATATCTACAGAACTTGGTCTTAGGAAAAAGGCACAAGCCCTTTTGGAAAGAATAGATACTGTTTATTTTCCACCCACAGGATTAGCATAAAATCATAGTCAAACTGCAGAAAAACTAAAAGATAAAGAGAAGATCATAACAATAGCAAGAGAAACATGCCAGTGCCACACGGAGCACAACAATAAGAATGACAGCTTACTTTTTAGGAACACTGTAGTAAGATAGAATGCACTTTAAAATGCCAACAGAAGAACAATGTTAACCCAAAATTCTATATTCAGTAAAAAAAAAAGAAAAATTAAGAAGGAAGATGAGAGAAAGCCTTTTAAAAATAAATAACAGCTGAGGGAGTTTGTCAAAAACAAATCTACGCTACAAAAAATACGAAAATAATTTCTTCAGGATGAAGGAAAATGATAGCAAGTGGTTATTCTTGGAACTTTTCAAGAAGTGCTAAAGAGTACCATCAGTAAACTTTTCATCATGTATATGGGTGTGTGTGCACAGGCACAAACAAATATACATATATATGTATACACATACAGACTCATACACACATGCATGCATTTCCCTAAATCATTGAATCTCTAAAGAAAAACAGTAATAACATATTGTCAGGTTTCCAGCAGTTGTGGAAGTAAATATGAGACAAGAACCCCAAAGTGGGAGGTGAGTGGAACTGTAATGTAACATTCTTAAATTGCTTTGAAAGTAGTATAATTATTTAAACATAGACAATGATGTTAAAAATGCATATTGAAATCTCAAAAGCAATCGCTAAATAAATGCCACCAAGAAGCATAATCAAAATATCATTAGAAAATGAAACAAATGATACTAACAAAAATTCTTTTCTCATCCAAAAGACAGCAATAAAAAGGCTACATGGGAACAAATAGATGAGGTAAAAAGCAAACACCCACATGAGAGGCTTAATGCCAACCATACAATTAGTTATATTAAATATAAACAGGCTGAGCAATTACATCTATGTTGTACTAAATAAAAAGGCAAGTCTCAATGATGTTGTTTATAAGAAGCACATTTTAATTATGAAGACCCCAGAAAGGTTAAAAGTAAAATGATGGGGAAAAGATACTACATGTAAAATCTAAGCATAAGCTGGTGTGGCTATATTTGTATTAGACAAAGTAGACTGATAAGAAAAAGAGTAATATTAGGAATAAAGCCCTGGCTGGATAGCTCAGGTTACCACTGTGGGTTGGGGCATCATCCCAACGCGCAGAGGTTACAGGTTTGATTCCCCATCAGGTCACATACAGGAACAGATTGATATTACTGTCTCTCCCTCCCTTCCTTTCTCTCTCTCCCAAATCAATAAAATAAACATTAAAAAAAATAAAGAGAAACATTTTATGATAAAATTCAGTAAACTCATAAAAAGTATGTATAATTTTATATGTACCTCTTTTATGCACCTACACAAGTTCAAGAACAAGGTGACAGCTGACTTGATTTCTGGTGAGAGGTGTTTTCCTGACATGCACATTGTCGTCTTCTCACTTTGTCCTCATTTGATGCAGAGAGGGAGAGTGTGGGCTCCCTGCTGTCTCTTCTTACAAGGGCACCAATCCTATTGGAACAGGGACCCACCCTCATGACCTCATTTGAACTTAATTACTTCCATAGAGGTCTTTTCTCCAAATACAGTCACACTGGAGTGCTACAGCTTCAACATATGGATTTGGGAAGGGGGTTCAGAAACATTCAGGCCATAACAAGTAGTAATGAATGTTTTCTTTTATAAAGAAGACCAGTTCATTGGAGAGGACTTGTTGATTTTGTTTGTCTTATTCTGTTTATTATTTTAAAGACACCTTCCTATGGAAAATCAAATTAGGCAAAACGTATATTTAAAAAAAAATGTTTAATTCTGCACCTGGAAAATGCTGAGAGAAGTATTTATTTTTTGAAGTAATTCTCCCAGTCAAACACAGACAATTAATTTAGCAAATGGAAAATTTTATGTAACAGCCTTTAAGTTATGAAGATGTGAATAATTCCAAACATTTGTTACACTTCAGAATATTTCACGGAATGACGTTCTCACACCCTGCCTCAAAATATAGAAGCAAAACAAGATAAGTATCAACTAAACCAAATAATACATTTTGAGAAATACAGAAAAACTGTATGCCAATGAAAAATAACCCTAACCTTAACCTAGGGTGTAATCAATGACAAGAAATAAATATAGGACTATGTGCTGAAAATAGCTCTCAGCTAAAAATTTGATATGTGTTATGTGTACAGGAGCCATAAGCAATCAATCTTCTCCTGCTAGATTGCCCCTCAATCTTAAAAGTAGCAAAGATTTTTAATTGATTTGCCTCCTGTGCACATTTTGGCCCAGTATTATTAGTAAGGTCTGTTCCTTTCCTCCTCTAGTTATATTTTACCCTCAGACCCTGCCTCCATTTATAAGAAGAGTTTCTAGGGTTTTGAAAATTACTTTTAAAATTAATTCAGTGTCAGGACCAGCATCCATCTTTGATGTTAAATATATATATATTTTTCCTGGAAATAAAGATGGGATCTAGTTAAGAGAAGAGAAAGTTTATGATCAGGTTGTTTAAAAAGTATTTTTTAATATTCGAAAAAAATCTCATAGAAAATATTTAAAAGCAATCTTTCCCGTGAAACTTGGATAGACTCATTAGGATTCCTGTACAAAGATCACCTATTTGTTTTATAAAAAACCCGCAAAATTAAGAAGTCTATTGTGCATTGTTATGTCTTTAACCATCTGTGGGGCCCAAATAGATCACAAAATCATGTAGCATATTTAATCATGTATTATATGTAGCAGATGGTGCTGGTGCCCCACCCACCTACCCACTTAGTGCAAATCTGATAGCTTTCCAACTGCATCCCTGTTTTAGTTGAAGCCTTTCCCTGGCTCTTAGAGCTCACTTTGCTGCCTACATGGCATGTTAGACACGCCAGAGAGATCATTTCTTCTGAAACAGCCCTCCACCAATGCAAGATGGTAGTCACTGTATGAATGAATACCCCAGTTTGCTCACACCTCAGGGGGGAGAACTCAGAGGTGTGTTCTAACACTGGCTCCGTGGTCCCAGTGGACTAAGCTTCATTTACCCATAGTGGTAATCTGATTAACAATAAATGTTTCAATAGCTGTCTTCCTCCTCTCTCTCACTTCCTTATTCCCCTCCCAGTGTTCTCTGATATAGCCTCCAAAATAGGTTTGGGGTCTTTAATCTCTCAGGGTTTGCTTCTAGGGGACCCCTAAAAAAGACATCTTGAACCCATTGCTTATCCATTTTGCAATTGTTCAGAGGGATAATTCTCACAGATGGAATGAATCAGCACTTTTTGTCTTCAATTACAAAACTGACACTTTTAGTGGCTGAGGGAAAAAGCCTTAACCAGTCAGGCTGTATTGCAACAGGTCTATAACATGGCAGATTTAATACAATTTCAGCCCACCATTCACACGGAGTCTTGTTATTATGACACTCCAAATGTCACTATCTGTAGGTTCTTATTGAGAGACCCATTAGTGTCTAGAGAAGAATTCTATCATCTCCTTCCTGGAGAATTACAAGCCTTAATTCTGGCATTCTGAGGAGTTAGAGGAAGGTTTGCTGAGAGATTCATAATTTAGTGGGATTTCCCTGTTTTGATTTTGTGTTTTAACCCTTGACTTTGCCTATGTTGTGTGTGCAAAGCTTCAAGACTCTCTGTTACCATATTTGTGGACAATGAACCACTACTTTTACCAGAGACAAGAAGAGATGCTTACAGAAGGTGCGCATAGTAAGCACCTATGTATTAATTTAACAAATATCTCTTTTCAGCCCCATGTCTTATTTGTATTGCATTGGGTTTCCAGTTCCTGGGAAATTTCAGGATGGAGGAAGGGACAGATTGCTCCTCAGCATCCACCTTGTGTGCTGTTGGGGTTCAGCTTCCTTGGCTAGGTCAGTTACCACTCTTTCAACCAAGGAGGGCCTGCTGTTGTCTTCCTGTCCAGCTCTCTATCCTTGTAGTTTTATTCCTTTTTTGCTTATTCTTTTTATGCATTCTAGTGGGAACACAAGACAAAATATCAGGAAATATTTGGATAGAAACCACCATGTTTAATAGAAGCTAGAACTTGTTTGTCTGCTTTTTCAAAGAAATGTTGGCTAAGGTTACCAGGCATCATCGGTCCCTCAGTCCTTTCAGGCTTGCAAAGAGCATAATCTAAGGTTGTGCTGTGCTATATGCAGTCTCTGCAAAGAAGTTTTATATTTATAACAAGGAAGAATAAAGATCTAAGGTAAGAACCTGATTTACTTAGCTGCAAAATTATGTTCAAGACATAAAAGCCCTTCACATGTCTGTGGAAGCTATACTTTTTTTTTAAACTAGAAACATGTAGTTTTATTTAATATTCATGAATCTAGCATACTTGGTGTCAACATGCTTTTTTGTGTGTGTTGGTTTAAGAGAAAAACAATAGGAGTTTGAACATTTATTTATACAGTGAGTCTTAGAAACAGTCAAACAGGGCGAGTGCTTTAAAGTACCATTTTTAAGTCAATGGTTTGAGAAACACTGACAGCCAAGAATAGGGACCAAAATAGGGACCAAAATAGGATTTATTTAAAAAGATCTAAGTTCATAAAAATAAAGAAGTGCCTAATGAAGCATAAACCTAGAATGTAAATAGGAAAAAAGCATTACCTTAAAAATAGGTTGACCTTGCCTGGCCAGGCGGTGGCGCAGTGGATAGAGCGTCGGACTGGGATGCAGAAGACCCAAGTTTGAGACCCCGAGGTCACCAGCTTGAGCATGAGCCCATCTGCTTGAGCAAATAGCTCGCCAGCTTGGACCCAAGGTCGCTGGCTCCATCAAGGGGTTGCTCAGTCTGCTGAAGGCCCGCGGTCAAGGCACATGTGAGAAAGCAATCAATGAACAACTAAGGTGTTGCAATGAAAAACTGATGATTGATGCTTCTCACCTCTCTCCATTCCTGTCTATCTGTCCCTATCCATCCCTCTCTCTGACTCTCTCTCTCTTTCCCTGTAAAAAAAAAGGGGGTGACCTCATATATAACTATGCCTGTATGTCTAGCCAATGGTAAGCTTTAAAGTACATTCTTACTATTAAAATAAAAAAAACTACCATGGTTTTAAACAAGAATCTCAATAATAGCATGTGACTTTGTTCACTATCAGAAGAGGAAATGGCATGTTTAAATTTGATTCAGATTTGACGCATCAAAAGAATAAAGAAATTGTTCCACCTGAGGGAAACATAATGGATTTGCAAGAGATATAAATATTAAAACGCAATTAATATTAAAATTTTAGTTGTACTTTCTAAGAATTGCTTGAGCACAAATATAGAAATATTTAATTATTTTTCATTGCAAGGCTGTAAATAAGATAACAAATCATTAACTACCAGTGGTTTTGGCTGGTGTTTAGTTTTTCACCATGGCATGGATATATTATGGCTACATTAACAATAGCTAATTGTACCCTATGTTGTATAAGCCACGGGAAAGTGGTTTAATTTTGGTGTGCTCATTGTCCTTTTGATCTCTAATTTGTTCTGGTCATTTGAGGTACTTGTAGAATAAGGTGAGGGAAATAATACAAGGTAACTATTATATACCAAAGACTCCAAATAGTACATTCTCCATGTTTTATCAGCAATACAGCTAGGAAAATCTGGGGACTGGCTGATGCTAGCTTCTTCCTTCAGTTGCCTGTGCTTGAGCTAAAAAAAAAATTGAGAAGCAAAAAGAAACAGGCTGTGTTTTATACTTTATATTAAAAGAGTTTTAGAATAAGAATAAATACTAATTATTTTACTAAAATAATCAGTTGCAGAGTAAAATGAGGCATTTAACATGAGTGGAAAGGAGGAGTAGGTTCTTAAGAGATAGATGATAGACAAATAGATGATATACAGATAGATGATAGATTAATAGATAATAGATAAGATAGATAGATGACAGATAAATAGACAGATTGAGGATAGATAGAATGAATGTCTCTTACAGTTTATAAATAAATAATCTTAGTAAATCTGAGAATTTAAACAGAAAACTTGTTTAGGGAAATGCAAGGAAGAAAAGGCTGCCATTTTACCCAATTTATTTGGTTATTTAAAAAACAAACTCTAAGCTCTGTCTAGGATTTAGTATCTTTAAATGATAGAGATATTTTTTTAAAAAATGTTATTGAATTGTTTGGGGTGACATTGATCAATAAAATTATACTGTTTTAATATGTAAAATTCTATAGTACATCATCTGTATATTGCGTTGTGTGTTCGCCACCTCAAGTCAAGTCTCCCGCCATCACCATTTGTCTTCCCTCTACCTTCCTTCCCCCCTTTCACCCCCATTTCCTTCTGTAATCCCCACACTGCTGTCTGTGTCTATAAACTCTCTTTCTTTACTTAGTCTCTTCACCTTTTTACCCAGCCTCCCAACCCCCATCCTCTCTGACAGCTGTGAGTTTGTTCTCTGTATCTATGTCTGTTTCTATTTTGTTTCTAAGTTTATTTTGTTCATTAGATTCCACATATAAGTGAAATCACATGGTAAATGACAGAGCTTCCTGAAGTAAGAACTTTGGTATAACTGACTTACATCCTTAAGTTCTTTCATGAGGTTTTTTTTATTTGTTTGCTTTTAAGAATTGGAGATGCCAATTATGGATAACGGCCATCTGGTGCTAAAACAAGGCATCTGAAACAACATATGCCAAGGGTAGACCCTCAGCATCACTGTGACCTGGTAGGAGATGTATCTGCACTACTACAGCCAGAAGTGGTACTATAAGGAGTCACGTAGCAGCTGTATGTGCATTGCGTAGTGTCAAAAGAAATCTTTTCCTATGAAAACCCTCCAACTTTATCCAGTAGGCATAATATGCACATGCCATATCATGGGTCAAAGAGTATAAACACCTGCTAACACCTATGGCAGGGAACAAACGTACCAGCCAAATTTAGCTAATGTAACAGATTTGTGAGCCTAAAGACATAGTCCTTTTAAACCACTAGATTTTGGAGTGATTAGTTGCACAGCAATAAATATGCAAAGCAGTTACTAATTATCTATCCAAGACAATCAATTAGTTTAACATGGTATGGTGTGAAATAACATCTTGGGGTCAGAAGCTTATCTTTCAGAATTATTGACACTATATTAAAAGATAAACATAGGCTCTATCTCCTCCATAAGTCATTCCTTAATCACTCCGGTGAGGAATCCATTGAAATTCTACTTTCAAATCTAACTCTACATTTTCTATGATTAAAATTCTCACACACACTCTTATATACACATATGTAGGACTATATTGTCTTGATGCTCTATACTTACAATTTTAAATCTATTTTCCATGAAACTAGAAATAAAAATTTAAGAGTAACCAACACAAAATTGGTTTCATCACAAAAACAATCTTTAAAATAAGAAATGAAGTAAAGGGAGTTGAAGTTGGAGAATAAAGAACTAAATCTTCATGTAAACAAGAGATAGGAAAGAAGAAAAGGAGAAGCAAACAGTAAAGATGGTAACAAAAACTAAGATGTGGTTGAAAGCAGTTCCTTATAGTAAAAACGAAGAATTGTGAAAGAAAAACTTAACTATCTTTCCAGGTGTCTGGAAAGAGTTAAAATTCTAATCTAATTACCTCACTTCCCTTGTAATGGCTAGTGGATTCAATCAGTGGATTCAATTGTAAAGATAGAGGTATATTTATTTTTCAAGAATATAAATTTCCCGCCCTGGCCGGATAGTTTAGTTGGTTAGAGCATCGTACCAAAGTACAGAGGTTGCCAGTTTGATCCCTGGTAAGATCATGTATAAGATCAGACCAATGTTCCTCTCTCTCTCTCCCTTCATCTTTCTAAAATCAATAAAATAAGCATTAAAAAATAAGAATATAGGTTTTCCCTGATGCAGTGTGCAGATGGTATTTTATTGAGGGGTACACTTGAAATCTGTATGATTTTGAGGACCAGTGTCATCCCAATAAAAGAATTACTAAAAAGTAAAAATATAATTTATTTTAAAATAACACATACATTAAAATAACACAGATATTAAATAAATATCTGTGGTGAAAATTTTAAGATAGTAACCCAAATATTTTGAGGAAAAATTACTCATTTCAGTAAATTTAATTAGCTAAAATAGAAACGTAAAATCTTCAGTTGATACAATAGAAAGCATTTGTGGTATTTTACTAAAATTTTGCTGAGGCTTTAAGAGATCACTCCATAGTCCAATAACCAACTCATTTAATACAGGTCACTGAACAATTGGCTCATAGTAATGATCTGGAATGTTGGCTGCCCTGTGCTACATTTCCCCTCCTGAGAGGCAGGAAGAAACACCTGCTATAGTCTCTCTCTCATCTCAACCTGTCTGCCACCCAGAAGAAGGATGGTATGCTTAATGAACACCATTAAGATGTCTTCCCTAAAAATGCTATTGTGGCCTTCATTTTTGACCTATTTTTCACATTATAGTTAAGGATCGTTTTTTTTTTTTTTTTGGTTTTTTTTTTTTTTTCAGTAGATGTTAACTCAGAAAATTTAAAGTCAGAATCACAATTTCAGGAAATGTGTGGGGCCTGGGAGATTATTTCAAAAATGAGTTCACTGCAGCTTCAAATGACAAAGGACATACAACTACTTACCAGTGAAAGCCCAACTAGAACCTAGCCCTCATAGAATGGATCAGAACTAACTGTTTATGTCTCTTTATAGGTCTAGCTGCATAATACTAGAGCAGTCAGTTGAAAAGTTGAAAGATTGCTTTTATCGTTTTGCAGTTTTGTCTGTATCTTCTATAAACAATATGTTACAGTGCTCCCTGTATAGATGAAATGTAGATAGCAGATGTTATCTGTGAAGCCTGGTTGTCTCCTCCAGGCACAGGATGGAAGCGATTCCACCTGTCTCCCATTCTGGAACTAAGAAATATTTTTTAGTAACTCCTATGGCATAAATCTAAACAAAAGTTCACAGATTTCTACAATAATTTATCTGTCCATTAACTTCAACCTCGTGCAAAATTTTATAAATATTTACCATTATATCAGACTACCCAGATCCAGTATTTCCATTAACAATCATAAAATACAGTGTGTCCGTAAAGTCATGGTGCACTTTTGACCGGTCTCACGGCCAAAAGTGCACCATGACTTTACAGACACACTGTATTAGAAGTAGAAGACACCTTAGCAATCTGGTTCCTCACTGACATATGCAAACACAAGAGGTGTGACAGATGAAGTGACTTGCTTACAGTGTCACAAGTAATTTTCACCAGATCATTGACTAGCCTTCAGATCCTATGATTACAGGGTCTTTTTTACTATTATTGAGAGGAAAATGACCAGTTTGGGGTAGCTATTCAGGTTTTTTCTTCTTCCATGTAACTATTTTTTGATTCACTTGCCTATGAACCAGTCCTTCTGAAAACAAACACCCTAGTAAGAAAGATTAGAATAGAAATTTTAAAAATTTATTCATTTTAATCATTCATTAAATAAGTGGCACATGCTATTCCAGGCAGGGAGAACTCACATTTTAGTGGGGTAGGAGGGGCTAGAGACTGAGTTCAAAGAAAATAAGTAAACGGACCAAATAAGTTCATATGTTGATTCATCCTAAGAAGAAAATAAGACAGAATCAAAGGGAGAAAGTGACTACTCTAAAGAAGGTCCTTCTGAGGCATAAACTTAAGGTACAAGCTGAGTGACTGCAAGGAGGCAGCCCTGTGGGGCTCAGGGGAAGCACCTTGCAGAGAGTAGAAGGAAAGAGTAGAAGGTACTGAGGTCAGAAAGAGGTAGAAGCTCTATTCTTTTCATGATAAAAAAGTTTGAATTTGATTTTTAATGTTAAGGGCTCCTTTTGCAGGTTTTACACAGGGAAACATGACATCTCAGTTGATTTTTCTTTTTTAAATCACCATGACTGCATATGTGGAAAATAGGTTACAGCGATGCCGCCATAATTTGCTCTACATTTTGGAACAGACAGAGAAAAAAACAACCTAATCAGATAAGACAAAGCAAAAATAACTGAAATGATTTGAATATTGTTTTGTCAACCCAGTTGGGGAAAGAAAGTTATAGAAAAGGATGGTTGAGATCTGGAACCCTCACCTCTGGCTGATAACAAAGGAAGAACTTTGTCTTCCAATGATACTCAATACCATTTCAGAATCCAGAAACTTTGAAGATTGTCATTAAAACTCATAGTACAAATTATGTGGTCAAGATCACTTTATTTTGCAAAAGTCGAAGTAATGAATCTTAATGAGAACATTAATGTGCTACATGCTCAATCTATCTTATTTTCACATTCTTTTCTCTTGACTTTGATCATTTGTTCTAGTTTTTCATGGTCTGAGGGAATGGAGAGGAAAATAAACCATTTGCCTCACTATTCCTAGAGACCAAAGCACTCACCTGTCAAAGAGCCCTTATAAGGGGTAAGTCTGACCCCTATAATATATGTGAAAAGTCTCTACAAGAGGTAAACAAGCATCATTTGTCAATAAGGGGTTATGATAGTATTTTATATATGCCATCTTATTCATCTAAAAAATAAAATTATAAGGTAGGTTTTGTGTTTTCAATTTTCCAAATAAAAGAGTTCAGACTAAGAATATCTGGCAAAATGTCCTGGGTCACACAGCCAGTAAATGGCAGAGTTGAAATTTTCATTCATGGATGCCAAAGACTAAGGCCTTCTCCTTGGGGTAGACCAGAAGAAATTCTTTTTGTGTGTGTGTGAGAGACAGAGATAGAGAGATACAGAAGAGAGACAGAGAGAGGGAGACATAGGGACAGACATACAGGAAAGGAGAGATGAGAAGCATCAGTTCTTCATTGCAATACCTTAGTTGTTCATTGATTACTTTCTCATATGTGCCTTGCCAGGGGACTACAGCAGAGCAAATGACCCTTGCTCAAGCCAACCACCTTGGGCTTCAAGCCAACTACCATGGGGTCATGTCCATGATCCCATGCTCAAGCCAGCAACCCCAAGCTCAAGCCAGATGAGCCCATGCTCAAGTCAGCGACCTCAGGATTTCAAACCTGGGTCCTTTGCATCCCAGTCCGACACTCTATCTACTGTGCCACCACTTGGTCAGGCAGAAGGAATTCTTTGTGCTATAAGAATACCTTAGGTTGAGTTCTGCCTGGCATTCTAGTAGACCTTGTGGAACACAAAGTTTGTACCAATTTTCAGTCATTTTGATCACCTCCTCGTCACCAATGGGAATATTCCTACATATTAAAATAAAAACCTTAGTGATAATTAATTGGATATTAATGGTGATTCAGAAAACCAGGATTAGTGTAGCATTATAATAGCATGGAAGTTGTCTTTTATAAAACAACTTTTAAGAAGGTTGGATGCCATGTAAAATCCCCTCCCACTCTTATTACAGTTCAGTGATGCAAATTGTTTTCTTTTCTGGGTAATTTAATGCTCCCTTGAACTGGCTCCCAGGATTTCAGACGCTGGCCTCCAAACAGTCATGCTCCAATACAGACTCCTACAATGAGAAATTCATTTTCTGCTTGACTTTGTAAGTGAAATTACACTCTGTCACTGCTCCTTTCTGCTATCAGTGAAAGTTGTTAATGAAACATGGCAGCAGAAATTTATTTGCAAGGTTGTCTTCTATTATACAGTGTGTCCGTAAAGTCATGGTGCACTTTTGACAGGTCACACGGTCAAAAGTGTACCATGACTTTACGGACACACTGTATTTTTTAGTCTGTAGTGCCTTTCTAGATCCTGTGACAAAAAAGGGTGAGCGAAGAAAACTGTGTGGCCAGAAAATTATACAGATCATTAGGTCTGCATATTGAGAAGAAGGCAACATTTTCAGAAATGTCTAAACAATTATAAAAGAGAACTGTTCTTAGAAAATAATTATATAGATCTTAATATTCTGCTATCAAATCTCAAGTTTAAGGTTGTCTTTAAACAGGGGGTTCCTGTCTATCATAAGTCAGAAGTTGTTAGAAGGCCAACTATCCTTCAGAAAAGGAAGTTATTTTGATCATCAAACTCATTGTTCAGGGCATTGTTACAGAAGCAAGATGTTTAACATCAGGATAAAGTTTTTTGGAGTATTTTTTCCTTTTGATTTATTTTATACTTTCCCCATCCTGAGAGAACAAAGCCAACCATATTTCAGCAGTAGCTTGTGCAGATACTCTGATCTGAAGATGACTCACTCAAGATTCTTCCAACATCCTGTCCATATCCTTGCCAGTTCACCATGATTCATTAATTACAATGGGTCAGACAGATTTCTATCCAATTTGTACTCAAGGGTCATCTACGCATGCCCCTGAGTTATCTCTCAGGGCCTTACTTACCCTCACACTCAAAGTAAGCAACTCCCACTCACCTCCTCATATCACTATGTTAATACAATATGATGAGGGGTTTGTGTCCTGAATAACGCAGTTGACAGTTGAGCACACCTTTCATGATGATCGCTTTATTTCTAGCAAAAGCACATAATAATAAAACAAAATGTATTTATTGAGTAAATAAATTAACAAATCACTCTGGGAAAGTTGTATTGTTTTCAAAGTTGTACAAACCATCTTAAGCTTTCAGAATCAAAATTATAGAAAGACCCAGATCTAAATTTTCATGACATTTTCTATTTACTGTTGGGCTCTGAATCTGTTTTTCACTGTTCTTGTCGTTTTGGTTTTGTTATTCAGGGAATGTTATTAATTTGAGTTTTTCCAAGGTGTTGTTGACTAGTTATTTTTAAAATGCTGTCTGAAACTGAATATGGGCTATTGTTTGGTTCTCTGTAGAGTTAACATATTTATAGCTTTAATTTTTACCAATGGCAAGTCTTATACACCAACTTGACTATGATAATTCATTAAAAATAATCTGCTTTTCAGGAATCTTTCAGAGGCCATTGTTTTCCCAGTAGCTCTAACATAACATCTTCCAATGAACTTGTCTTCATTCCCAAGGCTGAGTTAAATGATCCTCCCTTGGCTTTCATAACATCTCTTATCACTGCACTGACTATTCCATTCTATTATAATTGACTATCAGTCCTTCCCAACCTGGACTGTGTGCA
Organism: Rhynchonycteris naso; assembly: GCA_037038555.1. Lineage (NCBI taxonomy): Eukaryota > Metazoa > Chordata > Mammalia > Chiroptera > Emballonuridae > Rhynchonycteris > Rhynchonycteris naso. The sequence continues at coordinate 55,005,840 of CM073004.1, forward strand.
TGCTAAGAACCTGTATCCCATTCACTATTTCTCTTTTTATTCAGAACTTAACAAAGCATTTAATATACAGTTGAGTCTTTTTTTTTTTTTTTACAGAGACAGAGAGAGAGTCAGAGAGAGGGATAGATAGGGACAGACAGACAGGAATGGAGAGAGATGAGAAGCGTCAATCATCAGTTTTTTGTTGTGACACCTTAGTTGTTCATTGATTGCTTTCTCATATGTGCCTTGACCACGGGCCTTCGGCAGACCAAGTAAACCCTTGCTCAAGCCAGCGACCATGGGTCCAAGCTGGTGAGCTTTGCTCAAACCAGATGAGCCTGTGCTCAAACTGGCGACCTTGGGGTCTCGAACCTGGGTCCTCCACATCCCAGTCCGACGCTCTATCCACTGCGCCACTGCCTGGTCAGGCATAGTTGAGTCTTAATATAAATTTTGTGAATGAATGGATAAAGAAAGAATACATGATGATTATGATTGATAGATAGAAAAAATTTGATTTTGGGGGGACAAAGACAGTCAGGACTCCCTTTGGGCTGTAGCATAAACCTTTACAGACTTTTTTTTTTTTTTAATTTATTTTATTTTTATTTTATTCATTTTTAGAGAGGAGGAGACACAGAGTCAGAGAGAGAGAGAAAGAGAGAAAGGGGGGAGGAGCTGGAAGCATCAACTCCCATACGTGCCTTGACCAGACCAGTGCAGGGTTTTGAACTGGCAACCTCAGTGTTCCCAGGTCGACGCTTCATCCACTCTGCCACCACAGGTCAGGCAACCTTTACAGACTTTTGATGACAATAAATAGAATCTAGAGTCTATATTAAAAATTGATATCCATTGTTCAGGGCAGTATGGTATAGAAAGCAGGAGTCCTGAGGATTTTTTTTACCAACTTCTCATATATAAGACATTTATGTCTAAAACTTAACATTTCACAAACATTTGCCCAAGTAGTAAACATAAGGAAATATTCCAGGTATTAGCAAACCTTCAGTGTGGATTTTGAAGAGTCTGGTGGAGTTTGTAAGTTTGCTGTAGTTTCCTGAAATAGCTTCTGACATAGGGATATGTAGGCAACTATTATAAATTTCCTCCTTTATGCTCTTAAACCAATTCTTTGCTAGAATGGAAAAGGACAGACATTTACTAGATGAATTACTGTAAGGTATGATGGGGATACAATAATTATCCCAAGTGCCCAATCTCAGTTCTCACTGCCTGAAGATCATTATTATTAATAATTCCAGGCCCTGGGCTAAGTGAGACTATTGTACATTAGCATATTTAATACTTATGATAACTCACTGAGATCCTGGGCTATTTACATTTTATGAAAATTAAAATAATGCAAATTTCAATTATGCAGATTTGAAATAATTTAATATAAAATGATCAACACATTCTAATTTTATTTACAGAATTTCAAATATAGCAAATGTCTTCAAATTTTAAAATGTATGGAGAGTTTCCTAATTTAAATGACAAGCCTGGAGAACTTTAAATAATGTTTACGCTTTGGTAATACATAGGTATGCCACTTTTGCTGAAAAATAATAATTATTAGGATGAAAGCTAATATGTATTGAACACTAACTAAGCACTTCATAGATATCATTCCCTTTTATTTTTCACCAATAAAACCCCAAAATCTAATGTTGTAGGACTACTATTATTCCCATTTTACAGATGAGGAAAAGTTGAGTAGCAGGAGGAGATTTTAAAAGCAGGCAGCCTGGCTCCTGTCTTAACCAAGGCCTTGCCTCATTTTTCAGGATTAGTCTTGACTAACGTGTATCTTAAATGACTATAACCTTTAAGAACTCTCATCTCACATGAAATATGCCTGTCCTATCGGTACTATCTTCTCACCTTTGAAAATGAAATTTTAAAGGGGTGAGGTAACTTGTCCAAGGTCTCAAAGCTAAAAGAAGCCCAAATCATCTGTCAGGACCATGAGCCGTTATATCTAACTACTGTCACAGATATACCTGGAAGATCAACCTGAGACCCCAAGTCCTGTTTTGTGCCTTTGTGACTCGCAGGTGTTTGCTTCACATTGGGTAAGCTTAGCCCACATCACCCCTCATGTTCAGTTTCTAAGCCTCTTTCCCTTCCCCAGGTCCATTCAAATATTAACCTTGTCCTAAGAAAAATACACATGTCCCAAATTGCTGACTAACCTACCTTATCCTCCAATTAAAGTTCAGACAAAAGAACCCTCTGGGCATTTTCTCTAAGTACCCACACGCCTAACAGTGTCTGTTCTGTAATTATAACACCACCTTGTCAAACAGCAACGAGAATCAATACATGTTTGACCCAGGAAAATATCAGGGGTTGTGGAGAGAGTTAGTCACTAATCACCACATCACACATTCTTGCTATCAAGTTCAGATAGATCTTTGCAGGGTGTGCCTTACGCAGTAGAAAATAGAAGATGCACTCTCTCCAGGATGGCATCAAAATAGACAAAAACTGTACTTGCGGAAGCTGAAAATCGAGGACATGGTCCTTTTCCTATTCTCCTAACAGAGCACCACTGTCAATAAAGCTAAGCTTCTGTATGAACACAGATTCACAATGATGTGTTTTGTTGGCTAACAATGGGTCGTTTTTGCATAGATGGCGCTAAAGTTTTCTGCCTTTTGTACTTGCAATTAATTGAGTTAACGTTAATTAACCCAAATGTGTGTGTGTGTACATATGTGCACACATATGCAAAAGAACAATGAGAAAGAAGAACAGTTTTCTCCCACAAGATGATGACAGTCTATTAATTTTAAACCCTCTTTGGCACAAAATAAATTCTTTCTTTTAGACAAACAAAAGAACCGGGAAACCAGAAGACCTTCGGAAGCCATAGCTCTGGGCCCTATCTTCTGAGTAGGTGTGGGCACTGAACACTGATTTGAAAAAGCATTGGCTTGCAGGCCATCTAAAGTAGCTACTGTAGTCAATGAAGACAAACAAACAAAGATTGATCAAACCAAATGCCCAACCCAGTTTCTTCTTGTCATCAGACTCGTTAGTCAACATTTAAAAACTTCTGCTACCTGTAACGTACCTGATGTATAACACTTTTAATTGTTTTAACACTGAACTCTGAGTTTGATTTATAGATGCTGACGCTGGGACCCACAGAGGTTAAATGACTTATCCAAGGTCACACAGTGATGGTTCCAAGGCTGGAACTAGGAACAATGCCTCTATCTCATCCTTCTTTTCAGCCTTCTTTCCTGGACTGAATACTTAACATACCAAGAAAGTTCCTGATTTCTCCTGATCTTGCTCTAAGAGATCATATCTCTCTTGGACACTTTGAAGAAGGGAATGTATGCTGTGAAAATGGGCACAGGACCACTTGCTCAGAGGAGCCGATGAAGCAGAAAGAGAGGAGGACAAGGCAGCTTGCAGGTGTGAGGGTGGTGGAGTAGCTGCCCCTTCCTGTCCTCAGACTGCCCGAGTTTGCAAGAAACCCTGATCTTTGCAGAACTGTCAAGGAAATGAGCTATTTGTTTAAGGTCAAGGCTGAATCATTTCAGTTTAGTTAAAAGAGAATAGTTGCAATTGTGTAATGACAAAAAGAAGGTAGAGAATAAAGGTAAGGAAGTCAGAGGCATTGGGACGTCTCAGCAGATGGGGCCATGACCAAAAAAAGTCTTGGGCCAGACAGAACTCTGCTCTGGGACTAGAACTGAATGAAAACCTGACCACGGGAGCTCTCCAGACTTCTAGGGAAGGACCTTTTGACTGGCCTGCTTTGGGTCACATGTGGAAAGAGGTGTGGTCTCTTGCTTATAGTCCCGAGATGAAAAAGACGGCAGGCAGTTACAAATAAGAAACAACCACCTCAGAACATTTGAACAAGATAGCTATGTTTCCATACACATTCTCAAATATCACATGCATTGCATTTTCAAATGTACTTGTAAAATGTTTCAAAAGCCATTATCTTGTTTGATTCCAGCAGACAAACTCATGCTCAAAGAACAAGTAGATACTGGTATTCTTACTTTAAAGGTGAGAAAATAAGGTTCCGGGATGCTAAGAGATCTGCGTAGGGCCATGCGGGTAGAAAGAGGTAATGTTTAAGTCAATTGCTTTGGGTTCTGTCTTAAAGACACCACCGCCACCTACTCCATTATATTATATTGATGATAGTTGATCATGTCAGAGAAATAAAGATGGAATTAGGTCACACCCAGATCAACTAATAAGTCTTCAGGTAAAGGACCTAGCATTGCTAATTTTTTAAAAATGGCCCCAGGTAATTCTAAAATGCAAACAAAGTTGAGAACCTCTGTTCTAAAAAAATATATCATTTGTAAGTTAGAGGCAAAAAATAACTCCTGAATCCCCAAATGCTGAAGGTATGCTCATAATTTGGTTGTGTTTTCCATTTAAATGCTATCCTGGTCCAATATGAACTGGGATTTATAACTGCCAACTCTGTAAAAGACCTGTGGTTGAGAAAAGTCGGGGTTGCTAGGGGCAATCCAATTTACCAAGGAAACCAGCTGAGCCGTGGAACACCATGGAGTGGAGAAGCCAACAGCCAGAATGCTATCCATAGAAGGGCATGCTCTTTTTGTCCCTTAAAGCAAAAATTGGACTTTTATTTCTTTAGCACTGAAGAAAAGAGCATTTCACTCTTTACTGGAAGATGCATTTATGTAACTAGGCCCTCGGTTTCTGCCTCTGTCTCAAAGAACAGTGTGATCCCTCTGGCAGGGTAGCAGCCAGCAATCAGAGGTTGTCCTTTGTAACTTCTCCCTGCTGCCTCTGACCCCACGGCCCGTTCCAGTTCTTTTTACTTAAGAAAAGGAGTGTGTGTCACTGGGAAGTTCCTCAAGGAAATAAGCTAGCCTGACTCAGGTTATTGATGGATCAGCTCTCAACTCTGACAGATGATGTCATTCCCAGTTGGGTGCTGATAAGGGGGAATCGAACCATTGGGTTCTCTCTTATGCACAAAATAGGTAAAGTGAAGGGCTCATAACAATAAATTAATCATTTTTGCTAACTAATTCCTTACAATGTGACTCTAAATATGTTTTGCTACCTAATCTTTTACAATATTACTCTACACGTGCAACGCCTTTACCATGTTTGCTCTTTGAGCATTGCCATTTGTTGTTTAATAATAAGTGGCTATTAATAAGTAAGTTAAAATAGTTAGGGAATCTACAGATTTTATCTGAATCTCCACCTTCAGCACAGCAATTTTCAAGTGGTGTGCTACAGATTTCTAAAAACATGCAATACCTGACTCTTTAGTCAGGGGTACTAACCTCTTTTCCCTTAGATTGTTGAATTAAAAAATGACAATAGCCAACACAACAATATCAGTCCAGTGTGAAAGAATCAAAGTTATACCTAATTTTTTTTGTCAGCTCAGCCAAAAACATATTTTTGGTGTGCCTCAGAATTTTGGTAATTAGTTTTTGTGTGCCATGAGATGGAAGAGGTTGAAAGTCACTGCTCTAGCACAATTTTCAGATCACACACCTAAGGTTCCAGATAACACAAGTTTTGGTGTGTAGGAGAGAAATAAAACCTTCTTGAGTGATAAACTTACAACTCTTGTTTGATAAGCCAAGTAAAGGCAGATGGTGATTTTATAAATATTCCAGAAATAGATTTATGGCAGCATTTCATCTGTGTAAATATTGCATTTCAAGATATTTAACTGTGGTGATGTCTCATAATAATTTAAAAGGTGCTTCTTAGTTACTTATTTATTTTTATTTTATTTTTTTGGATGTGTACCTGTAAAAGTCATTGTTCTAGCTATGTGTACAGATAAGCACATAATCCTTCCTTCATGGCCATGATCAAATCTAAGTTACATTTTTGCAATTTAACCAGTATCTTTCTTAAACTGGACTGATTCCAAATTAACATTTGGGTAATTGGTAGCAACATCTCCTCCCAGCAGGCTGCTCTGACACTCCACTCCCACTGTGAGTTGCGAACTCTTCTCTGTGCTCCATGACACCCTCTGCTGACTTTCCCATGGTAGTGATCACATTGTACAAAGATTTTAGACTTCAAGTTCCTTGATACAGGAATTAATCTCACTCATTTATCCGTTCAAAATACATTATTGCTCTCTGTGTGCCAGGTACTCTCCTTGGCATAAATCCCTGTCTCTATAAAGCTTATATTTGGGGGAAGATAGAGGAAGGTGAAAAATGTTTATGTGTTATGGTAGTGGAGGGGTGGGGATGAAATTTCAGATGGAAGAGTCAGAGAAGGACTCATTGGGAAGGTAATATTTGAGGAACACCTGTAGAAAGTGAGAAACTGAGTCAAATGAAATTCTGTGGAAAGAGGGTTTAGGCATGGGAACAAGATATGCTGAGGCTAAAGCTCTGAGCAGTATGCATGGCAGGTTCAAGGAACAGCAGGATGGCCAGGGCTTCAGAGTGGGAAGAAGAAGCAGGAATAGATTATGATCACTTTATTGCTGTGCCTAGAATATGAAGTGTCTAAGTGTTTGTTGAATAATAAACAAATAATAAAATTAACAATAAATTTGGTAAAATACTATATTATTTATGAATTGTTATTTTTGCAACCAATCTAGCATGCTTTCTGGTAAGAAATACTTAGTTGTTCCCTCTGTAAAATGAAGAGATGATGACCAGATCATCTGACAAATGCAGATTTCTGACAAATACGGGGTTATATGCACCAGAGAGGAGGTAGGCTGTATTGAATTTAATTTATTTGAAGGTAACCTAGAGTGTCAAAAGTGAGTATCACTTGTATCATTTTAATTATCTTATAACTCTTATCTCTTGGGCATATCATGGCTTTTAGGTGAGCATTGATTACTTTTGATTCTCCCTATTGAGTCTGTTTACTTCCCAAAGCCTTTTTCCTGATGGTTCATTCTTCTGTGGTTTCCTTCCTTCCTTCCTTCCTTCCTTCCTTCCTTCCTTCCTTCCTTCCTTCCTTCCTTCCTTCCCTCCTTCCTTCCTTCCCTTCCTTCCTTCCTTCCTTCCTTCCTTCCTTCCTTCCTTCCTTCTTTCCTTCCTTTTCTTTTTTTGGGGGTTGAGGGGGTAGACTTTTATCCAAAGTAATGAGTTAAAGAGAGTTTTTAGCTGCATCATGATGAAATCAAGTAATGAGGAAAATGCTTAATCTCAGTATGTTAGCAGCTCCAACAAGTAAAACAAGAAGAGAAAAACATAGTTCTTCCGTCTTCTGTTAACCATTCCAATGAGCATGGAGATGTAAGGAATGTGTGTGGGGGGGTAGTGTGTGATGGGAGAAATTGTGTACGTCTAAGTAACTGCAGATGAAAGGGCAAGATGGAGACCCTTTTCATCTGACCCATCTTCTTGTGGAGGAAAACAATCTGATCGATTGAGCTTTGAATCCTAAATTATAACTTAACTGGCGAGGCAATCTTGGGTGAGTCATTTTGTCCTCTCTGAAGCTCAGTTTCTTGATAAAACCCAGAATCAAGTGGGTTCTAGACTTATTGGGGGGATCACTTCATAAGTTATATAAATGTCTAACCACTATGTTGTACACCTGAAATTAATATGACAGTAAATGTCAACTGTAATTGAAAAATAAAATAATTTATAAAAAATACAATCTGCATTGCTTGTCTCCTAGGATTTAGATGAGGTCAAATGAATAATATACATGAATGCATTAAGAAAATAATGAAAGATGATAAAGAAGAAAAACATTCTATGGGTTGAAATAAATGTAATACAGAAAATAAAACAAATTGGTGGGGAAGCAGGCAAATATTTTCCTTAAAAGTTCCTTTCCATATTGTTTGAGAACTAAAAGGCTATTCTTGTCCTCAGCTCACCAAGAGTTCTCTGGATACCGGATGCTGCCAGCTCTACCTCCAAAATACATCTTCCATCTGTCTGCTGTTTCCCTTTTTCAGTGCTACATGAGCCAGCATCACAGAGCTGTGCATCGCCCCCCTCTTTAATCCTTTACCCACAGGGCAGCTAACATGATCTTTTAAAATTGTAAGTAAGCCCTAGTTGGATGGGTCAGTGCACAAAGCTTCAGCCCAGCACACCAAGGTCACAGGTTTGATCCCCAATCAGGGTGCATCAGAAAAGCAATCAATGAGCACACAACTAAATGAAACAACTAGGTGGAAAGGTAAGATGATGCTTCTTTCCCTTCCCTCCCTCTCAAATCAATCAAAAAACTTATAAAATTATAAATAAAGTCATGACACAATTCTCTCTAAAATCCCCCAGTGTTTTATGACCACACTTGAAAACCCAAATTCTTAGCATAGGCTAAAGACCCTACTTTCTTAGGTCTCTACTGACTTCTCCAATATCATCCACTACTTGGGTCTCCCTCTTCCATGATGCTTGTATCTCATGGGCTTCATTCTGTTCCTGGAACATACAAAGGAACGGTACCTGCCTTAGGAAATTGTATTAGAAATATGTGTGGCTGCCTTGTGTTTGAATGGCTTCTTTCTGCAATCTTGGCCTTGGCTCACATTTACCTAGAACATAATAGGCAGTTTGTGAACATTTGCTGAATGAATGAGTTAGAGTAACTAGAAGTTTTATGAATAGTTATGAAGTACCATTTAAAACTATGAGTTTCAGATCTTTTGGATGAGGTGCTGATTCAGCATGAGCACATTTCCTGCTCTCCCTGGAAGGGAGAATTAGGATCAAATGCTGAGGATGATGATGGCTTTGTTTTTGGCATGTGTGTGCCATACCAGTGGGAAGCAAGCCAGAAACTTGTAGTCAGCCATTTATTAGTCTGAAAAGTCTATCCTGACTTGTCACAACTCATAGCAATAAAACCTGACAACAAAATTGGAAGCCTGTGTCTTTATTATAACTTCCATTTCAAAGAAAATACATATCCACCCACCAGCTCTGGGTTGGCCCAGTGATAATTCCAACCAACAATAAAAACATTTTTTTAAAAAATACATATTTTTTAACAACTTTATTAGAGAACATTTATGGAAACATCTCTGTGGCAGCATTTGAAAATATTAAAGCTGGTTTCAATCATTCTGTGAATAATATGACATTTAAAGAATAGGAAAGGAAAAGAAAAAGGTAAATAAAAGTAGTTTCAAACTGTGTGGACCCATGGAGCAAAGACTGATTCATTCTCTTTTAGCTGCCTATGGAAATAAAAGGAATGGCAACTAAGAATATCAGTCCATAATTGGGCAGATGTCAGAATCAATTTTTTACTAATCAAACACAGATGGGGCCTGTAGTAATTTCATACAGTACAGGTAACTTCAGGATATCCAGAAATATTTCAGGATTCAGATTTTCACAGCCTGGTAAAGAAAGGTGAAAGGTGTTCTGTCCAATGGGACTACCACGATCTACTAAATCCTGGAAACTTACCCAGGGTGCTGACACCAGGCACTTTTCCAACTCAAGATCTTAGAAAAGGAATCTGATAAGAAAAAACAAGCTTGACAATATGGGAGACCAAAATAAAACAATAAAACAATTGACCCACGTTTTGTCTTTGGAAAATATCAGGCTAGAAAAGATTTCATTCATTCATTTAAAATTGAATTAACACACTCCCAGAGATAATGTAAAAATTCCAAGTTCTAAGCATGACAAGTGTTTAGAACAGTACTTTCCTTTAAAAACTCTGAATAATTCATAGCTATTATCAATACTAAATTTGAAATGCACCAACAATAAGATGATGACTAGTAAAATATTCTAAATTATAAATAGAAGACTAATACTCAAGATTTAAAAAATCATGACTTAAAAAGTACTAAAGAAAACTAAATAAAAATTTTGAGCTAGCAACTGTACAACCAATAAAATTTGAAAAGTTATGAATTTTGTAAAACAAAGTAAAATGGGAGTTAATTGAGTTACAGGAAGAGATATAAAGTAAAAATGGGTGAGCAAGAAAAATATTTTCTACATTTGACATAGATTATAATTTTTCTTTAAAAGTAGCAAAGAGTAGAATATATTATAGGAAATCAAATCAAGATGTTGAGAACAAAAGATAAGTGGATGAATTTAAAAAATATTAAAATGACAGAGCAGAGGACAGAAAAAAGAGATTCAATTTATAAACAAATGCAATTTTTAAAGAAAACCAGAACAAATAAGAGTAGAAAGAAACATGAAAGAGAAACATGAGAATAACCATAATAAAATAAAAATCATACAAACTCTTGAAACTGTTAAAACCAAAAAAGCCCACTTAATACCAAAGTCTACTAAAAGAAAGCCCATATCTAGACATTTCATAATTAATATTTTAATGGAGGAGAAAGTTATTTTATAAATCAACACAAAGAAAATGTTACCTACAATGGGTTAATAATCAGATTATTCTTAATTTTTTCCCCTTGTTTTCAATACCAAAGGACATTGGGATAGTTTATATACTTCTGAAGGCAAAAGTTGTGTACCCCAAATTTTTACTCAAGTAAATTTTACCCCGAAAAACAACTGTTCAATCCTGAAATGTCTCAGAAAAAAAATTACCTATTATGTTTCCCAAATGTTCAAAGTTATAATCCGGAAAAGCAATAAGTGAATAATAATAATGTTCAAGAATTAAAAAGTTGTGGGATAAAGGATTAATCCTAAGCATGGTTAATAGTTATAATATTAAACTTAAACACTTGTTGAAATGTTAAAAATTGAGTGCATACTTTTCAATAATAATAAACTAGATCTAAAATCCTAGATTAAATCTTTAAAATTCAGAAGGTAAAATGGTTAAAATAAAACTTTCTAATTAAATTTTATGTTAGAGATTATTAAAAACTATTTTATTGATTTAAAAACTATTTATTTAGATAAAATTAAAATACAATAAACTTGGGTAGAATCTATTAAGTTTCTGCATAAATACACATTTGAATCTATAACCACAATCAAGATAATGACAAGCTATCATCCTCAAAAGTTTCCTCTTGTACTTTTGTCATTCCAGGCTCTGTCCCTCCCACCTCCAGTGAAACATTGTTCTGCTTACCGTAACTATGGATTAGTTTGCATTTCCTAGACTTTTACATAAATAGAATCATGCCACATGTACTCTTTTTGAGATTCATTCGTGCTGTAGTGTGCATCAATAGTTCATTTTTTAACTAAGCATTCAAATTCTTTTGTACATACGTGGTTGACAATCTCTTTTAGTTGGAATTTTTAAAGCATTTACATTTACTAGTATTTTTTTCTTTTTATTATTATTATTATTATTATTATTATTAATTTTAATGTGGTGACACCAATAAATCAGGGTACATATGTATAATGAAAACATCTCCAGATTATCTTATCATTCAATTGTGTTGCATACCCGTCACCCAAAGTCAAATTGTCCTCTGTCACCTTCTATCTGGTTTTCCCTGTGCCCCTCCCCTCCTCCCTATCCCATCCTTCCCTCCCTCCCCCCACCCCGTAACCACCACTGTCTTGTCCATGTCTCATAGTCTCAATTTTATGTCCCACCTATGTATGAAATTATGCTGTTCTCAGTTTTTTTTTTCTGATTTACTTATTTCACTCCGTATAATGTTATCAAGGTAAAATCATACACCATGATCAAGTGGGATTTATATTCTGGAGAGGCAAGGCTGGTTCAATATTCGCAAATCAATCAATGTGATTCATCACATAAATAAAAGGAAGGACAAAAATTACATTTACTAGTATTTTTATAGTTACTTTTAAATCTGGCATCTTGCCTGACCAGGCAGTGGCACAGTGGATAGAGTGTCGGACTGGGACATAGAGAACCTAGGTTTGAAATCTCAAAGTCATCAGCTTAAGCATGGGGTCACTGGCTTGAGTGAGGGTTCACCAGCTTGAGCATGGGGTCACTGGCTTGAGTGTGGGATCATAGACATGACCCCATGGTCGCTGACTTGAGCCCAAGATCACTGGCTTGAGCAAGGGGTCACTCATTCTGCTGTAGTCCCCCATCAAGGCACATGAGAAAGCAATAAATGAACAACTAAGAAGCTGCAATGAAGAATTGATGCTTCTCATCTCCCTCCCTTCCTGTCTGTCTGTCTCTATTTCTTTCTCTCTGTCACAATAAATAAATAAATAAATAAATAAATTTGCCATCTTATTTGTTTTTGTCTCATCATTTTAGATATTTTTCTGTCTTCTTTTCTATTAAGGATTTATCTGCGCTCATATTTAAGTTTTACTATTAAAGCTCTACCTCTTATACATTTTATAAATCTTATAAATTAAAAACTATTTCTTTTAACATAATATTTAACTTATTTACAATTATCTCAAGTAATATGTTTGGTTTTATTTTTGTTATAATTTACACTTGTTTTTTATTTTGTCTATTCCTAGATAGGTTTCACTTTTTTCTCAAATGATTTCTCTAGTGGTTTTAATTTGACAAATGATCTTATTTAAATTTTCCAAAGGTATTACTGAATCCAGATGTGAAATGAAATGATTTACATTAGACTAATTGAATGCAAAATAAACTTCCCTAAACAAGGTAAAAAGAATCATTTTTATTAGAAAAAAAAACATTCATAATTAAGAACTACACATAGAAATTTTCATATCATACAGACCAAGATAGAAATATGTAAACAGATCTCTGGTTCTTTATATTATACTAGGTCTTAAAGCACTACATAATTGGGGGGGTGGCAACTGTAACACTCACTCTTTATTCTAAAATTAAACCTCAATGGATTAAATTAGTAAAGGTAAAAAATAGAACTATGCAAAACAAGTCAAAAAAAAGTGAATAGTACATTGATTTAGAAAGAATTTTCTAAAAATTAAAATTGATAGAAAAAAGATCATGTCGACAATAATTCTAAATAAGAAGACTTTTGGAAAATAATTTGGCAATCTGTATCACTAACTACCTAAAAATCTATAGCATTTGACTTTATAATTTAACTTCTAGGAATGCCTCGTAAGCAATGAGTAAATAATTATATTTACAAATATTTACAATAGAGGCCCTGGCCGGGTACTCAGTTGGCTGGAGTATCATCCCAAAATGCCAAGGTTGTGGGTTGGATCCCCAGTCAGGGAACATATAAGAATCAACCCGTGAATACATAAATAAGTGGAACAACAAAATTGATGTTTCTCTCTCTCTCCTTCTCTCTCTAAAATCATTAAATGAAAAAATTAAGTAAGCTTATTCACAATAGCTAAAAAATTAAAAATAGAATTTGATGTAAAGTAAGAGGTAAATATTTAACTAAAATTTAGTATATTAATAAAGTGCATTATAACTCAGATACTTATTAAGACTAATTAATAATGTAAATTAGAATTGACATAAAAATGCTTATAAAATTTTAAGTGGAAAAAGTTATATATATAAAACTATATATACTTGAAAATGTATAATTTTGGGATTATATATACACACATTTAAGATAGATAGGGAAAGAGAGAGAATGAATGAATGAGAAAGAAAGATATGAACAAAGTGTAAAATATTCACCAACACACTTGTTGACAGTAGAAGAGATAGTTTGAAAAGTAACATTTTTTCTTATTTATAATATTATTTAAGTTATAAATTTTTTTTAATTCATTTTAGAGAGGAGACACAGAGTGAGAGAGAGAGAGAGAGAGAGAGAGAGAGAGAGAGAGAGAGAGAAAGGGGGAGGAGCTGGAAGCATCAACTCCCATATGTGCCTTGACCAGACCAGTGCAGGGCCTTGAACTGGTGACCTCAGTGTTCCCAGGTCGACGCTGCATCATCCACTGCGCCACCGCAGGTCAGGCTTTAAGTTATAAATTTTAAATTTCAAAAGCATCGAACACTTATTAATTTTACAATCAGAAAGTATCTCTACATAGTTTCCCTCCTCATGTTTCTTTTGTATGTTCTTTTGCCCATTTAGCTCTTTTTACTTCTTGAACTATCACTGTTACCCTGAAAACCTTGCCCACTGGTCTGTAGGCATTCTAAGTTTAAATAATTTGAAGTGAAAATACAAAAGAGAAACTATGCAAGAAAAAAGTACAAATCCTAAACAACCTGAGTTTAAAAAGCAAAGAGAATAAAGGAGACCCAAAAATCTGAGTTGTGTTCCAGCCAACTTAATTCAGGATATTTTAGAGGAACCAAAAAAACAACTCATTAATTGAGATAAATGCTATTTAAATGTATTTTTTAATGATCTTTATCTTCACTACCTTTTTAGAGTTTTCTAACATTTCCTACTTGAGGCAAGGGACTGCCTCACCTACCCTGGTCCCAGCTGTTTTGCCCTATGCCAGATACAAACGTGGCCTGATCATTTGTTACCAACGGGATTATCTGCATAAAAATGGGTCTTCTGCTGACAGTCCATGGAGTGGGTGGAAATTAATCATTTGGAGGCCTCCATGACATTTGGGCACTGTTAGACTGTTAACAATCTGGCACGACCAGAAAGCAGAGACTCGCCAGCTTGTGCCTCCCTTCCATCCTGCCTTCCTAGCTGTAATCACTTTAATCGCTCTAGCAGCCACTTTACACCCGGGCCAATCAGAGAGAGCCTGGTTCACAACGCGCAGCTTGTGTTCAGTCAGCCTGTGTTCGGTGTAGCATCAGACGATAGGGGCTCGCCTAGAAATTTCTTTCCATTTCAACCTGATTTTTGGCAAAATTGGGCCAGGGATGAAAGGTCAAGAGAACTGCACTCTTGTACTTGTTTCTTTGTCAGCAAAATAGTGTCAAAGAACCCAGACCTTAAGAAGGTTGAATCTTCAAGTAATACTGAGCTGAAATCAGAATGCAGAAAACTGTGAAGTTTTTGTCCAGGATATATACTAAATTTCAATCTCCTAAGTCCCAATCGAAGCAATGTTTACATGGTGCTATTTTCCAACCATGTCATGGTTGAGAAAATGACTATCTAGCATAGACATACTTTTAGTCATATGTACTTCAGTCATCATTTGTAACTAATGAAGAGAACAAGGGAAAAGGCAAATCTTAAGTATACGGACCTAGACAAGAAAGCCATGTTAGGGTTCTTTTAACTAAGTAAATGTTGTTAAATTAACCACCTCTATGCTTATGCAGAAAGAACATTAGCAATATCATTGTTTTTAAAGTACATAACAACATTATAGAGTCCTTATGTATTTTAGGACTTCAAAGAGTCCTCATGTGCTTTAAAACTGTAATATACAGTGTGATCATTGATATACAAGTGACAGGTTCACTCCTCATGCTTGTTTATTGAAGCTCTTACTATAACTCATCAGAACCATCACACCTGCCAAGTCTGGATGCAATCAAAGAATTCTTCTTTATTCAACACCAGACCAATCTCCACAAGAGAAAATCCTTTCTAGACCTGATTTAGGTTATAAATAAAATAAAAATATGTATTAAAAGCTTTTTATTAAAGTATAATGTATAAGTAGAAAAACATACATATCATAAATGTACTGTTGGGAGAATTTTCAAAATTCCAACACACAAGTCAAGAAACAGAATATTATTCCAGGCCCTGCCTGAGTGGCTCAGTGGATACACCATCATCATGGTGCACTGAGGTCATGGATTCAATAGCCAGTCAGGGTACATACAAGAAGCAACCAATGATAGCACAACTGAATGGAACAACTAAGCAGAACAACAAGTTGATGCTTTCTCTCTCTCTCTTTCTTTTTCTCTCTCCTTTCTCCCCAAACAAATCATTGGCAAAAATATTTTTTAAAAAGAAATGGCCCTGGACAGTTGGATCAGTGGTAGAGTGTCAGCCGGCATATGGAAGCCGGGTTTGATTCCTAATCAGGGCACACAGGAAAGGCAGCCATCTGCTTCTCCACTCCTCTACCTTCTTTCTTTCTCTCTCTCTCTCTCTCTCCTCTCTCTTTCTCTTCCCCTCCTGCTGCCATTCCTTGACTGGAGTGAGTTGGCCCCTGGCACTGAGGATGGCTCCATGGCCTCCACCTCAGGCACTAAGAAGAACTCAGTTGCTGAGCAACAGAGTAATGCCCCAGATGGGCAGAGTATCACCCCTTAGTGGGCTTGCTGGGTGGATCCTGGTCAGAGCATGCAGGTCTCTGCCTCCTGCCTCTCACTTAAAAAAAAACAACATTATTCCAGATGTCCCCTTCATGCTGCCTTTCAGTTGTGATGATTAATTTTAAGTGTCCACATGGCTCAGCTATAGTATACAGTATCCAATCAAATCACTAACTTATGAGTTATGAAGGTGTTTTGTAAATGTGGACAACATCTACAATCAGTTGACTTTACATAAAGAAAATTGCTCTCAGTAACGTGAGTAGGATTCATCCCATAAGTTGAAAGGCTTTCAAAGTGAAACTGAAATTTCTCTGAGAAGAGGAAATTCTGCCTGAAAACTGCAGCATCAACTCATGCCTGAGATTTTCTAGCCTGCTGGTCTATCCTGCAGATTTTAGATTAGCAAAGTCCCACAATTATGTGAAACAATTTCCTGAACTAAATCTCTTTGTGTGTGTGTGCATGTGTGTGTATATATATGCACATACATGTATTATGTTCCATATACATACACATGTATACCTATATGTATATATATACTTATATAGATAACCTACTGGTTCTGTTTGCCTGGATAACCTGATTTATATACAGTCACTACTATCCTGAGAGTAACTGCTCTTCTAAGTTCATAGATTCACTTTATTACACACATATTTTAAAGCAAATTTATTAATTTTAGAGATGATGATTATCACTATCATTCATTTATGACACCATCTTGGCAAACACACTTTCTTTCTTTAGATCTCATAATTCATGCCTTCACCCCCCTCTAACTTTGTAGATCAGAAAATGGAGAAACAAGGTTAAGAAATTTCTCCCAGGTTGTCATAGGAAGTCACTGGTTTCATTGACGCTTTTTTTCTATATCGACTAGCTGTACCAGCTTTGTGACAAATGAAACATGGCTCGTAGCCAACAAAATAAACTGCTGCAAAATTGCATTAAAATTCACTTTACTCATAAGTATGTAATTTAACTGCAATTAACATGTAAAGTTTCATTTATTCCCACAGATTCTGTTAAAGGTTAGCATTTCAAAATGGGGCAAGGGCTGCAATGCAAATTATATTTTAAAATAAAAAATGTGTAAAGCAAAGAAAAAGGAAAGAGAAAGAAAAAGAAAGCTTTCTCAGTGATTGATATTTTTCCTACAGTCCTAGGATTTTTTAAGGTAATAAAATACAAAAAGGGTGACACATATTATCAAAGAAGTATAATATATGAGATCTGGAGAGTAATTTGAAAATTATTTCACACAATTCTTTATCTGGGCTTCATTATTCAATATGTTACTACATTATAAGGAAGAGAGAGGAACTATCACATGGCATGCCTTGTGCTACACTAGGAGATTTTCAGATGTTAATCTTATGCAATGTTCACATTGACCACGACATTTTCCATAATGTACAGATGAGAAACTCAAAACCTGGGGAATCAAAAGTAATCCATCTACCAAGCCTTGCAATGCTTACTATTCTTATTGGTCCCTTCTAAGATGTCCCCACAGAGGTAGTCTCAACTAAGTGGTACATTCAGCATAGTTGGTTCCTGTCTCAGAATCTAAAATTTGTCTTAATCAGCATAATTAATATTCTCTTCTGAAACAATCATGGTGTCCAGAGCAATGGAATATGCTGATTAGCTGAAGCCAATCACGTGGACAGGGATACGGAAGCATGTAGTGTGGAAAATGTAGCTCCTTATCCAGTGCCTTTGGGTGATTGGACACTGAGAAAGCAGAGAGGCAGAATGGAAATTGGGCCAGGATGTCATTGTTGAGCTACTGAACCAAACCAACCACGAAACATAAACATTTGTTGGACTTGCATCTAAAACAGCCAATGAATCTCCTTTAGTGTATACGCAAACTAAGGTTGAGTTTTCTGTCTGTACTAACTGGTATATCAGTCCCTTTTAGATCTTGTAGGAGACAGCTGCAGCTGTCTGGTTCCTACGCTCCTATACTGTCTGCAACAAAATCCTGCCTTTAGCAGTATTTTATGTAGAAGTAAATATCCATTTAATACTGGGTCTGTTAGAATCCATGAAACATGCATGTGCGGAGTACATGCTGCCTCTTAGGGGACTTTCAGTTGTGCTGTTCTGATTCTATACACCCTGGAACAATTCCTCTCATTCCATTTCATCTTATCTATTCACCCTGACTCATCTCCCTATTCTACAAATCTTTTTTTTTTTTTATTGATTTTCATTTATTATGTTTACATAGATTCTAGTGTTGTCCCGAATACATCCCCCATCCCCCGTATTACCCTCAACATCTCCCTTGCCCCTCTCCCCATAGCACCCTCCCCGCTTCCCTTAAGGTTTATCCCATCCTATCATCCCCTTTCCCTCTGTCCTCTTTTCCTCTGGTCCCTTTGATCCCTCCTCTGTCTCAATTCCGTTCCTCAGTTCTCACTGTTCCTTAGATTTCTCAAATGAGTGAGGTCATATGTTATTTTTCTTTTTCTGCCTGGCTTATTTCACTCAACATAATAGTTCCCAGGTCCCTCCATGTTGTCACAAAAGGTAAGATTTCCTTCTTTTTCGTGGTCCCATAGTATTCCATTGTATATATGTACCACTGCTTTTTAATCCACTCATCCACTGACAGACACTTGGGCTGTTTCCAGATCTTCACTATTGTGAACAATGCTGCCATAAACATGGGGGTGCATTTCTCCTTTTCAAACAGTGCTATGTTGTTCTTGCGGTATATTCCTAATAGTGGGATAGCTGGGTCAAAAGGTAGTCTGGTTTTAAATTTTTTGAGGAATCTCCATACTGTTTTCCACAGTGGCTGCACCAGTCTGCATTCCCACCAGCAATGCAGAAGGGTTCCCTTTTCTCCACATCCTCGCCAGCACTTATTCTGTGTTGTTTTGCTGATAAGTGCCATTCTGACTGGTGTGAGGTGCTATCTCATTGTGATTTTAATTTGCATTTCTCTAAAGTTAGTGATGTTGAACATTTTTTCATCTTTAAATTGACTATCTGTATGCCCTCTTTGGAGAAGTGTTTATTCATTTCTATTGCCCATTTTTTGATTGGATTGTTTGTCTTCCTGGTGTTGAGTTTTACAAGTTCTTTATATATTTTGGTTATTAACCCCTTATCATACATGTTGTCAAATATGTTCTCTCATTCTGTAATTTGTCTTTTTATTCTGTTCTTATTGTTTTTAACTGTACAAAAGCTTTTTAGTTTGATATAGTCCCATTTGTTTATCCTGCCACTTATTTCACTTGCTCGTGGAAATAAATCAGCAAACATATTGCTGCAAGATATGTCAGAGAGCTTGCTGCCTATGTTTTCTTCTAAGATGCTTATGGTTTCATGGCTTACATTTAAGTCTTATCCATTTTGAGTTTATTTTTGTGAATGGTGTAAGTTGGTGGTCTAGTTTCATTTTTTTGCAGGTAGCTGTCCCAAGTTTCCTAACACCATTTGTTAAAGAGACTGTCTTTACTCCATTGTATGCTCTTTCCTCCTTTGTCAAATATCAGTTGTCCATAAAGGTGTGGGTTTATTTCTGGGTTCTCTGTTCTGTTCCATTGATCTATATGCCTGTTATTATGCCAGGACCAAGCTGTTTTGAGTACAATGGCTTTGTAGTATAACTTGATATCAAAAGGTGTGATACCTCCCACTTCATTCTTACTTTTCAAGATTGCTGAGGCTATTCGTGTCCTTTTTTGGTTCTGTATAAATTTTTGGAATATGAGTTCTATATTATTGAAATATGCCATTGGTATTTTAATTGGTATTGCATTGAATTTATAAATTGCTTTGGGTAATATAGACATTTTGATGATATTTATTCTTCCTAACCATGAGCACAGTATATGCTTCCACTTGTTCATATCTTTCTGGATTTCTTTTATCAGTATTTTATAATTTTCTGAGTACAAGTCTTTAATCTCCTTGGTTAAATTTACTCCTACTTTATTTTTTGTTGTTGTTGCAATAGTGAAGGGAATGTTTCCTTAATTTCTCTTTTTGACAGTTCATTATTGGTGTATAAAAATGCCTCTGATTTCTGAGTATTAATTTTATATCTGGC
This sequence comes from Rhynchonycteris naso, assembly GCA_037038555.1. NCBI lineage: Eukaryota > Metazoa > Chordata > Mammalia > Chiroptera > Emballonuridae > Rhynchonycteris > Rhynchonycteris naso. The sequence goes on from CM073004.1 coordinate 55,025,923, forward strand.
CACCTTGCTGAATTCATTTATCAGGTCCAGTAGTTTTTGACTGAGACTTCAGGGTTTTCTATATACAATATCATATCATCTGCAAATAATGATAGTTTTACTTCTTTTCCAAGTTGGATGCCTTTTATTTCTTCTTCTTGTCTGATTGCTATAGCTAGGACTTCCAGAACTATGTTGAATAAGAGTGGTGAAAGGGGACACTCCTGCCTGGTTCCTGATCTTAAGGGGATTGCTTTTAATTTTTGCCCACTGAGTATGATGTTTGCTGTGGGTTTGTCAAAAATGGCCTTTATCATGTTGACGTATGTTCCCTGTATCCTCACGTTGCTGAGAGTTTTGGTCATGAATGGGTGCTGGATTTTATCAAATGCTTTTTCTGCATCTATTGAAATTATCATGTGGTTTTTCTTTTTCCTTTTGTTTATGTGATGAATCACATTGACTGATTTGCAAATATTGAACCAACCTTGTCTCCCCAGAATAAATCGCACTTGATCATGGTGTATGATTTATTTCATATATTGCTGGATCCGGTTGGCTAATATTTTGTTGAGGATTTTAGCATCTAGATTCATCAGGGATATTGGCCTATAATTTTCTTTTTTTGTGTTGTCTTTGCCTGGTTTTGAAATCAGAATTCTGCTCGCCTCATAAAAGGAACTTGGAAGTCTTCCTTCCTCTTGAATTATTTGAAATAGCTTGAGAAGGACAGGAGTTAGTTTTCTTTGAATATTTGGTAGAATTCACTTGTGAAACCATCGGGCTCCGGGATTTTGTTTGTTGGGAGTTTTTTGATAACTGTTTCAATCTCATTTGTTGTAATTGGTCTGTTTAGGTTTTCTGATTCTTCCCAATTAATTTTTAAACTATTATATGTTTCAAGGAATCTGTTTATTTCATCTAGGTTGTCTAATTTTTTGGCATACAGTTTTTCATAGTATTTTCTTACAATGTTTTGTATTTCTGTTGTGTCAGTTGTTATTTCTCCACTCTTATTTCTAATTTTATTTATTTTGAGTCCTCTGTCTTTTTTTCTTGGTGAGTTTGGTTAAAGGTTCATTGATCTTGTTTACCTTTTTAAAGAACCAGCTTCTGGTTTCATTGATCCTCTGTATTTTTTTTTAGTCTCTATGTCATTTATTTTCACTCTGATCTTTGATCTTTATTATTTCCTTCCTTCTACTACTACCTCTGGGCTGTTCTTTTTCTAGTTCTTTCAGATGCGGGGTTAAGTTGTTTAGTTGAGCTTTTTCTAGCTTCTTACGGGTATACCTGTAATGCTATGAACTTCCCTCTCAGTACTTTTTTTGCTGTGTCCCATAAATTTTGAGTTGTTGCATGCTCATTATCATTTGTTTCTAAGAAATTTTTTATTTCTCTTTTGATCTCATTGTTAACCCATTCATTATTTAATAACATGCTATTTAGTTTCCAAGTGTTTGAATATTTTTTAGTTTTTCTGTTGTGGTTGATTTCTAGTTTCATGCCATAGTAATCAGAGAAAGTGCTTGATATGATATCAATCTTAAATTTGCTGAAACCACTTTTGTGCCTTAACATGTGGTTTATCCTAGAGAATGTACCATGAGCACTTGAAAAGAATGTAATTCTGCTGCTTTAGGGTGAAAGGTTCTGAAGATATCTATTAAACCCAGTTGATCTAGTGTGTCCTTTAAGTCTAATGTTTCTTTGTTTTTTTTCTTTCTTGAGGATCTATCTAGTGATGTTACTGGGGTATTGAAATCCCGTACTGTTATAGTATTGCTGTTGATCTCTTCCTTTATATCCATCAAAGTCTGCTTTATATATTTAGGTGCTCCTATATTAGGTGCGTAGATAATTATTATGGTTATATCTTCCTGTTGGATTGCTCCCTTTATAATTATGTAGTGACCTTTATCTAGTACTATAGCCTTTGTTTTAAAGTCTATTTATTTGATATAAGTATTGCTACTCCAGCTTTTTTTTCATTTCCAATTGCATGAAATATTGTTTTCCATTCTTTTACTTTTAGTCTATGTGTATCTTTTGTTTTAAGGTGTGTCTGCTGTAGACAACATATGTATGGGTCCTGTTTTCTTACCCATGCAGCTACCCTATGTCTTTGGATTAAATCATTTAATCCATTTACATTTAAGGTTATTATTGATATGTAGTTACTTATTGCCATTTTATTCTTTAAAGCTGTATTCCTCTTTTGCTATGTTCTTTTCCCCCTTGATCTGTTTACAACAGACCCCTTAAAATTTCTTGCAGCATTGGTTTGGTTTTAGTGAATTACTTGAGGTTTTTTGGGTTTATTTTGTCTGGAAAACTTTTTATTTCTCCTTCAATTTCAAATGATGGCCTTGCTGGAAAAAGTAGTCTTGGTTGTAGGCTCTTGTTCTGCATTACTTTGAACATTTCTTGCCATTCCCTCTGGCCTCAAGTGTTTCTGTTGAGAAGACGGATGTCATCTTTATGGGTACTCCTTTGTATGTGATAGTGTTTATTTCTTTAGCAGCTTTTAGTATTTTCTCTTTATCACTTAGCTTTGGTATTTTAATTATCACGTGTAGATTTCTTTGGCTTTCTCTTTAATGGAGTTCTCTGTGCTTCTTGAATTTGTGAGATTTCTTTCTGTATTAGTTTAGGGAAGTTTTCAGCTATGATCTGATTGAGCAAAGTCTCTATCCCTTGTTCTTTCTCTTCCTCTTCAGGAACCCCTATAATGTGGATGTTATTTCTCTTCATGTTTCTTCAGAGCTCTCTTAGAGTTTCCTCAGACTTTTTGCATCTCTTTTCTTTTTTCTGCTCTGCTTTCCTGCCTTTGTTTATCTTGTTCTCTAACTCGCTGATTTGATCCTCAGCTTCATCCATCCTGCTTTTAATTCCTTCCATTGTGGTCTTCAGTTCTGATGCTGTATCTTTTTCTGACTGATTTCTTTTTATTATTTCAATGTCCTTTTTTATATTTGCTATCTCTTTATTTAGATGTTCGTAATGACCATGTATTGTTGTTCTTAGATCTTTGGGCATCCTAACAATTGTTATTTTAAACTCTGCATCCAGTAAGTTGGTTATATTTGACTCATTCAGGTCCTTTCCTGGGATTTCTCTTGATCCATTTGGGTTGCATTTCTCTGCCTTCCCATTTTGTCTGTGTATAAGAAGGTTATGGCCACTGGAGTCCAATGGGTGTGTCCCCTGTGTTCCCTAGGTGTGGTCTGTCTACAGGCCCACCACCCCCTCTGCCACTGCCTAGGGCATTCGAGTATGGGCGTTGCTGGTGCCAACCCACTGGGGCTGTCACTGCAGTTTCTGCCTCTCCTCCACGGGAGGGGCTGTTTTCACGTGCCTCGGTCTACAAGCTTCACCTGGCCTCAGCCTTTGCCCCGCCCCCATGGGTGGGGTTATATGCCATGACTGGGCCACAAGCCTTCACACCGCAGGCAGGGGTGAGCACCTTTTCCCTATTCTACAAATCTTGAGTTCTCAGCTCTATAATCTTTGAACCAGATGAATTAAGGCACAGAGAAATAAGGGACCAGCCTTGTGATGCATGGAACAGATCATTCTGGAAATTCAAGACAAAGACACTAGCTAGATTCTTTGCAAGGTGGGAAATAGGTGACAAGGTAAGCACTGTTACGGCTGCTGATCAGAGAATAACACCACAGAAGGTACTGAGGTCCTTAAGTGTGTACACTCCATTTGATGAGGAGGGTGATACCTCATTTTACACTGCTGCATTATTTGTGCTATGTTGTAACTCCTATGGCCTAAAATGATACAGTGCAAATTATAACATTAACCACAATGAGATTCTAGTCTAACATTTTAGGAACAAAAGGGAGGAACTGAGAAATAGTATTTTGAAGAAGTAGTTGATCTTAGGAAGCGCCTGGACAGAGATGATTTTATTCTTGTCTGAACCAAAATTTTGTGCTGATCCTGGATGCTCTGAATTAGGTCTTGGTGACTGTCACCAATCACCTTTCTCCTCATGTCCTAACCTGTACTGTTTCATCATCTGTCCAAGGATAGTTTTGCCTCCCATATGATGGATGATGTCAGATGCAAATATCATCGGTCTCCTCATTCCCTCATTCAACTCACAAAGGTAACCATCTAGGTACATGTTCTTCAGGTCTCTAGGGAACAAGTGACCTCTCTTTTATCTGAGATCTTTTCATTCATCTCTTCAATGAATCCCAATGTTACTTCATCGCCCTAATTTTTACCTTCATCATCTTTTTAAGAGAGTATAATTAACCTTACTTATTTCAACTTAACCTAGTTAAGCATAAAAAAATGAGGTCATGCATGGAAAAATATTTCTGGCCATACTAGTCAGCTGATATATAAATGTGAGAGGTTAGTAGTAATACATTTTAAAAAGGTTTACCATAATGCAGGGGAAAAAAAGTTCAGGTAGAATATTCCAAATAAAAATTTTCAAAGAAATATTTCATTTGGACATTATTATTTTAACTTAATATTGTTTTCTCCCTTTTCAGTGATGTTTGTTATAAGTTTCTTGGCCTGAGAATGTTAAATAAATAGTATTATTACACACCAATCATCTTACAAACACTATTTCTCTTTTAATTCTACATGAGAGGGCTCCCAAAGTATAAAAGATAATTATTTTATTTCAGTAGAATACTCAGATCTCCAACATGACTTCTGAGAAACATATTTGCCTAATAGTCATCCAGGACTTTCCTAGCTAAATACCCTCCTAACTTAAAAAAAAAAAAGGCACTATTGCTAATTTAAAACTTTTGTGCCTTATTAAGAAGAAAAATAGATTAGCTTCTCTGAAAAGTTTCCTAAATAATGAACCTCAAAAATAAATATACTTAAATAAGAAGACTATTTGCACTGAGAACAAAAACAGGACCTTGAAATAATAGGGGATTTGTTCTCTTCACCAATTTATGCATAAAATTTATTTCACAATAAGTTTTAAATGTATTACAATACTTGGAACATCTCCCATAGAATACCTTATTAATTAGTAGGTTAGTCTGAAAATTATTGATGTTTTAAAACCACAATGATTAACAAATGGCACCTAGATGTGATGGAAGAAACAGTGAATGCAGTGGGCAAGGGCAAGAAGTGGGTTAGAATTTGTATCTATCCTGATTTTGCCATTTCTGCGAGCATTTCTACAAGAAGTCGGGGCTACAGCAGTGAGAAACAATCCACTGGCCCCAGACTGCCTTACCTGGTGGGCACTTTATAAATGGGCCATGTTTTATCTACCATCCATTAAATAAATATTTATTGAGCACCTTTCCAGTCAGAGACTTAACATATTTTCATGCGATTTAACACTTCCCATTCTGTGGGGTAGCTAAAACTATCCCCATTTTACAGATGAGGCAGTTGAGGCTCAGAGATATTAAGTCTTACTGACATTTCCAAAAGAAGTTAAAGATGGCTTACTTTAAGTGTATGTTTCCTCTGTGCCAGCAGACATTTCCCCTAAGAGGAAATTAAAAACTTAAATAGAGGATAATTTCATGACAGCGTGCTAAAATAAGATAACATAGATATGAAGCATAGACCAAATAGATGCACATGGATGGTATAAGTTGAGGTTTCATGTTCTGTCATAAAATACAGGTGAGCAACAAAGGTATACAACTGAAAAGGTATTAGCAGAAGGGCAGGTGCCCAATCACGTGATACTAACACCTCATTTCCTTTTGGTACCTTTTCTTTTCTTAGCAACATAAGAGTCAGTAGCTTACAAAATATGATACTAATCTAGTTAGGTGAAATTTAGACACTCTAACTTGGCAAGGCATTAATAAATACTGGAAAATGTTGCAAGGACTACAGGCAAGATTGTTCAGAAAATTTGTCAACAAAGAACTCCCTGAACACTCATACAACTACTAAAAGTCCTTCCAAAAGTAAATTCAGGGCAGGCAGGGAAATGAAGGTTCTGAGTGATTTCTAGGGCCTCCAGTGCTGTCTCTGTTAAAATGGGTACTGAGTTTATTTCTCTGTGGGGAAAACTAGAAATAGCAATAAATTCAGACTTTTTGGTGTCTGGGAATAGATCTGCTGCCCACCTCACCGCATTAGTGGCGGCATTTGTCTGGAGAAGGGGGCACTGTTCATTACCTTTGCCACTGCGATAAGGAAGCATGAGTCATTTTCATTGTAGAGAGAATATAAGGAATTACTGAGTCTGAGAAAGTTTTGCTCTGTGGTGTTATTTTAGAAGGAATTAGGCAGACTGGATTCAATCCAATCTTCCCCCAACCACACTAAGGAGGTTTATCACAGCCAGGAACTGGGCAATATTAACTCAGCACTTAGATAATATAATTCAGCTCTAGATAAAGCATGAAAACAATCAATAAATGGCACTGCCCTGAGTACCAGTTAGATAAGTGACCCATAAAAAAGGTATAAAAGGATAGAGAGCAGATCTATTAAGAAGATTTATTTGTAGAGAGAATTGCTCTGATTCTCACACCCACATGCCAATAAAAAAGAAAGTATAAAATCTACAAACCCTACACCTTGTGAGGGGGCTTTAGTGTGACTCTGGGAAAGTTTGATAAGTGTCCTTACAGTTAGGGGACAACTAACTCTGAGAAGGCTGAGTTGAGGGCCGCACTTGATAACTAGCCAACTCGCTTTAGAACCATCTGTCCATACAGCAAATATGCCTGATGCCCAGAGATCAGGTACAAACACCATAAAAGAGCATAGGGCTGTAGTTGTATTAAAAAAATTCTTAATCCTGGAAATGCTGTATTTCCCTTTAGTGTCTACCTTTCTCATCTGCCCATTTAGTCTTTGCCTCTTCTTGTTTTCTTTACCTCTTAATTCTTAAGATAATTTCCCAAAAGGTTTTCTGCAAAACCTCCAACCAGGAGCTGTAAACCTCAGTGGTCATGATCCCAAACCCAGGGGGTGACCAAGAGAAAACAGGAACCGAGCAAACTGATTAGGAAGGGAAATCATGAGGAGGAAAGGGTGAATTATTCCACTCAAGAGAGTTGAGGGATGAGAATCTAGGTTATTTCACCCATCATCTTCAGTTATTTCCCTGTCCTCTCCCTCTCTCTCCCCTCCTCAGCATCAAGCAGCATTCACACTATTATCTTCATTTTGTGTTTTGCTTCTAGATCTGTCCTGAGTGCTCAGCTACCTTTGGAGAACTCTGTTCATTCTGTTAGCAGAAGTCTTCCCCCTTCTCTTCATTTTCTTCCCATGTTAGAGTCCTTTCTCTCCTGAGCCAGGAAGAGGGAGGAGAGAGACCTACTTTGTTCCCTTTGCCTTTAGAAGGACCTCCTTTGGCCCTGTCTCCTTTACTTACAGCTCCCTCTCACCCACTGACCACATGTCCAGAATAGCAGCCGAATCAAAAGGAAAGGAGCTCACTGCCACTTAGGAAGAGGACAAAAGGCTGAGTGAGCCCTCTATCATCCTTTTGCAATAGTTCACCTTTATATTTTACCCTAACCCATGGCTTTCCCTATTCTACCTTCAAATTTCTCTTTTGTAACCTTGCCCCGGGGGCCAGAAATAAGCAGGAATTGCCCAAAGTGACTTGCCCAAGCAAAGTTGGGTTCCACAGCCACAGAACATGGGGCGCTGACCACCCCACCCCAGGGCAAAAGCTTCAGGGAAAAGCCAGCAGAGGGAACCACATCTGAATCAAGGGGCAGATGGCCAGTGAGGACCAGCAAGGGAGTCTCCTGAGACTCCATGAAGTGTCAGTGAGGGGTCAACTTACAGCATTGCATGGGGCAGGATGCTCAGGACTGACTCAGGACCTTGACTGTCAGGGGAAAACATTCTGCCTCTCTATCCTCTTCTTTCCTTCAATCACCTCCTACCCTGGTCTTTGGCAGGAACAGAATCAATAGCTAGTTAATGCAGATGAAGGTGAGGCTAGAACAGGGGTCAGGAACCTATGGCTCACGAGCCAGATGCAGCTCTTTTGATGGCTGCATCTGGCTTGCAGACAAATCTTTAATAAAAAAAAAAGAATAGTATTAAAAATATAAAACATTCTCATGTATTACAATTCATTCATTTTCTACCACTCATGTTCATGGTTGCGGGTGGCTGGATAATGCGTAATGTACACGGGTCATTGTATGGCTCTCATGGAATTACATTTTAAAATATGTGGCGTTCATGGCTCTCTCAGCCAAAAAGTTTCCTGACCCCTGGGCTAGAAAAAAATTGTATGTTCTAATCCCACCCCAGTCTTCCATAGAGGAAGGAGAATAACCTAAAAATCAAGGTCTGTGCTTTGATAATTATGTGGAACAGAACCTGAGATGACAATAATTGTGATTTAAAGTGATCATGAGACTTTCTATGATCTGAGAGTGACTGGAAAATTCCTAGACTTATTTCCTAAGTTTGGACTAAGTTTCCACCCAGGAGCAAGGAAGGACCGCTTCCACTGCTTAGATTTTAAAGGGAGAATATGAGACAAACAAGAAGAAAGGCATTGTCTGATTGCCTACTGTGAATTTTCCTTGTTTAATGCACTGGTTACAGAGCTTTCCAGGCCTGCTTTCTTCGAGCATCACCTACTAAAACATTTTTCCTCCTTCTTTGCATTTAGATTGCTTTAGATTTCTAGATTGCTGATGTAGGAGGGGGCTCCAATTGAAAAGTATTTCTGTTTGATTCTATTAAGTTACTTTAACAGAGTGTTAAATTGGTCCTTCATTAGAGGTAGAAAGTGACCCCAAGACATTGATAAGGTTTGTATACCTGTGGATTTCTGAATCAGACACCCATTGTTTGATTGTCTTTGTTTACTAATAATATTATCATAATAACAGTTATACTTGTTCTTTGGGTTTTTCTATATTGTCTAACTATTTATGATTACTAAACATGTATAAGATAACTATTAATACTCTTTCAATGATTTATGTAAATGTTATACTAGAGATAAAATACAAAATAAAAGAGAGAGAGAGAGAAGACAACACTTAGATCATGATAGTTGGTGGGGTAGAAATGACCCAGAGTGTTCTTTGCAATGAAGGCCATAAGACTGGACTGCTTTCCATTTACCCATCCTTCCCTTTCGGGAAAATACAGCCTCAATTCACATTCCAAACAAGTCACCATCTTCTCTAAGACATTAAAACCCTCAACTCTTCCTCTCTCTCCTACCATGGACATACTTTGCCCCCAAGGAGAAGGAATTTTACTATGAGACAAACACAAAATATACTCCTATGACCATAAAAGGGGTCATTGTAAAAAGGTGGAATACGTTGTCATTGGAGTTTGTTTTGTATGTATGGGAGAAGGAACAAGATTCTAACCAGAACAAGGTATAACCACAATCCTCTTTTCTTGGAACGATTTGACTTCCATACTCTCCCCTCTCCTAGGAAGCTGATTGGAGGGAGGTTGCCATCTCATGCTCCCCATTGGCTTGGCCAAAAATAAAATAAAACAAAGCAAAATAAGAATACTCCAAAGGGAGCACAGAACTTCTGGTACTAAATAAAGGCTTTGAGTTTTACCACAGTCAGATCAGATCAGATCAGATGAAGATTTGGGGCTGAAGCAATAAAGAATACATGTTTTTCCATAGTATTTTTTCTACAGGTATTACTTAGTTGAGGTAGCAGTGACCCTGGTAGGTACTACCAAGGTCTAGCATCCAAAGTCAGAATGCTAGTTGTGTATGTATTACCTGTAACATAATTTGTCTGTATGGTTAGAGGCCTGGCTCATTTATTCCCAACACAAAGTAGTTTTATGTAATTGATGCCAGTGACTGTTAGTGGTGATTCTGATGGTGAAAGAAAAATCAGCTGGGTAAGTTTTGTAGTAGAAAATAGAATTAATATATAACATCTAGCTAGTATGTGGTGCCACAGGGATAATATATTTGACAGAATCTTATTTAATCCTTGCAACTCTAACCATGAACCTGTCTCATTGATGTCTTAGTACCTGATGAACTAAATGGATCAACCTGCAAGTTAGTTATTATTACTCTCATTTATCAGATAAAATTAAAATAAAAAATGTGTGACTTGTATGAGATTATGCTTTAATATCTCCATGAACTCGACCAGTTGCATCTGTGTTATTAGTAAGATTTAGTCAAAATTCACTCTGTCTATGTATTGTTTCCTCAATAATTTGTCCAGTGACAGATTGCTTTTTTAATGGAATATGTTTTTGTGGTGTTATATACACAAGCAATACTTGCTACAGAAAAGATAATAAATATGCCATTATTGTTCATAATAAACAGATACATCTGCCTGTGTTTGTCTGAAAAGTCACAAAGAATTCTCTCGTATAGACAGTAGTCTTTTTGATTCCTAGGTTGTGCATAATTCTTCACCATAAAAACTTTGGCCATTTTCTTGGGTGTAGGAACCCTAAGGTAGATCAAAGCTTGTCAATTATATTTTCTGGGGGGAAAATGACTATGGTAGAGTTAGAAGCTTTTATATAATAAAAGGGGATCTTTTCCTTTTATTTTAATTTTCTTCTCAACATATTGTTTTATTTTTATTTATCTTTTCCTTTCTTCATGGTTTTTAAAATGTGTTCTTCATGACCATTTTTCATTTTAGTTTAAAGTTTATTTACCATTGGGGCTAAAGAGAGAGATAACAGGTTGGTCAGATTTTGAATGGATGGACACTGAGACCAACATTTTTCCATGAGGAGAGATGGAATTCTGTGACCTACCTTCTCTTTCCTTTGGCTCCTGACTATTTAAATGTAAATTTAATTATTGGCCACAAAGCAGCACGGAAGTAAATATACACTGAGAAGCCCATTGGCAATGAATTCAATTCAGGTTAAAAACAAGATAGAACAGACTACCCTGAAATATAGGGCAATGAATCTGAAGAATTTACAAATATTAGGTACGTACTGGCCAAAACATTCTTTCTTCAATTTTTATTTCATAACTATCTCTATGTAAGTTAATAATATCTGATTATACTTGTTTTGTAGTAATTTCCATGACTCATAAACAGTGACCAAATTTGTTCTCTAAAACATCTAGTGAAAGAGTTCCTATATTTTTATTCCATTTTATAAGTAAAGGCACTAAGACTCCAATGGGTGAAATGAGGTGCCCAATTACACAGTTAGAAAGCTCTTGAGCTAGGACTCAACTTGAGTTCCTGCTAGTCTCATGACCTGTCCAGGAGAGCAATAGCCAAGCATGACTCTCATACCAGGAATGTCGTCTCCTACGTCTACATCTACAGAGCAAACCCTGGTGCCAACATCAATTAGCTCACAAAGGCAACACTCAATCATTCAATGTCTACTCCACAACAGTGGATGACCAACTTCTAAGGGACTCAACACAAAGTAAATAAAGAAATGTGGCTTGTGCCCTTAAGAAACTCATCAATAAAGTAGAGTAATTCTACCTAAAAGTCTCTTTCTATTGCTAATAACCTCAGGAAGCCCTGGAGAGATGGTCATTATATATTTACTGTTAAGGCTCCCAATTCTTACAGCCAGTGGCCAGGCATTACAGGACTTAGGTATCCAGGTTAGAGCACTCATTAATCCTAAAATTTATTTCTAAAAGACAGTCATTTTTATATTTCAAATATCACTTACATATAAATATTAGTTGATGCACTATAACTAATTTGCATTAACCTGTTTTTATTTAAGGACTACAGAGGGATTTTTTTTTTTTTTTTTTTTTTTTTTATGAGAGGAGGGGAGGCAAAGAGACAGATTCCTACATATGCCCTGACTGGGATCCACCTAAGCCCACTAGGGGGCAATGCTCTGCCATCTGCAGCCATTGTTCCACTGCTCAGCAACCAAGCCATCTTTTTTTAGCGCCTGAGGTGGAGGCCATGGAGTCATCCTCAGTGCCCAAGGTCAACTCACTTAAGCCAATAGAGCCATGGCTGTGGGATGAGAAGAGAGAAAGAGAGAGAGAAGGAGATGGGGTGGAGAAGTGGATGGTCGCTTCTCCTGTGTGCCCTGATCAAGAATAGAACCTGGAACATGCCCGCCCGATGCACTACCACTAAGCCAACCAGCCAGGGCCAGAGGGATTTTCTAATAACCAAAGGGAGAAAAACATATTGCAAAGTGATGGATACAAGGGATGACCCTGAAAACCAGATCAGAATGCTCTAGAAAAGCATAGAAAAGTGGGTCAGAGAGGTAAACTTGTGATATGCCCATTCAAGCTTACGACCAAGTGAAGGCATGGGGATATGCAGAGAAGAGATAGGAGCTTAGAACACACAAGAACAATTTTAATATTCATATAAACAAGACAGAAACAAGAAAAATTTATTTTTAGTTGAAGTGGGAAGAAAATTAATGTTTACCAACAGCCTACCATGCTAAAGACTTCTTATAAACATTATGGGGTACCATTTTTTCTTAATTCACCACCAATAATGAGGCCCATTCTGCATTAATGATTGCTTGCAATTTCTGATAATTAAACTCTAATTTATTTGCTTATTGAACTGCATTTAATGTATTCATTATGTTATGGGGGAAAGATAAGCACAGGATTGCCTTGAAGAATTGATCAGAATGAAGTAACTAAAAATAGTACATCCACAAATGCAAAATTCAAGCTAATAACTCACTTTAGCACATTCCAGTTACCTTAGGCATTTGTGATGTAGCAAACAATGAATGCTTTGATGTCATAAGTAAAGATAATAGTGTCCAATATATTCCTTTAAGCCAATATGGCACTGGCTGTGATTCTTAAAGACTTTAAGGTAACCCACCAAATTTCTGTCTCCCCTTTCCCACTAGACAAAGAGAAGACAAGCTCTGAGGGCCGACAGTGACCTGAAGCCTTTCCTTCCTTCAAGCTCTGTGGCAAACATAGTGGGGGGGAGGGAGAGAAGGGGGTGGGCAGGAGGGGGAATGAATTCAGCTAACACAACCCCCCCCCACTCCATTCCCTTCCTTTATTGTTAGTGGTTGAGAGCTTTCTGATACTGTAGAGAATTTTCCCCTGTGAGATTCCATGGGAAAAATAAGAGCTAGCCCAAAAGATAAAGGTTATGTTGAATTACAATTTGGCTATGCACAGAAGTTCTATACCAGTCAGCACTTGATAAGGAAAAGAGTTAGGACTAAATGTTTTAAACAGAGAGAATTTAATTCATGGAATTAGAGGCACAGGCAATAAAACAGTTGGGTGAAAACAGGAGCTGGTAAGAAACCCGGAGATTAGGAAAATCAGGAAGCCATGTGTACCCGTAGGATAAAGTGAATGGTAATAACCCCGCAACCCAAGGGCTGGGTCATTCCAGGCTAACTGAAGCAGCGGTGGGCTTGTCCAGCCTGAATGGGAGCCATGACAGAAGTAAAGCCAGAGGTGTAGAGAACAGTAGAGGATTACCCTGACTTCTCCCCTCTTCTCATCCTCCTCTGTCTCTGTGAAATACATCCCAGGGGTTCAGCAGAGAAAGAGCAAGGAATGGATCTATGGGCAAACAAGTTCAATCAGCAAAAGGCCTTAGAAACAGACTTTTGTTATGTTCACGCATTTCCCATTTTAGCCACCAGAATGCAGCTGTGTGAGATGCAGATTTCCGAGTTGGACCCTGGAGGTGCCGCCCCCTCACCCCAAACCCTCCCTAACCTCCCTCCAGCAGGAAAAGCAGTTGTCCACCTGAAGTGGAAATTCAGGCGAGAATTGTTTAACTCATGTTTTATACCTGAAATGTCCTCCTCCCTGTGCGGATTCCAGAAATCTCTGGGTGAGATTAGGTAGGGGTAAGGAAACTCAACTTTCTTTAAGAGTCAAGGAGGTGAATTCAGCAAAATTTCAATTATGAGCCTAATTGAAACATAACTATTATGATACCTGGGAAAATTCAGGCTATTAATGCACCTGACTAAAAACATATGCATCAAAATGGCCGAAGTGGTTATCATGCCTGTATTTGCTGAAATTGAAGATATGACTATACATTACTTTCATTACTTCCTAAGATTTTACAAATAAGGTACTATAACCTATTTAATTTAGAATACTTGCTGCTCTTGCTGCTTTCCGATTTCCTGTTTGGACCTTGACTCATAGACCCTTTTGGGGTGATTAGCATCTGATTGTCCGTCTCAAGACATCTTAGCAAAGGCCGTATCCCAGAGTACTGCCGGCTGTGAGCAGATTTAATTGGCCTGCCTTGTCAAAACCAGGCTCTCATGCTCTTACTTTGGAGCCCCTCCAAAAAGCCCTGATCAGGAGGAGATTAATGGCTTTAATGTTTCCCTCATCCTGACTAAACTTTAGGCAAGTCTCCTTTTGATTATAGGTTCCTGTTCTTCCTTTCCTTAGAGTGTTTTCTTTAGGAAACTAGTATTTGCCGATTCAATCTCTGCCCCCTTTGAAATCTATATAAATCTCCTGGGAAGCCTATCACCAGTTTTAGGACCCAAGAAATGTCTTTCTCCAGAACCATCATCTTTGAAATGTAAACATCAAAGGAGCTGCCTCCCCAGCTTCTGTCTCTGTGGGAGGGTAGGAGTCTAACTTCACAGGCGCCTTGTTCCAAGTTGTACAACTGCAGCCCTTCATGCAGGTAAAAGAAAGTTTACTTTTCATCTGGGTAAAGCCCATCAGCCAATCCAGGTGGCTACGTCTTCCCCATTGGTTGCCGTTCTTGTAAGCCCTCCTGTGAGCAAGGTCTGCAAAGTCATGTTTGACAGCCACAACAACCCCCTCTCCAGTTGAATTCCATCTCTCTCCTTCTGCAATAGTCTTGCACGGTCTTTCTTGCCTGTTTACCCTTTTTTCACTGCTGTTCTCATTCTGACCCTCTCTGCCCTCTCCTGAGCTCATCCTATGAATCATTAATGGTTTTTTTAACAAGGGGAAGTAGGGTTCTCAGTTGACTCTGTTATTTTTCTGGGAAGCCAAGGAAGAGCACTTGGGTGCATGGTCTAAAAGGTCTTTGCCTAAAGCAGGCTGCATTGTGTAAAACAAGTTTTCTTAACTCTCAGGAAACCTCCAGTTAATAAAATGGTGGTAGGTTCCATTCTCTCTTCTCTCCTCTTTCATCTCTCTTCTGTCTACGAATGCCATGCATGCACACACACATACACACATGCACGCGCGCGCACACACACATATACACACATCTTTCTGTCTCACTTGAGAAAAGTTCGTACCCTTCTCATTTATTTAGAAAAGGAACCCCAGGCCTGGAGTCGTGACAACTACCAGATCCCCCTGCAGTGAAGGACTTGTCACCCAGCTTCTCGGAAGACTGTCAGTGGGTTCCATCTCCTTCCGCAATTGCTTCACTGTAGAAAGTCCCCTAGCCTAAGACCTCTTGTCCATCAAAGACAGGGCACCCCAGTTCAATGACTGACAGGTGCAGGAATATAATGATTTGGGTCTCTTGGCCAGACTCAAGACAATTCTTCAGCACACGCTGCCAGCCCCAGAGCTCCTGTAGAACTGACCAAAATCACTGGGCCTTCATCAGAGTTCAGCTTCTGCCTCTGTCCCATCCTTCTTCCTTCTCCCTCTTCCTTCATGGTTTATTCCTAGGATGTCTTATAACAAATATGCTGCCTGCTGAGCCATCTCAGATTCTGCTTCCAGAAAATGCAACCTGCAACAGGGTTGTTGTGAGAATGAAATCAAATGTATGTGAAATTCCTGCAGACTCAATGAAGTGAAAACCAATGAAAAGATAAAAACAATGACAACCATGTATGGAGCCCTGTGTTAAGCACATTAATAAATATTTTCTAAGTCTCACAAAAACTGCAAAATAGATGTTTTTATTTTGCAGGTGAGAAAACTAAAGCTCAAAGTAGTAAAAAGTTTTGGCCCAGATAACCCAGCCAGCCACTAAGTGGTGGCAGCTGGAACTTGACCTCAGGTCTCTGTGACTCCCTCATCCTCCTGCCTCATAACCTACCACCACCTCATCTGAGCTGACAGCTTATTGAATGCGCACAGTCTATAGATTTGAAAGCTATGGCTTTAAGAAATAAGAGTATTAAGATGGGAAATAAAAGCGCCTTCAGGTGGGGAGAGTATATTTGAGAACAACCAGTGAAAAGTTCAGCCGCCTCCTCACCAGCAGCTCCAGGATGTGCTCACGCTGAGAACAGAGAAAGGTTGTCAGGTCTATTAACCTCAGCAAATGTAAATGGGGACCCAGATGCTCTCATCTAAAATAAAATCTTCTCCAACAGATGGCTGGGCTTAACAAGTCGGTTCTGAGACCGAAGCTTTCAAACAGCTCATCTGTACAAGAGCAGAATCAAATAGAACCCAAAAACATCAGCCAACCTATTTTCTGGGGCTTCTATTTTGATCCCAGGAATGCCTGACTGTTAAATGTAGTACTGCCTCTCTCACCGATGCCAGGAGCCACATGGCAGACCAGATTGTTTTATTACCTGGTCAAGGAGGTCTGATTTCTTGGCCAGGAGACTGTGTGATGTGGGGCAATTCTGCACAAAGAAATAATCTGCTCCTTTGATCAATGCTTACTGAGGGAATGAGCGTGTGCCAAGCGCTGACTCCGTGGCAGGAGGCACCCAGTGAGGAAGTGGTGGTACTTGCCAGTAAGGAAGCCAGGGGCCCGTGAAGATCAACGGCTAAGAGAGCAATTTTGGTCTTGTGCTTTAAAAAGGCACTGGGGTTAACAGTGGGTGCGGTGAAGAACATAGAAGGCATCTATATGCTGAGCATCTTTCCTCAGTCAAGTCCTGCTTCCCAGAGGAGGAGACTGAGAGGTCGAGACTTGAATGATGAGTAAAAGTGTACCAGGCAATGATTGGAAAGAGAGAATAAAATTCATTATAGGCAGAAGCAACTGTTTTGCAAGGGGTCAAAAAAGAAAAAAAGTATGGTATATCTGGAACAGCAGTTCAGTTTCATGAGGGTCAAAATTTTTGAATACTCTTTGAAGAATATAAAATACTATAATGTATCATTTTATATAGCATGACAATTCAATATGACATTCACTCAATAGATATTTTCTGAACTATTACTAAGTGCCAGATATTGTTCTAGGCCCTACAGTTGCTACAGTCCACAGGAAGAAGAGCTGTCCCCATCACTTATAAGGTTTGTACTGAGTACCTGCCATGAACTAGAAACCCTAAATATTAGCACAGAACAGTGGTTCTCACTTGGAATAGAACATTTAAATCACTTGGGGTGATTTAGAATTTTTCAATGCCAAGACTAAAATCTACCAATTAAACCTGAATCTCCAGGGAGGCAACACAAGCACCAGTATTACCTAAATTCCAAACACTTCCAATGTTCAGCCAAGTTTCAAGACCAATGGACAACAGCAGTGCTTCTCAAAGTTTCAGCGTGCATCAAAATCACAGAGGTCTAATTCAGTATCTATCAGTAATTGAGTAGGTCTCTGCTGGGGCTCAAAAATCAAACTTCCTGACAAGTTCACAGGTGATGCTGATGCTGATGATTCAGGGACCAGACTTTGAGAATCAGTGCACTAGAGTATGGAAACTTCTTTGTAGCTACTTATCCCACCAGTAATAAATATCTTCCTAATAAGTCTACACATCAATGATATCTCTCTATTTCAGCAACAAATTCCCCCTATCAAGTGTGTTGTGTTCCAAGATGGGGATAAAAACAAAAACTTAAAAAGAGTTGTTGATTTTTACATTAAAATTTCTTTGCTTAGATAGCTTCCAAAGAGGAAAGCGCCATGATAAGACAAAGGAGACAGATCTCTGTTTGTCTTTGCAACACAATACAGAGGTCAAGAGCAAGAATCTCAGAGCCACCTGGGCTTCATCTCTGCCACCTACCAGCTTCGTGACCTTCAGTGTTATGTATCCTTTTTGTGTCTCAGTTTCTTCTTAAACTGTGAGGACTGAAAATACCAGTGAGGGGCTTAGAACAGAGCCTGCCACATGGCAAGTGTTATATAAGCATTGGCTATTACTCCTCTTCTGAAATCAGCCCAAAACCCTTCTGGAGTACTTTGTGATAATACGGCAAACAACCTACATCCTCCTTTCTTTCTTAATGCTCCACGGGTTAGCTATCAAACACATCTTCCACAGACGGAACCCATATGATGGCATCTCTTATAAAGAAACAAAACCCATGCTGAACACCATATTACAAATACTAATAGCCTTACTATGGGTTGGGTAGAAAAATAAGATGTCATATTGATTCGCAAGGAACTTAATCCCAGTAAAAGAGAGAAGGCATTATTTGCAAATAACTGTAGCCCAATGCTAAAGGAAGAGTCTCAGACTGGCACCATGTTCTTCCTATCCCATCATATCCCAACTAATGACCCCCTCATACTTAATTTACAGCTAGATGCAGGACATTGTATATAGAGGCAGTTTCTCTTTCCCTCATGCTTTTCTGGACTATGTACTTTCATAATTAAATGCTACATTAAATTTAAAGAAAAGAATCTTTCCTCTAAAGGGGGACATGAATATTTGGTCAAGGAAATTCCTGAATGCAAGCCTTTTGGTTTTATTGACTCATATTGAGTGTCATTTTTCTCAGGTTTATTTCCGAAACCCACCTGCACTGCCTGTTCTCCTAGGACAGAATTATCATATCCTGATTGGCATTCCAGTAGTTTTCTGCAGTACTTTTATAGGAACTAAAATCATTTCAGTCAGTGTTTTCAGAGATACGTCTTACACAGAGTGGTTTTCTTGTAAAGGACCAACTGGTCTCATCCGGTTTTCTCACTTCTTTCCACTTTCTCTCACCTTTCTTTCCCCACACCCCAAATCTCATGTGTATCCTTTTAGCTCACAGGCAACAAACAAAAATACTTTTAATTTCACTGTGCTTTTTAATTTGAAGTGGCGTTATCTGTCCATCCCATTTGATAAGACATCTCTTTCATTGTTCAAGCAGTGGTCTTGCTACCTCTAGGTAATAACCTCCCTGGGTCATTTGTTATTCACCTTTTTTTGTATGGGTGTTCCAATAGTGAGATGTCCCTTGTCAGCTGTCAGGAGAAACGAAGCCTGCCTCTTTGTCTGGCATTGCCATTTTCTGCCTCTCTTTCATGGGAGACTAACCACACTCCTCAGTTCCCATTTGCTTTGTGTTGACTGGACACAGAAGCTAACTTGTAAAACTTTTTAAGGTTATTCACATATTAAGAATATGACACCAACTCTGAATAACCCTGTGAAGGAAGTAAATCAAATTATGCCAGATGAGGCTAACTTTATTTGTTTATATGACAAACAAAGGTGACTAGAGAGAAAACATCATTGTGAGGATACAGCTATTTTTTTTTTACTTAAAATTTCTCAGTAATATTGTACATAGGTTAAATAAGCCTGTGCAGTAGAGATAAATAATACAGGATATAAAAGAAATTGCCTCTACAGTGGAGAGAAGGAGCGCTATTAAGCCTGAAGTAGAAAAGAAGGTAGAATTTGAGTCCTTATAAACTTAGAATGAAATCCCAGCTCCCATATTTACCAGTTTTATGGGCTTTGGGTAAGTCCCTTAATCCTTCTGACCTCATAGTCTTTATCAGTAAAATGAAACACAGACAAATTTACTTTACAGAGCAAGGGTGCCTGCAACACATAGCACAAGGCGACTCCTCAGTCAGGGGCTGTTATGAAGGTTATGGTGCTGGATGTATCATACAAGATGATAATACTACTATCCTCCAAGCAAAGCACTTGGCTCACATTATAATTTCGTGAAGATCTATCTAAGAAATGCTATGAATATAATTCTACAGAAGAGAAAACTCAGGCTTGCAAAGGGTGGGACAGTAACTTATCAAAAGTCACAAAACAAGAGAGCTGATATAATCAAGCAGATTTTCTGGGGAATAGCTTTAAACAGTGCTTTTCTGATGTTAATGTTCACAGGAGGCACCTAAAGATTGTGTTAAAATGCTGATTCTGATTCAGTAGGTCAGGGGTGGGGTCTAAAATTCTGCATCTCTAAAGAGGACCTAGGTGACACTGATGCTGCTGGCATGTGGACACAGCAAGGATGGGAACTATGTTCATGGTGGCTGTTAAATACGAAATACCCTGTTTCTCTTTGCATTCCTACACAGGGAATCAAGATAACTTGAGTAAACAAACTGTCTCATAGCTGCTCCAGTTAACTACCCCTCACCCCACCACCACCAAGATTACAATAAAACTGACAAAATGCCAACAGTTAGAACTTCAGTGAGATAACGATTATTCACATTCCTGGCTGGTAGAAATAGGGCAAGGCCACAAATGTTCATGGACTCAAATGCTGATAAACTTCTCAATATAACCCCCAAAGACAAGGTTTAGTAGTTATTTTATTTACAACTAGGTGAATATACGTCCCTCACATGCCACAGCTAGAGTCACCATTTTTACAAGTTGGTTTTGTGTTATTACCATTCACAAGAGTCCCCACGTCCCTAGAGTAGGTATACACCAGAAAACACTACTGATTTTCCTTGAGTTTCTCCCATAAAACCCTAGAAAACCCCAACAGATTAAAAGCTCTGCCAGCAATTCTAGACAGTAATAAAACAGTATGATAAAAAACAAAGTAAAGTTCTTTAAATCACTTGTATTAAAAATGCAGCATTCTTATTTCAGCTGTCATACATTTTTCTGTTACAGAGAATAAGGAAAACTTACCTTCTATTCCAGGAAACAGATAGGCTCCCAGTCAGCTAGAGGGGATGGGACCTGGAACGATCTTCTTGTGGCAATCATGCAATTCAGATAAATGAGCCTAAAAGTAAACATATGTTCTTCTTTACAAAATTCATCATAACAAACTATTGAAAGGGCCCAAAAATAGCTATTCACTATCCATTCATTTTCATAATTTGCACATGTATATATATGTGAAGCCAGTAGTCTGGGTCAGGATCACAGCCGCCTGACCCATGCAGGTTCGCATTTGATTCGAACAGTTGGTAATGAAAGAACGGAGCCAAAACTGGTGAGCCATCAGCTTTAATTCTAGCTTGCACCCGGCGGGCAAGCAAAAACACACACTGGGCTCCAAAACCCACACATTCAGTGCTCACAAAGCTACTGACTTATCCGAGTTTCCTAGAATCAAAGGTTTCTAGCTCACCAGACTTATTCACCACTGTTTCCCATCTCCTCCAGTATAAACTCTTAACAAACTGGCTTCTCCCTCAGCGCTCTGCCATCTTGGCTGCTTCTCCTGGCCTCTATGTGGCCTTAATCTGCTCTCCTCTCTTCTAATACTAACTTCAGGAACTCAGGAACCAAGAGAGAGATCAGGCTGGTCTCTCCCACTTTATACCATAGAATCAAACCCTTTAATCCAATTATACAAACAAGGAAGTCTCTGTATAATGGGATTCCTCAGGAGAGTGTACCACCCTACATCATCCAATCAGTCAAGGGTGTGGAGAAGAGCTTACCCTTAAAATCAAGCCTTAAACCATAACGACCCGGTCTGCTTATATTACAGCCTTTCCCCCACACCCATTCCAAGCATAAGGGCAAATAATACCACCTGGGTGACGGGCTTCCATGTGGGCAGCGCCATCTTTAACAAAGTGAGCATATTATATTTTATCTGCCCAACAATATACATATTATTATGCATTTATGATTTGCCATGTTCTGACAAATCCATGTTCTGTTCTGGGTCCTAAGCATGTCTCACAATAGAAGCAGTTGGTCCATAAATCTACCCTGTGGTTATTTCCTAGTTCTTGATTACATGGTTGAACTGATGTACTCAGAAACTGGCAGCCCCACATAGGTTTTCTGACCTGTGAATCGAGGGTTCCTATACAGGAAGGGTCAAGCACTTTTCCACCAAAACAAAAAATCAAGAGCAATATTACACAGAGGAGCACCTCAAACATTAGTGTCACCGTGAAAATATTTGAAAAATTTAGGCGGATTAATCCTTACAGCACTCCCTTTAATCCATCAGTTCAACCTGTGTGTAAAGCCAGTAGCCGGGGCCACCATCACAGCTGCCTGGCCCGTGCAGGTTCACATTAGATTCAAACAGTCGGTAACAAAACAATGGAACCAAGAACTGGTGAGCCATCAACTTAAATTCTAGTTTGCACCCGGCGGGCAAGCAAAAACACACACTGGGCTCCAAAACCCACTCATTCAGTGCTCACAAAACTACTGACTTATTCGAGTTTCCTAGAATCAAAGGCTTCTTCTAGCTCACCAGACTTATTCACCTCTGTTTCCTATCTCCTCCTGCACAAACTCTTCCTCAGCACTCTGCCATCTTGGCTGCTTCCTCTCCTCCATGTGGCCTTAATCTGCTCTCCTCTCTAATACCTCAGGAACCAAGAGAGAGATCAAGCTACTGGTCTCTCCCACTTTATACCATAGAATCAAACCCTTTAATCCAATTATACAAACAAGGAAGTCTCTGTATAATGGGATTCCTCAGGAGAATGCACCACCCTACATCATCCAATCAGTCAAGGGTGTGGGGAAGAGCTTACTCTTAAACTAAGCCTTAGGCTATAATGACCCGGCCTGCCCACAGCCTATTCCAGAACACACATTAATATCAACGAACTTCCATGTGGGCAGCACCATCTTTAACAAAGTGAGCATAATATATTTTATCTGCCCAACACTGTGCAAGTCAGATATACCACCTCAGCCAGGTGATCAAGGTGAACACCTACAGTAATAAGTTTTGTTGAAAGTAGAGATCTTGACATCATGTGCTGGGAATGGCACTTCGAAGGTCTTCCTTCCCAAAGCCATCACCCCAGTCTAATCATGAGACAACTCCTCACACAAATCCATATTGAGGGATTCTGAAAATACCTAACTAGTGCTCTCAAAACTGTCATCAGAAACAGAAGTCTGAGAAAACTGTCGCAGCAAAGAGGAGCCTAAGGAGATGTGATGACTAAATATAATATAATATCTTGGATAGACTGCTGGATCAGAAAAAGAGCATTAGGTAAAAACTAAAAAAAGCTGAATACTATGTTTTAGTTGATAAAAACTTATTTGTATTAATTGTGACAAGTGACCATCATAATACAGAAAGTTAATAATAGAGGGAGATGTGTGTTGGGGAAATGGGAGCTCTCTATAAATACACTTTGTGAACATTTTTCTATAAATTTAAAACTATTCTAAAACATTTATTTACAATTTTTAAGAAGTTGAGTCTATAAAAATGATTTTATAGCTTAATTAGGTGGTGACTCCAGTTACCACTGCTGCTGCAAGTATAGCAACTTTACTGGGGAAAATCAGAACTATTCCTAACATCCGTGAATGTGATTTTTTTTATATCCCAATAAGCAATTGCTGTTTTTGCTGCCATTTTGAAGTTTACATTTGGAGAGAATGGTGCATATGGATGTTGAAGTGACTAACATGTGTTGGTGCCGAGTGTTGAATGAACCCTAAGTCACAAGAAGGTGAGGGCAGCAGAAGAGGAAGAGGGCAAGACTGGAAAGTAGTGTCCCAGACTACGTCACACACAGCATAACATCCTTCCCAGAGCTGGTGTGTTTTCTTCTGCACAATAAGCCCCTTCCATCCCCCAAGTGAGGATGGCATTGCATTACATGAGGCAATTAAGCAGAATTCATAAGCTGAGGTCTTACAGACTGGACTCACCCCTCGAACTCATTTAGTTTGGGGAAAATCATGTTTAAGAAACTTGATTCCACATTGCAAAATGAGGGATACATCCAAGAATATGGACTTTCAGTTTTCATGAAATATCAGAATATCTCCCAATGCTGAGAGTACCTTCCCACATGGCAATGAACTGATGGAGCTGAATTTAAGGTACTCTGCCTCATGACCCAGACTCATCCTTAGCAGGCAAATTACAGGAGCTGTGATTGTCCCCTTGCTCACTTATCTTTCCCACTAGATTATGGAGTGACACAGTTTCTTTTTTCTTCTTTAAAAAAAGGTTTTTTTTGAATTTATTCAGGTGACATTGGTTAATAAAATTATACAGGATTCAGGTGTACAATTCTATAATACACCATCTGTATATTGCATTGTGTGTTCACCACCCCAAATCAAGTCTTCGTCCACCAATCACCTATGACCCTTCTACGCTCCTCCACCTCACCTGTCACCCCTTTCCCTCCTGCAAGCCACACACTGTCATCTGTGCCTATAAAGTTTTGTTTAACTTAATCCTTTCACCTTTTTTATCCAGCCTCCCCAAACCCCATTCCCTCTGACAGCTGTCAGTATGTTCTCATATCTATGCAGCCCAAGTGCCCATCAGTAGATAAGTGGATAAAAAAGCTTTGGTATATTTACACAGTGGAATTCTACTCAGCCATAAAAAGAAGGAAATCTTACCTTTTGTGACAGCATGGATGGAACTGGAGATCATTATGCTAAGTGAAATAAGCCAGGCAGAGAAAGACATTGTTTCTTCTACACCTATACCTGCCCCTCCTGGAATTACATATAATATGCCTTTCTAAATGTTAATAAAAATTTATTGAGTGAATAAATGAATAAAGGCAGAGAGCCAAGCTATCCACTATTAATTTTGTTAAAATAACATTTATTGAATTCCTACTTTGTATGAAGCACTGTGCTGGGTGGTTTTCCTTGCATCCTATCATTCATGGAGTAAACACAATGGCAATGGCAGAAAGCAGTCAAGGAAATCAAAGGAAATCAAGGGAAATAAGGTTGAAATGAATGAGACTCCTTCATATATAATGTGAGATTTCATCAGATCTCTAAAGGAAGGGTTAGATTTTAATAGATGACATAGACATGGGGCAGGATACTAGTCTAGAGGGAAGACTATAACTCTGGTATAAAGCATGATTGAAGAATAAAGAACAAACCCATTGCTATAACCAAGAGCCCAAAGGAGATAAAGCTGGAGAGATATATAAGGGATAAATGGGGGAGCAAGGAAAGGCCCGATTTCAAGGCTTAGACCTGATCCTATTTATACTGGATGCCATTTAAGTAGATAGGATAGGATAGGAATATGGGGTAGAAATATTTAACCACAATTTCCTCACAGATGGGAAGGCTGTGGCTTATAGAAGCAGGTGGCTTTCAAGTATACACATATGTCAAAGCTCATCAAGTTTTGCACTTTAACTATGTGCAATTTATTGTACCTCAATTATACTTCAATAAAGCTAAACAGAAAGCGTTATAAACATCTAATTCATAACGTCAAAGGCAGCAATGTTGCGGAGGCATTGAGCTAATATTTATTAAAATTCTACTAAGGACACAGCACTGTACTACGGCTCTGTTCAAGCTCTCTCAATTAGGTAACACAAATGCCATGTAACAGGGGATGATACCTGTAAATGTATCATCCCCATTGACAAAAACGAAAACTTAAATATCAGCTCTGAACACAACACAATTAGTAAGAGACAGAGTTTAGATTTGAATTCAGACCTATTTATCTTCAAAGCCCTGATATTCCAAGTGATCACACATGTAGTTAATATTAACATACAATTTAAACTGGTTTCATTCTCTACTCTGATGACAAATAGCAGGAAAAAATGGATGGGAGCATATGCATAACCCAGTTTAAAGACTTAGATCTATGTTCATCAGGAATGTTAGCCGGCAGTTTTCTTTTCTTATAGTGCTCTTGTCTAGCCTTGGAATCAGTGTTGTGCTGGTCTCATAAAATTAGTTTGGAAATGTTTCCATCTCTTTAATTCTTTGGAAGATTTGGAATAGAATTGACATTAATTCTTCATTAAATATTTGTTAGAATTCACCAGGAAAGCTATCTGGTCCTAAACTTTTCTTTGCTGGGAGATTTTTGATTAGTGATTAAATCTTTGTACTCCTTATTGGTCCATTGAGATTTCTTTTATTTTTCCATGATTCAGTGTTATAGTAGGGGTCTGGGGATGATGAAATGGGGACATATTGGTTAAAGGGTACAAAGTTTCACTTATGCGAAATAAGTTCTGGAAATTTAATGAATAGAATGAGCATGGTGGCAATTGTTAATAATACTGGTTTATATACTTGAAATTTCATAAGAAAGGTGATTTTAAGTGTTTTCATGACATAAAACAATATTGTAACTATGTGAGGTGATGGATATATTTATTAGCTTAATTGTGGCCATCATTTCACTGTATATACAAATATCAAAACATCACATTGTATACCTTAAGTACACATAATTTTGTATCTGTCAGTTATAACTCAATAAAAGTGAGAAAATATATATTAATAACTTATAAAAATTTACTCCAGAAACTTGTTTTAATTTTTTATGAACTTTTCATATCCCAAGACATTTTTACACTGACTAGAAATTTAGTGAAATTAAGAAAGAGAGAAAGAGAAGGGAAAAGGAGAGGAGAAAATAGGAAAGAAGGAGGAGGAAAAGAAAAGGAGGAGGGGAGGAGGAAGGAAAAGATGATGATGAAGAAGAAGAAGTCCTGTACACATGCTGGCACAGTGGATAGAGGGTCAGCCTGAAATGCAGAGGACCCAGATTCAAAACCCCAAGGTCACCAGCTTGAGCACAGGCTCATCCAGCTTGAGCAAGGGAGTCGCTGGCTTGAGCGTAGGATCAGAGACATGACCCCATGGTCACTGGCTTGAAGCCCAAGGTGGATGGCTTAAGTCCAAGGTCACTTGAGCAAGGTGGCTTAAGCAAAAGGTCACTGGCTTGGCTATAGCCTCCCAGTCAAGGCACATAGGAGAAAACAATCAATGAACAACTAAAGTGCTGCAATGAAGGATTGATGGTTCTCATCTCTCTCCCTTCCTGTCAGTCTGTTCACATCTGTCTCTCTCTTGCTTTAAAAAAAAAAAAAAGGAGGAAAAAAAAGGAAAGAGAAGGGAGGATGAAAAAGAGGGAGAAAGTGAAAAACGAAAAAAATTTTGAAAGATAAAGACCTGTTTTTCTAGATTGTAATGCCTTATTCACACAATATAGAGGTTCTGTTAAATGTCTTAGCAAATCCAATTCAAATAATACAAATACCACCAATTTCACCAACAGAAACTTATATATTAGTTAGCAATGCCTCTGGTGTTAATCAAAAATAAAGATAACAATTCCTAAATTTGGACTTTCTGATAAGAATCCTAGCACCTTCCTTGAGTACAACTGACAATAGTGATAAAGTTTATACATAATACTTGGCTGCTCATCCTGAGCATTTTGAAATAAGAAATGGTATTTAGTACAAATTTTGGGTTAAATAAATTTAAAGGTGCCATAATAAAAATTCAAAACACATTTAATAACTGAATTTCAACATACTATTGTCACTGAGTTACAGAAGTTACCTTTAGCAGGAAGCCATTTTAATTATATAGCTATGAATAAAAACTTGAATTTGGTTTGCTGTCATTTATGAATTTAAAAATACTTGCTTTTTCATTCTCTTTTATTTGCCCTCAAGTGATTGAAATTGTTATAGTTCATTGTGGTTGATTTGCCTACAAATTATTGGCTTCTTGAGTCTTTCATTGGGGAATTTTTATTTGGCAGTACGCTCCTAGAATTTTTCTCAGCCTCATTGGAGCAATTGAGAAACGTGTAATGGTGTTAAAAATATTTTTTAATTTGGCTGTTCTTACACTATCATTAATCATGTATCATGTGCTTCAAAATCATCATTTATTTCAATCATCTCTTTAAATCAGCATGAATTTCATTCCTATAATAGAGAAAATATTCATTGCTGCTTTACCACTAAGAAAATGAGGCATAATTATATTGTGACTCCATTTACTCCACTAAAAATGGAGACATGAACATTGTGATTAAATCTGCAATGTCACATCAGGTAGAGTTTTGTCAAACATTAGGACAAAGACTGAGAATATCCTCTTTGTAATATTAGTATATAATAGAAAGTTCCTTCCCACTTCCTACATGCAATATTCTATACCTGATACTTGAAAGTCTAGGAAGTATGTCAGAAAAGATTAAGATAATTAACCTCAAAGAATTCTAAATATCATCTATACAACTGTAGCACATTTTTCTTGGGAGAGGATCAATGCTATTAACCTATAAAGACAGCAAAATAATAGCAAATCTCATTTATGATGAGTCCTTGTTATAGCTCGCATTAAAAAAAAAATGTGTATCTTATAGCATTCTTAAAACAACTAGGAAATAAAAATGTGACAAATTTGCAAGTTTCTACTTCATTCTTTCCTTAGACACTACTTGAAAGACCCACGGCTACAAAAGATGGCAAAGAATTTGCATGTCTTCTTTTTAATTAGCGTCCTCTCAAGGAAGTAGATGCATCATTTTCCATTGTCGTCATTGGAAATGACATCTCAAAAGTGAGGATGAGGGGTACAAGAGCTGATTTAAAAAAATGAGCGGTTGTCTAATTCTGACACAGCTAAATAATTGATCATGATATGTCCTTATTAGAGGCCAATGTCAAAAATAATTTCCAAAAATGTGATGAGAACACGGGTCAGAACTGAATTAATTTCTCAAATAAAGGAGAACTCTATTTTGTCAATGTAATTTTATCTTCTCATAAAACTTTTACCACAGTAAAAAGCACGCATATCATTGCTAATGTTCAACTTTTGCCCAATAACTAAATAGGTATTTGCCGTTTTATGAAATTATTCCAATACAAGATGTCCTGGGAAACTTTGGAATGTACTGAAAATTTCTCTTTCCCTAGATTTTTATCACAGTATAAATGATGTGTATCATGGCTAATGTCCACCATTTGAAAGAGAACTGCAGAAACATTTCTCAAGTTATATAATAGGTCCATTTCAGAAAGTTATTTGTAACACACATTTTGCAAGGTCAAAAAAATACTCTATGCGCTCCAGGTGCATAATTTTTTCTGGGGTGCAGAGTGGAAGCTACAGGAAAATGAATGGGGATAAACTCTCCATGGTCCTAGGAAAGGAAACTCGGGAGAATTTCAGGAGGAGTCTCAGGCCTGATCAGCACTCCATGAACAAGGAGAGGTTGATGGTTGTTCAGGAACATGAGAGAAATCATAAAATTTGGATGTCATCCTCTCTTAAACTGCTCTTGGTTTCTCCCTTAACTTGTAGCCAAGTACCATCTCCACAGTCAAAAAACCACCAATGATTAGGAATAAAATGTCTTCTTGTTTTATCTACTTATCATTTGCCATCTCACATGAAGGCCTGGATTCATTGACCTGACAACATTGGTTTTCTGTATGTAAGGTAGAATTTTCTGTTACTAAATAAATAAGCCTTGTGAAGTAAAATTGCAAGATTTAATTCCTGTTTGTCAAGAGTTTTATGACCCTGGAACAATTCATTTCACTTCCAGAATAATAAATATACTTCAACACATGTAAGCATGCACAAACACACATGCACATACACACACACACACCAATATAACACAGGAG
Source organism: Rhynchonycteris naso (assembly GCA_037038555.1). NCBI lineage: Eukaryota > Metazoa > Chordata > Mammalia > Chiroptera > Emballonuridae > Rhynchonycteris > Rhynchonycteris naso. The sequence continues at coordinate 55,055,277 of CM073004.1, forward strand.
CACACTTTTAGTTTTAGATTTCTGACAGTTTTTACTAAGACTTAATTGCCTGATTTTCCAGTTTGTTCCACTCCTTCCCAGGGAAGACAGCAATCTTTTTCCTGCAAACACTCTACCTTTTAATTTTTTCTCCTTTCTCTGAATATGTTCTCTCACTTTCAGACCCTCACAGAAGCCTGGAGCATCGCCCTCATTGCTGACGCTGAACATGGTAGCAGCTCCTCAGGGCAACAAGCACTCGGTGCATCTGCAGTGTCCTCAGGACACCCCTCCACATTAGCACAGCAAGACTTCCTCGTGGCCAGTTGAGGTCACTCTTAGCCACTTATACCGCCTCCTCCACTCCCTTCCATCACTGCCCTGCGTTACTCAAACACGTTTTTGTTTCCTCTGGAGATCCTGCCATACATGTGCATGCACATGCTCACCCCTACACAAGCAGTATCCACAAAGAGTGAGACACCCTGTAAGTGGAGCCCCACATCCAAGCCCCACTCACTTCCATCCCAGTGACAAGTCAATATGGGTGAGCCCAGATGGACAGAACAGAGGGAACTTTCACTTTGACATCAGTACTTGACATAGGGCACAAATGGCCACATACAGTGTCCTCCTGGTGGGAAGGCTGAGATACTACATCGTTAGTACGATGGCATAAAAACTCAGACTCGGCAACAATTACCCTCTCTGACTCCCCTCCCTCTGTCTCTTGATAATTCTCCTTCTTCACATTATTGGACTCAGAGTTTGCAAATTAAACAGGCTCAGATGTTAAATCTAGCCACCAGATGGCCAGAGGGTGCAATAATGTGTTTTGGATTAGCTGCTAAAAAGAAGAAGATCAAACATGAAAATCTGGAATTTCAGATTCCCTCCTCAGTCGTTAGAACCTGCCTAGCCCTGGGATGCACTGTGCCTTGAACCTCTAAGGTCACACCAGGCTGCTTCCTAAAGAGAGAATATATTTTGTGCATCCTCATTGGGAGTGCTGGGAGTCTCCAATCAAATCCCTTCCCCAGCAATCCTCTTAATGTCAGAGCCTTCCCCTGGCTGACAAAGTGCTTATCACACACCCCTCCCCACCTTCCCCAAGCCCACAGATCCGCCTGACCCTTAGAGCACGTACAAAGGGGGTAGGAAGTAGCCTCCTGGCTTTCACAGCAAACAGCAACCAGAGGGAACCTGGTCTCTTTGCTCTGAACACCTTCATTAAATAATTCATGTAACAACTTCTGCCAAGACCCTGTTACTGCTTAATTACTTGGTTTCTTTCTTCTCTTTCTTCAACTCTCCATTCACTGAAAATCCAAGCCAGGCTTGTCACAATCTGGGAATTCAGATCGCTTGGAGAGATCTTCTGATTCTATTTCATTAGATGTCCAGCCACTGAAAAATGTATGACAGTTGGAGAAAAGGCGGTAGAAGCAAACAAATGCAAAAAAAATAGCAGATTTACCAACAACGCATAATGAGGAAAACAACACTTTGAAAGACAACTCGGTTTACTACTTAACAAGCAAAGCAGTCACTGAGCTCATACAAATGATCTGGAGTCAGTAATAGGGAAAACAAACAGCAGGGGTGGACACAGCCAGTAAACCACTTTGTCATTAAGGGATGAGACACAAACAGAAAGTCTCAACCCTATGCCTGAAGAACAGAGGAGGAGGGCCCATCTGAGCAACTCAGTCAGAAATAGGAACACGGTACTGTGGTGGTAGTAGAGAAAATACTTTGTGTTCTGTCCAAACTTGTGGGTTTCTGGCTGGGTTTCCAAAAGTCGGTGGGAAGTTCCATAAGTGGACAAAACAGATACACCTCGCATCCCATAGCGATGTATTATGTTTCCTATATTGAAGGCCACAAAATATTTTCATAAAAATAAATTTTTTGGAAACAAATGCAAACTCTTAACAGATGTGCATGCTGAGCCTCAGTATGGTCTGGCTGGAGATTCTGTAGTTCATAAACGAATTGGGAACTCTATCCTGTACCCTCTGTGAGCCCACACCATCAGCCTCTCTCAGATGAGCAACTGCATTCTGACTTAGTAGTGCTGTGGGAGTTGAAACTCTGACACAGGAGAAACTGTCTCTCTGACCAAAGAATTGTTCTTTTCCATGATCCCCATTTTATTTTAAAAGGAAAAGAGAAAAAACCCTCATTCTAGGTCACATGCAATTTTTTATTTAATTTTCTAAACAATCTTATGAATTGCCTACTTACATTTTTTTTAATATATTTATTGATTCTTAGGAAGGAAGGGAGACAGAGAGACACTGATTCATTGTTCCATTTATTCATACCATCACTGGTTGATTCTTGTGTGCGCTTTGACTGGAATGGAACTTGCAATATTCCATGTTGGGATGACACTCTAACCAACTGAGCTACCCAGTCAAAGCTTTGAATTACTTACTTTTATGTTACACAGCTTCAAATTCTGACAGATTTAACTTGCCTGAAGTATAACAGGCAGTGAGTACTGGAGCTTGGATTTAAATCCCAGTCTTTCCAATCCCAAATTGATGCTGTTTTACTAACCATCAAGTAGACACTAATTTGAGAGTTTAAAACCCCCTTGTCGTTTGTTGGATCTCATTAAGCCCAGACACAGAACCAAATTGGATCAGTTCATTAAATTTGTTTATTTCCAGTTTTGTAATGGACAGAATAATGCCCAATCACAGTTATTGAAATATGAGCAGTTTAATGATTCATACTTGTCATGAGGGTACAATTCTTAGAAGTTAGCTACAGTCCATTAGCAAAACAGAACCAAATCCAACCACTGTCCTCCATCTTCCACGGCGCTGATAATGGGAAAAGTAGTAAGGTTCTCTGATTACTCGTCTGTACCCATTGTCCTATAAGCAAACACAACTTATCTACTCCCTACACACACACACACACACACACACTACTTATCTCCATGGCAACCCATCAGCCATTCCAATTAATCTCTCATCAGTATAAAAGATCTCCATTGGTAGGTAAGAGATGGTTAGTAATGCAGTCTTATTTAGGGCATATTTCTGAAAAGATATATTCCTCTAGGAATTACCTGGGTAAACGATTACCCAAATCCTCTCATTTGCATCTTGCTTCCAAATAAATTCAATGCAAAAGAGAAAGAGAGAGAGAGAGAACAAAAATCTTTACATCTTTTCTAGACTTCAGACTTGAAATATTTTAGAACGTATCAATAACTCTTTTGAGAAGCCCAAGGGAAGCTAACCCTCCTTACATTCTTCATGATTAATGTGTTTGCTGCAGGTTCAAGTCTCTAAGTGGTTTTTGAATCCTAGAGGAAGATAAAAAAAAAAACTCCTAAAATAAAATAATAGTGCCTGGGTTTTAGCAGACCAGAACACTTCTTCCAGGGAGTGACAATTCCAGTGGTGGCATTAGAAGAGCAAAGACTCACTCACATTTGTTGATATGCTAAGTATAATTTTATCTAATTAAGAGATTACTATTTTCTGTGCCCAGGGAGTCCAGAAACTGGTGTGGGCTCTACATTTTTGTAACAGAGCATAGTAGTAATTGAACTAAAACATTCTGGGGTTTCTATAGATTCCAATTGTCATTTTCTCTCATGAAGAAACTCCAGGAATAAATATAAAAGAGTTTACTGAAGGGAAAAGCTCTCAGAGGCATACTGTCATAGACAGTACAAACACAAAGTGCAATTTTCATTCAGCACCCTACCCTTTACCACAGGGACTTTTCTACAGCTATGTATATATCCTATATTAAAAGTAAAGTCTAGCCTGACCAGGCGGTGGCGCAGTGGGTAGAGCGTCGGACTGGGATGTGGAAGACCCAGGTTTGAGACCTCGAGGTCGCCAGCTTAAGCATGGGCCCATCTGGCTTGAGCAAAAGCTCGTCAGCTTGGACCCAAGGTCGCTGGCTCCAGCAAGGGGTTGCTCAGTCTGCTGAAGGCCCGCGGTCAAGGGACATGTGAGAAAGCAATCAATGAACAACTAAGGTGTCGCAACGGCAACGAAAAACTAATGATTGATGCTTCTCACCTTTCCCCATTCCTGTCTGTCTGTCTCTATCTATCCCTCTCTCTGACTCTCTCTCTCTCTATCCCTGGGGGGAAAAAAAAGCCAAAGAGCACCAAAACGTAAATTCTAGTTAATAGTAAAATAAGTGATAACTATTATATACAAAATACCAGCACCGAGTGGCCATACTTTCTTATCCCTGTAATAAATGATACTGTAAGCAAGCAAAAATAATTTAGCTGCTTGGTTTAGGAAATATCCATATCTGAAAGTTAAGTCTGTTAGCCAACAAAGCAGTTAATTATAACTAATGGATTGCTCATCAAGACTTGCTTCAAGATTTCCATCTTTCTCTTCCCACCAATCTAAAGACCTACCTTAAAATTAAGCCCTCAGACCCTAAAACCCTGTAAATACCCTGTCCTAATTTTCCAGGTAGTGTTCTCCCTTGATGCAGTAAGCCTGATCAATTTAGGTTTGCTAGCCAACAGGAGTTTCTCATGGTCATCAGACAACTGTAGCTATAGTCTTGTTGATTAGAGTCTATATTGATTAGAGCAGTGGTTCCTAACCTTTTTTGAGGTACCGAACCCACCAGTTTCATATGCGCATTCACCGAACCCTTCTTTAGTGATAAATAAAATATGATTTTTTTTTCCAAATTCAAGACATAGGTATATGTTTTCTTACTGGTGCACAAAATGAGCCGTGCATGAACATCACCTTGCTCAAAGAACAAAACCAACAAAGTGCATGAACTCATAACAAATTATGGTATTACTTTATTCTGGCCTCCGCGGCAGAGGCTTCTCCGAACCCCTGAGACTGACTCATCGAACCCCTAAGGTTTGATAGAACCCAGTTTAAGAACCGCTGGATTAGAGTCTATGTTGATTAGAGTCTAGGTACCATGCTCTGTGCTTTATATACATTATTTCTAATCTCACCCACAGCTCTGCAAAGTAGTGTTGGTTCAAATGTACTAAAAAGATGAGACTTGGGGAGGTTGGTAATTTGAGCACTACACAAGTAGGTAGTGGCAGATCAAAATGTCAATCCCAGTCTGTCTGGTTCCACCAACTTTTGACCAGCCAGGTAGGTCGCTAGTCATTTGCAAATACAGTATGCAAAATTAAATCCCTACCTCATTTCTTACACTAAAATGGATGACAAATGCATCCATAATTAAAATGTAGAAAATTGATCTATTTGTCAATTCTTCCTGTAAATTTTAATTATACATACATTCTTTCACAATTTCATTGGTGATTGCAGATAATGCTACTATGCATTTTTTACTTATAGTCTTCTGTAATTTTTAATTCTCAGAAAAATTGAAGAGCTCAATTCCAATTACTTCCTCCTATATCAGGCACTATTATTGCCATGAATTTTAATTCTATAAGCAGTTAAACTGCATAATATATAATGTTAATGTTATATATAGCCAATTTCTATTTTAATTCACCCACATATTTAACCTTCTCAGTAATCTTTCTTACTTGATTATTTTGATAATTTCCAAATGTCTGTTGAGAAATGCCTTTTAATTCAGTGAACATATTGATCACAATTACTTTAATTCACATCTGTAGAAAATGCAGAGGTTAAGTTTTATATTTGTTTGTATTTAGGACCTAATTTTTATAATATGCATTTTCTTCCAAAATTAAATGGCTACATTATGTTCTAATTATATCAGAAATATGATATAATCAACATTATATTTTGAAGAACAGTTTTAGACAATATATAAATATGCATACTTTTAGAAAATTGAACTATGTTATACATGCTATGTTTACAATATGCTTCTGTCACTTGACATTATGTAGTTTTTCATTATTGTGAACTTATTAACTATACATGAGTATTATGAGTTCTTTAACTTCTTTTCTATTGATTGTTTCTAATTTCTTGTAATTATATATAATCCTAAAAAGAACACTCTTGTCCTCATCTCCTTAGGATAACATAGATGTGCGATTTTTTTTACATGGATCAAAAGGTATCCATATTTAAAATTGACACACATATTATCAAATTAGCTTTCATACAGATTTTCATAAATTTACATGCATCCCAAACTGAGCTACAAGGGAGTATTTCTACTGTCTTGATATTTTCTTCCAGACTCTTAGGTAGCTCAATTAGTATAACCCTGTGGGCCTTACTCTTCTGTTTTATTTTCTTAGGGAGACTGAGTAATTTTGTCTGATTAGTACATTTGAGAAGAAGCAACTGGACATGCTCAGGTTAGCCCTACAGTTTTTTGTCTTGGAAGTCAGCCTGTTCAGAGAACACCCTTCTTCCCTTGCTCCTCCATGCTGTAATTCACATGCAGAGGCAAGCCCTTGCCTGTGGAACATGTGTCTAGGTGAGTCAACCAGTTTAATGCTGTAACTTAACATTAGGAAGACCATTTGCTGCATATAACAAGCTATGTCCTCAAGCTAAAACTGTCAGAAACAAAGGTAGCGTTATAGCCTTCATGTTTGTGCAGAACCTGGGGAGGAAATATTTGTGTTAATTTTTGGACCTTCTTAAAAACCCCAACATTACAAAGCCCAATTTACCACATTCATATCAAACCAGATTACTACCAACATTTTTTATACCTGCTAATTTTATAGGTCAGGGGTCCCCAAACTTTACACAGGGGTCCAGTTCACTGTCCCTCAGACTGTTGGAGGGCTGGACTATAAAAAAAACTATGAACAAATCCCTATGCACACTGCATATATCTTATTTTAAAGTAAAAAAACAAAACAGGAACAAATACAATATTTAAAATAAAGAACAAGTCAATTTAAATCAACAAACTGACCAGTATTTCAATGGGAACTGTGGGTGCAGATGCATCCTGTGCTCCTCTCACTGACCACCAATGAAAGAGGTGAGGGCGGGGGCCGGATAAATGGCCTCAGGGGGCCGAATGCGGCCCTCGGGCCATAGTTTAGGAACCCCTGTTATAAGTAAATAATAATATCTCATTTTTTATATACATCACTATGTGATTACTAGTGCAATCTCATATTTTTTCAAATATTTATTAAATACTTTTAGCTACTCATGTCATTTTCCAGGATAATATTGAGACATACATCTTTTTTGCTATTGATTTACAAGAATGCTTTATAATTAAAAATATGAACACTGTCATATATGACTATTATAGTCTAGACTTCTAGGTTAACTCAAATACTATATAATATATGTATTTCAATTTTTCCTAGGCTATTTCAGCCATGATTGGGGGATGTTGCAAACTGGCATTGCATTCACCTGTTTTGGATGTTACCCTAAAACTCTATCTTATTCTTCCTTTTTATCAGTACAGCAGGTTAGGCTATGGTTCAAAAACCATTAACAACACAGTCACTATAATTCCCAACTATCTCAAGAAAAAAATACTGATCTATAAATGGATCTAACCCACATCGCAAAAGCATGCATAGGAAATGAGGTACAGATCATTAGTCTCCTCTTTTTTATGCACACAGCCAGAGTATATGGGACTCATTTAAAGAACTCTGACAAAGAACATGTTCCAATTTGTTCAAATTACTAATGGAATAGGGAGAGTTTTATTTCTATCTTTTCCTGATGTTAATTTATTGTTAAGGTCACTTTTATGAAGTAAAGCATACATAAAGATAAACTAACAAATCACAAGTATACAAATAAATAATTTTAAAAAATAAACACCTAAATCTATGTAAATAGCACCTAAATTAAAAACAGAACTTTTCTTCAATATCAGAAGACCACATTTACTCCCTTTCAGTCACTCGCCCCCACAGTAATCACAATCTTGATTCTTTTTTAGTGTGCATGTGTGTGTGTCACAAGTATTTTTAATTAATTTTAATTTATTGTGTTAACATGGATTTAAGCATTCTACTGAATAAAACACCCTTCCTCCCTCCCCCATGTCCCTATCTATACCCCTTTTGCCACCTCCCCCCAACTCCCTCCCCCCTTCCCTCTGGTATCTCCCATCCTGCTATCTGTATTTCTGTGTTATGTGTATATAATTTCACTAATCCCTTCACCTTCTCTGATCCCATTCCCTCAGCCCCCTTTCCTCTGACCGCTGTCCCTCTGGTCCGTGTGACCCTGCCTCTGCCTCTATTCCATTCCTCAGTTTATTTTGTTCCTTAGATTCCACATATAAGTGAGATCCTTTGATATCTGTCTTTCTCTGCCTGGCTTATTTCACTTAGCATAATAGTCTCCAGGTCCATCCATGCCATCACAAAAGGTAAAATTTCCTTAATTTTCATGGCTGCATAGTATTCCATTGTGTATATGTACATCTTTTAATCCACTCGTCCACTGATGGACATTTGGGCTGTTTCCAGAACTTGGCTATATGAAGCTAAAAAGCTTTTGCACAGCAAAAGACACCATTAACAAAATAAAAATACAACCCACACAATGAGAGAATACAGTCGCCAATACATCTAATAAGGGGTTAATAACCAAAATTTATAAAGAATTTCTAAAGCTCAACACGAGGAAGGTAAACAATCCAATTAAAAAATGGGAAAAAGAACTGAAAAGACACTTCTTTAAAGAGGACATACAGATGTCCAATAGGCATATGAAAAAATGCTCAACATCACTAATCATCAGAGAAATGCAAATTAAAACCATAATGAGATACCACCTCACACCTGTCAGAATGGCGCTCATTAACAAATCAATACACAATAAGTGCTGGCGAGGATGCGGAGAAAAGGGAACCCTCCTGCACTGCTGGTGGGAATGCAGACTTGTGCAGCCGCTGAGGAAAACAGTATTTAGAGATTTCTCAAAAAATTAAAAATGGATCTGCCTTTTGACCCACCCATTCCACTATTAGGAATATATCCTAAGATTTCAAATCACTGATTCAAAAGAAGATATGCACCCCCATGTTTATTGCAGCATTGTTTACAATAGCCAACATCTGGAAACAATCCTGAATCTTATTAAAATAGATTAGGTTTGTGTATTTTGAGACTTTATATGAAGAGAATCACTGAGTATGTACTTTCACTCAATATTTTGCTTGTAAGTTTATCAAGCTTATTAGTATGTCAGTGTCAGCTATGGCCTTAAGTCAGTGTGTTCAAAACATGTGCCTATTTTTTATGATTTTGTCACATCCACAAATCATTGGCTCTATTATTTATTTAACATGTTACCTTTAAAATGATTCACTTTTTAAATAAAAACTCATTCTAAACTCTGAAATCTATAAAACAATGGGAGGTTTTCCATACTAACTATAATTATCTAATACATTGAGAAGAAACACAAGTATTAAATTTAAAAATATGTGTACATGAAACATTTAAGATCATTTTATACCACACTTTGTACCAACTGGCAAGAGGCCCAGTTACAAAATGACTTCTCTAAAAAATGCTTTTTCTAGAAAATTCATTATATTCCAAGTCTGATCTTTCACTTGGCTCTAAAACTCTCCAGTTCTGATCTTGTCAGTATCCCCCTATTGCTCAAATTTTAAGAAGCTTAATCAAACTGACAAATCTTGCAAGATAACTGGAGAAAGCCAGAATGCCAATTTGAGGAAATACAATGAAAATGACAATTGCCAGTCTGCCTGGAAGCTCACATCAGTATGACCAGAACATTCTCTCCCTATAGACAGGCTAACAATCCAGAGCCAACTAACAACCCAAGGTTTCTCCCTGAGTGCAGAATCAAAGCGAGGGGGTTGTGTAACGACGGGCAAGCCTCGTTGGCCTGAAGGAAAGCACTCCCGTGTCCCTGGGGTCACTTGCAGATGACTTCTGCAGCACACATAAAGTCCACTCCGGCTCTCAGCTGCCAATAGCATTTCCCAGTGGTGGGGGTGAGAGGAGGGAGATTTGGGGGAGGGATGGAATGTCTTAGTATTTGTTTCATTTGCTTTTGATGGGGAGACTGAGCCTCAAAGTAAGTCATTAATTATACCCTAATGGATGGTGGGGCTGTAGTTCTTTCACAGATCTACCTAATTATAAAGCACATGGTATTTTTATTATACTATATGCCTCCACTAACTAGCTAGACCAGCTTCTCCACTCTATTTCAATTTTCTGGAATTTAGTTTTTAAAGCTTGGAAAAGATGTGTTTTTGTTTTGTTTTGCTTGAAGTATCACTTGTTTAACGAATATAAAAACTGAATTCTTGAGAATGCCCAATTCCAGCATGGAGGCTTAAGCCCATAACAGCCCATCTCTTCTATTAATTAGAGCTAAAAGTTCTAGACAAAACACAAAAAATGACCCAGGGATACAGACAAATAAACAAAAGCAGGTGGATTGAGGAGGGATGCCCAAACTGAGAGACGTAACCGCACACGGTGAGTTTCTCTGCTCTATTTTGTTTTGAACAACTATGTCCTAAGAGTAAGTTCTTAGAGCAGAGCATTGAGGTGGCAGCAATAGCACAGGAAGCTGATACTTGAATAGAAACACTGTATTCCATGCCAGAGAAACTGGGGGAAGGAGATCTACATAGCAACAAACTGAGTGGAGAATCCCGGAGTGAAGAAAGCCAGAGGGGACATCTAGTTCTGTGTATGAACCTGCACAAGTAAGTCCTCAGGGTCACTGTGCAGCCACACATGAGCAGACCAGTCACAGCCAGCATGGCAAAGCTTCGAGGTTGCAACTGGAATTTGAACTGCCTCCTGCCAAAGGCAAGACCAACTTTTCAACTTGACTCTAACCAGGTTAACTGTTTGATAAAATAAAAGCATCAACATTTCCCAGAAGGTTATAACAGAGTCTAAATATCATAACATTGAAATGTCCAAGATGCAATCCAAAGTTACTCAACGTGCAATGAAGCACACACAAACAAAAAGCAATAATCAGAAGCCAGCCACTAGAAGACCCAGGTGTTGAAATTATTATCAAAGCAATTATTACAACCATGGTCTACGAAGTAAAGAAAACCATATCTAAAATGAACAGAAAGATGTAAGTTCTTAGAGAAATAGAAATTATAAATAAAAAAAAAACAAGTGGAGATTTCAGAACTAAAAAATAGAATATCTAAAAAATATCATTTTAATCAATGAATTGGCTTAAATATGAAGATAAAAAAAGAAAATCAGTAAACTTTGAGGTATGTAAATAAAATCTCATCTACAAACAAGAAAATTACCAAATAAAGAAGGGGAGAGGGAATGATTCTCAAAGACTAACGAGATTATATCAAAACATTTTACGTAACAGTTACTTAAATCTTGTAAGGAGAAGGGAGACTGTGAAAAGAAGATGTTTTGAAGAGATTGTGGCCAAAAATTTTCAAATTTGGTGAAAGATATAAATTTACAGATTTAAGGAGGTATATAATCCAAAATAAGATAAATTCAAGTAAAGCCACAGATAAACTAAATCAAAATCAAACTTCTATAAAATAAAGATAAAGAAAAAATCTGGAAAGTAGCTACAGAAAAACAACATATTACATACAGGGGAGCAATGATTTAAATGATTTTGAATTTCTCATAAGAAAAATATAGAGGTAAGAAGACAGTGGAATAATACCTTAAAAGTATTGAAAGAAATTATTTTTCAACTCAGAAATCTACGTGCAGTGAAAATACATTTCAGAAATGATAGTAAATGACAATATCAGGTGAAGGAAAACAGAATGTGTCACCTGTAAGGGGCTCTAAATGCTAAAGGAAGTCCTTCAGGTGAAGGAAATGGTATCAAAGGGAAATTTGCATCTCTGGGAATAAAGGAAAAGCATCAAAAATGATAAATGTCTGGGTACCATAAAATCATAAATAGTAGACATAAATGACTAATAAAAGAAAATTATAACATTGTTTAATGTGTTCAATGCACATAGATACAATCCATCCGACAACTATAACAGAAAGTGGACCGATACAGTTGCAATGTGTCTCCATTTCACTTGAGGAGGTACAATACTAACTCTAAGTAGGTGCTAAAACTTTCGGTAAGTATATTGTACCTCTAAAAAGTAGACATAGAAAGAGTCAAAATGTCAAAAGATAAATTAAAATGGAATACTAAAAATTATCCAAACACTTAAAATAAAGGCAAAAAGGGAAACAAAAATCAAAAGAACAGAAACAATGATAGATCTAAATCCAACCATGATAATAATAATTTTACTAAATATAAATTAAACAGAACAATTAAAAGACAAATTATTATATTAAGTAAATACATTTTAGATTATTAATAACCTAACTACATGCTGTTTATAGAAAATCCACTTTAAATATAGATATACATAAATGAAAAGATAAAAGAAAGTGAAACAGCATGCTAACAGTAATCAAAAGAAAGCTGAACTGGCTGTAATTACCAGACAAAGTGAACTTTAAAACAGGCAATAATATGAGGGACAAAGAAGGACTATTAAACAAGAATGATTAAAAGTCTGAATGTGTATACACCACAGAGATTAAAAATATTGAATCTGAAACTGACAAAACTAAAAGAAGTAGACCAGTTGACAATTACAGTTAGAGATTTCAACATTCTTTTCTCAGCAATCAATATAACAAATGGACAGAAAATCAGTAAGGATAATTGAGGATTTGGACAACACTAGCCACAAGCCTCAGCTAACTGATATTTATATTACACACTTTATATTACACACTACCCGACAAATGCAAAATATATATTCTTTTCAAAGTACACTTGAAGCAATAATATAGACAATATTCTGGATTAGAACACGGACCATAACAAAACAAAAAGAATTAAAATAAGACAATGTATGTCCTCTAACTATAACAAAATTAAAATAGAACCACTACTAGATATATATTAATAAAGGCCCCAAATAATAGAAAATTAAATGATTTTACATAATACAGTGGTTGAACAAGAATTCACAAGAATAATCAGAAAATATCTTTAATTGAAAGAAAATGAAGACAACGTACAAAATTTGTGAGGCATTACAAAAAAAATTTACCAAATTTCATATTTATTATTGAATTAATTACTTAAGTTTCCACCCTATCAAACTGGTAGGCATAGAGCAACTTAAACCCAAAGCAAACAGAAGGAAATAATATAGATACAAGTAGAAATCAATGAAATTGAAATCAGAGAAACAATAAAACAAATAAAGAAGAAAAGCTGGTTCTTTGAAAAAGATGAAGAAATTTGATACTCCTCTAGACAGATTAAGAAGAAAAAGAAAGGATGTAAGAGAGTAAGTACATCACTATTTACCTTACAGACATTAAAGAATAATAACAGGATATTAGAAAAGACTTCGTGTCCAGCAATTTGAAACAAAAGTGAATGGCTAACTTAAATAGTCCTAAACATATTAAGAATTCATAGTTAAAACCATTCTACCAAGAAAACTGTAGGCCCTTTTGAAAATTCTATCACACATTGAAAAAATAATACAATTCTACACTAACTCCTCTAAAAAGCAGAAGCAAACATTTCCCACCATGTTATGATTTCAGGATCATTTTGGTATTAAATCTAAACAAAGTAATTAAAAAAAACTTACAAAAAAAAGTAATAACTATTTATTGGAAAAGAAAAACCCATAAGTACGGAAAATTATTTTGTCTTAAATAATAAACATTCTTTTTATCTCACTATAAACCAAAAACAGGCAAATTATAAGAAACCAAAGCATTTCTTCCTGAAAACTAGATAAAAATATTTTTTAGTAATCACCTAATTTCTAATATAATATTCATATACAAAACCCCCATGACTTGCTGTCCAAGAGAACACAAAAGCATCAGGTCGCATGACTTCAGCAAATAATAGAAGTTGACAACATCTGCAGACTTTGATCAGAGTTGGTGACTCAGAGGAATGTCAGCATCACTTTTTTAAATGTCGACATCAGAACTAGTAAAGATAGAAAGGAAATTCTTCTTTTGCACAGTAATGATAAGGGTTTAAACTGTCAAAAACCCTGGGGCGAAGAGAGAACTAGACACAATATAGTCATAGATTTTAAACACAGTTGTGTTTCCTTTGACCCAGGAATTTTAGTTAAAGAAATTTATCTCAATAACGTCATCAGAATGTGTCCTTTTTAAAAAAATATGTTTGTTATGGTGTCATTTTTAATGTGAAAAGTTAGAGACGGTTTGTATACGCCAAAGAATAGAGTTGTGGGTACATCCATCAACGAATCTCATTCATCCTTACCAGGAAAATGTCCGATGATACCAGAAAATGCTCAGGATTTAGTGTTAAGTGGGGACAAATAAAGGTTACATAGTGCAATGTATACTATTATCCTGTGGTGGGCAAAATAATGCCATCACCCCCCAACCAAAGATGTCCATGCTCTTATTCCTAAAACCTGTGACTATGTTTGGCTATATGACACTGACGGGGTGGTTACAGATGTGATTAAAATTAAGGACATTGAGGTGGAGAAATTATTCTGTTTTATCCAGGTGGGGCAGATCTAATCTCCTGAGGCCTTAGAAACAGAGAACATTGACTGGCTATCATCAAAAAGAGATGGGACCAAATGATGGTTGGGTAGATGCTGCTTCCTTAGCATTGAAGATTGAGAATGGGAAACAGGAACCATGGCACACAGGCGGCATCTGGAAGCTCAAAAGGCAAATAAAGGGATCTCCCCTAGAACCTCCAGAGAGAACACAGCCCTGCTGAACCTTTGACTTTGGCCCCGTGAGACCTCTGTCAGGCTCCTGGACTGCAGAACTGTGAGATAATGAATCAGTTGTAAGTCGTTGCGCTTGCGAGCATTTGTTACATCTGCAATAGAAAACTAATTCATATCCTCATTGTTAAACAACATATGTCTACTTTATATTAAAAAGAAGAGAGGGATGCAGTATTTGGCCAAAGGTCAACAGCGGTTCTCTCAGAAATTATGGACGTTTTAAATATACTGCTAACAAAAATTAGGGGATATTTCAAAATGAATATGGAGCTATAAAATATCCCCTAATTTCTGTGAGCAGTAGATTATTCAGCAGATTTCAGAGTTTTTCAGAATTTTTAGAACTAGACTACTTGAAGTTCTAGAACCAGAAAATACTTCAAATTATATTTAAAAATAATTCAAAACAACCTCTACTTAAATGATAATAATCATAAAGTGTTCCTGAATAAATAAGCCACATCTTTCAAACTGTTCACTTTTTACATTCAACAGGTGTAGGGGATTTTGGAGGGAATTGTGCCCAGGAAAAGCCCCAAGGGCTGGGCAAGTGAAGAGCCAAGCACTATGATCCTGAAAAGGCCTTTAGCCTGGTCCTTGAGGGAGTTTAAATTAGTCCTTAGAGCAGTCCCAACCTGAGACAAAGGGGAGTGTCTTCATAAACCTACCCCTGTCAGTCATTGGCTAGAATGTGCCCCAGGGCCAGGAGGGGTGTGTGGGTATCAGGGCATTTCCTGCAACCTGCCAGGACAGACAAAGCAGCAGCCTGAGAACAGGTTGTGGGGAGGGAGCCACAGGTGCAGAAGCAAAGCACACCAGAGCTTGGGAAGGGAGCACAGAAACTATAAATGGGACCCTTGGGTCAGGTGACAAGTGACACAAAGGTTTCTCCCTCTCACTCTCTGATCCCCCAAACAGGATTCCCTGGAGGAGAAAATGATTGGAGGCTTGTGATGAGAGGATAAACATTGATGAATCCCAAAAAGTGGTGTGTGCACATTACCCTCTAGGTGTCCTTGGCAAGCCCTTAGACCTGTGACCTCAGTCATACAAATAATAATAATGTGAATAACAGTAATCGTGATAATAACATTAGCTCCCATATAAGAGGCACTTGATATGTGTCAGACACTGTTCTAAGTCCTCTGTATTTATTAGGTCATTTAACCCTCACAACAATCCTTTAGGTAGGTCCTACTGTTATTCCTGTTTTATGCATAAGAATGTGGAGACACAGAGCAGTCCAGTAACCTGGTGAAGGTCACACAGCAAGTAAATGGGTCAGCTGGGGTTGGAACCCAGGCAGTCTGGTTTCAGAACTCATCATGCTTTGTAACCACCTCATTATACTGCCTGACTCAGAGCCCACATGAATGACTGAACTTAGTAGAATTTAAATATCTGTAAGTTGTAGGAGTAACACATAGGAAGAATATGAATAGACGTTAGAGGAAGAGAAGTCAAGAGATTAGTTGAAATCTTATCAAGTGGTAATGAGCAACTTCCATGTGAAGACATGAGAAATGGGTAGCAAGGAAAATGAATCCAGGGGATGTGGGTCATAAACTGAGATGAGGGGCAGAAGGAACGAGTATAAAACTCAGCGCAGCCTGGCATTTGGGACCTATTTGCAAGAATGCCATCAGCATCTCAGATGGACACTTCTTAGGTCATTAAAAGCCTCAACCAGATGTGTATGTAACCTCAGGAATTGTTTGCAAATGTTACCCTAAATATTTTTCATTAGCATAATTGTTTTATTAAATGCTATCATATTTCAACACAAAGGATTCATAACTAAGTATAGAAGTATGTAAGAGAATCCAAGCCATAATACAAAGGGTCCTCAGGTTGCGACAGTCTCTCCATACAACGTTTCGAGTTTACGATGCTCATTCCCATAAAACCTTAAAAAATTGAGAAGTGAATGTTTTAGCTTCTGCCGTTAGCATTGAACTTACAGACGACATGGGTGAACTAGTTTGGTTGCATGCGGCGGAAGAATACGCAGTAACGTGGCATATGAGTGAAGGAGGTGGCATCCCCAGTACGCTTACCTACGCCATTTTGGACTGCTAAAAAGCACAAGTGTTTCATTTGTGTTGCTTTGTTTGGAGACATTTTGGCCCTTGTCATGGTTCCTAAACGAAAGTCAGAGTTTTCAGATGGTAGTGCTCTGAAGAAGATGAGAGCCATCATGGTGGTAAGGAAATTAGACATTGTAAATAGATCAGAAGACACAGATACCCCAGAACCCAAGAGATTTAGTACCAAGGGTTTGGCAGGTGTTTTTATGGTAGAGGAGGGGTTGGCAAAATTCAGTATGAGGACCCCAGCGATGACAAATTCAGTCAGGTCTAAGGAGCTGTTATGGATGCCTTGCAATGCTATAGGCAGATTTTGGAAAACTAGAAGTCATCAACCTTGCAGACTAGCCTGGAACAATTCCTTAAGAAGGTAGAGAGGCCTGCAACAGATCCTGTACCCTCTGCATCAGCTGCTTCTTGGGATGAAACACCTGTCGTACAGGTAGAATCATCCCCAGGGTCTCCTGCATGTTCCTTAGGCAACCCTGATTCACCTGACCCAGTATCTCCAGCACCTTCTGCAGGTTCTCCTGCCTCTCCAGCTTCCTCCTCCCAATAGCTCACTCTCCCACCTTGCAATGCCCCTTCCAGTGTGCAAGCCAACCACAGGAATAAAGGTAAGGGATTTTTTACACTCCTTTTTTTTTGTCATTTTTCTGTTACTACAGTACAGTGTACAGTACAGTATATTTATGTCCTTTTCCTTTCTCTGTAGCTTAGTTGTGTTTTTATGTTCTAGGTTATGATTCTACAACTGTGTTAGGATAGGTAAGTGACTTAGGTGAGGGTGTGTTTCAACTTACACCAAAATTCGGGTTACATCACTGTCATAGGAATGGGACTGTGTCATAACCCGAGGACCCCCTGTACTAGTATTGTTTAAAATTTGTACACATTTGGTGTTTCTGAGTATTTATAATGATCAGAAGAATTTGGACTATTAAGGTAATAGATTATATTTGTAATTCTAATAAAAAAATTGATGTGAAGTTATTAGTTTATATTTTGGGTTCTTTTAAATTATACCTTTAAAAATACAAAAGAAATGTTAACAAATAATTAACATTCTCAAAGTTTTCTTATCCTCTTTTTTATTGTCTGCAACAATCTTTTTATCCTTCAGAGAATATATTGTTAATATTCTATTTATATACTCACAAACTTACCTTTTTAAATTGAAGTCTTACTAAGTTATTGAAAATACTATTAGAACACTAAATAAAACTTACTTAAGATTCACCATATAAATTTAAATTATTCAACTAATAAGAAACACTTAAATACTTAATTAAGGTACTTAAAAAGAGATAGAATATATTAAATTTAAAGATGCAATTTAAAATATTTAAATAAGTTTAATTAACAGAGTTTATAAATTGGGCCAAACAATAATTGCAGTAAAATAATGCCATGTTCACTACACTGTTTCTCCTTCATGCAAACTCAGGAAAATTCTATTTCCCAGCCCTATGAATAGTTAGGATGGAATCTTGTAATTCAGTTCTCAGCTATGGGAACATGCCACTTTGGCTTAAGATGGTTAAGAGCAGGAGTAAATGGAAGCAAAGTTCTTTGAGATGGCGAAGTTTCAAAAAGAAAGTAGCCCAGATCACTTCAGGCGACATGCCCAGGAAAACCACCTGATCCGTACTAGGCCTTGACTGAATTGAGATAAACATTTTTTTTTTTATTAAGTGAGAGGCAGAGAGGCAGAAAGACAGATTCCCACATGCACCCCAACTGAAATCCATCTGGCAAGCCCACTACCAGGGCGATGCTCTGCCCATCTGGGGCTGCTGCTCCATTGCTCAGCAATTGAACTATTCTAGAGCCTGAGGCAAGGTCATGGAGTCATCCTCAGCACCCAGGGCCAACACACTCAAATCAATCAAGCCGTGGCTGGAGGAGGGGAAGAGAGAGGGAGAGAGAAGGGAGAGGCTGAGGGGTGGAGAAGAAGATGGCTGCTTCTCCTGTGTGCCCTGACTGGAAATCAAACCCAGGACATCCACATGCCAGGCCAACACTCTACCACTGAGCCAACCATCTAGGGCTGAGCTGTACATTTTGTTGCAACTAAGCAGAAAGAAAGACACTCAATATCATTAGTCTTAAAGGAAATGCAGATCAAAATCAAAATGATTCTGCTACATAGTTACCTAAATGGCTAAAATGAAAAGTTCAATAAATGTTGGTGAGACCATGGAGCAAACAGTACTCAAACATCAATGTAAGGTACAAACCTTGTTTTTTGTGAAATTAAAAAAAGAATTAAGTCATGAGACAATCAGAAAAACTGGAATATCTGAATATTTACTAGTAATTTGCTAATATTAAGTAATTGTTAGTATAATTTTAAGTGTTCAACATTGCAAGATCTTTAAAAATTGTATTTTAGTGGGATATGCTGAAGCATTAATGGTAAAATTATGAGATATCTGGGAATTTCTTCAAAATGATTCAGTTGTGGGGAGTGGGAAAAGTGAGAAAATGTAGAAAATATTTCCTTGGCTATATTTTATAATAGTTGAAGGTCTAGTAAGCCTATTCTGTCTACATTTGTTTATGTATTAAAATAATAAGCTTAAAATGGTTTTAAAAGCAGCCAGCAGGAATGAAAGCACAACTGGCATGACCTCACTTTTGAGTATTTGGGATACACTGCCTTTCTAATCAAGGTGAAGAGAACAAATACAGAGAGCTGTGAAATGTGATTAGAACACTTACTATAGAAACAATTCAGGCTCTGGCCAGTTGGCTCAGTGGATAAAGCATCGTCCCTGCACACCAAGGTCACAGGTTCAAACTCCAGTCAGGGCATGTACGAGAAGTAATCAGAGTGCACAATTAAAAAATGGAACAAGTAAATGGAACAATGAGTAGATGCTTCTCTCTCTCTCTCTCTTTCTCTCTCTGAAATCAATGGAAAAAAAATTTAATGATTCCATTAAGCCTTTTCTAGTAGGCAATGTTTTGATTTTAGATCTGGCCCACGTAGAAGTAGCAGTCAGGATTCTTGACAAAGGGACTAGTTAAATCAGAAGCCAGGCAAAGGAAACTATCCATTAACATGTCCGATCCGCATCTCTGTCATTGACCAGTGTTGGATGTGGAGTGCCTGCGTCTGTTCCACCCAGAGCTCACCCGCTAATTCATGTCCGAATCCATAGGAGAGATCTCTGTGGGATAACTGGAAACCACTTTCCATTCTGGACTCTACTCCACATCTCATCTTTATACCTGAAATCTCAGCTGTTTTACAGGTAAATTGTGATTCATTCCCTGTCCTCTTAGTGAGAGTAGGAATGGGGACTTTATAAGCTGGGCAGTAAACTTGCTCAGCCGCAGAAGAGAGAACACAGGAACAACACTGGGAATGGACGTTCTCAGTTCATTCTAGAGGGACAAGGGTGCAGGTCCTGACTGGCTGGACTCATGCCTGCAACTGCATTCATATGAGGCTGGGCCCCTACCCAGAGGTCAGCTGATTATTGTCTGATGAGTTCTATCTCTTTCCCAAAACCAGACTGAAAGTATTAACTTTCTTCTGGCGATTAGATAGGTATTCAGGTGGGGAAACCTCACTGTAGGCATTCAGTTCAACATGACATAGATTTCAATCCAAACATCTCAGTCTGTAACTGAGACATCCCACTATTTTTCCTTTCTTATTCTGATCCCGATCCACAATAATTTCAATCTCTTGGTAGCACTGTTTTGTACTTAATCTCCTTTCAACCTAAGCATCAACTAACAAACAGCAGAGAGTAAAAAAAAAAAAAAAAATCACAGAATTTTATGTTTGAAAATATAAAACATGTAATCAAACATTCCCCAAAGTGTTTTCCATTAGATGTTTATTGGTTTTAGGAGGGAGAACAGAGTGAAAAAGCATGCATTCTAATAAGTTTAGGAATTGCAATTAAACTAAAATAAACAGGTTTTATTTGTGGCAGAGCTTCTCAAAGCATGTTATATGTTAAGACATCCCATAAATTGTTCAAAGAATCACAGATTGTGCATTTTCCCAATTTTATTTACTATATACCTCTTTTAAATGTTTTTAATGTGACCAAAACACACAGCAGTCTATTTGCATTCTCTTTACCAATTTCTTTGTCAATGATTACAACCTTTTTCTCTTTTTTTGAGAGAGAGAGAGAGAGAGAGAGAGAGATAGAGAGAGAGAGAGAGACAGGAAGAGAGAGATGAGCATCAGCTCATAATTGCATCACTTTAGTTGTTCATTGATTGCTTCTCATGTGGGTCTTGACGGGGGGCGGGGGGTCAAGACGAGCCAGTGACCCCTTCCTTAAGCCGGCGACCTTGGGCTCAAACTGGTGACATCAAGGTTTTGAACCTGGGTCCTCGTGTTCCAGGTCGACATTCCAATCATTG
Source organism: Rhynchonycteris naso (assembly GCA_037038555.1). Taxonomy (NCBI): domain Eukaryota; kingdom Metazoa; phylum Chordata; class Mammalia; order Chiroptera; family Emballonuridae; genus Rhynchonycteris; species Rhynchonycteris naso. Next base: position 55,076,447 of record CM073004.1, read on the forward strand.
TGCCACCACTGGTCAGGCTACTACATACCTCTTCTAAAGAGCAACATATTTTTGAAAAACATTGATTCTAATTGAATCCCTTACTTTAAAGTTGGTTAGATTAAGAACAGAGAGGCTTTGTGATTTTTTCATGGGCATAGGGCAAACCCACCTTAGAACTGGTGTCTCTCATCATTCCTTGACCCCCTGTCAAGGCACTTCCCACTAGTTGGCGCTCATGTCATAACCATGGCTCACACTTGAAAAATTACCTTCAGGCTGTACATCGATTATTGAATTTTAGCCTCATGTAACTTAGTTTAGGAGACCTAGAAATTTTACTTCTTTCTACAGGTAAGGAAAAGGAAACCAGAGAGGGTCAAGTCTTCTTCATAGGTACCCCAGGGAAGAACAGTGTTGAATTCAGCACGAGCTATCAGTCACAGTAGAGACCTGACCACTTAGTAAAATGGCAACCTAATTCCTTAAGCCTCTAACTACTGTATGCTAGAGCTTACTTCTCTTAAGTGTTCTCTCAGGGCAAGCAAATCAAGTCATTCGCCCATTCCAGCTCTTCCACTTACTAACTGTGTGACCCTGAGCACATTACATAACTTCTCTGGGCCTGGATTCCTATCTGTTAACTAGATCCATAGAGTTGCCGTAAGCCAGTATATGCAAAGTTGAGAAGAAGCCTGTCACATAATAAGAATGATAGGTGGCTATAACCAATTAGACCCCAAACTATAGGCTAAACCAGAGGGGGTTGAGCCCCAATTTGCCATGTGATACTCCAGAAGGCAAAATAAGGAGCCATGTCCATCCAGTTATATACAGTCTGCAGTGTAAACAAACGGGACTACAGAAAATGAGTGCTGGCTCCCAGAAGGGAGAATTGTCTTGGAAATGTAATAGGCATGGAAGTTAACAATCTGTAAATAATGAAAATGACTCTATCTCAGATCTTCAGACTGATATTTGAAGTTCATTTTAATTTTCATCCTGAATATGTTTTTTGTTTGACCTTTATTTTTATTATCTTACATCCATCAAATTACAAGCCTCCAGCTACTTTTTGGGTCAGTATTCAAAAAAAAAAAAAAAAAACCCAACCACTTTCTACATATGCTAGCTATTAAATAGAACATTTAAGAAATTACCTGGAGGTTCTAAGGATGTAGTGCTGTCAAGAGGTGGTCTAATGTGTAACTAAGTAGGAAGAAAAGTCTAGATTTGCCTTTAATTTGTTTCTTATTTATTCTAGTTCTTTCTCCAGGAAGAAAGATTACTTTCTCAGAAATGTGGGATCAAAAGAGTATTGAGCTGGAAAGATCTAGAAAATCACTAAATAGTGTGATTGTTAAGATGCGGAATCTCAGGTCTAATGCCCAGCGGTTCTGGTTCAGTAGGTCTGGGCTATGACTTTAAGAATCCGCATTTTCATAAATAAACCTTTAGTAAGCTTGAGAAATACTGACATGATCTCTAGGCCTTTCAAAGTCACAAGGAGAAAAACTGAGGTCCCACAAAGTAGCAGGACCTGAGCTTAAACCCAACTCTCTTAATATTTATATGAACACTCCATAACCATGGCCTTGACTTGGAGGGTGTTACCAAAAATAAAAGTTTCTAGAAGTCTCCTTTCAGAGAAACAAGTGATCACAGAGGTTGGGATAAGCTGAAGATGCTTGAGACCTTGACACAAAGATGTCAGTGGAGGGAGCACTTTCAAGTTTGTCTTGTGATCCCCTATAATGGTACTTGACCTGGTAAGACCAGCTACTGTTCAGAACATTTAGGAATATTCAGCAAGGGAAAATACTAGTCTTGTAATCCATGAGGATTTGCTTCCCTGAAGGCTCTGTTCAGAGTTATAAGGAAATGAAGCAAATGACTGACTTGCTAGAAATGCAGTCTGCTGAACTAAGAACCGGTTATGAATTAAGACCAGTGATCAATGTATATTGAGGTTCCTGGTCCTGCCAACACAGTTCTTTTGCCTGACTGCTATCTATTGTTAGAGGGGACCCCTGTTTATGGAGCTTAAGATACTGCCACCCAATAAACTAAGAAATAAAATTATTTCTTTTCCAATAATAAGAATTATACAACTCATTCCCCTTTCTTCCTTCTTTGGACATCTGGAAACTCAAAAGCAAATCGGAAACACAATCAAGTAACTGTGTTGACCACACTGGTTGAAACACTTGTGTTCTTCTTTAACTAATTCCCTGATTTTTTTTTCTCTTTGTTTTTTCTGCTTGATTACTTCATCAAATGTGCTGTGTTTTTCTCTGATCTTTTCCAAATTCTCTGTGGACAAAGACAAAACATACTACAAATAGCATTCATTGTAGTTGAGACTTGAACTAGACATGTCAATTATGCTCTTATCTTCCCAAAGCTCCTTACAAGGGGGCAGGTTTTTAGGTAACCACCCTGGCTTCCAAGTGGCTTTACCCACTATTCGAAGACTTTTATTTTTAACTGACTGGGGATTGGATTCTGATCCCAAAGCAGTCAAGCCTTCCAGGATTATAAGATTACTTAGAGTGAAAAGTCTCTTGCCAAGTTGATATCAGTTTGAGCAATCAGAATCTCATTTCCAGGAATTAAGTTGGGGATCAATGCAAAAACCAAGAAGTTGGCTGTGAAAGCTGAATTAAATTCATGCACACAGAGAAACCAGCATGGGCCTGGTTTCTCATTCCCATGGGGTTGCATATGAGTGAAGTATAAGTATATAAACAAGAGTTATAAGGCAGTAGAAGCTATCAAGAATCAAGAATCAAGAAGCAAGAAGCTACAGGGACAGTAGAGATACTGAAAGGTGGGTAACCAGCAGGCTGGGCCACACAAAGGTTGAGTAGGCTGTGCTTTGCCTCTCCGCCTGGCCAAGGGAGCAGTCAGGATGAAAATTCAGTATGCATGCTTCTGTCCAAACTGTGCCCACTCGGGCATGGCTGTGCCCACAGGCATCAAGAAAACAGGCAGACTGATTCAAAATGCAGCAAAGGTCTAAAAAAAAAAAGGTGAAGTCCCATTAATGGTGGACAAACTCCTACTAGTGAGGTCCCAGATCTTCCCTAGTGCTGAATGAGCTTCCTGCTCACATCCTGAGGCCTGGGTGTTCTGTGGTTCAGATGCTTATGAGGCCTGAATGTTGGGCTTTTACCAGGATCCCATGAGGCTGGACTATGACTCTTGCTTTCTTTGACCTAATGTATATGCTTAAAAGAAATCACCAAATCTTATCCCATCAGTTAGCCTGTTCTATCCATAGAGTCTACCTAAAATAAACATCTAAGTGAAAGGGTTTGCCTACCATTCAACCTCATATTTCTTCTACAATACTTTAGGATGATATGCTGGCATGTACAATTTCCTTCTGAGACTGAAGTAGCTTCCTATGGCTGCTATAACAAATTTAGTGGCTTAAAATAACAGATTTATTATCTTGCAGATCTCCGGGTCAAACATCTGACACAGGTCTCCCTAAACTAATCTCACGGCTTCATTCCTTCTGGAGGTTCTGGGAGAATTCCTTTCATTTATCATTTCAGCCACTAGAGGCTGCCTGCATTCCTTTGCTCTCTGCCCCCTTCACCACCTTCTATGTCAACAATAATATCGCCTAAATTCTGCTTCTATTTTCTTCTCTGCCTCTGACTTTTTTGCCCCCATTTTCATTTATTTTTTGCTCCCTAGGATGGCACTGGGCCCACTTAGATAATCCAGGACCATTTCCCCTTTCAAGATAAGCTCCTGCCTAGTGGCTCATTTTTTAAAATGTCTGAATATGAATGGTCAATTTATCTCCTTTGCATAAAGAAAAATGTCCAGAACAAGGTGAAAGACCAAAAGATGACATTTAAATTCACCTCCTATTGGGTTTCCTCAGTGGAATTAGAAAGTCTCCAGGATTTGACTTTTATTTTCTCCATCATTATTTTTTATGAAAATATTCAAAGACAGGGAAGATGAAAGAATGGTATGCCAAGTACCTTTGTACTAAATATATATCCTATTAAATTTTTTCTATATTTGTTTAATCAAATAGCTATCCATCTGTTCATCCTTCTATCTAATTTTTTAACTACATTTCAAAGCAATTAGCAGACATCGTTACACCCCACCCCTAAATAATTCAGTATTAACTAAAGTTCAATGTTCGTTGATATATAAGGATAAGATTTATATACAGTAAAATGCACAAATCTTAAACATACCAATCTATAAGTTTTGTGATACCCATATACCTGTGTAAGCCACGCTTCTATCAAAGTATATAGTACTTTGTGATCCCCAAAAGCTCCCTAATGCACTTTCCCAGTAAGTCCTTGCCCACACTCCAAAAAAGCAATGAATCTTCTAATATTCTTCACTATAGATTTGGGTTTGAGTTTTGAAATCCCCGTATTTAAGACTAGGTAGAATGAGATCCTAGTTCAGTTAACAATTTGGATCTGGCTTGCCTTTCCAGCTTGTCTTTTCCTCAGTTGCATTGTCAGCATTACCTCTGACCTTTGTTAATTAGTTGTTACCTGGGACATTTTTGATTGGAACTCTCTAGGAATAAAGACCAGGTTTGGTTCATAAACATAAAAATACAAAATGATAGTAACTCAGAAGTCTAAATATTACATCATATTGACAAAACAAAATAGACTGAGCCAATCTGTAGGAGTTTTTGGTGGGGCCGGGGGGAGGAAAGGCAATGAGGGAGAAATCTACTAGAAATTTATAGCCTGTGAGTCCTTTATTCAAGGCAAATTCATACAAATTCATTCAAGTCCTTCATTCATACAAATTCACATGGGTGAGCACACAGTGTGAGAAGGCAGCAAAACAACAACAATGAAAAGATCTTTACCAGTGGCTCCAAAGTGCAGGCCATCCTGAGTCTTGTACACACAGGCTGCTGATATGCTTCATTCTTAGTCACGCATGCAAGGGCACAGTAACTCTCTGTCAACAAGTCCAAATCTTTTAGAAAGCAATTTGGTTCTATGTGTTAACAATAATAAAAGTGTTCATAGCCTTTGACACAGTCATACTCCATTAGAAAATTTATTCCAAGGCAGGGAAATAAATAAATATGTGGGGAAGCTCTGTTCATAAGGATTTTTATTGACATTATATCTGCAGAGTACCTATTATGAGCAGAGAAATTATTCTATTTTCACTTGTATGAACAGAGATTAAAAACAATGGCAATGGAGGCAAAGTAGCAGCATGCAAAAATAACCAGGCTATAAAATTAAATTTAAAAGGATATGAAGATGCATGTAAAACATGAAAAAATAAAATACACAAAGGTAATAACAGAGAAAAGGAATGAGGTTAAAACTGTTTTTTAAACTTTATTTTTCAACCATTTTGTGTTTCATTGCTTCCATAACGAAAATAAACACCTGCTCGGCCTATCTGAAGAGATTATTTGAACATAGACTAAGACAGCTCATAAATTCACTCTTTTAGGCCCTGTTATAGTCCAGAACCTGCTGAGTCCTGTGGGTAAATATGTCTGTGTTTGCCTCCAATACCTGAGCCATGAGCATGGAGAGAAACTAGACCTAATCACAATGCCAAATGGGGTGTGATAGGACAGTAAAGGAGGCAAGTATATGAGGAATCATCAATTCTTAGTCCACTGTCATAGGATATTTTGCTACTCTCCAATATTAAAAATTAGTTGTTAACCACAAACAATACTAACAAAAAGTTGTTAATGATGGAAGGTGTTATTAGTCAAAATAGTCTGGTACATGTCCCTAAATCTCATTTAAGTCCAATGTAGATGTTCCTGGGAAGGTGGGTTGCTGTCCAATATTGGACAGTCTTAAATTTAAACCAACTGAGATTTGCGTGGCACCCAAGCACGGGACAAAGGAGTATTAATATGCATATGAAGTGAAAAGAAACCTGCTTGAATAATTGTTGAATTCATGGAGGGGGCTTGGACTGTTGCAAAGTGGAAGAAGTAGAAGGTGAACGAATGCACTTTGTCACTAGAAGGGTAATTAAAGAGCAAGGCATCATTAGCAGCAACAGCTTGGACAGTGGCTCCCTATTTAGGTCACAGACCTCTTTGAGAATATGATAGAAGCTAAGAATCCTCTTTTTTTACACACTATCATATTTGTGGTCTGTCTTTTCTTTTCATGTTAATCCTCTGCACTAAATTCTTAGGGATTAAACCACTCCGTGGACTTCATAAGAAAAAATGTTTTCAGTCACCTAAAAAGGTTATCATTAGAATGGCACCTATAGTTTTTCTCCACTTGTTCTTTCACTAGAGATCTTTTATTCCCGGTAAGATGAGGATCAGGAGAGTCTGCAACCACCCAAAGCTAAGGAATGAAGGAGCCATTATTTTAGGACATTAAGGAAGTGGCTGACTGTGTTTTGTTCATGTCCCTTGGGGCTCTCCACTTTAGTGCTCTTCAGCTGAATTCCAGCTGTCAACATCTTCAGCTCTTCCCCAAAGGGCTTTCTCAGAAGCTGGAGAAGATCCCCTCGCAAGGCAGATTGGGAGTCTTGGGAATTATCGCCCCCAGTGATGCTCGTATATAAAACCTCAAATTCCTTTCCCTCACATGAGATAACTTGAGTGTGTGTGTGTTGTACAATTTCCCTAGGGTTCCCCATGGGTTGAAGCTTCAGTTTATTCACCGTCATAAGCAGGACTGATAATGCATTCTGTATTTGCTGTCTTTCCTCATCAGTTGCACTTCTCCCTATACCGCCCAAATAAACTACTTACACTTAAATTCTCACTTCAAGGAATGTTTCTGGGGACACCCAACCTGAGACAGGAGAATTAAACTCAGGGAAGAAAGGTCATTAGCACATGGTGCTTCCTGCGGGCTGACCATGTCTCATTTGTTTCCATATTCCTAGCATCTGGGAAAATGCTTGGCTCAGAGTAGTCATTCAGTACATCTTTCATTAAGGGCATGAGAGATGTAAGTTCTTGCACAAGCAAAATAGAAAATCCAGCATCATTTAAGGAATAACTAGCATGAATTTCTACAGCAATTAACCATTCCAAATTTTAGAAAGCGCTTTCAGATAGATTGCCTGCAGATATTAACAACTCCATTTTACAAATGAAGAAACTTAATTTGCAGAGCATTCCACTAGCTTGTCCACAGCCGTGCTGGGGGTGATAGTGCTGGAAATCACAGCATGTTCCTTGAGGCCCTGTAAACTCTTATCGTCCCTGTCAGTACATCAGCTTGCCGGCGGCATGATGTCTCGGCCGCCGTGAAAGACACATTCAGCCGTTATGTCTCAGCCAGAGACATGGCACCAAGCATAAACAAGGTTGCTTCTTTTCTCCTCTGAGTGTCTCTGACTCAGGGGCTCTTAACCTCAGGTCCATGGATGGACAATGAGGACTTAGTATTTATATTTATATGTATTTTTTTCAAGGACATTCTTAGCTTCCATCATATTCTCAGAGGTCTGTGACCTAAATAAACAGCCCTTGTCCAAGCTGCTACTGCTAACAGTGCCTTGCTCTTTAATTACATTTCCAGTGACAAAGTGCATTCACCTCCCACTTCCCCAACTTTGCAACACAACAGTCCAAGCTCCCTCCATGAATTCAACAATTATTTAAGCAGGTTTCTTTTCACTCAGTTCCCTTAATAGGCATATTAATACTCCTTTCTCTTGTGCTTGGATGCCACTCAAGCCTCAGTTGGTTTTACTTTAACTCTTCAATATTGGCCAGCAACTACCCTTCCCATCTTATCCTCAATTAATTCTCTCTATCTTCCCAATTGTTCAATGAATATGCAAATGGCTACTTTCATTTCCAGAACGTTCCTTCCCTCTAGCCTCTCGTACATCACCAATCTCATTTGGAATGCTGCCCTTAGTCTTCTCACTAGTGAAAATCCTATCAGTACCTTAAAATCTGACTCAGATGCTCTTTTGTCAGCCTTTCTGTCCTAATATTGAATGGTATTGATCATGACAGCTAACATTTATTGAGGGCTTGCTATGTGCCAGGCATGATGTTAAGAAATTTGGGGTAAATATTTAAACCAAAACCTTTCATGGTTCAGCTAGATTAAGTAATGTTAGTTTCTGTAATAAGTAAAACAAAATAAACAAGGAACAATCTCAGTAGCTTAACAGAATTAAAGCTTATTTCATATATATATATATATATATATATATATATATATATATATATATACACATATATATAGACATATATAGACATATATATAAAATGTAAAGATGTTCCTTATAAGCAAAAGAAGTAAGGATGTAGAGACTTGGCTCTTTCTATCTATGGCTCTGCTATCTTCAGCACTACTAGGTAGGTATTACTATTTTTGTGATGAGTCAAGGAAACTAAGTTTTAAAAAGATTAAGTAAATAGCAGACCTGGGACTTGCAGCCATTTAGTTATAGTCCGGAGAAAACATGCTTAACCACCATGATAGGCTGTGTTGTGTTGGAAAGAATGAGTTTGGACCTCTCGTTTCAGCCTGTTCTCCATTTCTGCACTGGTCAAGAGCTGTAGGCTGCCCTCCAGGGGCTGGCAGTGCAGGGATGGCAGAGGTCAGAAACCTGGTTCAGCACAGAGCTCGGGAGCCGGAAGTAATGAACACACACCAGGGCTCCTTTGAACAGAAGAGAGGTCCCCAGGAAAAGGCTCTCTCTGCTCACCCTGGCCCCTCTGAATCTTGGCTCCTGCAACTTTAACATCCTGAAAACCACAGGAGTCTGGAACATCCCTAGCTAACCAGAAAGGGACTCATTAACTAATCATGTTGTCTGCACTCATAGAGAAGGGCAAGTTCAAAGTGATTTTTATTCTTTGGAGCAGCCATCTGTCTCTGCAAACCCAGCATCATCTAACAAAGGTTGCTGCCTCCTGCTTCACCTTTCCCCATTTTCACGTCTTCACTCATCAGGTGGATATCTGGTAAGCATGCTTGTGTCCCAGACTGAATTTAGACATCTATAACAAGCGATGCAACAGAAGTACTTTGCTCTTACTAGTCTTTCTCAGAACCCAAAGGGAAGCCATATTTTTCTAAAGGCAATAAGAAATATTGAACTCTGCCTACATGCCAAATCTTTAAGTATCATCTGCACAGCAGTATCTCCTCTACTCCTTATAACAGCCCCTGATGTTCCGTGATTCCTATTTCTATCAGATGAGGCACATGAGCTTTCTCTGACCATAAAATAAGAGTTTGCTTACTTTTAAAGTTTTCTGAAGACTCTGCACAAAACATCCATTCAGGAATGCTGTGAAGACCTCTCCCACTGGGCCAGCAAAAATTGATCTGACCTTTGGCAAAGAGAAACTAGAACGGACAATATCCTCAATAAAAATATAAACTTCCTAAATCTTTTTGGTGGATGAAAATAGACCATGGTTTGAAGTCCTGGGTGTGTCTTTCTAGGTTAATTGTTTTGCTTTTAGGCAGGCACATTTAGGCAGTTCCATCTGAGTGCCTCCCTTGGAGGGAGTGTGTGCTTAGATTATTAATTAACTTTGCATTGCTTTGGAGCAGCATTTGAGTCCCTGAAGAGTATGCAGTGAGAAGACAGTAAAGCAAAGAGGAGCCTGGGGAGATGTGTGCCCCATGCGGATCCCTAAACGCTACTTTCTGTGAGCCTTGACTATAAAGAGACAGTGGGTAGTCTCGCTTGATCCCTGGGGGTTCCTGCCTCTTCCAGGAGCAGCATGAAGACTCTCTCATGTTCCAGAGTGGCAGGAAGGGCAGCCTAATCCCAGATGACTGCTCACAACAGCCACTTTCCCTTTTAAAAATCTACTGCAACTGTATTCACCCTTGAAGGGTCAGTACTGCTTGACCTTGAAATGAAAAAGGTGTCCCTTTCCTGTTTCCTGATCTTTATTTCTTTCTTTTCTTTTTATTTCAACTGAAAGGAGGGGAGATAGACAGACTCCCATATGCACCCCAACTAGGAGCCACCTGGTGACTACATCTGGGGTCCATGCTCTGCCCATCTGAGGCCATGCTTGCAACCAAACTATTTTTAGCACCTGAGGCAGAAGCTCCATAGAGCCATCCTAAGCACCTGTGGCCGATGTGCTCCAACCAATCAAGCCATGGCTATGTGAGGAAAAGAAAGAGACCAGAAATTGAACCTGGGACATCCACATGCCAGGTTTATGCTGTACCACTGAGCCAAACAGCCAGGGCCGGGTCTTTATTTTCAAACAGAAGTATTTAAGAATCTTTTGTTGCATATCATGGTGTCTGAGATATATAGTTCATGTCCAAAAATGGATAGATGGACAGACAGATGGATTGATGAATGAATGGGAATATAAATAAATGAATGAAAACCTAAGCTCTCTTCTTCAACAAATCATGCATAAAACACTGAGTCAGATACCCTCATCCTGGCTTCTAGCTTCTTAGCAGCTTGAATAGCTTCTGATGCTTCTGGAATATTTTATTTGGCAGAACAAAGTCAGAATTGCAATGCTTGTCGTGGTTCAAGCAGCTCATGAAAGCTGATTAAACAGACTGAGCTATAAAGGAAAATGTCAGTCTCCATAGGAGGAAGGTCTGAGATGTTTGCTTATGACTCTCAGAATGTGAAGCAATTGATTGTGGTTTCTGTAGCTTTCCCCTGACCCACTTGCCCATGTACTCCCCTTTGAACAAATCCTGGGACATCTACTGGTAAGGAATTAGCATGCTAATTAATGTAGACAACCATCGAATTAATGAATAATGTATTTAGAGACAGGGATTTCAAGACCATACCCATCTTTCCAAATAATGGTGCAACAGTAATTTGGTGTCATAAATCCACTAAGCCACAATCATAAAGCTTAGGGTTTGATGCTGCCATTCAATCACTTCTGTGCCTTGGAGTCTAAACATTTTGATAGATCTAAATCCTAAAGAGACTAAGATCTTCTCCATGGAATAGTGACACTAGGAGAAAAAGCAATATTCTGTTGCTCTTGGCCTCAAATTCATAGTATATTAAAGCTGAAAGAGAATTTTTAGAGATTATCCAATCTAGCATCTAGGTAGTTGCTAGTTTAGGGAATTTTAATAGAAAGTCTGAACTTTCTGCTTTCTTTCTTTCCTTTGCAGAATGGGATGCTCAGGTTTTGTACATCCCTAATAAAGATTCAAAAAAATAATCCTGTTCTTACTCAACATGAGCCTGTTCTTCCCCCTGAGAACAGAGCAACAAGGCATTTAGTTCTGATGGTGCTAGGCAGGTCACGTAACTTCTCAAGCTCCCTTGGGAAAGAAAGGGAAGATGCTAAGGGAGTTTCCACAGTAGAAGAGCCAGCTACATAAAGCAGGGAGAATGGAACTCACCATATTCACAGTGTTTAAGAGTTTCATAGGAGCTTACCTATCACTGCCAACTACCAAGCCTATGGAGGTGAACACTTCATCACCCAGGTTGGGGTACCTTTGCCAATTGTGCCCTCACATGGGTGCCCAGTGAGAACTTAACCTTGTCAGTTTGCATCACCACCCTAAGGACTGGCCATTATTCAATTATGAATCACAGCCCCCTTCTAATTCCCTTCTTGTGGATACCTTTGGTAACTCACAGGGACCTTGGAACTCAAAAGAAGGGTGGAGCCCTCTAACTGGACAGAGCTGAAATGAAAATCGCAGAGCCCCTGAGCTGTGTGACAAACATAACTTCAGTAATATTCTATTTACATATGAGAAAATGAGGGTTCAGAGAAGGTTTGTGATTTATTTGCCTGAGTCACAGAGTCTGGTAAACACAGAGCCAAACCTAAGATCCAAGTTTCCTGGGCCCGTGGGCCTCAAAGCTTTCATTGAACATAAGCAACATGCGCATAACTGCTGTAACAGGTAGTACTCATCTTAAGATCTTTTTAATAAACAGGAAAATAACATAAAAACATCAGGGTAGATAATCCCTAAATCCGTTTAGTGACTTGGTAGATTGACATGCTGAAAACAACTGTCTCTCACATAAACCCTGGGCAAATCATTTTCCTTCGTGAATATCTGCCCAAAGCCACATTTCTTAGGCCTCCTGGTCTTTCATCTTAGACTCTGCCCACAGATCAAACCAGCTTCTCCTAACAATTATCTCTCTGAGGTGACACCTACCTATGTATGCATTTTTAATTAGAGCCTACAGGTTTACTATTTGAGTTAAAAGGCCATGCATGTATTATGCCAAAACAGCAAGAGCCTTCTTCTGAGTCACTTTTATGTTTTATGATGTCTGCCCCTTTTCCTACCCTTTTTGTTATCTGAATTGTCCTCTAATTATTCCTCCAGGCAACTTTATTCTTAGTCTTTGAAAAAATGCATTTCTTTCTTGTATCTTTTGTTTTGAGTTTTCTGCTTTGGATTTGGCAACAGCTTTCTTCTTTTGCATTACTAATAAAAAATGTCATACATGCAGAGACCCTTTCAAAAATCAAGAGATGAGCCCTGCAGAATCATAGGCCAAACTCTCTTCTTTTCCAGGCTCCAGTGGATGAACAAACACGCAGGCCAGCAAAAAATGTTGGTCATTGTAGTATAATGTCAAGGATCTTTTCCACTTGAAGGACATATTCTTGACCCTTTTTGAAAGCATGCATAGCAGAGTTATACTAGCTTCTTATGGTCTTTTCCTCCAACATTGTCATATAACCAAGGACACATTATGGTAGGCTGTCATAGTCATAGATCATGGTCACGGGCATCAACTGACCAGAAAAAGAACACACCAATGACTTTGGAAGGCAAAGAAGGTTGGCATTTATCAGGAAACACCTTCTTTATTCATAGTGTTCTTAGGTATACAAATAGAAAGTAAAAAAAAAAAAAAGAGTTTATGCATTCATTCAAGTTATAAATGTGGTATATCCATTAATCACCAGGCATTAGGGTTGCAATACTGACAGGATAATACAGTCTCTCCATCATGCACCTTGTAATCTGTTCTCTATTGAGTAATAGAGAATAAATAAGCAAACTGAATTAAAAAAACATTATAAATTATGCTTATGATAAATACTATGAAGAAAAACATATCATAGAGGTAAAGTAACCAAAAGTACATAGTTCACAGGTAGTCATCCAACCCATATGTTTTTGACTCAGAACCTATGTTCTATCCTCCATTGCATCTTGTACTTTAAGAAACTGAACCAAACATCCCCAAATTATATAGTATTATCATTGAAATGAAGTGGGTATGAGGTGATGGAGTATCTGCATTGACTACAATCCAAATAGACTGTTGATTTCAGAGGTTGTCTGTAGAGCTCAGTGAAAACTCCCTGTGGGTATGAGTTGAAGCAACGTTTTCCTTTTGTCACTCATGTGTCTGCTGACACAGTGCTTCAGGATTTAAAAATTGGCCGGAAACCAGTGTCACAAATCTTGTGAGAAGCCAAGAGTCTCCTCAGAGATAGATACATGCCAGTTTCTGCTCTATCCTTGGTGTCATTTTCAACTCCCCTCCTGTGACTAGACTATTCATTTTTTTCTGTTCCAGACTTCCCCAGCTGACCCCCTTTCTTAATTTCACTGCAAAACTATAATGGTATTATGTTGCACAAGTCCTGAGGAGCAATGATGTAACAATGACAATGATCACATAGCAGGAAAATGAGAGAGAGAATAAAAATTGGATGTTAGACCTCCCAGTCCTCAGGCACCAGTCTACCTCCCTCCACCCACCATCACCTTCCCATCTGCTGTTTCTACCCTATTGTGTGGTTTCCTCTCTTCGTCCCTCCTGTCCTTTTCCAAATATTGTTTACTTGTTATGTGAACTATTTACACAACAACTTTATTTCCTTCATAGTAGTATTGCCTTCCTAGTCCTTATCCCCTGGGTTTCATCTCTTGCATTCTAAGAGTCTTATCAAGGCACTTGTCTAAGTTGATACTGCTCTCTCCCCTCAGAGAAAGTGCTGCCAACTATTCAAACCACGTTATTTTTATTTTTCACCCTGCCACATTGGTTAGGAGACCCCAAGGATTCAGCAACAGAATTTGAAGTCACTTTGTATTGAAATAGTGCAAGAGAGAGAAAAGCAAAGTCACAACACATTCATCCCGACCATCTGAACCTCACACTCTATGTCAGTGAAAAAAATGAAAGTACAAGATTTTCTCCCCACTGCCTCCCCCACAGCGTCTAACCTAACAATCACAGCGGGAAGGGAACAAAAGGCAGGAACAATGGTATTCACACCTTCACAACCTTTTAATTGGTGTCATTTCGCTCTCACATCAGAGAACCTGTCCACCAGCCTGGCACTATCCTTTTGGGACCACATCAGAAGGAAAAGCAGCAGGCACTGAATGTATGCTTAGAAAGTGTTGTCCTGCCATGAAAATGGACTTCTCCCTGCTCCCCCAATTCTTTGGATCGGTCATACAGAATGAGTGCTTAGCTGAGGATTTGCGCACCACACTGTATACTGTACACTTCCACTGGGCAGACACAATACCATCTATCCTGCTTCAAGTTCACCTGATAAATTAAAAGGCACTTAATCTGTAAACAAGCCAATGTGCAACCTCAGAAATGTGTAATTGGAAATATCGTTTGACTCCAGCCGTGTGGCCCAACTTCAGCATTAAAAGCATGTCGCATGGTATATCTCATTGCCTGGGGAACACAAAGAAATCTGTTAAGATTTTTAAATGCATTACACACATTTCCCCCAGGTAGTCTGGTAACATGGTTAAGAACACAGACTCTGGAATCAGACTCTCTGCATAAGTGTTCTGTCTTTGCCATTCAAAGCCTATGGGACCCTGGACCACTTACCTAAAGTTTGCACACTTCATTTTCTCATCTGCAATTACAGTATAATTACCACTGCTACCTCACAGAGTTGTTATGAATACATGTACAAGACATAGAACAGTATCTGGCCCGTAGCGCCAATAAATATGAGTGATTCTCATTATACAGACAGGCAGATTTCTACAATTTCATGGAGAGAAGATCCTGCCTTCCATAAACTCATGATGCTAATTGAGCTAATATAATACTACAGACATGCAACAGAATGTCAGGAATACTCAAAGGCACAAGATAACTATCGCTCATCTTCCTGGAATATTAATTTGTCTCCTAAGAAATAAAATAAAAGAAAAAACTCAATCAACAGTTCAAATGCTATAGAGACATTTACCTTAAACTTATGTTATTTCTTATTGACCAATGTCACCCCATTAAATTTAATTTCTAAATAAGAAATAGAATAAACTGACCTATCTGTATCAACATGAATAAATCAGAAATGTGATTTTTGAGTGGTCAAGCTGCAGAATTTTCTTCATTGTAATATTTTTTTTAAAACACAAAAACATGGTATCTTTTTCCAGCATATATAAGTGGATTCAACTCCATAAAGATAAAACACAAAAAAGTAGTGAACATGACTAGGGGGAGTCAAGAGGAGACAAGGATGGTTGTTGGTGGTGGTCAAGGGGACTTGAGCCTATTGTGTTCTAAATCTTTTCAAGATGAGAAAATGGATTTATAAATTATATCTTTAAAGAACTTTAAAAAATACTTTAAAACACTATTTTATTTTGCAACAGGCCAGACAAAATGGATTATAAAATAAAATTTGCATAAATGTTCAGAACAAAACATGATACCTCAAAGATTTTCAGTTGCAGGGTGAACTACCTACTGCAGCCTCCCAACATACACATTTACCTTTTTTTTATTATTATTGTTAAAGGAGATTTGAAAGAAAGCTTTGAGGAGTACCATATTGATTGGATGGGGGAATCTTACTCTATTTTCCTCAAACTTGGTTGGTAACACCTATTCACCCACTAACCTGGGTCAGAATATCAACTAGCCATCCCTTCCCATTCTTTTGACACTCAACCAATTTCCAAGGGCCCACCTCCTAAATTCCTCTAAAACTTGTCCACTTCTCTTACTTTACACTTATCTAGGGCATCCTCATCATTTGCCTGAATTACTGCAAAAGCCTTCATACTGGTTGCCTTCATTTTTATGACTCCCTTCAAGCAACTGACACAAATGGCCTCATGATCTTTAAAATACAAATATCACCACTGCTTAGAATTCTTTGGTGACCCTCCATCATCTATAATTCATCTAAGAACTTTAGCAGCAAAGGTAATTCATGACACAAAAGGATGGCTAACTAATCACCAGACTGTCCTTGTCATCATTAGCATAGAGTTTTAGCTTGGAGGCAGAGGTCCAGAGGAAATTAATTTTGCAGATCTCCTCGCATCTAGGGAGGGCCAGATAACAGAGTCTGATGGATGGAAAGTAAAGCTCACCCATTTCCTTCCCCATTTTCTCTCATAGATATTTTCCCTAATAAAATTCTTGCATGTTTAATTCTGTCTCTGTGCCTGCTTCTTAGAAACCTGAATTTAAACAGAAGATATCACGACAAGCAGTCTTGTGTGGTAGGTACCATTACCGTACAACTATCTAGACTCAGGTTTGGGGATACTGAGTAACAGTTTCATTGTCTCACACCTTCACCTTCCCTTCTACCTAGGAAACTCTTCCACCTTTACAGTTACTCAGGGCTCAACACAATCTCTACTTCCTGTCCTTGGGAAGTGCAAGCATATTTTCTCTGTGCAAGTTATTTCTTGCTCTTAATTTTTTATATGACTTTCCTCTGTATTAGTCTATTAGCACTTTGACGCGAGGGTCTATATTTGTCAATATTTACATCACCAGTGTTAACTCAAGAATTGGAGTCTGTTAAATTGTGCCGAGTTTAGCCAAGTTGATTCTGAATAAGATAATGGAGCTACGTGTGAGAAAATAAATTTAGGCGTGGGTGGGGAGATTGAACTCAAGAATACTATAACTGAAGTATCAAGTAGCTACCAACATTTTAAGAAATGTGAAATTACAAAGCAAGTGACCAAATTAGCCCTTGAAGACTTTATAAAAAAATTCTGAGGACCACCAGCTCTATCACACTTGAACCCCTCAGCCAGATCAAGTTATTACCATGTGGAGGAGAAAGATTTGCAAAGAGACTTCTTTGAGGAAAATGAATGAGTTCTCTACTGTAAGTCTACCATCTGACGAAAGGGTGGACAGTGCCAGTGCCTGTGAAAAAAGTCTCAGTGAGGGACACTTAGAAATAGTATCGCTTATTGCTTCCAGCAGGAAAAGAACCCTGGGGAACAAATTTTTTTGTTGCATCCACAAAAACACTTGTTCTTACCTAATTCGAGTGTGCTGATCTTAAATCTGACATTAGTTTTTTTTCTGTAAGCTAGCTTTTTTGCAATTCAAGATTTTAGGTTTTCATCTTATTGTAAAATTTTCAACATTTAGTTTAACATAATAAAGTAGAATGTCTTCTTGGGCATCATCTTTATGAAAATATAAGAATTTATATAATGCAGCAAATACACTAATAACTAAAAATATGATTGCATCAGAATTTGTCTACAATTTTGAAATAGAACATATTAAACACTTATATTAATCATAAAATTTGTGCAAAACTTATTTAAATTTTATTCAGAAAAAAACTTGCATTTGTAGCTCTTGCATCTGTGTATTTGTTGAGGACAATCTCGTTTGATGCTCCAGCAGTACTCTGCCATCATATTTCTGTCCCATTGCCCCTGATAATGCTCTTCCATTGTCTTCAGATCTAAATGAAAGTGTTCTCCCAGCTCATCACTAACAGCACCAAGATATTCAGGAAACTTAATAAGGTGACTGTTCAGGAAGTGAATCTTAACGCTCAAGTACGTCCAATGTCACAGAAAGTCAACAGCATCCTTTGAACCAGAAGTTCATAGTTTTCTGGTTTTTTGTTGCCAAGGAAGTTCTTTGTAACTGCCACAAAAGACTGCCGTGCTGTTTTCTTCTCCTTATTCATCTTACTGGCAAATTCTTCATCATGTATGAGGGTTCAAATTTCAGGTTCATTAAATACACCTTCTTTTATCTTCTCGAAAGACAAGGCAGGGAAAGCAGAAATAATATGTTGAAAGCATTCATTCTCTCTATTCAAAACCTGAACAAACTGCTTCATTAAGTCAAGTTTGATGTGAAGTGGGGGAAAATGATCCTGTCTCGATTAACTATAGGTTCATTCACAATATTTTGCATTCCTACTTCCAGGGCTTCACATTTCAGCCACTCCTTCTGTGTCCAGTGTTTCTCCCTACCTCAGCTGTCCCACAAACACAGAATGCAAGAATACTTCGTGAAACCTCTCTGTTGTCCTAGTAGGAAATTTACCATTTTAAGATCCACACAAATGATACAGTTATGCTCCTCATACTTCAGAAAGTTGAGGACAGTTTTTATGTCATTATAATCTTCTCACAGATGAGTTGAATAACCAATTGGAACCGCTGCATCAACATTACCATTGTGTAGGAGAACACATTTCAGACTCCATTTAGAGCTGTCAAGAAATAGCTGCCATTCTGTTTGGACTGTAAGTGGTAACACCTACCTGGCTGAGAAGACTACTGATATCATGACAGTAAACAAAGTGTTTGTCTTTAGAAAAAAAGTACACAAATATTTGTTCACGCTTCCTGAAATGGGATACTTGAGCTGACCAGTGAGTACAATCTTTTCTTGAAGCCTAGAGGCTAATAACTCAGGTGCTTTCTTTGATAGGCCCAAATCTTTCACTAAGTCATTCAATTCGGGTTGGCTAAACTGCTGAGGGGTTAATGACTGCTTGGCATCAGAAGGAGACCCTTCAGATTCTACAACCATTTCCTCATGCATCTTATCAAAATACACTTGATCACCATGTTCACTTTCATCGTCCTTAGAAGAAATAAAACCATTGAAAACTGGAACTGGGAGTGTCTCAGAGTGTGGGATAGGTCGTATTGCTGAAGGAATATTAGGATATGTGACCATATGCCATTTTTTCTTGCCGATGCCCTTAGTATGGATCAGACAGAAATAACAGTCACTGTTGTGGTTCTTAGGTTCATGCCAAACCATGGGAATACCAAAAGGCATTCCTTTGCATTTTTCTTTTGTCCATCACAAAGCATTTCCTCACAATTATGACACACAATATGAGGAGCCCAATTCTTGTCTTTATTGCCAAGGGGAACTTGAAAATAGGCAATATATGCACGTGTCACAAATGATGAAATATTGCGCCTTTGACGTTGAAATGTGTAACAGCTACATATATAACAGAAGGTGCCAGGACTATTCTTACATTTATGCCTACTCAAAGAAGCCATGATTCAATCTTAAAACAAAATAAGAGGGTGTTTTTATAAGATAATAATTTTTTACATTTAAAAACAACTACAGCCTGACCAGGCGGTGGCACAGTGGATAGAGCGTCAGACTGGGATGCGAAAGACCCAGGTTAGAGACCTTGAGCTTACCAGCTTGAGCCCGGGCCCATCTGGTTTGAGCAAATGCTCGCCAGCTTGGACCCAAGGTCGCTGGCTCCAGCAAGGGCTCAGTCTGCTGAAGGCCCGCGGTCAAGGCACATATGAGAAAGCAATCAATGAACAACTATGGTGTCGCAATGGCAATGAGAAACTAATGATTGATGCTTCTCACCTTTCTCTGTTCCTGTCTGTCTGTCCCTATCTATCCCTCTCGCTGACTCTCTCTCTGTCCCTGTAAAAAAAAACAACTACAATTATGTAAAAGTGATGTTTGTAAAACATTAATTGCCTTGTGTTTATGTTCAATCCAAGAGTCGTTGCTCTTTAACGCCAATTTAAAAATCAATGCATGCCATTAACTGTAACAAAAATAAATTAAAATTGCATAAAAAATAGAGCATGCACCAAAAAACGAATTTCATATTTGGAATCAGTGATGCAGAAATATATAGAAAAGGTTCTAAAACCTCATGCAACAGGAAATGAAAAAAAAATTGTTCCCCAGTGGAATTGGTGAATGGAGATTTCCTCCTCTCTGCCCCCAGGGAACACAATGTGAGGAACAAGTCAGCTAACTGCCCCAGTGATGCAATAGGAGAAAACTGCATGCTCAAATTCTTAAGAACTCAGTTCAGTGGGGCAAGAGGTGTATGAACTTTTCTAGTGATTAAGAAGAGGGTTCGGTGGGGATAGAGAGACCCAGCTTAGAGTTACAGGGGGTTCTTCCCAATAGGGTCTCCTCAAGGGGTAAGGTCACCAGCAGCAAAAATAAAGAGGTGAATTACCAATTTCTAAAATGTGAGAAAGAGGTCCCATAACATTATCTGTCATGGAGATGTATCCATTCAGGTTAAGGCAACTGTCAAAATGCAGGATCAGCAGAACCTGCCAATGAGCTAATCAAAGTGTCGCACAACAGAGAGGCACGTTTGACAGCCTGCTTGGCCTAAGTGTCACCTTATCTTCTTAATCTCTTCCCACCTTCTTCCTTCCTATCCCACCCACCATGCCCAGAACCTTACTTTCTCATTCACAGACTTGCCACCTGAATGAAGCAGGATGAAGCTGGGGGCAGGAGAGAGGCATTCCCACTTCATTTAGTCAGAGTGTGGGGCAGTGTCTTCGACCGAACACTTCAATTACTAAAGACCGACAAACTGTAAGTTTACCTGACTATTAGTGGAAGTGAAAAGTCATAGACCTGCCAGAGATTTCATTCAAGAAAGAAAATGATTTCCCCATGCAGGAAATGATGCTAGCCTCCTTTGCGAAGTGTTTTATGCCAATAAGCAGTCTGGTGAGAATAAAGCCGACAGAAATGTATTCATTTGCCCAGGCCACCTAAATATCATGACCATGACTATAATGCATGTGCATTGTTTTAAAAATATAGATTCTTCACTGAACACCTAGAGTCCAGGTAAGAGTTTTCTATACATCAGCTATACAATTGCATATTTATTAAATGAACTGAAAACTGGTGATTTGCTGCATGAATGAGTATCAGGATTTTTTCTCTCTCTCTTACTTTCTCTGACACACACACACACACACACACACACACACATCTATTTATTAAAACCTGTACCAGTAAGTGCAAAATGACAGCTACAGATCCACCCAATGTGGGTGAAACGAGTTAAGACCCGGTCTGCACAATATCATTCATTTGTTCACCCTGGAGTGTTGGGTACCTATCTATTTTCACCGGTAACGTTATAAGTTTAATGGCTAACTTGTCATACCAGGCGCATCCTGCTTATAGGACTTTTCTCATTTAATCCTATGACAGTTCATTCCTGGAGTACTATTACTATTCCTATTTCAGAGAAGACACCAACCTTAATTAATACCCAAAGTCGCCGAGCAGGGAAGAAGCAGATCCAAGTTTCAACGCAGGCAGTATATTGTCTATCCTCTTACCCACTATACTATATTGCTTCCTGCAAAACTGAGAGCACTTTATATCTCAGTGTATGATTACACATAGTCTGCCTGTCACACATACATTATTCATTCTCCAACTAAAATTTATCAAGGCCTGGTTCAACCATGTACTGCTTGTGGGAACTCAACACGGTATCTTTTCTCAGTGAGCCAAAGTCTTTCCCTGTAGCTCGTAAGGCTGTTATAAAGATAATATAATTGTATATGGAGCACTTGGCATATAGGATGTCCATAAAGGTCTTAGAAACATTTTGAAGACCTCTACTATCACCATAGTCAGAGCTGACTCAATCAAGGTGTAGTCCTGTAAAGTCTAATTCAGGGGGACGTTCATCCTATATACTTCCAGGTTGGAAACCGATCACCTTAATAGTGTCTCCTGGGAAAAGGTGGCTTTGTATGTTCAAGTGAAAAAGATTCTCAGAATATCAACATGCCCCCAATCTCATAAAGGTGCACACCAAAGCCAGAGGGCCACAAGCTATGATGGACCAGCTCAGACAATCAACCAGGATTTATTTACATTGTCTTATTTAATCCTCATGACAGTGAGTTTGATATCATCTTCATCACATTCTAGAAGAGACAAAGCATAAAGAGGCTAATCGACTTAGCCATGTCTCCTGTTGGTAGAGCTGAGGTTCAGACCCAGGTCAGTCTGAGCTTAAAAGTCCATACTGTTCCCAATTATGCTGATTCCCTAGTACAAAGACACATAAGGAGGATGTACCATTTTAGAAACAGAAAATGTTCTGTTCTTTATCATTACTGTAAATGATTGCTAACTATGGCTATAAATATTACTCTAAGTTCCCTCCATAGGATGGGATGTACTATCATGAGAAATGAATTCCCCTAACCGGGCAGCAGACTCTTGATACATCTGGGCCAGGATTTGTGTTTCCCAATTTTCAGTCACGTGTGTGCCCCTTCATAATTTTTGCAATTTCCATCTGACACCTATAAGGGACCACCATCATTACATACCACAAATAGAAGGCATTCATAGAAGTAAATTAAAAGAAAACTAAAGAATGGCATTGGATCTTACCTAGATAATATTCCCTTGCTTTTCGTGAAAATGGAGATTAATGAGCATTAGAGAAGCGCTAAACACCTACTGACATCAACCTGAAACTTTCTATTGACTATAATAACCAGAATGATTTTATAGCATTGGAAAGGAAACACCACTCACTAGGTTATTTAATGTCATTGAATGCCTTGTTCAGGTGCCATTTAAAGTAATCTCTGAAAAGCATTTCCTGTGACCCCAATGGTAATTTAGGAAATAATGAACCGAAATGTTTTCAGGGCTCCTTCTGGCCTTTCTATTTTATGGAACATATTTGGGCTTACGCCTTTGGAAATCCACCTATTATATAAAATTGATGTATACTCTAGCAACACTCAGCAATACATGGGGATGTCATAAATATTGGTAATGGATAAATAACATAATCCTCACCCCCATTTGAAGGTACACTAACAATCAAAACACAAGAAAGCAAGCTATCCAATTCACCTGTAACTTTAACAGTTCCCTGCAGCTGAGTATGTCTCTGGTGACTAGAAACACTAGAGGAAATATCTGTCTGTCAAAACAGAACACAACTCACATCAGCTCAAACTTGTGTATGAAATTGTGCCCGAAATTCTCTCCTGAGTTAAAGTGCACTCGCTACCAATTTACATCTGAGGTTTATCTGGAATGATAAATTGCCTGAATTTCTTTCCAATGTTCCTTGCTGCCTCCCAAAAATATTTTGTTTGTACAAAAGAGATAAGATAGACAATTGCTAGGAAGAAGGAAGAAGCTATGCAGAAAGAGAGTGCAAATATCCCTTAGTTCCCTGTGGTCATTCCCCAAATCTTAGACATTAAAACAACAAATTTGTATGACCAAGTGTTAGCACAGTAGATAGAGCATTAACCTAGGATGCTGAAAACCCAAGTTCAAAACCCCAATGTCACCAGCTTGAGCACTGGCTCATCTGGTTTGAACACAGGTTCACCAGTTTGAGCCCAAGGTTGCTGGCTTGAATGTGGAATTGTATAAATGGCCTCATGGTCACTGGCTTGAGCCCAAGGTCATTGACTTGAGCAATGGGTCACAGGCTCATCTGAAGCTCCCCAGTCAAGCCATACATGAGAAAGCAATCAATAAACAATTAATCACTGCAACTATGAGTTGATGCTTCTCATCTCTCTCCCTTCCTCTCTGTCCCTGTCTGTCTGTCTCTCTCTCAAATAAATAAATAAATAAATAAATAAATAAATAAATAAATAAATAAATAAATAATATATTGGGGAAACAGCTACTGGTTACCAATAAGACTGCTTGATAAGAATACTTAAGCACTGTTCTCTGTTGATTGGCTATACATTGTCCAGCAGAAGCTCCCAGATACTCAAATACTGGCAATTTTCAGGTGAGAATGTCCTTCTATATCCAATTTCCCTCCTGGAAAATTCTATCTGAAAAATTCATTAGATACAATTGTCACCTCCATAAATTTTTCTGTCCCTTTCATAGACCTGAGAGTCAGAGACAGCAAGCATAAATGATTGAGTAAAGCAAGTGAGCAAATGTCATGCTTAGTTTTATATTATAGCTGAAGGTATCATGCCATGGAACCAGAAAACGTTAATAGAAAGGTCAAGGAGAAAATCCTTGCAAGGGAGTTCCTCGTGCCTAGTGTGATACTACATATATCATCCAAGCGAGGACAGATTTATAAAAGAAAGAGAGAATGTATCAGATAGATACAGTAATCTACCTTGAAATTTAGAGTTTAAGAGAACAGTTATTTATTGTTTTATCTCCCCTTTACATTGGCCAGAGGTTGACTGATCTAAGCTGGGTTGGGCTGGGAGTACTTCTGCTCCATGTGTCTCTCATCTTCTTGAATCCAGCAGGCTGGCCTGCACATAGCCTCCATGTGTTCATGACTGAAGTTCAAAAGTGCAAACTCAATTGTACAAGCTGAAGTTCAAAAGTGCAAACTCTACTTGAATTAGTTCTGTTAACATCCTACTGGCCCCAGTCACATGGCTGAACCTAGAATCAAGGAACAGGGAAAGACAGTCCCCTTTCTGGCAAGCAGAATCCCAGAGTCATTTGTCAAAAAACATGCATGGATGGCCCAGCTCTTCACGGAAAGGAGATAAATAATGGGGCCATGAATTCACTCCATCTCAGAATACAATTAATAGACCAGTCATCCTAAATAATCTGCTCAAAGTGAGTCCCTGTTGATGAAACACAATAGAAAAAGATAACCTCAGTTGAAGTTTTCTGGATGGAAAGCCAGAAAACGACTTGTCATACAAATATCCCAGGCCTTGACAAGGTAAAATCCAGCCCCTAATACTTCTACCAGAACAGCTACCTTCAGGAAACATGGTCTAAACAAGGCTAAGGTTGGAGAAGTAATTTACCCAAGGATGGTAACTACATTAATAAATTGTATCAAGGATTAGTAACTAGAGATGGGAAAATGTGCAAATCTATTTGTCTAAAAAGCTCTGAAGTTCCACTTTACTATACTGCCTTCCCCTGACTGGCAGATTATGTCTCCAAAAATAACATTTCAAGGGCCATGTGCTCAAACATACATAGTCCCATCTCAGAAAGTTTTAATCCCAACTAATGCCTTCTATGAGACAGAGTTCTACCCCCATGAAGAATACACTTTTATTTAGAACATACTTTGATTATTATCATTTTTATTTCATCACCAAAGAACTTTTAATACATATCCAGGTGTTGACTGGATCTCCAAATCCAGAGCTGTGAAAGGACAACAGATTCTACACCATTTCCGGATCAAGTTTATTCTTGGCTCCATCTGCCTACACTTTCTTCACCAACCTGAAAACAATGTAATCCCACCTATTCTTTCTCTGCTTTACATATCTACCCACTTAGAGCAAGCATTTTATGAGTCTATGAGATTCACTAGAATTTGAGAATCACAAAAACTCTCACTATCCTTTGCTATGTTACAAAGGCCTGCCTGAAATAAATCACCCTGACATTTAGTGATGCAAAACAACAGTCATTACTATTATTATTACTATTATTATTATTATTGTTATTATTATTATAGCACCTACTGGTTATAGGGTTGACTAGGGCTGGAATCAGCTGGGTGGTGCTCACTTGGCCTCTCATGTAGTTACAGAACCTGGACCTGGAGCCATCCCTAGGCTTCCTCATTCACATGTCTGGTGCCTAGGATGGAAAGATTTAAATGGTTGAGGACTAGAACAAGGGAGTTCCTTAGGGCTGTCTTTCTCTTTATGGTCTTTCCATGTGGTCTTCACTTAAGCTTTATGCTTCAGCGTAGCCAAACTTCTTATGTAACAGTTTGAGGTTCCAATGCAAGTGTCCTGTGAGAGAAAGCTAACAGAAACTATATAACCTTTTCTAACCTGGCCTTGGATGCCACCCATTGTTTCTTTCTCTGCATTCTAGTTGTCAAACGAGTCACGCTATCCCATCAGTTTTAAAGAAAGAGACAAACTACTCCGTTTTAATGGGGAGGTGGCAAGGTTCTAAAAGAGCATGTGGAACCAGAAACATTTCTGTAATTATTTTTAGAAAATACAATTGGCTAGAAAGGGATGACATCATGGGGTATCTGGTCATTGTGTTGACTAGTCTCTTATCTCTCCTTCCTGCCCTAGCTCTTCATTGCCTTCTTTTTATATCCCTTTCGAGTATCAAGTTGCTCTCTCTCTATTGTATAGAATAGTTTCATTCTCTCCCAAATTCTATTTCCACTTCTAATCAGAACAAAGGAACTCTATTCGCCAGGAGCCTGAATACCCACCTTCTTTAAGCAGCCATTTTGTTCCCTTACTTAGATTTAGAAGTAAATAATACTTGGGCCCACAGGACTACAAGGAATGTTGTGTGAGGAAATGGACAGAATATCAAAATACAGGAAATTGGCTACCATCTTTGACAAAGAATTTCCTTCCATAAGATAGAACCAGAAATGAGTGGAGAAGGGAGTCTTACGTATTCCAAGAAAAAAGGATGCATCCTTACTAGTGAAAGGGAGAAAAAAATGTGGACAAGCCCTCTGAGGCTTGGGCAGCATCATTTAATGGTCTATTTGAAGACAGGAATTCCATTTCTTCAGCATGGAATAAGTGCTCAGTCAACAAGATAAGGATGTCAGATATAGAAAAGGCCTCAGAAAGAAAAACAAAATTCTGTAGATATTATACAAATGTGAAAACCATCCTGGAAATGTGCCCTATTTTATACTTTCATTTCACATTCTGTGTCTATTAGTTTTGCCAATGATAAAAAAAAATGATGATAGTTTCTCTGAAGATGTCCTTGCATAAAAATTGTTCTGATACAATCATCCCCTCCACATAGTATCCTAGGAAAATCTTTTCCTTAGGACAGCATGTTTGTGATGTGCTTGTGCCAATTTAGATTACATTCTGTAGCATGTAGTTACAAAGCTAATTAATAATGATTTAAATTATCAAAGGTTTTCCTTCTCATGTGATAAGAAATCCAAAAATTTTAATAGTCATTCTAATACATTTATGATTTCATCAAAGATTCAGTTTCACTCTATCTGTTCATCTCCACCAACGTTAGTGTGTGGCTTTTATCCATGTGCTTGCATGGCAGCTGCTGCCATGTCAGACACAGGGGAAAGCATCAAAAGCCTTCTCCTTATTAGGCTTTGACTTTATGACAAGATAAAAGCCCTTCTCAGTGACGTCTTAAACCGGAGCTCTGTCACATGGCCACAACAAATCAAAGTGATATTTTAGCTTTCCAATGAAGCTCAGGAAGATAAAGAAATGGGGATTGTGAATGTTGTTTGGTTACGGAAGTATATTGTCTGCCAAAGTAGCTTGAGTCAGGAGTGCTGGCTTCTATCTAATCCTCTGATTTAAGTGTCTAATCATGGAGAAGTTCTTCAACCCCCAGGTCCTGCATTTTCTCATTCCAAAACAATGGAATAATGAAGTCAAAGGTCTCTAATACGTGTTGACTGTCTGTATCCAGGATTACTTTAAGGCAGCATAGTTGGGACAGGTGCTGTTGGTCACCTGCCCAATAGCCATTTCCTACCTGTCTTTTTTATTGATTGAGACCAACTCCCAGCTGACAGGATTTTCTAAGCCTCTCTCCCAACTAGAGTATGACCATGTGACCAGAATTTGTTGAAGAAGACCTAAAGAAAAGTATACTATGCATCTGGGGTAGATTTTTATGCAGACCATAAGCCATAAGTGTAAGAAGAAGTCTCCTGGTTCCCTCTCCCACCCTCTCTCCCTTTCCAATTACTCCTGTCTTTGGGCTCAGTGGTCTGAGCTATAGCAGCCATTTTATACCAAGAAAGAAACAAATTGAACACTCTGGAAGTGATGAAACAAAAAGATGATAAAAACTTTTAGTCATTGGTGAGATCAATCAGGGGGCTGCCTTTTCTTGACTTTATGTTACGAGAAACAATTAGAACCCTAGTGGTTTATGCTGTTTTGTATTTGATGTTATTGCTTGCAGCCCAAGATGCAATGATCCAGTAGAAACAATGGTAGATGCTAAACTAGCACCTCTTACACTTTATGAGCATATGGATCA
This sequence comes from Rhynchonycteris naso, assembly GCA_037038555.1. Taxonomy (NCBI): domain Eukaryota; kingdom Metazoa; phylum Chordata; class Mammalia; order Chiroptera; family Emballonuridae; genus Rhynchonycteris; species Rhynchonycteris naso. The sequence continues at coordinate 55,104,395 of CM073004.1, forward strand.
CCAGGGAAGCTTGTTAAAATGCAGGCTTCTGATGCAATAGGTCTGCCTTGGGGGCTAACATTCTGCATTTCTAACAAGCAGGTAATATTGACGTTTCTGCTCTGCAGCTGATCTGCGCTACAGATTGAGCAACACACTGCTAACCCATTTGTGACTTACTGTACGATAGTGATCAAGTCACCTCACCTCTCCATGCCTCAATTTTCTCGTTGAATCCTACATCATGTGACTATCGTCAGAAGAAAATACATTCATTCCCTCCACAAGTGAAGACACACATAAAAGGTGAACCAAGGAAGCATAAATTCTGTGATTTATTTTAAGCCTGCTGCCAAATGGTCATTAATCTCATTACTCATTACAAATGGCATCCAAGACAAGGGCACATCAGCCAGTGCTTGTTTCCATGACTGTCCAACCACCCAACCTACACGAAAATAGCATGGGAACAGAATGATAAACTTAGCTGTTATTTGCAGCTGCTCCTTAGGATCTCATTATGTAGAATGTGTGTGCTAATCAGAAATTTAATTAATAAAGATTTAAAAAGATTTAGAGCAATCAATTCTCTCTTCTTTGCTCCATTCTCTTTCAATGACAATAAAGAATGAATGTGGTTATTTTAATAGACCTGCAAGGGTGACTACAATTTGGTACCCTCTGTCCCAGATGCTCCAGGCAGTTCACAATCATCCTGTGATGCATTGATGTTAGACTGCTTTCTCATCCTAGTGTTCTTCTCTCCCTTTCACCATCACTATTCTTCCGGGATGCAACTGGAGGAAAATAACCCATCCCACTTTGGCACCTTTCAAACCAGGGCCTCAGACTTCGTTTACTACACCCTGAAACATGGCTGATGCCAGGAAGGGATAGAACCCTGTTCTACCGTGAGTGGGAAGATGAGAGATCATCTTTTTTCTCATCTTTTTCCTTCTAATAGATTTGTTTCTTAGAGCTGTTTATAAAAAAATATTGAAAAGATAGTACAGAGATCCTATTGGCCTCACATTACTTTCCCGTATTCTACATTACATATATAATTATGTCACTCTGGGCTCCTGTGGGCTGCACCTGTCTCTCAGAATTTGTTTAAATGACCTTGAGAGTTTTAAAGAGTACTAGTCAGGTATTGTGCAGGATGTTCTATTATTAGACCTGTTTGATATTTTTATCATAATGCTGGGGTTATGGGTTACTGGGAAATAGGCTAGAGAGACAAAGTGCTGTTTCCACCACATCCTATCAAGCATATATACTATCAACGTGATTGATGACAAATGCCATTGGCCTTGACCAATTGCCTGAGGTACTGTTTGTCAAGTTTCTTCAGGGTCAAGTTATCCTTTTTATCCCCTTTCCATGCTGTACACTTTTTTTTAAAAGTCACTTTGGGCAGCCTACACCTTGAGGGTGGGTATTGGCATAAAATATTCAGAATTCCATGTCAGAGATTTTAAGTTCTTCCCCATGTATTAATTTACTTGATCATAGATCTATATCAGTATGGACTCATGCATATTTACTTTATACTTTGGGTTAAAATCCATACTACTTTATGTTTTTGTTCATCCTAGTCTGGGCCATTGGGAGGGAGCTCTTTTGTTCCCCTTTGGCATGTCTACATTACTGTGTACTTTTTTCTTAAGTTTCTGGCACTACAAGATCATCCAGATTTATCTTCCATATTTCCTCTCCCTGCCACAGAATCAGCCATTTCTCCAAGGAGCCCTAGTCATTATACTGGAGAATAGTGTTAGAAATCAAGATTTGGGTTCTAGGTGTCTTCATTGCTAATGGGGTGCCATTTCTTTTTGGCCTTCTCATCTTACAGCAGAGAAACAATTACATGTTTATACTAACCCATGTAGATACTTTATACATACGATGAATATTTCCATATGTAAACATCTCTATATTAAGCTAAACATGAGTTCATGCTATTCTCTCCAACTCTAATCCAGTTGCCACATGGAGCATTCTAGCTTCATCCCTTTGTTATCTGAAAACTCCCACTCACACCACCTGCTATCTATTTAATTAGTTCTTCTATTTCAGTATAGATGTCCGGCAGTATCGGAATTGCTAATTATACCCCCATAGGAAGAACTTAACCAAATAGAGTACAATTTCTTTTGCTTTAAGTCTCACAAACTTCTATTTCCAAAGATACTTAGGTTAGCACCTTTCTTCCCAGCCTCTTCAGTGTGGTTGTTTCTTATATTTATAACACAGTTACATTTCCTCGTTACTGCCTATTTTCCTTCTTGAGATCCCAAGAGTCTTCACTTATATCTTTATATATTTAATGCTAACTTGGAGTTCGAAGTAAATAATGCAGTTCAATGTTCTTGAAAAACACTCTTATTTACCTTACTTCTCATGCAATTTTTTCCTTTGCTTTTCATTTATTATCATTGAAGAATTAAATTATAAAACTGCAGAATATCTCATCTATTGGGTATCTCAGGAATTTCCTCACATGTTTAATAAGTGAACAGTAGGCCAAATAAACCCTATGGCTTGTCCAAGGACTCAGCTAGTTAGAGACAGAAGCATAAATAGAACTCAGCCTTTATAGCTCCCAATTTAAAGCTATTTTTCTTATATTACTTAATATATAGGGAGAAGAGTGCTTTCTGTAAGAGAAATGGTTTAATTCTGATGCGTCTAAGTTCCCAGTTCTCAGTGACATTGCACTACACATGCCATCTTGGGCTTACTATGCTTTTCACATGGTGTGCTTTCAAGTAAGTTAACTGTTCCCCTTGTCCATAAAGAGCAGTCATGGCTACTCAGTGATAATATGGTCACTTCCGAGATATTCTCTAAGTACCATCCATTGGACTTAGATTTTCTTTCCCAATCTTGTGAAAAGGAAGGGGAATAAGTGAGGGTCTCTTTGGAGCAACAAAAATGAGGTATGCTTAGCTCTGATAGTTCAGAGCGTCAATCCTGGCATTGTCTCTTTCTAGAGTCTTCCCTGATTCATTTATTTCTGCCCCAGAGTGTCTACTCTCTTTTCTCTGTGTTTATAGCATTTGTCAAACTACCTTCTGTCATTTGACTATGAACACTTGAAGTCTAGGGCCATGGCATTTATCTCAATTCCTTCCACAATTGACTTGATATGTGGCAAGTAAGATTCATTCAATTAATATTTGTTTAAGTAACCAGCAAAGGATAAATGAAGGGATTTAGAAAGACAATTAAAAAGTTGGAAACATGACCAAGATGGGAAAAAGAGAAAGCCAATACTTGGGGTGAACAAAACAAGAGAAGAATGAAAAAATAGAATTAGAGTTGCCTTATTAACTGTAGGGCCTAGAGAAGAAAGGGGATCAAGGCTCCCTAGCAAAATGTATACTTTGCAAACAAAATGGATATAAAACAATCATAAATGTACATCCTTCCAGAATGTTAAGCACCCATGATATTGGTAAAAGATTCTACTGCATCTCCAAGTAAGAGGTAGATCATAGACTCCTAGACATTAAGGTTGGAAGAAATCTAAAGACCATCCTACCTACATTGCCCTGCTCACTTCTCTGCTTCAGGAAGCCATAGCACAGTGATAGAAGTCTTAGAATCACAGGACCCCTATGTTGCTGAGACATGGATTCTTGACAGGACTAAAGGCTGTGAGAAGCAAATCTTATAGTTTTATTTGAAGCATCTCTTGGACAAAAGACAGAAACCTGGTTTTGAGGTTTCAAGTCACAGAATCCCAAAGAGCCTTCTGAAACAGTGACTGGTTACTTTGCATGGGTAGGAAGAGGGTGACATATAGTTAAAAGTTGGACTAGGTTCAGATGAAAAGACTTTTTTAAAAAATAACCTTGGGTTATTGATATTGGACCTGAGAGCAAGAAAGAACAAATAGAATGATGGAATGGGCTGCTAATTGAAGAAACTTCAGAAAAGTAAATAAAAGTAATACTCAATTGCAAAGAATATCTATAGAATCATATAGACATGACTGCAAATCTGGCCACTTCTACTCACTCACTAAAGAATGCTGGGTGTGTTACTTATACTTCCCTAGACTTACCCTCACTTTTGCAAAGTGAGGGTGTTGATACCGATCTGGTAAGATTCTTATGAAGGTGAAATGAGGAAGAAATATGTAAAACAACATAGGAGTGGGAACCTAGAGAAAGAAGCCATCATCATTGTCCCTAACATCATCATAAAAGCAGCAGTCACAAAAAAATTATCAAGTGTTTATGGTTTGCTGAACATTGTGCTAGGTGTGTTACATAGTCCTTGTTGTTTGTATTATTACTGATCAATCAGTAATATCAGAAGTTTATGAACTTGCCTTCATACAAAGTCATGGAAACTGAATAATTTCCTTCTACCTTGGAGAATTGTATGAAGCAGTCTAAAGCAGGAGATGAATGGTACATGATTCTCCCCAGTCTCCTGCATTCCTATAATTCATGATAAGATGAGACATCCAGGACAATACTGGTTACAAGACAGACAGGAAGAAAGACTGTGGCATGTGTACAGTCGCCCAATCTTGGGAGAGACAACCATCAACGTCTAGTGCCCGATGTTAGGCCAGAGAGCTAGTTTCACAGACTGTTTTCCTCTCAGACGCAGGCAGCTGCTGCTGTGAGTCTCTTTAGAGTTAGGGCTGCATGTCTCAGTAACTGCATTTCTCTGTAAATGGTAACAATTTCTTCTAATGAAGTGGAAAGCAACTTGCTATTAAAATAAAAGAACCTGCATAAATTGAGGGAGCATTAATTACTATTGCCCTTCTTTTCCTGGGAATTCATGCTGTCTTTCCATGGTGATTGTCATGATTATATGCTATTTAATTGTGTGTTTGGGTCTCTGCAGAAATTACAGACATGTCTCAGCTTAGCTAGTGGAGTTTTCAATCAAAATGAGTTAACATACGTACTTTTTTCTGGTCTGACTGAGCTGAATATGGTTAGATTAATTTTAAATGCATGATCACATTCTTGGGCTTTTCAGTGGGAAAATTTTGGATAGAGATCTGGTCCTCATTGTCATCATCTGGAAAGCTGGTGGGATCATTTGATCTATGTCCTGAACTCTAGTTCTAAGCTGGTCCAGTGAGTAAATGGCAAAGAAGCCAGGTTAGCTCCCCTTTTTTTCACTGGGCTTAAAGAGTTTGAAACTAATCCCACTGGGTCTCATTACCATTGTCTGACATAATTAACTCTTAAGATTTTCTTCGGCAAGTAAAGTGACTGATGTTTCCCAATAAATATGGGAGCCTGACAAGTTTCATATTTAGAATTTTGGTGGCCCTGCTGTCCCTTCAAAATGGAAACGGCTTCTGAAGCCAAAAGAGAAACAGAGAAACATGCCAGGTTCCCAATTCTATAAGGGAGTTTCCTTCTTTACAGATTGGGACTCCATTCCCCAAACTCAGAGAACATCAGGGCTGAATGACAACAGTTTCCAGCTGCAGAAACTGAGTGCATAGCAAGGGAGAGTGAAGAATTCATTTTTATATTTTTTAATTGAATTTATTTGGATGACACTGGTTAACATCTTTAAACAGGTTTCAGGTGCTCAATTATACAACACATCTCTGTATATGGTACTGTGTGTTTAGTCCTCTGTCCCCAGTCTAGTCTTGGGCCATCACCATTTATTCCCCAAACCTTTCTTCACCTCTTCCCATTGCCCACAATCACCACACTGTTGTCTGGGTCCATGAGATTTTTAAATATTTTGTCCTTTTTGGCTTCATCCTCTCACCTACCTCACCCACCCCCAACCCCACCCCAATATCTGTCCTTCTGCTCTCTCTATGAGTTTGTCTCTGTTTTGCTTGTAAGTTCATTTTCTTCATTAGAGTTCACATAGGAGTGAGATCATACGGTACTTGTTTTTCTCTGACTGGCATAATGCTCTCCAGGTCCATCCAAATCTTACCTTACAAAAGGGAAGATTTCCTTCATTTTTATGTCCAAGTAGTATTCCATTTTGTAAGTGTACCACAGCTTTTTTTTATATTCACTCATTTACTGATGGGCACTCAGGCTGCTTCCAGATCTTGACTATTGTAAAGAACACTGAAGTGAACAGATGAATGACAAGTTTTTAGCAGTAGAGACTAGGCCCATGATGGCGAACCTATGACACACATGTCAGCACTGACACACGTAGCCATTTTCAATGACACGTGGCCGCATACAACCGCATACCAGAGAAGTATAAGGTCGCGTGCTGAGAAGGACGTTTCATCCTTGGCTTCTGCATGGCCAGGTACAGTAACCGAGGATAAAACATTTGCTGTAGTGTAGACACTCTGTGCTGGAGGTCTGTAGGTCAAAACAACAGAACTCCGGCACAAAGCGTCTAGTTCTGGGACTTCCGGTTAGGCCGTTTTTCTTGAAGTGACACACCACGCGAGTTATGCTCGTTTTTTTGGCGAATTTTGACACACCAAGGTCAAAAGATTGCCCATCACTGGACTAGGTGAAAGACAAGGGAGAGTGAAGAACTCATTTTTAAACAGGCATGGCCAAACCCAGGAAAAGGCCTATTCCACTAACCACTAGATCAGGACCCATCAGCCCACCAATGGGTAAATATAGTTTGGTATTTCAGATTTATGAAATATTGCCAACAGAGGTCAACCACCTTTCTAAACGGCACAGCCCATATGACCCTTTGCTCATGTTATAAAATGAATAACATCTTACATAAGCATCAAATAATTTAGGATTTAAACCACAGTAGAAAATAGATTTCCCCAAGCACCAGAGTTTGTTTGTATACCAACTTTCCAAAAATAAGTGAACTGTATTTAAGTTTCCCAGATTAAGAAAGCTTAATCTGGGAAATTCATATTGATACTAAGAAGTTGGATACACAACAGAGAGAAATTAAAATCTGGTTTTGCTCAAAGCTACCTACAAATTAGAGACATTTTGTCCTTAGACTCTTACCCATCAAATTAGACAACCTCCACAAGGTAATGTATGTTTGTCATTATTAAGAAGCCTTGACAACTGGAAGGAGACCAAGGTCCAGTTCAGTTCTATCTCTGCCACTAACTGGTTGTGTGCCACTAACTTCAAGAAGACACAACCTTCTTGGATTTCAATTCTGTCATCTATTTAAAAAAAAGTAGTTGGACTAGATCAGTGTTTCTCAATTTGAACATATTTGAATCATGTGGGGATGTTTTGTTTTTTTTTTTAATATTGTGTCCAGGCCTTACCCTAGACTAATTAAATCACACTCTCTAGGGACAGGGCTATTTGTTAAAACTTCCATAGGTGATTTTAATGTTCAGCTGGCCTCAGAACCCTAGGGCAGATTCTTCCTGAGTCCATACTGCATGAACATTCTGTCACTTTCAGTTTTTCATCACTTCTATATGTTCCATCATCTCTGACCTTTCTGTCCTGTGGAAGACAGCATTCAAAGATGATTGCCAATAATTTATGCCTCTATATCAACCCCCTCTGAACTCAGGTGAAACCCATGACTCGCTTCTGGACAAGAGAATATGGCAAAGGTTTTGAAATAATCACTCTCATGATTATGTCATGCTATATATAACATACTGGAGTGAGTTTTTCTGTGGGTTTTAAAGAACCAAACTGCCATATGGTGAGAGGGTCCCTGTTTTCATCTCAATGTTTGAGTCTCATTCAAGTTTATGTATTGAGATCTAACCCTCAGTGGATGGTGTTTAGAGGTGGGGCCTTTGGGAAGCAATTAGGTCATAAGGGTGGAAACTTCATGAATAGAATTAGTGTCCTTATAAGAAGAGACCAGAAAACTAGCTCTCTCTCTCCTTCCATGATGTGAGGATACACAAGAAGCTGGCAGTCTACAACCTTGAAGAGGGTCCTCACTGGCATCCTCATCTTGGACTTCAGCCTGTAACACTGTCAGAAATAAATCTGTTTATAAGTCATCAGGCTATGACACTTTGTTTCAGCAGTCAGAACAGACTAAGTCCATTCCTAAGGAAACACACAGCAAGGAACCATTTAGGAGCTAAGAATGGGTCCTGAAAAACAACATGCAAGAAAGTGGAAACCTCAATCCTATAGATGTAAAGAACTAAATTCTGTACAAAATCATGTAAGCTTAGAAAAGGACCCAGAATTTCAGAATGGAACAATGTAGACCTAGCTGCAAACTTGTGGGAGCCTGAGCAGAGTGTGTGTACATTCTGTGACTTGTCCCTGGTCCACAGAAACTGCGAGATAACATTGTATATTGTTTTAAGATGTTAAGTTTGTTACACAGCAATATAAAACTAATACATCTTCAAAAACTGTGATTATGTTGAGCATTGCCCAATGCCTGGTGGTATCTTAGAAAAACATATGAGGTATATATTGAAAAAAAACAGGACTTGTGATGCTAAAAAATAAATTGTAGGATCAAGCTTTTGGATAAATGATATGAATACTTATCTGAATTTTAAGTTATTTCTCAAATAGGAATGCTTACATATTTATTTCTTTTTAACTCAGTCAAGTTCTATTACTGACATCTTTGCTATTACAAAACTGTATGCCTTAAAAAAAAAACTGTATGCCTTGAGGTTTCTTCTTCCCATGTTTTAACCATAGGTCTCTAATTTATAAATAAAAAGGGTGGGTAGAAAAGTTCCCTCTTTGAATTGCAGAGTTCTATGATCCTGTGCTCTTAGCAGAATGAGCACATCAGCATAATGATTAAGGGTACATAGTTTGAAGTGAGTCTAATCTGAGTTTAAATTCTGGCTCTTCTATTTATCAATTGTAGATTTTTAGACAAGTGCTTTATCAATCTTGCTAAGCCTCAGTTTTCTTATCTATCAAATGGGAATAATAAAACTCCTTGATCTTCTAGCATTTGGTGGTATATAATGGGCTTAATTAAATATAACCCCTAATACATGGTAATGACTCACAAATGGCAGTGGTGGTAGTTGTGGCTTTTGTTACAAGCTCCTTGCTTGGTTGTGTTAGGAAAACTTTGTTTATTTTTGTCACCTATGATAATCCTGCCAGGAGACAATTCTGAAAGCCTGGAAGGTTCACTGGGCACATTTGAAGGCATGGAGTTGGGAGGAGAAGGCAGCAGAGGTACAATGGCTGCAAAGGATGGCAGTGTCCTGCTCTGAAACCAGCGGGTAGAGACCCTCCTTCTAGTTTCATGAAGCAAGAGAGCCAGTGCCGAGAAGATGGACGTGAGAGACCCTGACAATGCTTTCCGAGTTTACCTGGGTTAAAGAACAAAAACATGCTCTCCCCCCATTTTTTAACTTTTCCATAATCTATTCTTTCCCTTTCCACTATTAAAGCTAGCCTTTCTCAGACACTTTGTTCCAAAAATACTTTCAGAGACCAGGGGTAGTTCTTTTCGAGTCAAAGGATGGGAGGCAATTTGACAGCCTTGAAAGTCTTCAGAACTTGTGTTTGAGTTGTACCCTCCAGGAATAATATGGCCAAGAATCATGTTCTTTGCTCAAGCAAAGCTATTTAAAAAAATAAGTTTCAAAGTTTGCTTTTGAGAGTCTCACACAAAATGTGGAGAAAGAGTCTGCAAAGCTGGGCCCCAAGAGAGGCTTTCTACTGGCTGTGAAGAGCTTTCAAGAAAGTTGCCTAACAATCCCAAGAACTCACGTTTATTTGGCAAAGAGTAGACTGCTTCCATTCTGTGAAAAATAAAAAAACTTTTTTAAAAAGAATAAACAGAAGCTCTAAGCAGTTAAGTAAAGGAAATCCTAAATTTCATTGAAAGTTCAAAGTAGGAACTGAACACATTCATTCCCAGAAATTTGGCCTGAGCTAAATACAAAGAGGTTTAGATACATTCATGAGTATAAAAACCATCAGAAACCATCAAGTTCAAATCAGAGGACATAGAGGTGTTAAGAGAGTCTGAAGTACGAGTCACAAACATCAAGCAATTTGTCCCGCCAAGGTCCCTTGGGGATATCATCAGAAAAGTAATTCATCACAGATTGGTCTCAGTGTTGCATTTTTATTTTCTTGGACACACAAAGGAATGAAAGTGAAGAAGAATGATGGGCTTTTTTTCAAAAACACTTTTATCTCAACCATAACAACTTTCAATACCATGGTTTTTATTTGAGGGACCATCAGAATGAAATCTGCCTTTGTTGAGTCGCTGTCATCCTTGTAAGCTGTCTGATTAAAATCAGAAGCAAAGGTGCCATGAGAACCATGTTCAGATGTACAATGTGCCTTTGCTCACACAAAACAGAACATGATTGCTGGCCCTGGAGATCCTATCTGGCTCTCTCTGCAGGTGCAAAGCAGAAAATCAAGCTGTCTAGAAGGCAGGAGGAAACGGGTAAAGGATGAAAGAAAGGGAAAAACATCTTGGAAGCTGTACTCAAGATGGCCTCTTGTCAGCTCCAGCTGTGGGAAGATCTTGGAAGAAAAAAGTTTTAGGAACTAGCACACACGCTTCAAATCTCATTGGAGTGATCTCTTCATATTGTAACAAAAGGCTTGAATCCAGAAGGTTAAATCACATGATTGGGTGCAGCAGGTGAAGAAGAGGGTGTGTCAAGTATTCTGAAGGCACTCCTGGCAATCCTGGGACTGTGTCAACATATTTTTTCAGCATTTCTCCAGATATGACACTTCACCAAACAGGAATAATTTATGAAACCATGATCATGTCTTGCATCAAAACTGAATTTACAAGAACAACATTAATCATGTCTTTTCTCCTTACACTGCAGAGGACTTGAGAGTAGGAACTGTGGCTTATTTGCAATGGATTTCCACCATTAAGCAAAATATGTGTTCATCAAATGCACTTGATAACATTTATTTCCCCCTTTCACCCATGTCAAGTGAGAGTTGTTCCTCAATTTCTCCCATTATTCACAGAACTGATGGCCAATTAGATGTGGTTTTCTGGATATGTGATGAGGTACAGCCTGAAGCAATGAGGTCAGGCTTTTGTGCCTTGTTTCAGTTAGTCTTGAGCTGTGGCTACCTACCTGGAGAAGACAGCATGATCTCTCAGGCATCTCCTTAAAACATAGGTTCCATAGCAGAGAGCAAGTCTCTGGGAAAGGATGCGGCTTTCAGCCCTTATCAGGCAAACTCAGAGCAGCTGGAGGACAGATGCACTCACTCTACAAATGCAACCAACAACATTTGCTATCGCTACTCTAACTTGTCCCAAAGAACTATCTCTGTAACACCTCCCATGAGTGCCTCCGACCCTCACCATATACTCCAAATATGCCCTTTAAACAGAAAATAGACATCAAGTAATATATAGTGTGTCCGTAAAGTCATGCTGCACTTTTGACCGGTCACAGGAAAACAAATGCACCATGACTTTACGGACACACTGTGTATTAGATGGATGAATGTTAAGTCTATAAAAAACTCAGAATTCCTCTTTTATGTATATTTAGCAATGGGTGAATATGACATTGGGAATGGGAATCTAAGGGGTGTATCAGGATATTATAGATAAAACTTCCCTCTTTTCTTTTTGAATAGTTCTATAACTATGATGATAAGGTAGATTTTACCAAACTTTCACACAGAAATTCTCCTCTGGGCTAAAATCATGCAAGATAAATTTCAAGGGGAAAGGATCATTTTTCCTAAAGGTTACAGGCCTAAATTATAAACTCGATTCAATAAGTTAGACATCTAAAAAATTCTAAAAATAGGGGTGGATAATAAGAGTGCTTTCTCAACCACAACCACAACCTTCCTGCGGCTGCACTCAGAGAGAGCCGCAGAAACTAATCTCTCTCCTCAAGTGGAAAAATGCTAATAGAAACCCACTAGACACCTTGGATTTTGTGCACTGACAATATACTTTCATCAATCTCATTTATTTTTGCCTGAAGTCTTATTTTCAGAATCAGGCCACATCCACCAAAAGGCTCTGGAGGGAGGAAATGTCTTCTATTAGCAGACACACTGATTTTCTGGTTTTTATCAGCACCCATGACGTTTCCACTGAGGGAAGGGGAAATGGTGGCCCACGAAATCTTAGATAAGCAAATTGATAAAGGTTTGGAAACAGGGAGAAGGCTGGATGTCTCTGCTGGATGACCTTTGGACCACGTATGGAAATGCTTTGCCGAAAGGACTCCACCTTCACCAAATGGAGAATTGGACAATAAAAAAATGAGAAGAGGGTTCAGCACTGCCGTGGTTCTAATGGGAGAAGAGGCCAAAGTCCTGCCCCACTGGTTTCTTCCCTAACACCACATCTTTAACAACTAACACATATGATCGGGTGCTTTGCTTATTAAAATAATTGAGTGCAGGCAGAGGATACGAAAAAAAGCACCCATTATACAGCGAGGGAGACAGCCAAAATTAAAATCTGAAAGAGCAATGATCTTTCTAAATCATTGCTTATCATTGATTAAATACAATTTTATTCTTTTCAATCCAGGTGATAAATTACATACTTTTTAACCATTTTTTTCATAAAAATAAATTCACAAAAAAAAAGATCTGCTCACAGATTGTTTCTGGTTCACATTTGGACATTTCAGTTGTCCCCATTTTTATCACATGATATACATCTAGCAAGCTAGTTTTCTGGTTCCAAGCTTCCAATTCCAATTATTTCTCAATATCTCCCCTCTGTTGTTTTTTCTCTTTATCCTTTCCACCTAGTCTCTTCTTTCTTCCTTTTCTCTCAGTTTTGCAAAGAGTTTGACATACCAGGTCTTCTTCCTTCTCGCAGGGGCTCACCAAGGGCCTCTGGTCATGTGATTGCCAAGGGAAGAGCTGGTGACATCTCTGGGAGAGCCACAGGGCAACGACAGTGCTTTGAAGATGCCAGCTTTTCTTCCTATTTCTGACACACTGAAGGAGACAGGAGCACATGCTGATCTTTCCTTCATGAAGAAGCTGGCTTTGGAAGAGTGAGCCAAGCAGGGGTCCTCTGATGTTGATCGGCAAGCTGAGCCCACTGGGTCGGGGGAAGGGATGGAGAATTCTGGGGGCTCCTTTCCAAGTTTACTCATCTTCCATCTGGCAGGAAGATGAACATATGGTGGTTTCCACTTCAAAGCCAGAAGTTTCAAGCCAGTTCTAGTTATTTCACTTAGAATATGTTAGGTGAAATCACATGACATCGTCAATATTGGACTCCTGTGACCTACAAAAATGGTCAAGCCCAACCTCATATGGTTGCACGTAATCTATCCTGTATGATGTCTCTGAATGACAAGGAAATCATGGCATAAGAACAAACTGTAGATGGCCTCCATTTGCTATTTTGCCTGTATCACTCTCATGCTCAGAAATATCCGGTGGGTCCCTGTTAACTCCACAATAAAGTTTGCACTCATCACAAGGGCAAGCAAAGCCCTGTACAAGGGCCTCAGCCTACCTGTCAGCAGTATTCATTCCTACCTCCCAGCACCCACCCACCCTGTCCTTTCAACCTCTCCAAACTATTCTCTCTCTCTACCTCTTTCTTTATGTTCAGGACAAGTTATGGGAGTTTGCAAAAAATTCCTAACTTTCCTCCACAAATTCACATGTCCAATTCAACTCATCCATCTCCCTAAAAGCAAAGGATAGCAGAAATAAGAACTGTAATCAATGTATGATAAAAAAGTTGTCATTGTTTTCCAGACGTTGAATATTTGTTTAAAATTGATTTCACAAATTTAAAAGACAAGTTTGAATTTCTGCTAAAGTAGTAATGCGCTGCTTGTTCTTCAACCAATCAACGGAGAAGTATGTCAGGAATAAGCCTCAGTCCAGGGCCTTATTCCATGGAGCTGAAGAAACCAATAAACTGTGCATTTGTCAGGGCAATACCACCCAGAATTCCTGGGAGGAAAAGAGTAAATGTTACCCAGCATTGCAAATGGGAGCATTTCTGTTGTATCTTCCTCTAGGATTTTCTCAGGTAGTTGGTTTCATGGAAATTTGAACTTTCAGGTACCATGACCTTTTATAATAGTGATGAGTTATCTAAATCCTGAGCAAGTCAGAGTCCGACCAACCCCCTTGCTAATACTCACACCATAAGGTAGACAGGGCTGGTTAGGAACGGCAAATATGTCCACTACAAGCTCAGTGGCCTTGATTGGATCTCTTCCCAGAGAGTCTGCAGACCATGTTTCCCTTGTCATCTTCTAGCCCTGATAGTAAGCATGTGGATTATTTTCAGGGACATTACTAAAATAAAATCATTTTACATTATATATTCCTTTCTATCAGAATTATTACCCCTTTCTCTTTGTACCTACCTCTTTTCTTACTTTTTTCTAGTAAATACTTTCCTCCTTGATTTTTTTTTTAATTTCACAGGGGTTGAATCTGGGTTTGATGAAACATCAGTTTAGTTTGGTTTCCCCAGAGACATGATTCATGCACCTCAAAGCATGGAGGCTAAGTGTAGGTCGTTCATCTGGGAGGTGATCTCAATAAACACCTGTCATGGGGCATGAAAGACAGTAAGGGAAGGAGCCAGTAAAGAGCTCAATATGATTCAAGTTACCCCCGTGGGCAGCTGACGCTTAAATCACTAAGGAACTTTGGGAACCAGAGTGGGACAGAGACATGTTTCAGTTACCCCGCCTGAGGGTTACAGGGGAAATGAAATGTACCATATTTTTTGCTCCATAGGACGCACTCTTTTTCTCCCAAAAGTGGAGGGGGAAATGCTCGTGTGTCTTATGGAGCAAACAATATGGCATTTTATTAAATATTTTAACACACCATTTGGTTTAGAATATTTTTTTTCTTATTTTCCTCCTTAAAACCCTAGGTGTGTCTTATGGTCAGGTGTGCCTTATGGAGTGAAAAATAAAGTGTGTACCAAATCCCCTCAGGCACTGGGGGAGTGGAGGAGTGGTGAATTTCAGAGAATTTTTGGCCACCTGACATGTGCAAAGCAAGATTTGGGGTCAGAGAAAGATGTTGGGGGAAAAGAAAGCCCTGTTGACAGTTGAAATGTGAGGGGGAGGAGCACTGACTGTGTCTGCTACAAAGCTGAAACTCATAGTAAAAATAACACCGAACAATGGTTAAAGATATCAAAAAAGACAAAGTGGGGAAATAGCTAGTCAGAAAAAAAATTAGTTTTGTTATAGAATCTTTGAAGGGGAGCTAATCCATCCCTAATTTCCAGCAAGGACAATTCATAAATGATACTGAAATGTTGTTTGTGAACTAGGAGGCACTAACCTCCAAGTTTCCTGTTGAAGATTTGAGAATTCATCCCAACCTTTCCACCGCATTAGTCCCCATCACTGTCCTGCTCACACCTCCTTTCTTCAGTTAGACCCATCTGCCCACTGCCCAGTGTGCTCACACCAGGCTCCTAGTAACTGTGATGCCTTTGCTCTGCTGTTCCACTTACGTGGAATCCTCTCCACACCGTGGGAATCTCACTGACTTGAAGACCTAACTGTAACCTCCTCAGCTCAATGAGATCCTGCCAACACCCCAGACTTTCTGATGGCTCCCTCCTCTGCTCCTCTTGTTAGTGCTTGTGGTGGGCAGAATAATGACCCTATAAAAGTCCATGTCCTGACTCTTGAAATCTGTGAATATGTTACCTTACTTGGCAAAAGGCACTTTGTGATGTGATTTAAAATTTTGAGATGGGGAGATTATTTTTGATTGTCCAACTGGGCACACTGTAATCAAAAGGGGCCTTAAAAGATGAAAGAAGATTCAGAGTCAAAGGGAGAATCTGACCCTATTTTGAAACAGGTCATGGGTCTTAAAACTCAATATGACTGGAATCCTTATAAAAAAAAAAACAGGTGGTCCTGGCCAGTTGGTTCAGTGGTAGAGTGTCGGCCCAGCGTGTGGATATATTGGGTTCAATTCCTGGTTAGGACACACATGAGAAACAACCATCAGTTTGTCATCAGCCCCAGTGCTGAGGACGGCTTCATGGAGCCTCCGCCTTAGGCACTAAAAATAGCTCAGTTGCAAGCATGGCCCCAGATGGACAGAGCATTGGCCCCAGACAGGGATTGCTGAGTGGATCCTGGTCAGGGACATGCAAAAGTCTGTCTCTCTATCTTCCCTCCTCTTGCTTGGAACAAAAGAAAAAGAAAAACAGAGACTCATGGGGAGAATGCCATTTGATGATAAAGGCAGATATTGGAGTGGTACATCTGAAAACCAAGGAATGCCCAGAATCGTTGGCAACACAGGAGCAAAGAGGAAGGCGTGGAACAGATCGTTCCACATGATACTGCAAACACCTTGATTTTGGACATGTGACCTCCAGAATTGTGAGTTAATGAATTTGTGTAATTTTAAGCCATTCAGTTTGTGGTACTTTGCTAGCAGAAGCCCTAGAAAACTAATACACTGCCTTCTAGAATTGTCTTGAAGATTAAATTTAACAGTAACTGTGAAGTCCTTAGACCATACCCTGACATACTGAAAGTGTTAAATAAATGTTGGTTATCACTATTGCTTCATAAGTATTAGCCTTATTATCACTAATTTTAAAAATACTAATAGAGTGACTACTGAAACTCTTCAAAGCATCTCATGTTTAGAAATTGCTTCTTACAGTAGTGCCTCATGGATAGTAAATCATTTTAGTTTTTATTTCTAATACAATAGACAGAGAGAGCTATAACTCTCTATATAAAATGCTATAACTCATATAAATAAAATCTCTTGAGGATCCTCAATAATTTAGAAAAGTATAAAGGGGTCCTAAGGCCAAAAATCCTTGAGAAATTCTGAAATAGAGGCTTTAAAATCAAAGGTCTTATTTTTTTTTAATTTTTTAGGCTGTTTGTAACTCTGTCTCTATGGAAAAATAGAATCTGTATTTGTTTAATTATTAATGTTTTCACCAAAGAGAAGACACACCATCTCCACAGAAGACCCTGCTCCCCTGGCTAATTCTTGCAAATGTGTTCTCAAAGGGGCTGAACTATATATCCTGACTGCCCCTGAGGATTGCTGCAGTGACCTGGGAACTCTTACTCAGGGAGCCAGACTCTAGGAGGGAGGTTCAAGCGAGGAAGCCACCCTCATACATAACTGTAAAACTAGTATTTCTCGTGCCACAGTTCTACTTCAGCCCTCCAAAACCTCACATTGTCCATTCTTTGGCAAGAGATGCTCTACCTCTAAATTTAATGGTCTTGATAATGGTGCTAACAATAATAATGACAATAATGACGATGATTCACTGGCTTATTGAACCATGAGATACTGTATTTGCATTGTATTATTTTTCTAATCACTTTTCTATCCTGTAAGAATAGTCTAGGAAGATTTCATAATTTTATGATCACAGTCAGTTCTGACAAGCTTAGATCAGTATCTTCACTTTAATCAGACATTTAACCTAGATTCCCCTTTATGAAATACTCTCTTGACTCTCCCCTCTCTGGGGGCAAGGAATTCCCTTTCCTCCTCCACACAGAACCACAACCCATCCCACTAGGTGGAAGATCTCCTTTGCCTCTACACTAGTCTTTTGATTTTATATCTGTGTCTGATTTATTCATGTCTGGATCCCAGGAACCTAAATTAGTACCTGACGCAGAATAGGTACTCAGCAGACATTTGCAGAATCAGTGATTGATTGAATGTCCTTGACCAGAGAAGGGGTTAGGGAATGGTGTAGTTAGCCCACACTGAAGCCCTAGAGGGGAGTGTCAGACATTATTGGTCTTTTAAACAATGAGTGCACAGACCTAATAAATAACTATTTCCAGCATTTTCCTTTCATCAAGGCATACTGTTCCATAAGGTTTAAAAATAACCAAATTTTCTGCTTATCTTCTATCTAGAAAAAAAAAACTATAATAACCTAGGTTTGAAATCTTAATGCCAACATCTCCCTCATTTCCAGATTCTATTTTGACTATTAATATAAATTTAGACTTAGAGCAACCTACCTTGAAGGTATTATCCAAATTCTACCAGATGTCTGGTTATTCTCCTGAGGAATATTCTTAAATTACCAATCTTCTAGGTAATCCCAAAACTGCAAGGACACAGACTTCAGGGAGAATAACACGAAATTCTTTAATTTCCAAAACCCAGAACATACCATGGACTCCCTGTATGGGACCAGAACCATTTCACCTCTATTCTCCCAGGGCAGTTTGTATAACCATAGCAACCACATTTAGTGATCAGGACCA
Source organism: Rhynchonycteris naso (assembly GCA_037038555.1). NCBI lineage: Eukaryota > Metazoa > Chordata > Mammalia > Chiroptera > Emballonuridae > Rhynchonycteris > Rhynchonycteris naso. Next base: position 55,122,513 of record CM073004.1, read on the forward strand.
TTAAGATTATGTATACAAAAAGACAACTACTTCAGGAATCAGTTTGATTTTCTCTGAAGTGTCACAACAACAAACAATTTGACAGACTGAGAAATTGTTTGGTAACCCATCCAAATAATAATAAGCATCCTACTAATAGTAATCCTTTTCAGAACCCTGGGGTAATGTGCTCAATGTTTTAATGTCATCTATAGAGAAATGACCAGGATTTGAAATGAGTAAACTTTATTGATTAGGAATTAAATAAAATTTAATCAAATTCTTTCTGGGCAGTGGCAAGTGGGCCAGACAAGCGCTCCTGAAAGCTAACACTCATTTTTAGGAGTACATGCCTGTCTTTAGGTTGTTTTGCTAAGCAAGGGTGTTCAGCTGCAAATAATTGAGGGAGTAATAAGAATAAACTGTAAGAGAGTAAGGGAAGCAGGATAGGGAAGGGGACAGATATGAGCAAGCATCTCAGGGAAAGTCAAGCTGAGCTCAAAAACCTCCTGAAACCTGACCAGGTGGTGGTGCAGTGGATAGAGCATCAGACTGGAATGTGGAGGACCCCGGTTCGAGACCCCAAGGTCGCCATCTTGGGTGCGGACTCATCTGATTTAAGCAAGGCTCACCAGTTTGAGCCCAAGGTCGCTGGCTTAAGCAAGGAGTCACTCTGTCAAGGCACATATGAGAAATTCAATCAATGAACAACTAAGGAGCCGCAACGAAGAATTGATGTTTCTCATCTCTCTCCCTTCCTGTCTGTCAGTCCCTCTTTCTGACTCTTTCTGTGTCTTTCACAAAAAAAAGAAAGAAAAATAAAGCCTCCTGAAACTTTATTAATGAAGGTGATGGCTTTGTACTGTGTAAAATTGTCTAAGTTGGAATAACATTTCCCAGAATTTGCTTTCTTGGGCGGTTCTAGGTTAGCCTCGAGCTCACTTGCTTGAGATTGGATAGTAGAAGTACATCCACAGCAACTTTATTAAATCCTGAAAATGAATGTGGGGCTGGGTGTTGGTCAGCTCACACACATTGTCACCGGTCTCCTGGCTCACCTGTCTGGGGATGGGCAGTCACCGGTCTCCTGGCTCACCTGTCTGGGGATGGGCAAGCAGGTGGGCTTTAAGCTCATTTCATTTGTATCACATATTCTTCTTTAATTTCTCTCTGGTCCAGAACTAGGGGACTAGAGAGCATCAGCATCTTCTGGAGACGCCTTCCTCATTGGGCTTACATGAGTGAGGGACAGACATGGATTCCAGCTCATCCTTACAGATTTGTTTGCTCTTGTTCTCTGCCACTTTATTCCACCTTCCCTCCCCAACTCTCTGCCCACAACCAGACACAAAGGCACCAACCTTTCATAAATCACTTAATAAGCTTCCAAGACTGGGTATGGTCAAATTCCTTAGAATTTATAGTGGCTTTCTGATTGGTCCCGAAAGGATATTAATGATCAAGCTCATTAAGGCATGTTTTCTTCTTACTATGAAATAAATTTTTGCCTAAAAGCTTTCTTACAAGCTGAAAATATACTACTTCCTGGCCAACCCATAAATTTGACAGATGCTGAACCACACAGTTGATCCAGCCTAGACTTAAGGTGAGAGCCTTTTGCTAGGTATGTTGTTTCAACTCAGACTCACATTGTGGTGCAAGCATTATTTTTCTGACTCCATTAAGATCAAAGTTCAGAGATTAAGTGACTAATTTCAGATGACACAGTTGATAGGTGACAAAGCAGGGCTTTGCATCCAGGTCTATCTAAATCTAGGTAGGCACTATCTCTGCCATGGAATGTCCCAAATCAGTCAAGACAGAACTAAAGCAAGGCAATCAAAGAGAACAATTCAGAAGTCTACAGGCCAGAAAGATTGCCCCTCTCTAGAAAGAAGGTGGGTGGTCAACAGTATTTAACAAACTCACTTCTGTAAAGTTCTAGTCTTTTTTGTCCAACCATGGTTTGTCCTTGCCTCCCAACCCCAAACATGTCCCTTTCAGTACTGGGAGCCTCCAAAATACCTTAATAGGTAGGTAGCGAGAGTTTTGAAAATATTCCCTAATGGTCTCAGACACTTCCTTGATCAGATGAGTACTGATTGGAGGTTCTCTGTACTATCTTCCAACTCCACACAGGTTCTCATTGGTTTCTTCGTCCTCGTCCATGGCTTTTAAGTTACCCTTCCCTAACCTGACCAGAGTGCAATACAGTATGTCCGTAAAGTCATGGTGCACTTTTGATTGGTCAACCAGTCAAAAGTGCACCATGACTTCATGGACACACTGTATTGTTTTAGTACACAATGTCACCTCAGAGATAATATCATACAAAGCCTCCTTTATAGGGGAGAACAATGAACTCAGCAAGAACTGACTCATTCACTCATAATTTACAGTTAATATTGAGGGTAAGCCTGTGGTCTGATTATATTCAGAAGCTGAGGAAAGCGAAGCAGTGTAGCTGTGGAAGTGACGTGGCTTCTGCACATTAAAAACTGGATTACCTACTCACTTCTGACAAAGAGAACATTAGCTTAGCTACCTTCATTCAGGCCTGTTTTCCTGGCTGAGAAGAATGTTGTATCTTTGTCAGACTTGGTTTAATCCTTTCCCTCTAATACCCACAAGCAGTCATATTTTTTCTTCCTCATGTCACAACCAGCTGTGCTCTAACATTTCAGCAAATTAAAAAATAATTACCTCAGTAATGGATTAGTTGCTGAGTTTAATCACTCTGAGAAAAGTACCTGGCTTTTCCATTTTGTGGAAAAATAAAATGTTGCATTTCTGTGAGGTCCATCACTTAGAGGTCCCCCAAACCTTCAGGCCTTTGCTGACAGAGACCGACATTAACAACAGAAAATGAGTAGACGAATAGAGCTCGAGGAGCTTCTAGAGGGAAAGGAGGCTGGTGACTAACACTATTCAAGGAGCTGCTTCTACAATTATCCAGGTAAGAGATGAAAACAAAACAAATCTCACTTCCTGGAGTTCTTCAATAAACAAAATCAAATGAATAGGATATAGTAAGTATCTTTATAAATCATAGCTTCATCCCAACCTAACCTAACCTTTTCTTTTTTGTTTTTGTTTGTTTGTTTCTTGGGACAGAGACAGAGAGAGGGACAGATAGGGATAGACAGGCAGGAAGGGAGAGAGATGAGAAGCATCAATTCTTCATTGTGGCTCCTTAGTTGTTCATTGATTGCTTTCTCATATGTGCCTTGACCGGGGGGCTACAGCAGACTGAGTGACCCCTTGCTCAAGCCAGAAATCTAGGGTTCAAACCAGATGAGTCCATGCTCAAGCTGGCGACCTCAGGGCTTTGAACCTGGGTCCTCTATGTCCCAGTTCAATGCTCTATCCACTGCGCCACTGCCTGGTCAGTAACCTAATCTTTTCATCCACTAGCTTTTATTCAATTTCTCCACTTCCACTTAACCACAGTGAAATTCCCTGTTGAGTTTCACCTTAGGCAGAAAGTCAGGTTTTCCCTTTATGCCCCATTCCACACAGGGTTCCCCTAGCCTCTTTCCTATCTCTATAAGGCGTGCAAGTACCTAACTTGAGTAAACATCAAGTTATCTATCATTAATATATTGGCAGGCATATCTATTAGCCATGATGATAATAGTGCTAAAAAACAAACCACCCTGGCCAGCTTAGATTTAGAACAGCAATAGTGCACTCATATAGGCCTGTGAGCTGGCTGCTTTAAGTGGGGCGTGGTAGGGTGGTCGGTCCCACTCGCTCGCTCATTCTGCACTTGCTGGGAGCAGGCCAATCTAGCTTGGGCTCAGCACTGTTCCCCAAGTCTCTCATCATTCTCCTGGGACTAGTAGCTGCCCAGACATAATCTTGGGGAGATGGCGCAGGACTAGAAGCAGGAAGAGCATCAAGAGCCATAGTCATTCTCATTTTGCTGTGTTAGCAATGAGGCTTCTTTAAGCTGCTGCTTATTGGGCAGCAGATGTGGGCAAGTAGTAGCCAGAGTAAGATCAAGGGGGACTTGTGAGGCCCTCCTCTCTCACGGCAAAAGATGACATTCGATTTGAAGAATTATGTAAATGTTAAACTAAGTCATCAAACATTGTTGAAATCTTTGAGTTAGAGGAATACTTAACGAAGGATAAACGAAAGATTAATTATGGCACTTGTTATCTAAACTATTACTCTTAGGTTCATTTTGACCCTTATGAACAAAAATAGAAATAGAGAATGAAGTTTAAGAATCATTAACTACATAATCCAAGCAAACCCAAATATTTTATTTAAGGGAAGGTTGTTGGAAAAATAAACAAAAAAGAATACACATTTGAAAAAAAGAGCTTTACTTATATATGTCTTCTCTTATTCATTAGTTGTGACAAATATTTTATATCCTATAACATTTCTGTATGTTAAACAGTAAAATCAGTGTAAATGTGCCCATAAGTAAGGCAGCATAGCTGCTGTTTCTTCCCAAATTCCCACATAACAGAGCAACCAGAGAGCAATACCAAACACCACGAACAATATTTACAACAAAACTGAGCACCAAGATAGCTCTGAAATATATCCAGAATTCAGGACTGAGAAGAGAGAAAGAAGAGAATGACAAGCCCAGCAGCAAGGAACATCCCTAACATTCAGATTGTCATCTGAACCAGAAAATATACAAGATACGCCTGGAGACTCTTACTAAACAGTAAGAAAGATACAAACACCAACAGGTTCATATGGAAACCAATTTATGAGCCAAGTTGAAGAAGCTCCTACTGGCCAAATTTGGGAGAGTCTGACCTTCCATAAAGATAAGAATTGCAAACTCACCGAATAGGCTAAATCCGTGAATTAATAACGATATCATATACCACTCGGTTTAAAGAATGACAGAAAACAAATGCATTGCCTTAAAAACTGGCAAATAAAGGGAACAAAGCAAGCTTCTATTCTGCTTTTTCCAGGTGAACTGTGAAATTGTTTAAACCAAACTGTAAATGGAAGTATCTCTTTAAATGTAAATAAAATGATAGAATATCACCATTTTAGAAGCCCCCCCTCTAGTCATGAATAGATCTAGGCATCAGCTCCTGCTGTAAGAAGAGAATATAACCCAGTGGGTTTGCATCTCCTGATGAAAGAAAAGAACACATCACCCACAGTCTGGCCAAAGGGAGTAAAGCTGAGTCTAATAAAACTCCACTTTGTTGTAAGTTTGCAAGAAATACAGAAGGATGTAGCTGAACTACATAATCGTTCTGCAATCTATAAAATGCAGACTGTGCAAAACTTTAGAGGTCAAAAGGCCGAGACTCTCCGGCAGATGAAATGTAAGGAAAAGGATGGAAGGGGAACCTGCAGATTTAAAAGGAGACTTTACAGCATTAAAAAAATTATTTTAATTAATGGCAAAGTTAAACCATTGTATTAAGAAATTAATATTGGGGAATTAAAATATAGAGAAATGCAAGGACATTGTTATTCAAAAGTTAAAAATGATGCTTATTTTTTTAAAGTAGAGTGCCTACAATTTGAAGGAGGCACATAGAAGCCTCCTGGGGGGTTAGTAACATTGTCTTTGTTGACGTGGGGGGTGGTTTCCTGGGTGTCCGTGAGAATAGCTGAGAATGGAATGTGGGCAGGAGTAGCACTGTGCCAATTCCAAGACTAGGCCTGAAAAGGCATCACTTGTTTCTTTTTTCCTTCTTGCATTTCTGCCATCAACATGAGAGCACTTCCCCAGGTTACTGCTGCCCTCTCAACCCAAGGCCTCAGAATGAATATACATGAAAGAGACCTGAGCCCAATAAGCAGTATGAAGCTAAACCCAGTGATACAACTTGAAGCAGAGCTGCCTGCAAAGCCCAGTCTTTACCAATTGACTAACAGATACATGAACAAAACAAATGATTGTTGTTCTAAGCCTCTGAGTTTGGGGTGGTTTGTTACACAGCAATAACTAGCTGATACACCAACTCTACTGGTCTACTATGTGATGAATAACTTCTTCACCTGACTTATTCAAAAGTTTACAGTTTTGCATTTTCCATAGATCATTCTCCTCTTATTTTGCCCTTCCCAGCACTTCTCCATTTCACACTAACAGAAAGGGTAATGCAATCCAGGCTTCAGCAATGAAATTAGCATGCATTCATCACAGCCTTCATCCTTGGCCATGCCCTTTATTCTTTTTCCCTGCTCCCAGTTATGTGATTTTAGAGTTTGATCCCTCACATAGCCTGTGTCAGTAGAGTACAGATTACTCCCCTCATTGTCCTTTGCCTCTATTCTTAGATAAGTGTTGGAAGTAGGGTGGAGGGGAGAAAGAACGAGGAAAAGAAAACCTTGATACTGTTCATGTTCATTTTAAACTGCATCCCACCTACTGCTCATTTTGTCATTTCTGAACTATCACTCTTACCTATGATTCACTTTGCATGTTTTGTCATTCCCAATCTAGCAATTTCAAGACACAGTGGAGAAATACGTCAGGCAATAAAAAAGACCCTCCTAAGGAGAAAACTGATATTGTCTTCCCTGACCAGACACATCATAAGGCAGCAAAATTTCTCACAACCCTTCTGGAGGCAAACTGCCACAAAAAGACATCCATGGAGGGTTTCCTTTCATCCTGGGAGTTGGGATGAAATGCCAAAAGGCTCACATCCTGGTAGTGTGGGGCTCTTCCCTGGGGGGAGGCTCTGGTCAGAGGGCTGGATTAAGGAGCTTCATCACTAAGAAGGAGTGTGGCCTTAATGATCGGTGCTACTACCTTTCCCTGGAAACTCCTCCCCTCCCCCTATTTCTGCTGGGGTGATGCCTGATAGTTGCCCTGGTTGGACTTCACTGGTTCTCGAGGGCAAACAAACCTCATGTGTGAAGTATCCTATATCTTTGATTCAGCAAATTACTTGGATGGTCACTGTCTCATGAGGACCAAATAAAAAAATGTGCGACTATTATCATCACACTTAGGGCCTGCCAAAGAAGCGTTAGCAGCCAATGTCTTTAAATCTATCATGCAACTATCCTGGAAATATTTACTGAGGGAAGGACTCTGGATGTTAATTGAGTGTCTACTATTTGCCAGCTATTTTACATAACTTATTTAATCTCATAAACATCCCTATGAAATGTGTATTTTTATTCCCATTCTACTGATGAGAAGGTTAAGGGCCAGGAAGTTTTGGTCACCTCACTTAAGGTCATATAGCTTGTGAAAGGTAAACTACCCATGGGAGAATCACGACACCTCATCAATTTCAGAGCTGTTGTAAAAAGAAGATTCATTATCTTAAATGACATCGCATGGTACTTAGGTGTGCAAGAAATGCTAGTGTTTTCTTCCTCATCCCCCAATACCCACTCTTTGAACAAATACACACTGTCAGAAACTATGCCAAGCAGTGGAAGCCCTACCTTCAAAAATAATACAGAAATATAAAAGGGTTTATCCTCACATTACACACAATATATTTTGCAGGAGACCTTTTGATTAAAATGAGCTTAACTCTTACTAAAGTAACCAGAATAGGCCCAAGATGGAGTCACTTATGTTCAGCTCCACATCAGCAAACTGAAACCTAATGTCTGTGACTTAATGTCTGTTTCCCAGAAAGGGAGGCCTAGATCAACTAATCAGTGCTTACCTGCTGGCACAAGTTACCCAAATCAACTGTGAGACTTCCTTTTGTTCCATGTAAGAAAAGTGATCTGCTTTAGCCAACCAGCAGATACTCGGTATAACTTCCTTGTTCCTGCTCACTTTGGCCTACAAAAGTCTCTTGCCTTATAGAGAAGTCCTCAGAGTTCCTTTCTATCTGCCCAATTAGATGCTACCCAATTCGGAGGTTGCTAAATAAAAGCCTACTGGATCAAGACATGTCCATGCAAAATTTTCCTTCTAACACTCTAAACACTGACAGCATTATCTGCCAGACCGATTTGCCACTCAGGGCCCCAGGTCACCCCAATGTGCGTTCTAAACCAAGTTTTCTCCCCTTGGGTCTCAAAGAGCTGCGATTTCCCCTGGGGAGGAGGTTGATATGTGTTTGGAAGAGGGAGAGATGGGATCCAATCAAGGTCTCCACAGGCTTCAGTTAATTATCTTATATTGACATGGAAACTTTCATTTAAATTCACCCCTTGTCTGTAATAATAATAATGGGATGCAATCAAGCCAGATATTAGCTTATATCAGGGGCTTGTTAACGTCCTAATTAGCTCATTGTGTTCACTGAGACTATAAAAGGTAGACCCTAATGACAACCATTTAAAATTCACTTTGTCTTTCTCACTTTTCATTATTTGGGTCTTTCTGTTTAACCTCCATAGCAAACCTTGCTGAAGCTCAGCATGGGCACTGGACCAGAGGCAGATTTCAGCTACTTGAGTTATCCTACTGATGTCCTGCACCTGTGGCAACCCCACCCTGCGGTGGCACGCCCTCCTCCCTTTAGCACCAGGCTATTACCATGCTCCTCTTCCTCTCCAAGCTCTAAGAGACAGCCCTCAGACCCAGAGCCACTCTGCCACTACTGCAGGCCCATAGCAACCTGCCATTCATTTGTTCATGGATTCATTCAATGAACAAGTCTTTGTAGATCATCCATGTGGTAGATCTATGCTAGGCTGTGAGCATGGGCAGGACACATCTCTACTCTCATGCACATTTCAGTACAGTTAGGAAAGCAGGTAAGTCAACACACCCTTTCCATACATTGTGACGGGAACTATGGCAGGCAAAAGGAGTGTGCTTAGAGAGGAGAGATGTGAGTGAAAATGGAAAATGCAGAAAACGTTCCAGGCAAAGGGAGATGTGTATGCAAAAGCTTCAAAAGTATGAGAATGGTCCTCTCTAAAAATTAGGAGGGAAAGTTCAGTATTTTTAAAGCTACAGCATAGGAAGAGTGTGGACAAGGTATGTTAGCAGGTACAGAGACTTATCTGAATACCCTTGCTTCAAGTGAAAGAATTTGGACTTAATTATGAGCCAGGATCCTGCCATAGGGCCAGCTAGAATAACAATAATTATCCATATTCTACTTGGGGAAGCCTAATTCACTGCCTTCTGTCTATATGTCCAAAACCAGTTCAGACAGTGGATTATTTTTAAAGCTCTCAGTTGGGATCTTAACACCTCTTCCTGGTAGTATTATAGCAATTACCCTAGCCTCCATTCCCTCCATACTCCACCACATTGACCCCACCACTTCCATAGCGCCACCTAGTAGAGCAGGGTGGACCAGACATGTGTACCAGGAAATCCCAGATACTCATGCGCTCCAGTCTCAGGGTGCTGCCATGATTAAAGAAAGAGAGTTGAAACAACAAAGAATAAATTTCATCATAAGTCAAAGTGTTTCTTAAACACCAAAACTAACATTTCTTAAATACTAAAAACAGGATCCAAAGACAAAGAATATAGAAAAATAGTAGATTTTTCCCTTCATTAACTGTCCAGTTAATTTCACGTGCTGGACCTGATCTAGCACTTCTTTCTTTAAATACCAGCATCACACTGCTCTTTTGCTTCTGGTTGTAAACGTTTTATCCCCTTTGTCAAGAAAAAAAATCCTCTTCCCCAGATGTAGCCTGTATGCCCCTTCTTTTCTTTACTCTTCCCTCTTCTCTGTCTCCCTGTTTTAGCTCTGTATCTGTAATGCTTTGCGTTGTGACTAACAGAAAATCAAGCTAAACATGGCTTAAACAATACGGATACTTATTATTTGTAACAGAGAGCATTACTTTTATATCAAAAACTTTTCCCCATTTTTGCTGTATAGCAAGACTCCCTGCCATTAGATAGGGTTATCTGTAAATTTTTCAGCTCCCTCCAGTGGAATATGAGTGAAAAAGACATGTCACTTCCTGACCTGGCCCATAAAAACCTATGTTCATTTTCCCTTGTTCTTTCTCTTTCCGATAGCTTGATGCAAAGAAGAAGGCAGAGCCAAAAGATAAAAGGAACCTAGTCCCTGAATGACCATGGGGAAAGGAATTATCCCCACTGGCTTGAACAACATTATGTGAGCAGGAAATAAACCATTGCCATATTTAGGCACGGGGCTGAATTTAGGCACGGGGCTGATTTTTTAACAGAAACTTAGTCTATCCTAATACATTTTTTCACTATACAAAAGGATAGGGAACACCAGGATTCAGTTGGCATTTCAGTGATAGCATCGAGGACTCAGGCTCTTCCTACTTTCACTGTTCTCCTTGCCCAGTACATTGGCAGAACTTCCTACCATGACTGTAAGATACCTGTTGTTGTATGTATCACATCCTCACCCAAACTGTCCAAAAGGAAAACTGAAAAAAAATTCTCATATACATCTCTTTATCAGGAAGTAAAACTCTCTCTAGAATCCCTCAGCCAAATTTCCCTCATGTTTCACTGGCCAGATATGGGTCACATCCCATTCCTTTGTCATTAGCAAAAGAGTTGTGTGCACCATGGCTCACTCTGACTTCTCCCCTAAGACTGGAGAGGGGCCTTTCTTAACTAGGAGTCTTGCTAGCTGCCTGATACTGAACTAAAACTGAGTTCTGTTATCAAAGAAGAACAAACCATTGTGTGACCACCTCTCACTTTCAAGCCTTCAAGTTCTACATTATGAAGGTCCCATTAAGTAGACTATCAACGCTGAGATCCCATTAAGAATTGGAAAATGAAGACAGGCAAAGTCAAAGTCCCTTTAGCAAAATAGGGTAAAGGGGTGGGAACTACTGTAACCTTCTAATGTCTGTTGTGTTATAATGTAGGGTATGCAGTGGTGAAAGGTATGGAGGGAAACATAAATAAAGGACTATAGGGGGTTAGAACCTGGAGAGAAAACCTACCACTGAAGAGGTTGGATGGGTCATTTGGACTATGCCTTAGAGTTGACTAGTACTGGAGTGAAATGTGGGAGTTCAATTCAAGTGAGAAAGAACAGAGTCAAGCTCACAGAAGAGAACATTCTGAGAATAAAGGGGAGTGAAGTTGCAGAGAGCTCTAATTTCTTGTGTGCCAGGAAGGCTGAGAGAGTGAATACGCAGATAGCCATCAAAAAGGTCTTTCTCAAATACAGGCTTTATCTTGGCACTTAACAATTGTGAACCTGTGACACCAACCTTGCCCAAATCCCATCCTTCACATCAGCTCTTGAGACTTTGTGTGTGGGGGGCAGGGGGGGGCTATTACATCCATATAAAGTATCCTTTAATAGGTTACCATTTTAACATCTTCGCACTTGTTATACTCTGGACTTGAAACCAGAATACCCAACGTTGAAGCCCTGGCTCTCCCTCTTATAATCATGCAGATGTTTAAGTTTCCCATCACTCATCCACAAAATTCAGAACATTCACTGGCATCAAGTATTGATAAAGACCATGACAAGATTTTGAAAGCAGTACATACAGCTCAAAATGTAAGGTATCATTAAAAGTGGTTATTAAACGTTCCAGACCATCTTGAGTTACATTTAACTCCAAAACTTCAATAGAGCTTTAGACAGGGTCAAAACACAATCCTACCATATGTATCATACAGGGAGAGAATTAATGTTTGTGGGGAACCCTTCTGTGCTCCTTCATTTGAATATATTATCTCATTAAATCCTCACAATCATCTAATAACCACCCTGTGAAGTAGGTATCACCCACCATCTTCATTTTACAGACGAGGAAACATTTTACAGATGTCTCAAGGTTAACTAGGGTGACTAACTTGTCTTGTTTTGTCTGAGACCTTTCTAGTTTTAGCACTGAAAGTCCCACATCGGGAGAAATCCCCTCAATCCTGGGAAAACAACAACATCCGGTCAGTCTAAGCATGAATAGAAGACCCGGGTTTAAACTCAGTGTCAATAGCTAGTGATCTTAATAATTCACCTGTCTACACACTCAGTTGTCCTTACTGAATTCATCTTATCATTATGTCTAAACTGGATGTTTATAGGCAGTGACCAAGAACCTGTTCACCCACACCATGGATTTCTCACAATGTAATCCACAAAGATATTTGCTCATAAACACTGAAACGCAACAGAGGAAGGGCCCAACCAGAGCAATCCCCCTGTGGACTTTGGGGATTTTTGCCTTTCACTGTCATTGGTCCAAGGAGCAGCAGGCTTAGTCCTCCTTACCACTTTGTTATCCCCCCAGCAAAAGTGCAAAAAGATGCGAGAATGCAGCCAAAACACTGTCCAGCTGGAAGACAGAGTCCGGAGAGCCATAAAGGCTGGCCATAAATTCGGTTTTCCTCCGGCCATTTCCCTCCCAGATCTACTCCCTGACTTCCCAGAAGCTCAGGAGTGGCATGCCTTTGACCTTATCCTCATGGAAACATGCTTCTAAGTTAGAAATCAAAACAGTCTCACTGAGGTCAAAAGAGAATGCAACGTTGTCAATATTCCCTCTCGAAGGAACTCCAGCTGCTCTGTTCTAAATCCAGCCCGAATCGATCTGTATGAAAAATGAGAGCACTGAGGTCTGTGGAGAATGGGAAATTTTGTTCTACAACCATCTCTCACGCTTAGATCCCCAGCCCAGATCTCTCCCCGGAACTCCAGGCCCCTATAGCAACCACTCAGCAGACATCTCTATTTGGATAACTAATAGGGATCACAAACTTAACACGACCAAAAACAAATCCTCCATTTTCTCTTGCTCTCTGTGTGCTGGGAGCCCCCAAGACCACTCTCTGGCTTGATGATTCAATAGAAGGACTTGTAGGAATCAGAAAAGTTGTTATACTCGTGCTTATGGCTTATTAAAATGAAAAGCACAGATGAAACTCAGCAAAGGGAATGGGTGTATGAGGTGTAGTTGGGGAGAAACCATAAGCAACTTGCCAGGTGTTCCTAACACTGACGTCATAGGGGGAGACACATAATTCAGCCAGTAGTGATGGATGAAAACACACGTGCAATGTTGACCACTAGAGAAGCTCAATCGAACCTTGGTGCTCAAGGATTTCACTGGGTCATGCAGGCACACGTATCTCACAGGACTGACCTCCGTTACTCAGATTCCAGCCCCCTAAAGCGGAAGCAGGCATGCACCATAAATCACACTGTGAGGAGGAACTTACCTGGTCACACCCGTGCAGCGTGGCCCAAACCTTCAGATATACTAAAACACTGGTATCCGGCAGAACAGTCTACAGGCCCAGAGGCTGTGTCCCAGGAGCTGGCCAAGGACCACCCTGAAGACCAGCTTCTCTTTGCAGTGTGCAGGGTTGAAGCAACTCAGACCCGCTGGGTTCACCCTTTGCCTGCACTACTTGCGTCTCCCCGTCTTCCGTGTCTGAGCCAACACCGGCCTCATCTTTCCGGATATCCAAGCCAACCTTGGAGTAACTCTTGACACCTCTACCCCTTTTATCCCACATCCAATCTGTTAGTTTTGTTAGCTCTCCTTACATAACTTATTTAGAATTTTAACCACTGCTCCCAACCTTGGTTCAGGCCATCCTTATGTATCACCTGGGTTATTGCAGTAGCCTCCCATCATCTCCACACTTCCATCCTCATTCGACTGTAGTCCATTCTCCCTCAGCACAACAGCAAAATTAAATCTTTTACAATGGAAGCCAGACCAGAGTCCCCCTCTGATCACACTGTTCACTGGCTTCCCATTTTAACGGCCCATTTCAGTATCCCGGAGGCCTTCCAGGACTCCCTCCAGTGACATTTCTGACCTCTTCATCAACCCACAGCAGCCACTTCACTATTCTTCAAACACATAGACCACACTCCTGCCCCAGGACCTTTGGACTTGCTGTTTGGCTTGCCTAAAATATTCATTCCCAGCCATCTGCAAGGCTGAGTTACTCTTTCAGGTGTGTGCTCAAATATCACTATGTTGATGAATTCTACCTTGACTGTTGTGTGTAAAATAACAGTTCTACCACCACATGGTACAGCCCTCATCCTGATTTAATTTTTAATGTTACTTATCATGCTACATGCTTATTTTACTAGCTAGCTACTTATTTGTATCTTGCTATCTCTTACAACAAGATATAGGACTTTGTTTTCTTCACTACTGTGACCCAGGTCTAGTTAAGTACTGGACACACAGTTCACTCAACATCCATGGAAGAAATGAATGTGGTCTGCACTGGCAGTGTCAGCATTACCAGTAAACTGATGAAAGCGCAGTGCAGCATGGGGAATGTAGTCAGTAATACTGTGCCAACTATGCGTGGTGCCAGGTGGGAGCTGGAAATACCAGGGGGAACACTGTGTAAAATATACAATATTCTAATCACTATGTTGCACACCTGAAACCAATACAAAATAATCCTGAACATAAACTGTTATTTAAAAGTTTTTTAAATAAATATTTTTTTAATGCAGTATATCAAGCCTCCCCATCCCTAGACCTGCTGAATCAGAAGCTCTCTGGGCGGGGCCCAGCTGACATCCATATTTAAGAAGCCCTCCAAATATTCTATGAGGACCAGGGCTCTTGCTAATACTTGACACCCAGATAATGAGGTTTAAGAAAGGAGATTACATCCTGCAGTAACACCCCTGGACTAGAGCCACAGGTGTGTCTGGCTCCTGAGGATGGCCACTTAATGCCAGTTCTCTCATGATTGCATTTCAGTTCATTTTTCTCTCAGAAACGTGTTTATATTTCCTTCCTCCGAGGCAGGCTGCCCGTACTGTTTCCTACTCTGAAAGGCACAATGGGCTCTTCCATGGAGTTGGCAGCATGAAGCCAAGATGAAGACCATGTCAGAAGAGTCACTCATGGACTCAGTTATTTCTCAGGAATTCCTGTTACCCCACCAGGCCGTGATCTGCATTTAAAACCAGGCTGGCCAACATTCCCCATTGGCCAGCTCCGTGGGGGCACCGATTCTGCTCTTCTGGTCACCAACCAAGCACATCCACTGCTACCGCCCAGCACTGACTGTTCTCAGAAACAAATATAGGGAGCCCTGTGGACTTAAAAGGCTTTGGTGATGAAGCAGACGGGAGCTTTGAGGGCCTCCCCCTGCCCCAGCTTCAGAACGCTGACTGCTAATTCAGTGAGGAGCAACCAAGCCGTTATTACCTGCAGGACTACTGACATGCATGAGAGTATCTTGTCTCTGCAGCCTTCCGCCTTCCAGCTGCCAGAGGCCAGCCTGGCACTTCCTTTTTAAGATGCTTTCTGATTGCTCAGCCTTCCTGGCTTCCCCCTCTCTGACTTGCAGAGCTCTCCCGGAAGGTTCAATGACCAGAGTGACAAATAAAGTTCCCTCTCTACCCTGTTGCGCTCACTGAAGCCACCTGCTTTCTTTCCTCCTTAACATTCAGTCTCGCCCGCAATATTTCTTTTTTTTTTTTTTTTTTCCTGTCTTTATGGAGCTTATATTCTTTTTTTTTTTTTTTTTTTTTTTTTTTTTAATATATATATTTTTTATTATTATTAATTCTAATGGGGTGACATCAATAAATCAGGGTACATATGTACAATGAAAACATCTCCAAGTTATCCTATCATTCAATTGTGTTGCATACCCATCACCAAAAGTCAAATTGTCCTCTGTCACCTTCTATCTGGTTTTCCCTGTGTCCCTCCCCTCCTCCCTATCCCACCCTCCCCTCCCTCCCCCCATCCCATAACCACCACTCTCTTGTCCATGTCTCATACCCTCACTTTCATGTCCCATCTATGTATGAAGTCATGCTGTTCTCAGTTTTTCTATTTTTCTGATTTACTTATTTCACTCCGTATAATGTTATCAAGGTACATCCATTTTGTTATAAATGATCCGATGTCATCGTTTCTTATGGCTGAGTAGTATTCCATAGTATATATGTACCAAAGCTTTTTAATCCACTCGTCTTCTGACGGACACTTGGGCTGGTTCCAGATCTTCGCTATTGTGAACAATGCTGCCACGAACATGGGGGCGCATTTCTTCTTTTCGAACAGTGCTATGGTGTTCTTAGGGTATATTCCTAAAAGTGGGATAGCTGGGTCAAAAGGCAGTTCGATTTTTAATTTTTTGAGGAATCTCCAAACTGTTTTCCACAGTGGCTGCACCAGTCTGCATTCCCACCAGCAGTGCAGAAGGGTTCCCTTTTCTCCACATCCTCGCCAGCACTTATTCTGTGTTGCTTTGCTGATAAGTGCCATTCTGACTGGTGTGAGGTGATATCTCATTGTGGTTTTAATTTGCATTTCTCTAATGATTAGTGATGTTGAGCATTTTTTCATATGCCTATTGGCCATCTGTATGTCCTCTTTGGAGAAATTTCTATTCATTTCTTTTGCCCATTTTTTGATTGGGTTGTTTGTCTTCCTGGTGTTGCGTTTTATAAGTTCTTTATAAATTTTAGTTATTAACCCCTTATCAGATGTGCTGTCGAATATGTTCTCCCATTGTGTGGTTTGTCTTTTTATTCTGTTCCTATTGTCTTTAGCTGTGCAAAAACTTTTTAGTTTGATATAGTCCCATTTGTTTATCTTGCCTTTTATTTCAGTTGCCCAGGAAGATAAATCGGCAAATATACCGCTGCTACAGATGTCGGAGAGCTTGCTGCCTATGTTTTCTTCTAAGATGCTTATGGTTTCACGGCTTACATTTAAGTCTTTTATCCATTTTGAGTTTGTTTTTGTGAATGGTGTAAGTTGATGGTCTAGTTTCATTTTTTTGCAGGTAGATGTCCAATTTTCCCAACACCATTTGTTAAAGAGGCTGTCTTTACTCCATTGTATGTTCTTTCCTCCTTTGTCAAATATCAGTTGTCCATAAAGCTGTGGGTTTATTTCTGGGTTCTCTGTTCTGTTCCATTGATCTATGTGCCTGTTCTTATGCCAGTACCAGGCTGTCTTGAGTACAATGGCCTTGTAGTAAACCTTGATATCAGGAAGAGTGATACCTCCTGCTTTATTTTTTCTTTTTAAGATTGCTGAGGCTATTCGTGTTCTTTTTTGGTTCCATATAAATTTTTGGAATATGTGTTCTATATCTTTGAAGTATGTCATTGGTATTTTAATTGGTATTGCATTGAATTTATAAATTGCTTTGGGTAATATAGACATTTTAATGATGTTTATTCTTCCTAGCCATGAGCACGGTATGTGCTTCCACTTGTTTGTATCTTCCTTGATTTCTTTTATCAATGTTCTATAATTTTCCGAGTACAAGTCCTTAACCTCCTTGGTTAAATTTACTCCTAGGTACTTTATTTTTTTGGCTGCAATAGTGAAGGGGATTGTTTCCTTAATTTCTTTTGCTGATATTTCATTGTTGGTGTATAGAAATGCCTCTGATTTCTGAGTATTAATTTTATATCCTGCCACCTTGCTGAAATCATTTATAAGGTCTAGTAGTTTTTTGACTGAGACTTTAGGGTTTTCAATATACAATATCATATCATCTGCAAATAATGACAGTTTTACTTCTTCTTTTCCAATTTGGATGCCTTTTATTTCTTCTTCTTGTCAGATTGCTGTAGCTAGGACTTCCAGAACTATGTTGAATAAGAGTGGTGAAAGTGGGCAACCCTGCCTGGTTCCTGATCTTAAGGGGATTGCTTTTAATCTTTGTCCATTTAGTATGATGTTTGCTGTCGGTTTATCGTAGATGGCCTTTATCATGTTAAGGAATGATCCCTGTATTCCCACTCTACTGAGAGTTTTGAGCATGAATGGGTGCTGGATTTTATCAAATGCCTTTTCTGCATCTATTGAAATTATCATGTGATTTTTGTCCTTCCTTTTGTTTATGTGGTGTATCACATTGATTGATTTGCGAATATTGAACCAGCCTTGCCTCTCCAGAATAAATCCCACTTGATCGTGGTGTATGATTTTTTTCATATATTGCTGGATCCGGTTGGCTAATATTTTGTTGAGAATTTTAGCGTCTAAATTCATCAGGGATATAGGCCTATAATTTTCTTTCTTTGTGTTGTCTTTGCCCGGTTTTGGGATCAGAATTATGCTTGCCTCATAAAAGGAGTTTGGAAGTCTTCCTTCCTCTTGAATTTTTTGAAATAGCTTGAGGAGAATAGGAGTTAGTTCTTCTTTGAATTTTTGATAGAATTCACTTGTGAAGCCATCAGGCCCAGGACTTTTCTTTTTTGGGAGTTTTTTGATAACTGTTTCGATCTCATTTGCTGTAATTGGTCTGTTTAGGTGTTCTGATTCTTCCAGATTGATTTTTGGAAGGTTATATGATTCAAGAAATTTGTCCATTTCACCAAGATTGTCTAATTTTTTGGCATATAGTTCTTCATAGTATTTTCTTACAATGCTTTGTATTTCTGTTGTGTCAGTTGTTATTTCTCCACTGTCCTTTCTAATTTTATTTATTTGAGCCCTCTCTCTTTTTTTCTTGGTGAGTCTAGTTAAAAGTTCATCAATCTTGTTTACCTTTTCAAAGAACCAGCTTCTTGTTTCATTGATCCTCTGTATTGTTTCCTTAGCCTCTATGTCATTTATTTCTGCTCTGACCTTTATTATTTCCTTCCTTCTACTTGTCTGGGGTTTTATTTGTTGTTGTTTTTCTAGTTCTTTTAGATGCAGGGTCAGGTTGCTTATTTGAGCTTTTTCTAGCTTCTTATGATATGCCTGTAGTGCAATAAACTTCCCTCTCAGAACTGCTTTTGCTGTGTCCCATAAATTTTGAGCTGATGTATGCTCATTATCATTTGTTTCTAGAAACTTTTTTATTTCTTCTTTGATCTCATTGTTAATACATTCATTATTTAATAAGATGCTATTTAGTTTCCAAGTGTTTGAGTATTTTTCATTTTTTCTTTTGTGGTTAATTTCTAGTTTCATGGCATTGTGATCAGAGAAAATGCTTGATATGATTTCAATCTTCTTAAATTTATTGAGACCATTTTTGTGTCCTAACATGTGGTCTATCCTAGAAAACGTACCATGAGCGCTTGAGAAGAATGTATATTCTACTGCTTTAGGGTGAAAAGTTCTGAAGATATCTATTAAATCAAGTTGATCTAGTGTATCCTTTAAGTCTGCTGTTTCTTTATTAATTTTCTTTCTTGAGGATCTATCCAGTGTTGTTAGAGGGGTATTGAAATCCCCTACTATGATAGTATTGCTGTTAATCTCGCCCTTTATATCCATCAAAGTCTGCTTTATGTATGTCGGGGCTCCTATATTTGGTGCATAGATATTTACAATAGTTATATCTTCCTGTTGAATTGTTCCCTTTATCATTAGGTAGTGTCCTCCTTTATCTCTTACTACAGCCTTTGTTTTAAAGTCCATTTTGTCTGATATAAGTATTGCTACCCCTGCTTTTTTTTCATTTCCATTTGCATGAAATATTTTTTTCCATCCTTTTACCTTCAGTCTATGAGCATCTTTTGTTTTAAGGTGTGTCTCTTGTAGACAGCATATGTATGGGTCCTGTTTCTTTATCCATGCAGCTACCCTATGTCTTTTGATTGGATCATTTAATCCATTTACATTTAAGGTTATTATTGATATGTAGTTGTTTATTGCCATTTTATTCTTTAAAGCTGTATTCTTCTTTTGCTCTATTCATTCCTCCCTTTAAACTGTTCACAAGAGGCCCCTTAGTATCTCTTGCAGAATTGGTTTGGTTTTTATGAATTCCTTGAGGCTTTCTTTTTCTGGGAAGCTCTTTATTTCTCCTTCAATTTTAAACGTTAGCCTTGCTGGATAAAGTAGTCTTGGTTGTAGGTTCTTGTTCTGCATTACTTTGATTATTTCTTGCCATTCCCTTCTGGCCTCAAGTGTTTCTGTTGAGAAGTCCGATGTCATCCTTATGGGGGCTCCTTTGTAGGTGATAGTCTTTTTTTCTCTAGCAGCTTTTAAAATTTTTTCTTTATCCATTAGCTTTGGTATTTTAACTATGATGTGTCTTGGTGTAGATTTTTTTGGGTTTCTCCTTAATGGAGTTCTGTGTGCTTCTTGAATGTGTGGAGTGTTTCCCAGCCTTAATTTAGGAAAGTTTTCTGCTATGATTTGATTGAACAAAGTTTCCATTTCCTGTCCTCTCTCCTCTTCTTCAGGCACCCCTATGATGCGAATGTTGTTTCTCTTCATGTTGTCACAAAGCTCCCTTAGAGTTTCCTCACATTTTTTAAGTCTCTTTTCCTTTTTCTTCTCTGCTTCTGTGCCTTTGTTTATTGTGTCCTCTAACTCGCTTATTCGATCCTCAGCGTCATCCATCCTGCTTTTAATTCCTTCCACTGTGGTCTTCAGTTCTGATACTGTATTTGTCATTTCTGTCTGATTCTTTTTTATTATTTCAATTTCATTTTTTATACTTGTTATCTCTTTGTTTAGGTGTTCATAATGACTATCCATTGTTGCTCTAATTTCTTTGAGCATCCTAACTATCATTATTCTAAATTCTGCTTCTGGTAATTTGGTTATATCTGGTTCATTCAGGTCCTTCTCTGGGGATTTCTCTTGGTTCATTTGGTTTGCATTCCTCTGCCTGCCCATTTTTTCTGTGTATAAGCAAGTTGTGGCCACTGGCGTCCAGTAGGTGTTGCCTTTGTGTTCTCTAGGTGTGGTCTATCTGCAGGCCCCCCACCCCCTCCACCGGTGCCTAGGGTGTTTGGGTATGAGCGTTGCCAGCGCCGGCCCACTGTGGCTTTTGCTATGATTTCTGCCTCTCCTCCATGGGAGGGGCTGTGATTGAAGCCACAAGATTAGCACCAAGGGTAGAGGTGAGCACCTTTCCTCAGCTGAGGACCCAGCCTATTTCCGGACTTCCGCCCAGAACCAGCAGTCGGAGCCTGCTCGCTACAGTTCCGCGGGTTAGGCGGGGCTTTTGACGTGCTCTCAGCTGTAAGCTTTTGCCCGTCAGGAGCTTTAGCCCCGCCCTCGAGGCCAGGGCCCTTTGCGCAGGGTCGGAAACCAAGGTTTATTGGGGCGGGCGTGTTTGCTGGCTTCCACCGAGCTGCGTACTTCCGCTCGTCCCGGACTCTACCCCGCCCCCGCGTTCGGAGCCCGCTCGTGCACGTATGAATGCTATCCGCGTTTTCTCCGACCAGGCAGGGACAGCAGCGTGGTCTCAGCTGCGGGCCTCCACTTGTCTCGGGGTCCACCCCGTTCCCGCGCTCGGAGCCCGCTCGCGCACGTATACTGGCCAACCGCGGTTTCTCCGGCCTGGGTGGAGGGGTGGGGGACTGTTAGCGTCCGCTCAGCCACAGCCCCTGCCCGTCCCTGGTCCTATCCCGGTCCCCGTGGTCAGGGCCGGCTTGCGCAGGGCCTGCTCGTTCCTGGCCTCCCGCTTTGTCCCCGTAAGTGGGATTAAAGGCGGGCCCGCAGCTTCCGGACCGCTCTCGCGCTTCCCCTCCGACCCTCTGGGCTAGACCGATCTCCCACCGGCTTGGCCTCTGCCCACGCCGACAGAACCGCCTTTCAGCGTCCTGCCGCCCCAAAACCTTAAGCAGCCCTCAGCAGAGTAGGAAGGAACCTAATACTCCACACTGTAGGCCTGGGAGCTCCCTCACTTGTTTCACAGCTCAAAACTGTCCAAACGCCTCTTCTTGGCTCTGGGACTGCAGGCTGGGGCTTGGTTCCTGGGGCCCAGGTCCCTCCCTCTCCGCCAAACTCTCCTCCCGCCACACGGGTCTCTCTGGGCTGCCGTTTGCTCCGGGGAGCTGGGCAGCCCTCTTCGCGTTTTCGCTATTCCTACCAGTCTCAATGTGGCTTCTTCTGTGTTCCTTGGTTGAAGAGTCCACTTAGTTTTGTTCAAAGTTGGTTTATCTCGGTGATGGTTCTTAAAATTGAGTTGTAATCCACTTTGGTTCTGGGAGTTGGAAGCTGGTACGTCCGCCTACTCCGTCGCCATCTTGCTCCTCGCCCGCAATATTTCTGTCACATCGGGCATTCTTCTAAGGTTCAAAAATGGCAAAAGGAAATTGGCTGCAGGAACCCAGGAACCTAATTTCTTTATCTAAATGCTAATGACCACAGCCCAGCAAAACAAAGGAAGAGATGGCGGTGCAGTGGGGGGTGCTGTCTCACTATCATCAGGCCTCAGCTAGGAGTGACAAAGGTGTGACAGGGCCGCAGAGGCCACATCACAGCAAAATATGCAGTTTGGGGAACATGCATGTTCCTGGAAACATCTATTGACCCAGGAACATGCATCCTACAACCACTGGGTCTCAACCAAAGCAGCACCATGACTGCCATTTGCCAGGGATCATTTCTAGAAAATCAGCTACATAAGAAATAAAATTTTAAAAAAGAATAAAAATAAATAAAATTAGCTAATATAAATAGTGTCCCAAGCACTTTCAATATATTAGCTCTTATGCAATGGCCTCCATTTTCCTGAACCACTAAGAAATGTAAGCAAAAAGCATCAAGCTCAGACAGTAACAGATTTGCATGCAAATGTTCCCTCCAAAACTTACTCTTGGCTATTACCTTGAGGAAGTCAGAGGTACGGGACCTTAAATGTCAGCACACCAAAGGGGCCCGCTGTGAGAATTGGTCTCATCCTGGAACATTGAAACCCCTGGGAAGCTAAGAAAACACTCACATCTTGGTCTGGGATGCAGCTTGAACACTCTCCTGGGTGATTCTCACGCAACCCAGTTTAAGTCCCGCTGATTATAAAACGTGAATGAGATTAGGAATGTAAAACCCTTACATCTGCTGAATAACTGTCCTCACCACCTTCCTGCTTGTCATCTCTTTCATCGCTGGAAGACTCTGGAAAGAGAGTGAAAACACGCTCGTGGTCTAAGCAGAGGCTGTGCCTTCTGTTCACTTCCAGGCAAAAACATTGACATTAAAACTGCTGGCTAAGTGGACTTTGAGGATTACCTGTAGATTTACATTCTTTTTTCTAGGTCATCCACCATATCCTGTGACAGACAATTGAAAGTCCCTTGAGTAATAATAGAGCATGTTATTGAACTTCAAGTTGATGTCAGTAAGCTACCCATAAAGGTGACACACCTGTTTAAGGCATTATTATTAGACCTAGTAATTGGGAGTGTGTATTCTCTCCTTTGAGAACACTGCAGATTCATGCCTCTAAAATTAGACACTGAATTAGCTTAAGGAATAAGTTTAAATCCAGTCATCATAACTAGTTACTTAACCCCTCTACCAGTTAATATCATCCAATTATAATATTCTTCGTGTTTGGAAAATGCTCCCTAATTATAGAATCCTAATTGAGTTCAAAATGTTATCCCAGCTCTGACAACTGACACATGAAATTCTTTAATTTCTGCTCCAGCCTACACAAATTCTCGATTCCTGGCTTTTCAGTTCTCCCTACAATTTTTTATTCATTTTGAAAAATTAAAAATAAAAAAGTAACCTGAATATATAGCATTGTGGTAACCTGAGGTCTTCCGAACTTCATGGCTCTCAAACAGAGAGCTAAATAGATGGATAATTGTAACCTGGAGTGATACTTGGTCTTCAAATCCCAGCTATGAGTAGGTTAAGCATAAGAACGCATTAGTCAGATGTTAATTTAAAACCATCCATGGACGTCTGTGGGTAGTCATGGGAAGCTGATGCCCTAGAGTTTTTCAGCATTTGGTCCCTTGTCACCAAGGACTCTAGCAGCCAGTCAAAGGGAGCAAAATCCCACCTCGGCAGATAACTGAGCAAAGGTAGGGCAGGGCATTAGAACACTAGATGTGCAGAGAAAGCTTGGAGGACAAGACGACCCAGGCACCTAAGGCCTTGTGGCCAATCCTAGGCCCTACCAGAACCGAACATGGCCTGAGGTTGGATGAAACCCAGATCAGACTGGGATGGTGCTGAGTCAGGTGACCCGTGACCCTGGGAAGCCAGACACTGGCTGGGGAAATTGGAGATCGACTCGGGAATCACAGCCCTCGCCAACACTAAAACTAGAAAAATGGGGCAACAGCCCTAAAAAGACCTTACAATTGCCGAGGGCTGGCTTAAATCCACACTAAGAGGCAGTCACCCACGCCTCACCACACAAACCTCTCATCAGAATCTGACTATAACATAGGCAAAAATCTACAACTGGAGTAATGGCAACAAGGTTTAGAAATAATAACAGTAATGAGGTTGCTGCGGGATTTTTCTTCCCACTAGGAAGACTGACAATCCCTCACTCTATCCCCTATCTAAATTAAACACACAAAGGTTTTCTTCAAGGACATATTTGAGAATAAATAACTACAATTAAAACACACACACACACAACATATTCTTCCTCAGGCCCCTACTGGTTTCTGAACATGCTTTTTCTCACTGCTCCTCCTCCCAGCCATGAAAGCCCTCCTCAGATTCTGTTTCTGGATAACAAATGCCTGAAACACGTGCCCTGACGCAGCCTCTGAAAAGCAAGGGGAGAGCAGGCGGCTTCCTGAGAATGTTATTCCCATTGACAAGGTCTACATGCTCCTCCTCTTGAGTGAAATCCATTGTAATCAAATCACAGGAAATCAACATTTGAAATGGAAAGTTGAGTGGGAGTCTGGCTAATTGAGGGGACAAGGCCCCAATTTCTGGCTAATTATCTGGACAGCTGGCAAACATCCAGTATGGGAGGGAGGTGATCCAAACTGCTTGGCAAGATCATAAGTTGTAAATTAACCTGGGCATCATTCTTCTGCCGTTCTGTCTGCTCCAAGCCTGTCCTCAGTGGTCACACAGCAACAAGGGCTTGCTGTTCTCCGTGCTGTCCACAGGAAAGGTTGTTACGGCGAAACTGCAGAGTTAGGAAGGGCAGCTGCATACCCTTGCACTCCTAACTACACTTCTAAGGACCTTGGGGAAGGCAGTTACGTTTAAAAGGAAACGCTTTCTTTGCAAGAACTTGGTATTATGAGAAGTAAAAGAAAAAAACATATTATGATCAATAATAGATTTGAGGATAAAGGGCTGGCTAGCTAACTTGACCCATCCTGGAGCATTTGGAAAGAAGTAACCGGGAAGAGCTTGGGGTCTGGGACAGGGGAAGCAAGACGGAATTTGTGTGAAGGCTAGAAGGGACTGTGTAACCAGTAGCAGAGTTAGTGTCAGAAGGGTCCTCAGCATCAGCCTGACAGAATAGGTCAGTGGGCAGCTTCAGGGAGCTCAGAAGCTGAGGTCATATCTACAGACTCTAAGGTTGCCATGGGAGGATGTATCATACTGTTGTCTCTACCAGGCACCAGCTGTCCTCGGGTCACTAGCTCACCCACAACAGCCAGTGACGAGCCTGAGGCTCCTCTAGCAAGAGTGACATCATTTGACCCCTCCCCAAATTTGCTCAGTCAGTCTATCTACATTACCCCATGAGTGAATTGGCCCTTGTCAATGGCCTAGGGGAATCAGAAACCCCATAAATCCAAGGATAAGGGCCTGGGTGCCTAAAAGTTGCTGATGTTAAAGGTGGGAAAGGCTGCACTAGGATTGATGAACAGACTTGAGGTCCCCTCTTAAACCTCTCTGATGATGAAATATCCCTCCTTGTCCCTTTAGTGTTATTGCCTTATAGCATCGGCCTATCTAGATCAAATCCACAATTGCAGGTATAAAACTGAAACGTATCTGCAAACCCTCAATAATATAATAATATTCTTCACCTACCAAAGCGCTCACAATATTTGGCCTGAAGACCGGGAGTCCTTCTGCTTCAACACAAGTAGCACTGTGGAGACCCAACTCTCCCACTGACTTCCTTAAGGAACTGGCGTGCAGAGGCCTCAGAAAATCCTCATGGACCTTCAAGGCCTCGCCTGCCAGTTAGACAAGAATGTATCCCTAGAGGCCTCAGTTTTCTCCTCTGTAAAATGAAGCAGGCAAGCTAGATGGGCTCTCCAACTGCTGACATAATGATTTCCTGGGTCCTTGGCTGGAATCAACAGAACCCTTCACTTCCATTTATTCCTGCCTCCAAGACTAAAAGCTGCAAAGTTAATTGGCAATCACCAAAAATTTGAGACATGCAAAGAAGAAAACCACATCGACTCCAATTGCCTGATCCCTCCCTCTGTCACAATTAAAGACACAGCCAACAGCTGGCGTTCCACAGACACAGGGCCTATCGATTGCCTGGGAGCCCCTGCCATCTCCTACCTAACTGATGGGCCCTGTGGGAGACAGAGAAAGCAGGAATATAAACTAGAGGGTAATGTTCTTTGCCAAGCTGTCACTGCAGGGTTGACAGATTAGTTTTCTTCCTGAAAGTAGGCCGTGCCTCAAATGTTAGATGGGTTCTTACTTCTGACTCTCCCTGGTTCGGGGCTCCTCTGCTATTCCTAGCGACTCTGGCAGAGGATGTGACAACGCTAGCATTTCTAGAACCAGAGGTCTTAAACTCAGGGTACTGTACACCAGATAAGGCCTGTGGACATGCTTTATATGCTCAATAGTCCACCTGGGGCCTTAATAATTTTTAATTAGTTGTATATGGCATCTCTTTTTCTGTTCTAGGCCTTTGGGAGCTCAGCTTCAAAAGAAAGTGAAATTGTAACATCATTTTACATGTACACCGCCCTAGGGGGAGCCGCAACAGTTTTCATCACATTCTGTTGGGGTCTGTCACGCTCAATCAAAAATAATAGTTAAGAATTCTTATTTATTATATTCTTAATGTATTCCAGAGACAAATGCATCTGCGAGCCTTAAATAAAACCCAGGGAATAAGAGAAACACGACAGGTCCTTGCTCTGCAAGCCCAGTAATAGTCCCAAGAGCTCTATGAAATGCAACTAAGCAGCGGGCCTGTCATCGATATATGGTGCCCCAGGACTGGAGTTCTAGTTTTTCCTACCATTTGGTGTATTTCAGCATTTTCCCATCTTCAGATACTAAGTTTCATTTCTTTATATTATTATTATTATACTGTATTGTGTTGTGAGGTTTTTTTTTCCTTGCTAAAACAGTAATGTAACTACATAATCCAAAAGAGAAAAAGAGGCATAGAACAGAGGGAGGAAATACAGATAATAGATAAACAGATATTTAAAATTAGGGAGGAAATGCTGAGTGGGGCAAAAGTAGGTTTACAGCTGTGAGTACACAAAACACAGAGCTCATTTTCCTACTGTTATTTATTAATTGTAATATTTCTATACAAACAAATATAAACCCATTTCATCCTCCCCCCGCCTCGTAGTATCATTATCCATGGTCTTTGAAGTTAGAAAAATTGAGCTAATTTTGGGGGTCTTCCTTTTGGTTTCTGCAACCATGAGTAAGATATTTGACCTCTGTGAGCCTCTGTTCTCAACTGTAAAATGTGGATAATGATGCTATATCAGAGAATGTTCTAGAGATTTAAGAGAAATAAGTTGGGCCCTGGCCAGTTGGCTCAGCAGTAGAGCATTGGCCTGGTGCATGGAAGTCCCGGGTTCGAGTCCCAGTCAGGACACACAGGAGAAGCTCCCATCTGCTCCTCCACTCTTCCTCTTCTCCTTCTCTTTTTCTCTCTCTTCCCCTCCTGCAGCCAAGGCTCCACTGGAGCAACGTTGGACCGGGCACTGAGGATGGCTCCATGGCCTCTGCCTCAGGTGCTGGAATGGCTCCAGTTGCAATGGAGCAACGCCCCAGATGGGCAGAGCATCACCCCCTGGTGGGCATGCCTGGTGGATCCCAGTCAGGTGCATGCAGAAATCTGTCTGACTGCTTCCTAGCTTCTAACTTTGGAAAAAATACACACAAAAAAAAGAGAGAGAGAAATAAGTTGTAAGAAGATTGTTATTCTCTTTATTCCAATTCCATCAACCAAATACCAACACTGGTAGTATCTTTGTGGATTTCATCCAAATATGTTCCCAATAAACAAAAATTTGATCATGTTGAGTATAGTTATGAATTCTAGCATACTTTTAAAAATTCTAATCTGAAAATTTAGACTTATTAAGAGGTCAGAAAAATAATAGAGCTCCTGTACACCCTGAATCTATCTCATTACTTCTCTTGTCAACATCTTACAATTAAAAAATAGTGCAATTATAAAAAATAAGAAATTAACATTTGTACAACACTTTTAACTAAACTACAGGTTTTATTTGGATTTCACCAGGCTTTTAGCTAACATGTTGTTATTTCCAAGTCCAATGCAGAACCCTTAATTGCAATTTTTTATCACATCTCCTTAGTTTCCTTTAGTTGGCAATAGTTTTTCAGTCCCTCCTTGTCTTTCATGAACTTGACACTTTCGAAGAAGGCTTATCAATTGTCTGGTGGCATATCTCTCAGTTTGGGTTAGTCTGCTGCTTTCTCATGAGTGGTATTCATGCATTTCAGGCAAGAATACCAAAGAAGTGGTGTGCCCCTGTCATTGCTTCTTATCAAGGAGTACAAAAACGTCAGTATGCCTTCTTACTGGTGACATCAACCGTGAGAAGGTTGTAATTGATACGTGTTTGGGGGCAGATATTTGAAACTATATAAATAATTTGTCTCTCCTCAAACTATTTCATTAATTTATCATTCACTAGTGGACCTTGCCTTACCTACAAGCAACAATTATTACTAAGATGGTCTAATGATGATTTTTCTATTTCCTTGATTCTTCTTAAGTTTATTCACTGGAATTATTCTGTAAAGAAAAGATAAACTTTCTCCCATATTTGTTCATTCAACGCTCATTCTATCATTATAGCCTTGTGGGTCTTCACTTTAATTTATATTTTTGTTAATGATATTGTTGCTCAAATTATTCCAGCTTTGGCCATTGGGAGTTTGTTTAGTTTGACTTCTGATTCCTCTTAACATTTTCTAAAAAACACTCTCACTTCTAGGCACTAAAAAATACTCCAGGTTCACGTTGTATCCCTGCCCTATCCCCAAGGGTTCAGGTGTTTCATTTTGTTTTCTGTTCCCTTCAAAATTAACAATTTATTTTAGAGGGGAAATAGGAAGGAGCTTGGTCTTAGAGGAGTTTTTGTGCCTCTTCTATAAAAACTGCTTTTTGTCTGCCCTAGTCCTACACCAGATGTTGGCTTTCTCAGGAATCTTCGCAGTCTTTCCTGGTAAGTTTAGAGAAAAGCCTGCAAGAGAATGTCGAAGTTCCTTATCTCTGCAGATGTCACGAGCTTTATACTACCCACCAGCCCATAGTTGGCCTCCACCAACGTGCCAACTATCCCAGCTGAATTCTTCTTGCTGGCATCTGCAAATGTCTCAGATAAGCAGCTTACATGTGCCTGTCTTTCCCAAGATTTTAGGTTAGTTGGCGGCCATTGGATTTTTAGCTATTTGATAGATTCAAGAAAAGTCAGGGCCTTGTAGTCTGTGTGCCTGTCTTCTTGTTGTAAAGGTGGGAGTGATGTTCTTCCTGGATCTATTCCCAGCAGAACCTAGGAGACCCAGCATGACTAGGAGCTTACCCTCGCTTTTCTCGGCAAGTTTCCTTTCTCCCTGGGTCAGGACCCGTCCTCATCAGCCTAACCTCCCTGTTAGCAATCATCGCACAAACATGCACAGCTCCCCAAGTGCTATTAGGCTGAACTTTTTATAATTACAAATTTGGTTGACCTTGGCACCGCTCTGTAATTTTTCAATAACTGCTTCTTGCTATGCCAGTTGAAGTCCAGGGAATCTTGGCATAATGTTACTAGCTCTCAGAGAAGGTGCCAGTGCAAACAGGAGTAGGGAGAAAGCTGCTGCTGTGTCCCAGCCATGGAAGAGGGGAGCGAGGGGCTGAGAAGGGGAAGTCAATCCAACACACTTGAGTTCAAGAAGTACTGGGCGTCTGCTATGTGGCAGGTGCACACTAGGCAAGGGGGCATGAGGGTCAGAATGACAAGGGCCAGGCCTCCTCTACCTGTCAGTCTAACACATAAACAAATAATTGCAATAAATTGTGATAAATGATGTACCAGAGGTATGCACAGATGTTACAGAGCAATAGGTGGGAAGCAATTATTTTTCCTGGGGAGCTCTCAGAAAACAGAGAGGAGGGAAAATGGACAATGAGATGAGAATAAGTTATTTATTTTGGAAGTGATCCCAGAAAATACCCATACAAAGAGGGAAGAGAGGCAGAAACAGGAAAGCAATAGGGGGCATGTTATCAAGATCAATCATGCTGGAGAATCTGGGGGCCCAGGGGCAACACACACCTTGGGGTTATTCAACCCAAAAAGCAACCTTGCTGGTTACTGGTGGGGACTGTTGAGTCCTGGGAGAGGGACATTCGGTTAGTTCCCCTGTGCTGGCAGCCAGCATTGCACATAGGCAGAATGGACTTCATGGCCAGAGAGAACTCTCAGTCAGAGTCACAGAGACTGACCATTGGAAGTTAAAGTTGGCATACACACAGAAAAAGGTGCCAGGGAGTGTGAGTAGAATGCCGACAGCTTCAGCTGCAAGATGTGGTATCGCACCTTGAAGAATGTATAGCACCAAAGAGAGAAGAAACCCAAAGGAAGAAAAAATGACAGGAACAGAGAATGGGAGACAACCTTGGTACAATGCATTCCAAAACAAATAGTTCAGAGGGGAGAGAATGAATGGAAATGAGGTTGTCTGAGGAAGGGGGAGCAAGCTCGGGGGTGTATGTTGAGATAGGTATTCTCTCTCTTGCATGCCCAAGTCTACATCCACATATGTTTTCAGATTGTTTCTGGGTTGTCTTACTCTGTGCTAGGAAAATACAGCAAGGTCTGGTCTTTAAGGAGCTGACATCCCTGGACTTTTCTTTCCTACCAAGAGACTGTCTCGTTCTTTTGTTCATGCCCAGAGAGCCCACAGCATGCCTGGCTCAGAGTACACCCTTGATATATATTTGTGAGCCAATGAATTAAAGTATGTTATCACCCATCAGCAATCAAAGCAGAAAGGAGAAAAGCATCAGAACATACAGTATTAACAGGGCACTTGTAGGAGATAATAATAATAATAATAATAATTACCATTTTTAAGTGTTTTAGTTTGGGGAGGCAGGGAAACAAAGCAAATAAATGGCAGGGCTGGGCTATAATCCAATATGGCTGTTTCTAAAGCCCAGGCGCTAGTCAATATACCATGGTTTCATCAGGAATCTCTCTGTGTTTTAATGAAAATTCCCCAACAAACTGTGACAGCTCAACCAGCAAGCAGACAAGCCCAGTGCCCTGGGCAAGCCCTTTCTGCTCAGGGCCCGATAGTGGCCGTCTCAGCCATAGCGTCACCTGGACAGCTTTCCCATCTGCCTGCTTACCCACCACCTCCCCCAGGAAGCAGGAGGTGGGCTGGGACAAGAAACGCCATTTGGAGAAGTGACTGCAGGGTCTACACAGCGACCCCTGCTGGACTGCATTCGCATTTCCCCAGAGCACAGCACGTATTCCTATTGGACAGTGTGTCTGCAAGAATTCAAGCGGTGATAGCCAGAGGGAAAGTGGGTAGGGGGTGAATGGTGGTGGCCAAAGGGCCCAGGAATGGGGGTGGAAAGAGTCCCTACTTGGGGCAATGGGCACCCGATGTGGTGTACAGATGATATTTTCTTGAGTTGTACACCTGACACCTGTAAGGTTTTACAAACCAATGTCACCCCAATAAATTCAATTAAAAAATAAAATAAATAAATATTCAAAACTTTTTTAAAAGAAGCATTTGTGTCCTTTGGGCAAACAAAGCTCGTTTGTTTGTTTGTTTTATAAAATCCAGAAATGAAATTATTTCTCAAGCAGTTTCTAATGAAATAGGACTTGTCTTTCAGGGTATTTGGTTGAAAATAAAAATAAAATAAGAAAGAAAAGTTTCTCTCCAGTCTAAATAAACCCTGAAAGCTTCCCAGAAGCCACCGCAGCCTGTTGAATAAACAGAGAGCATTTGAATAACATTTCTCAGCTCTCTTAGCATGCAATCATCTTTCTTCCTTAACTAAAAATAATCTGTGGACTTCAGCAGTACATGTTTCCTTGTTCTTTCAACTGGACTCAGGAGGGAATGGATGGAAGTAAAGGGCAGGATTTAGGTGGATCTGGCACTGCATGTCTCAAACCTGAATGTGCATGAGAATTAAGTCCCTGGGGGATCTTGTCAAATGCAGATTGTGAGTCCATAGGTCTGTAGTAGCTAGCAGCTGAGATTCTGCCTTTCTAACACACTCACAGATAGTACCATTGCTGCTGGTCCAAGGACCACACATTGAACTAACTATTCAACTGTGCCAACGTAACCCAAAAGCAGTCAGAAACAACCCATAAATGAATGAGCATGCTGTGCTCCCATTAAATTTTAGTATTTATAAAATTAGACAGTGGACAGGAGTTGGCCTGCAGGACACAATTTGCTGAAACCTGGTATAGATGAAAGTTTCCTGGACCCATCAAGGTGCCCACTTATATCGATAAGTGGAAAAATACTTGGGTTAGAAAACATACACCTTTATATTTTCTTTAAAAAATAATAAATATCTTTTAAAAATAATAACAAATGATCTTTAAAAATCAGTCTCTGAATGGCAGAAATATAGATGTTTCACTTTTTTTCCTTTTTGCATCTGTTTTGTATTCCTTTTTTTCTGGGGAAAATGAGATGTCAAACAGACAGGAGCTTTTTAACTTAAAAAGAAATAGTAACACCCTAGAGAGACACTGTCCTAGAATATAGTTACAATGACACTCTTAAAATCTTCAAGTTGTTGGCTACAGTCATCTAACTCAGAAGCTAAAACGCCACATTGTCACCCGGCACAGCAAAGGACCAACGTGCATTAATGGGACAAATCCAAGCCATTTCTAATTCAAGTATGACCTTTCTAATACATCTTCCCAAATGCAGCCTGAGGGCTCCCCCTAGTCTGTGTTTTTCCAAGAGTTTGAAGTGAAGTGACATTGGTCAAGTTTTATAACCTGCAGAATAGAGCCCTAGGATGCTGCTTTCTGGGTTCATGCTGCAATAAATGTCCCCGATTTAGTGATTAAAGTGAGGGATCATTGGCTGTTCACAGACAGTAGTTTCAGTCCACAGATGCCTGTTAAATCTTCAAGGATTATAACAGCGAGGACATTGAAACTTTAAGGCCAAACGCTGCCTCTTGAAAAAGTTGTCTCTTAAATCCTATCGAGCATGGGCATGGGGCATGGCCATTTTCTATTCATGACCTCAGGTGAGCTCAAGTGGATGGCAGTTCCAAATGAACTGGAAAGCCAGCCAAATAGCAACTCTAATTTAATCCTCTTGTTATTTAAGTGGGAAAGGGAGCCCATTCCAGAGAGAATGGATGAAATTTCACTTGTTGAGGGGTGAGGTTTAGAAACAAAGCCCAAGTTATTGAAGGTGATTTTTATAGGCAATCTTACCATTAAATATACGTTCAAAGATATGCCTCCGCCCCCCAGTTCAACACAGCTGAGAAACCAGAGATCTGCACCATTCCTGTCCGTGGGTGTAGAGCCTGAAGTCGACAGGAGTGAAGTCTCTCCAAGGTGTATGACTGCAGGCAGGAAGATAACTAATGCACGAGCATTCCATCATTTCTAGTGAGTTCAGGGCAACTTGTTCATTATGTGGAGAGCCAGAGTTCTAAGGTAGGAATGACAGCCCTAACATTTTCACTAAGCATCAGTATCCCCCTCTCCCAATTTCAGCCTCCTCTCCAGGCCTCTTGGAACTCTCTAATAAGCTCTTCAATAGGCAAGATTCTTTTTATCAGCAGAGAATGGGCTTCCAACTGATGCCTGTGAAGCAGCCTACCTTCTTCCCAGAGCACAGCTCTTCACAAGCTATGTTGTGAGTGAAAAAAGGGACTTTCAGAGGTTGCAAAAGAGTGTTTACTCTGTCCTGCTAAGAAATCTGTGTTGGCAAAGATATCAAGCCAGAAACAGTGGGGGGGGGGGGGGGGTAAAATAGATAGGGGTGAGATGGGAGAGGCCTTGTCTCTAATGTGACATCTTGGGCAAATTCTATTTTTTCCTTGGCTTAGATTCTGGAAGTTTGGTGCTAATCTAGACAGCCATGAATATCATAAAAAGTCTTGGTGTTCAGCAGGGTTAGGGGATGTCGGCTACTGATTACACGGAAATAGCTGGTTATTAGGCATGGCCTGGTGCGCCTATTTCTGCATGCATGTGTGCATGTGTGTGAATGCAAAGCCATGGCTATACAGAGCATCTTGGAAAATTGTGAGTATGGTTGAAAAAGAACAGACTTAAAAAGTCAGGTATTTGAAAGCTAGTTTGATGTTGGCTGTGGTTCCCTTAGCAAGAGCTGGGGCAGTGGGAAACACCGAGGCTATTAGGGTATGATGAGGAGAATGCACCAAGGAAGACTCACTAGGCAAAGGTTAAAGAGTCTGTCTCCTTACCTGTCATTTTCCAATAACTGCTCAACACTATGCCTCTCTTTTCTAACGATCTACACTGCAACTATTGTTCAAAACTTTAATGCAGGTTTTCATTTATTTGACATTCAACAAACATTTACTGCGTTCCTATGTTCCTTATTACTGAAGCTCTCATTCATGAAATGTCAGCAGGTATATCATCTGGGAGCTTATTAAAAATGCAGAAGCCCAGACCCCATCCCAGCCAAATTGAATCAGAACCTGCATTCTAATAAGATCCACAGGTAATTAGTGTGCATATTAAAGTTTTAGAAGCACTGGACTATGTGATGAACATTTGTTGTATGAATAATAAAAGGGTGAATGAATGCTCTTGGATCATAACATAGGATAACCCAGCTTTGCTGTATTTCCAGAGGGACCATTCCCTCAGTGCCATACATCACGTCAGCAGGCTTGGCACCAAAGCGCACTGGGAACTCTGAAGCACAGTACAGAATTAAAATGGGTGAACAGGGAAAATGGGACCACTGTGAACTGAGGGAATGAGGGCTGCTGTCCAAATCTTATTATCCAAAGGGCAACTGAAAATTTTGGCTGGATGTTGGTGTCATTATCCAAAAGGTTCCTTTGGTGTTTGGCGCGTAGCAGACTTCATATTTGAATGCAGGTGGTAAATTTGTATTGGAATCAATTAAATGGGTTGGTCTTGAGTCAGAGTCATGCAGATGACCCCTGAAACACTGGGGATATGCTGATTGGCTTGGGACTGGGTAATGTGCATGCTAAGGGCTCTACCCAACACACCTACCAGGGCAGCAAAACTAATGCCAGATCCCATCAGTGGTGGGTTGAGGAAGAGGTTTTGTGTGGCTCTGAGCTTCCAGTAACATAATGGTTGCCTTCACCAGGTTGGGCCCACGACTTGGAGGGCCTGACCTACAGGTTAACAATCAATGGTGCAGAGTGAGTAGAGTTAAGGGAAAGGCTGAGCATGCTGTGCTCCAAATGGAGGACAATGGTGGAGAGAAACAAGAATAGCATCCCTGCACAGAAACCCACACAATCCCTTTGAGAACAGAAGAGCTGATGTAGTAAAACCGAAGAATGAGGAAGTAACAGGTATTACTACAGCAAAGTTGCAAACTGACCACAGGGTAAATACATCTATTCCTCCCGCTTGCTCAGTGTTACTACTGTGTCTGCTATTACCTGGTTGGCTCCCTGACAAATGAAACACAATAGCTATGCAGACAGTTGTTCCCCAGGCTTCCTGATTTGCTTTGATTATATTGCTTTCCTGCTGAAATCTTTTGATTAAAAGATGGTTTATCTCAGTACCTATAAGCAAACTGAGGTGATGGAGTGGTGGGGCAGGAACAATTTGGCCAGAAAGCCCTGTCTATGGGATATAAATGCTTTTTGATGGCATATAAATGTTTTCTGATGAGATGAAACCAAGTTTATAAACATCTGCTTTTGTCTACCAAAACTCCAACTCCTCATTATGTTTAGATTCATCATTTTACCACTATCATTCTCAGAAAACTGCTCCTTTCCACTTTCAACTCATAGTGTTCCATAGGCTCTTCCACCCTGGGTTCTAAGGAAGGGCATCACATTTTTTTTTTTACTTCAACGAATGCTTCAGGGTTGAGCACATGATTCAGGCTCAAACCAATCAGTTTCACCCATTATCCTCTCTTCTCCCAGCTTAAGTACTGAATTTGTTACCCAAGTTGGTCTACTGAGACTTAATTCCAGAACTTCTCTCAAACTGATAAGGGAATCTTTGTGATGGACTGGGAACTGGAAGAATATGATCCTAGTGTTCCTGAGACCCAGTGTAGGAAGAAGATCTGCTTAGAAGTAAGGCCATGATAAACAACAAAAGTCATAAATGAGTGTAAGAGAAAGAGGCAGGGAAAGACAGAAAATGATTGAGAAAGAGAGGATCCTGTTGCTGCCTCTGAGCCTTTGAATTTAGCAATGTCCTATCCCAGGTATTTTAATTATATGAGCCAATAAATTCCCTTTTACTCTTCTTTGAACCAGATGGTATTCTATGCCTTTCAGCTAAGAATTGAATAGAATGCTGGGGTCTCAGAAGAACTTGTCTGACCCCGTTGTACTGAAAAAGGCTTCTTCAAGGTTGGCCATCCACAAGGGGGCAGCTAGCTATGTCTTTTAAAAATTAGGAAACAGACTTCAATGAGTCAGTAAGCTTGCCCTTCAACTTTGGGAAACAATAGGGTAATCACCTTAATACTGTCTATTTATTAATGTTTCCTTGATCTATGCATTGAACTAATTATTGTTTGTTAGTTAGCACCTTATAATACCAGAAGTAAAGCATTATTGATTCAGAAAACTGAGGTTCAAAATGGCTAAGTCATTCACGTAAGTCACACACCCATGGTATATTGGTATACCTCTTTCACTTTGGAAGAAGGAGAAACTCATTTCACTGATTTTTCTTCCCATTGACTTTTAAGCCAAAATGCCTGATTGACTTTTCTGCCATTTAATTAGAAAGACTTACTCGAGAACTCACTACATATCAAGAGGTTTCATGAGTAGGGTTATCAATGCACTTTATGGAAAGTTGGGTCCTAGGGAAAACATTTTTAAAAGGATTGTATTCTGGTGTAGCTTAGGAATCAGCAGCAGAAGAATTATTGAAATGCTGGTGTAGTTTGCATTTGTACTTTTGAAAAGAATCAGTAGAGCATTTTTCCTATAACTATTTAAGGTGTTCATTGGTGATGCATACAAAACAGCCACTAGGAACTACAGGCAAGATTTTACCATTTAATGAGGCACACAGAGAATTCTAAAACTCCTGGAAATTTAGGAATCCTCTCTCTATAACATGAACTAAGGGTTTTGCTTGGTGACAATAAAAAGAGCCGCAGTATGGGACCCATGTAGAATCTCAGTTTTCTCCTGGGATTCTGGCTTTTTTTTTTTTTTTTTTTTTTTACCGTTAGCTATTAGCCTCTTCACTTATCTGAAGCTCAGTTCCTCCCAATAGTGTTAGTTATAACCTTGTTCTGTTCCCAGATGCTGTCATGGTGACTAAATAGACACATGGCATTTGCCTTGCTCAGTGCATGCCACACACTAGCCACTAACATCTCTCACTCCCCAGGGGAAAGTAAAGAGACTGAGAACTTGGAAGTGAGAACTTTGGATATTATCTCACAAACTTATCACTCTCAATAAATCTAGTGCTTCTTTAAACTAAGCTGATTAACTTTGAAATGAATGAAAGACCTTCTGATTCAAATAGAGTTTGTCAACCTCTTATTTGTATCTGTGTTTGTTTGTTTTTAGCCCATGTAGCTCCGTACAACTTTCTAACATAAAAATGCTAAAGAAGAGGTCAAATTTTTGTTTCAAAGTTGTCAATTCACTTCTATTGTTTCTGAGGGGAAAATAGAGAAATTATTGTAACTATAAATATTCCTGAGGCTGTGTTATGGATTGAGCAGGATAAAGTGAGAAAACAAGTACTGTTTCTGTGACATTTCATATTCCTTAAAGTAATGCACACTAAAAATATTGAAAATTTAGAGGTAGAAAAAAAAGATTAAGCATTAAATAATACAAAGTGATGATTCTTGGAGTCACTGTGTTATGTAGAGGAGCTGTTTTCTATTAGAGTTAGAATTTGCATTTGAACCAACACACTCCGAGTTATAGCATAAGAAAAGGAGGGGAGGATGAAAGAGTTGAGCAGATATTTGGAAATGTAGCCATAGCCTGGTGCTACCTCATTTGACTAATGAAAATGTTATCCAACAGGAAAAGGACCGGTGTTTCCCAAAGGAGCGGTGTGTGAGTGAGTGAGTGAGTGAGTGAGTGAGTGAGTGAGTGAGTGAGTGAGTGAGTGTGTGTGTGTGTGTGTGTGTGGTGGCGGAGTGTGTGTGTTACTGCACAGGGAGGCAAGGTGGAACAAGGGTCAGGAGTAGCAGGGACTGAGCAAGAGTTTCCGGTGGCAATTCTCCCAATTCCTTTTAGAACATGGCCAGGAGCGATGACTTTTCCTCCTCACATATGGCACCCGAGCAAGAAGCAGAGTGTGAACAAGAATTTCGCTATCACTCCCTGCTTATCTGTACCACTAATTTGGAATCCTCTTTCCAAACCGGAGCACCTGGTGTCAAAACGCTAAGGTGGCTACTGAAAACGCCCAACCAGGTAGGTGATGAAAGGAATGAAACGGGACACGTCAGTCCCTGAAAGTTGTCATTAAAACAAATTTCCAACAAAAATAGTTCCTAAATGTGTAACTGACCAGAGATGCTGATAAGCACTGGAAGAGAGTCAATCGCCATTTGTTCTGTGTTTCATGCTGAATGTTTTGTGTTCGTCATGAAAGTTCATTTTTTTTTTTTTGGAAAGGCAGGATGTAGGATTATCTGACAGGTTCACAGTAACCATGATCAACACTGTAATGCTGTGGTCAACGCCAGACAGGGTCACATTGGATGCAGGCAGACGAGACGGTAGAGAAACCGCGGAGCCGGAAAACGGCCATGACCTGTTTACTGGAGGCTCGCAGAGACTGGCGAGCAAATAAACAAAGGAAAATCGCTTATGGCACTGGAGGTAGGGACAGAACAAGGGTCAGGAGTAGTTTATGGTCAGGAAAACTGCCCAAGGTGGTGGCTGAGGGAATCAGGGAACCGCACCTCGCAGTGGCCGGAGAATCGCCCCTGGGAAAGAACCCATAGCTTTTCATAGAGACACACATGTGGCTTTCTGCCACATGCTTATACACTAATTGTGCAAAATGCCTGCAGCCAGAAAACCAGCGAGCAAGCCTAACACAGCTGGTTCCCAACAAACATAACACAAAAACATTTTAAAATAATTAGCAAGACGTCAATCAAGCTCATTCCTTTGAGGTATTTTGAAAGCAGCAAACATTCCCAGAGAAAAACTAGTGAAAGATATAGAAGAGCATGCCATCTCTCCCAGAGACCAAACGAGGGTCAGCCAACCTCTCCTCTATCCCAGAGGGCGATGGGGAGTGGGGCGGGCGTCCCAAGGCTGAGCTTTCTCTATGTGTGGCCAGTGGGCCCGGGGAAAGACTGCTCCCGCCACCTAGGTCTAACGGTTCTTCATACTTTCCGTGACTTTCTTTTCTTTTCTTGGAACTCTTGATCTAAAGTATAACAATAAATCAGAGAGAGGCAGCTGGCTCCCAAGAATGGAAAGAAATGCTCCAAACCATTTTAGGCGGTCAGGTAGACGCTTTTCCTAGACAACTGGTGTTTATTATCACACTGATAGCCACAGTAACCACCAGCCCGGGGTAGGGAC
This sequence comes from Rhynchonycteris naso, assembly GCA_037038555.1. Classification (NCBI taxonomy): domain Eukaryota; kingdom Metazoa; phylum Chordata; class Mammalia; order Chiroptera; family Emballonuridae; genus Rhynchonycteris; species Rhynchonycteris naso. Next base: position 55,161,976 of record CM073004.1, read on the forward strand.
AGGAGGCAGCGAATGTGGCCCCAACTACCACGTCATGCTTAGTCCTGCTTAATGGGGACTCCATACCCACACAGCACCACAGTGACACCAATCAATGCATCAGTTCCTTAGACACGTGTACCACAAAGAGAGTGTCAGTCCACATGCCTAGTCACAAACATATTAAGCTAATATTAATTTGGCCATTTATATTCTGCCAGTACCTTCTGTGGGCTTCCGCAGAAGCACGTTGGAAGATGTGGGATGATTTCATCAGGAAGTGTTGCCGAGAAAACTGACAGGTGAGTGGAGAAGGAGGGCGGAGACAGGAAGAACGCCGGGCCAGGGGGACCTTATCAAGCTTCGTTCTACAAAAGGTGATTTTGACTCAGTTCTTCAGGAGAACCATGAATCAGGGAAGAACACACGCCCGGAGACGTCCCACTAGGCGTGATGACGCTGGAGGTTCATTCCCGTGATCCTCTCTGTCACTGTGGTTAACAGGGCTGCATCTGAAGACAGAAATCTCCAAGTGTTACCATTGCCAGCAGGCCGAACCAATTCCTGCCACCTGAGGATAGTTCCCATCAAGGAGCAACAGACACAGGCTGTTGAGGGAGAAGTGCCCCAGGAGGCCACATGCACTGAAGCAGTCCAAGGGGCTGTTGGACCTGGGTAGTTACAGGCGGACATTGCATTGAGAGCCTTACCTGGGTTGTGGCTGGTTAATTCTTGCATCCAGCTTAGGCTTGATAACCTCTTAAAGTGGACTCTCCTATTACCTTCATTATACAGATGTGGCTGCTAAACCTTCGAAAGCTCAAGCCCTTGGTCTGAGATCATCCTAGTAGAAATCATGGAGCTGGCATCATAACCCAAGTTCATGTGAGCCAAGGGCCCAAATCCTTCATCTGGTTCTGTCCTTGTTACATGTGCAAGTAAATTTAGGGAATTCTAGACTTTAAGTGATTTGTTTCTTGATTCTTCAATAATTCATTGTATGTACCTATGTAGTCACTGGGAAAATTACAACTATTTTCCTGAGTTATGTAAACAACTTTTTTTTTGGTCCATACAAGAGATTGTTAGAATGTCTCTAGGCATCTCCCCATGGCTCAAGAGAGAAAACCGGGGCAGACGCAAAATTAACTCATCCCATTTTAGCCCTTAAAGTATAATAGCAAATTAAATCTGCATTACAGGGGAGGTTTCATATAAAGAGTGAAATGAATATGACACTATACTCTCAATCTTGACGAGAGGAACAGAATCTTTACAATTCTGGGAGATATCGTCTTTTATTCATTGCTTACCTTTTTTTTTATTTTTAAGATTGCCATTTGTAGCTATATAAAGCTCTACTCTATAATTCACTTACTTAATTCTTGTTCTTTGCCATATAAACATAATTACTGAGAATAATCAATTTGTTCCCACTTGATAAAGGACTAAATTAAGAATAGCAGATTATACTGCACCGAGTTTAAGGGACGTGGGGGATGTTTACTGTGTTGCTACAGAAAGCTTCTCCAGCCCCTGAAAGAATAATTTCCATTCTTGCTCCTATGCCAGTGACAGGTTTGTGTTTGCTGGGTTAGATCTGGCTTTCAAATAGCCTGCTGGAGATAGCGAACTGATTTCTGGGATGGGGACTGGAAATGTCTTGGTGTTCAGGTCCTGCAGTCTGAGGTCACTTTCATGAGACTAACTCTCACAATTCTTTTTTCTGCAGGTTTTTTGATATTGTGATATTTCATATTTCATGGCCTCCATTTTTCAGGTTTACCTATATAAAAACCAGACACACCTGCCCACACTAATGCGGGCTTTGACCACGTGATCTGCTTTGGCTGATAGGAACAGGGAAAACTTGACATAAGCAGAAGCTTGACAAGGGAGTCTTGCCTTTTGACATTCTTTCTTCAATCTTGCTCTCACCGGCCACAAAAAACACCTGTGCTGAGTTGCAAGAGGGATGTAAGAGACCCTGGAGGAGAGCTGACTTGTCTTTTCTGAGTCCATTCCAGACCAGCCAGACCCCAAGACTTCTGAGAACGTGCAGCAGAGACCAGCTGAGCTAGCTCAGCTCAGCAGATCTCCACCAGCTGACCTACAGCTTAATGAGAAATAATAAGCGCTTGTCATTTTAAGTCATGAAGTTTTGAGTGCTTCCTTGTGCAACGTTTGTGGCAATAGCTAACTGCTGCAGGGACCCATCAATGAAAGTTGTGAAACATGTATGAGCTTAAACACTAATATGGTTGCCTATTTGGAATGTCGATTTTTTTATGTGTTTGTTTTGTTTTTAAATCAAAAGACTTACAAGCATAAAAGGAGAGATTCAGGGAACAGGTGAGAGAAAAGAGACGACTACTTGCTATGAACCCCTGATAAATGAGAAATTCTTTTCCAGTAATATTGAAAATACATGTTTAATTTTCTTTAGCATTTTACAGAGTATATATAGGCGACAGCAAAAATAAAGGCTGCTGGCATTTTTTATATAAATGTTTGATAGAGGCATTTCGTTTTTCTTCGCTTCCTAGTCCTCCAAGGTCATCAGCGCTTGAGAGTCTCCGTGTGCTCATGCAGGAAGGTGTTTGGAGGCTTCGGGAAGGACAGAACCACGTGCAGGAGTCCACCTTGTCACACACCAGTCACAGGGAGTCACAGGGCTCCCTGCAGGACACCGGGTAACAGTCTGTTCCTTGGGTAGGAATGCGGAGGGAGTGTTCCAGACATAAGGCTGGAACAAAACAAGAACACGGGGCTGGAACAAAACAAAACATTCTCTCAGAGGCTAAGGGGAGAAGAGCAAATTGAAAGGACTTTTCCATGCTGTGGGCACAGGCCTTCGTCTCGTACCTCAGCTGCTCAGATAATAGAAACTAAGGGCAACTTGAGATTAGGGGCTTTTCAGAGAACAGCTCTGTTCTCTTTGATCCTGACAAATTCACTGCTGAGAACAATAAAGTACACGAAGCATTATAATTCAGTTTTGACCCACTAAATGTCAGTAAATAAAATGCACTGAGAGGATTTTTCTTCTGATTTTTGTTTCCCATGTTGTAGGAGAAAAATGATGAAATCTTTCCACAGCCTGACTGTTAACTGGTTTTCTTGAAATACTTTAAAATGTTTCTTTTCTAAACTAACCAAGTATAAGCATATTCAAATTTGCCTGCACTTACCTAAGTTCATATCTATTTCTTGTAAAATGTGTACCGTCAGACAAAACGGGTCTGAGGCCATAGAGGAAAGAGAGGGGGAGCCATGGTCCCCAGAGGCAGAGTCACGTTCTCTTAATGGCAGACAAAAGTGCTTCTTTGACGAGTGTGATGTCTTTGGAATGGTTCACGGGGACCCTGTCCTAAGGACTCGACCAACGAGCTACTGGGGAGCCTCAGGAGGCCATTCTGGGTGGTCACCTTACTGGTGGGAACTCAGAGATAACAGTCTAATGACAACTACACTCTGGGAGGTGATATGAGTCGTTCAAGTCTGTGGAGCAACCAGGCTCCTTGCCAATCTCTCCCCACCTTGTGACGAGCCTGTAGGGCAGCGCCAGGCTCCAGGGAACCACTTGCCTTCTACTTGAACTCCAACTTCCCCAAGTAGTTTTTATTTGGGGACTTTCCCACGTCCTTGAAAGATCCATCTTTCATCTTCAACAAGGTGAGATTTCACTTCCAAGTCCTCACTGACTCACTCCTCTGGGTGTACAAATACTCCAGCTACTCCTTGAAATGAGGCATCCCCAAGCCTTTTTGCATTTCCTTCAAAGTTCACTGAAGTAGGAGGCAACACGGAGAACATGGAGGGCAGGGAAAGTGCAACTTAAGTCATTTGTAAGCCTTACGTTCTCTTTCAGAATCCTGACTCCAACGGTGCTTGACACATAGGACTAAATTATTGGTCAAGAATATCATTTTAGAAGTGACCTTCACCGTCTGACTTAAAGGTGCTAAGGGCTTAAGGCATATGTTCCTCTTGGTTTGCTATTTCTGGTCTGAACCTCTCTCTACCTGTGTTATGGGACCAGTTTGTCATATGATTGCAAACACTTCAGCTAATTTTTCATTTGTGAGCTCATTAGATCAATTCTAGGCATCCTACCCAGACTTGATGATTAACTGCCAAAATGATAGTGATTTCCTATAAAAATAAAACTTCTATATCTTTGTTCAGAGAAAACAAAGGTAAACTACTTCCAAATGACAGCATTTAAAAAGTCACGTATTTGCTATAATACACATCTACTTCTAAATACTTCTGGGTATAGTGCAGAGCTGCATGGTACAAACGGAAAAAAAGGCAGCTTTTCATGTTTAAAGGAATAATTTTTAGTTTCCAACTGAGAATAGAGTTCATTTACTTTTAGGATAAAAGCAATAAACTGTATTTAAATTTTTATATACTATTCTTTAATCACTGCATATGTGTAGTTTAAAAATCTAGCATACTTCGCCTGACCTGTGGTGGCACAGTGGATAAAGCGTCGACCTGGGAACAGGGAGGTCGCCAGTTCAAAACCCTGCACTGGTCTGGTCAAGGCACGTATGGGAGTTGATGCTTCCAGCTCCTCCCCCCTTTCTCTCTTTCTCTCTCTCTCACTCTGTGTCTCTTCATCTAAAAATGAATAAAATAAAAAGGAATTATAAAAAAAAAATCTAGCATACTTCACATATCAAGAATGCTGCTATAATTTTAGGGTGTGTGAATTCACTTTTAAAAACAACTGTTGTGCATCAATCCAGAGGAAGTGTAAAATTTCAATATCTATCAGTCACTCCATCAAAATCATAAACTCTTTCCTGTTCCTCTTGTAAATTTCAAAACAACATCATGGCGGGAATATAACCAACTATAACAATCTATTTACAATGTGCAATTTAACTGTAATGACACACATTAAGAATTTTTTTGTCACAAAGTTGTTTCCCTGAGACATCTGAGTGTTCCTCGCAATATGAAAAATCAGCATTCAAGGATAAACATACTATTAGCAGCATAATTCAATTATCAAAGTGAAAAAGGTCCAAAATGATGCTTATTTCTGTCAATGGATACAATCTGAAAAATATGGAACACACTTATCACATTCAGTTGTTAGACATGAAGAATGTCTTACATTGGAGGAATGTCTGCATGTTTGGACAGAATTTCACCCAAAGTCAAGGTCAGTATGTAAGAGCATTGAGCTTCAGTCACTTTGAAGCCCTTCACGGCTGTGTCCCAGGGCACCAAGAAGCTGTCCCAGCCCTGAGTCCTCTGTGCCACCTCTCCATTGACTTCTGTGCTCATACATAAACAGAATTAAAAAATAAAGGGTAAATAATAAAAATAACTCCTAAAGAAGCTTTTCCTGCTTTCAGATAGAAGCTGACACTATTTCTAAAGGAATTCAGCATATTGATTGTACTTGGTTGCCTGCCATTCCCAACAAAAGAGAGAAACAGTAATAAACATATTTTGCAATTCAGCAAATCAGAAAGAAGGGTGTGGATTCTATGCAGAGTAATACTGATAGAATTGATTAAATAATATTATCACCTTCACACGTCTGCAACATGAGCAGTGATTAATTGACAATATTATTTGTCTTTGAACATTAAAATGTATAGATTTTATTGAGCCATAGATGGTACCTCTATGATGACTTTAATTCCTAATCAGTTCCACCATTTGGTCAACTTTAGGTACTGTTTCAAAATGCCAAACTGTGTACTCTGTCCAAGGCCACACAAGTATCTCTATTAAAGTCAAACAGCATTTCCCCAGGAGATTTCTGAAATTCATCCATGAGCACTGGGTCTAGTGACCATGTTACTATTCCCTGTAAAATCTCTAATTAAATAGCACACATCAGGAAGGAGACAAGGTTAACAATCAGTAAGACAATTCACTGAGAATAGAACATTTAACATTTTGCTTTTAAAAAGCAAACGGGTCTGACCAGGCAGTGGCACAGTGGATAAAGCGTCGGACTGGGATGTGGAGGACCCGGGTTCAAGACCCCGAGGTCGTCAGCTTGAGCGCGGGCTCATTTGGTTTGAGCAAAGCTCACCAGCTTGAACCCAAGGTCACTGGCTCGAGCAATGGGTCACTTGGTCAGCTGTAGCCCCCTGGTCAAGGCACATATGAGAAATCAATCAATGAACAAGTAAGGAGCCTTAACGAAGAACTGATGTTTCTCATCTCTCTCCCTTCCCATCTGTCTGTCCCTCTCTCTGACTCTCTGTCTCTGCCACACACACACACACACACACACACACACACACACACACACACGCACACGCACACACACACACAAAGCCAACGGAGGTTTCAAATGCACATATTCAGATAGAGCTGCTGGATCATAACATAATTCCCTGAAGTGCTTGTATAACAAAAGGGATCTATAAAGACTGGTTCATGTTCTATCCCATCCAAATATTCAGTGACTGAGAATTAGACAAATTCACAGGGATTTCATCACATAACAAATAATTAAAAATTATGTCTACAAAAGAAAAACATTTAAATACAATCAAGAAAAGATTATGAGGCCTATTAAGTTCAAGTAACGACTCCTTTGCACTGAAAACCAGTTCAGATACTCAAAACAAAATGATCATTACTGTTTTATTGTAAGGGGAGTGGATCTTGTTGTTAACAGGAGAAAGTTTTTGCAAAGTTAACTTTACTGTTGGGATTTGCCTCCATGTACAAAATGGTTTCCTTCCCAGTACCTAACTTTCTCTTACGGGGCTAGTCTTGCACTGGAAGAACGTTGATTCAGGAACTGGTAGTTTAGAGGAGGGACTCAAATAGCACATATCATTATTTCAGCAAAAGAATATAATTATCAGTTGATGGACCTAAAGGTGCTGTTGAAAAAGACATGCATCACTTATATTTGTTCATTGTGCCTGGCTCCTAGCATAATAACTGCCATTGGTCTGGTCTAAGAGTGTTAGGTAGGAATCTTCTCCTCTAGGACTCACATTAACAGATTTTTCCATACTATACAGGTTACTGTGTTTTAACATCTTCAAATATACTGAACTAAATTCTATTCAACCATGCTAAAAATACACCAGTGTAAATAAAGATAAGAAAACTCGGTGAAAAATAAAAAGCATAATTTCAGCTTTCAGATTACTAATTATATAGCATTAAAATGTTCTTTAAGTAGTGAGAAGTGCAGTCTGATTTGGCAATAAGGACATTTCTAGACATGACACCAGTTATAAGAAGCCAGCTGAAGAGATGGTAGCCCAATAAGAATTAGAAAATTGTCATCATAAACTCCCTCTACATAGGACACTGGTCTTCTGATCTCTCTTTTTCAGGGATGTGCCAACAACTAAAGAAGAAACTTATTATATAACTTATTTTCATTTCAAATTTTCAATGATACAAACTTTAAAACAATGTAGTTCATCTTAGTAAGGAGGGACTTAGAACAAGGAATATTGCATCTCTTTCATAGAGTCTATGAACTCTTCAAAGTGCTCTAAAAACACTATTAGTTTGATTAGCAGCAAAGCATTAGTCTAATCAAAATCTCCCTTCCCCCCACATATTTGTACAAATGCACACTGTACATCAATATAGTCTATTACTCTAACTCAAATATGACTATTTGATGCTATTCTCAGAGGCTGTGCAAGGTTATAAATACTGTCTACACTGTATAGGTTCAAGAGCACTAGCACCCAAGTGGTTAAGAGAAAACCAATTCTTTCATTAAAACAAATCAAAAATATCAATCACATTTTAAATATCTTTTAAGATTAAAAAAATGGGAGATACAGCAAATCACCCAATATGTTATTATTCTGAGTTCTATAATTTTCTAAACTATTTTTTATACATGGAAGGCTAGATGTCTTCTAGCCTAGTTTCAGCAATCCTAAGTATAAAATATTCCTTTCAAAAATATTACAAGGTTGTTGGGTTTTTTTCTTTCTAACTTGGAGGAAAGTCCTCGCTTGAGGAGTGGATTTTTTCCCCAGGGGTGAATTTTGCAGCATTTTCTCCCAGGAGCACACCGAGAGCCCAGCCATCCTTGTATCTGGAATCCTAGGAATAGAGCCCCCGAGCACTGCAGCTCCCATAGGGCCTAGCACCAGACCTCCAGAAGGAGGTCCTGCAGGCACCATGACATCCTGGGTTTTCCTCTTCCACATTCTTTTAACCACACCCAGTCCTAGGACATCGTGCAGTAGTGGCTGAAGTCCAGAACTTGAACAACTGGGAAAACCAAGTCTATTCAAAATGCAGCATTTTCATCTTTTGGCTGGGTGGTTCTTGGTCCCCCATGGATAGGAGTGATACCTAGAAGATTCAGAAGTGGAAAGAGTTCTGTGGAGTGACAAATATTGAATTCACACATTCAATTTCAAGAGAAGTATCTCAGGTAGATAAGTAAACAAATCACAACAAATAAAAATGTGACTCTAAATATAACGGAATGAGGAAGTGTTTAGTACAAAGAGTGTTCCTCTCAAATTATGAACCCAATAGGAACTGATAACCTTTTATAATGGACAAATAAACACCCATTCAAAGTAGCTTGTACATTAAATGCCTACACACATTAAATATCTATTCTATATATTCATCAGTTAATTGGGGTGGGCGGAAGCAAGGCAGGTAGATCTCTTTTTATCCTGCACGTCATTATTTCTCAATGCATTTTTCATTGTTAAAAAAATAAAATATTAATGGGTACCTCCAAGTAAATAAGGATGCCATTTATTCACTCACAGAAATCAGCATGCTAGGCCCTATCTTTCTGGTTGGGAAGTTAAATGTTTATGTGGGTCATATATGATTAATCATACAGCCTTAGAAATGATCAAGAACAGAGCCTGTTTTGAGCTGGCCAAGTTCATTTAGACCTTGTTTCTTTATTTTTACTCTGCTTTCTTCCCCTCAACTCAGTCTTGCCTCTCCTTTTCGAAACCCCAGAAATGAGGAATCTCCTCTTTGCTTATGGCTTCTTGCTGCTATTTCTATTTCTGTGACCATTTTTCAAAACTAATGCAGCATTTTGTGCCTGAGACATTCTTTCTCCCAACTTCCCCAGTACTCTCCCATTATTTAAACAGTTCTAGGAATCTTCCCCAAAGACAGTCAATAACTAGATGCCAATGGAATCTCTCTATCCCCAAATAAGCACAGCCTTTAATTTAAGCTAAAAATGTGCCATAGCTTGGCTGAATGCTTTTGTTCCTGACATGATGTTTTGTAGATGTGTGTATCAATTTGAACAGTCAGTCTTAAGTTGTAAACTAGAGTCAAACAGGATTCAGGTATATAATTTCTGCATGGTAATTAACCAAGATCATTTCATAACATTTTGTGATAAGGATGATGATGAAGACAGTGAGAACAATAGGAGATCTGGGTAGATACTGGCAGGGGAGTTAAAATAATGTTTCCCATTTCTAACCACACTGCTAGAGGAGCTTTTCTCAACTCATGCTCCTAGTAAAAGCTAAAGAGTGGCTGGGTTAAACAAGGTCAAGTGATTTCTTTACTACAGTTCATCTCAGAGTCTTTAATGGGTAATGTGTGTCAACATTCTCCAAAAATGGAAAGTTGTACCTTCAGAGTTTCCCAAATATATTTAGCCATGAAACTTTATTTTTCTGGGAACATCTACTAACATCTTTGATAATATTGGCTATTCTATGAAACCTATTTGAGAAAATACAATCTACTGATTCTAAATACTTTTCCACGTTCTGTGATATTTAACATTGTCTTTCCTTTAACTATAAAAAAAGCATGATTGTCTCAGCTGATGTGATCTGCATTTGAAATTATGTGTATGTCCAGCTTGTGAAGTATTAGGTGCTTCTAAAAAGAGCCTGACTTAGTTCTCAGGAATTAATTTGGAATACCAGTAAACAAGTGATGGCTTTAAGCACAACCCAGGGTGATTTTTATCAGTAAACTGTAAAGAGTCTTTCTCCCAAGATATAGTCTATCATTGCTGTTAAAAGCAAAAAAGGAAGTGTTATGGCTATATGAATTTAAAATGAATGACTTATTTTAATTTGAAGCATTTTCAAAAAATTTACTTCATCTCCATCATAAGTTGCTTGAACTTGATCATTTAAATCATGTATTCCTATTCCATTCACAATTCTGAATATAACTGTGAATAATTTTTGCCTTTGTTATTAAGCACCTTATCTGTTTATCATAATAAGAGAATTTGCAATGTCTTTTAATACCAGACTATGCCTTTGGAAGTGAAAGTAATGTCTGATGTTTTAAAAACTTGATAGCAGAACTAAAAATAAGAGAAGCAAAGATTTCAAAATAACACTGAAGTTGTTTTTTTAAAAAGTAGAAATAGTTCTTGTAAAAGCTTTTCTAAATTCCTTAAACACTTTATTTTTCATTAATATTTAATTCATTTTCTGCAAAAATATGAAGACATTTATTTCCCATGATCCAGAGTCTCTGAGAAGATACAGATTAAAAAATGGCAAGCATGACTTTGCCCCCACTTAAACCAAGGTACTTGAAATAATAAGATGTTGAGAGTTAATAACACACTCTCATACTACCCATGGAAGGCTGGGAGCTTTCGGCCCAAGAGTAGAAAATGAACATTTTAATGCTCTTCAGAAATGGTGGGAGGACAGTGATTATGGAAATGGTGATTTAAATTAACAATATACATTTGGAAAATGAGAATTACTCATCATTTTGCTACAGTTACAAGTTACAGCAAAACTAAATTTACAAAGGTAGTATTTTGGAAATATATTGTCAAACCAAAAGAACAAGCAGTTAAAACGCTCATGTGTGATTCTTAAGAACTGTGGATATAGAAGAAAAAATATGTTAGAGACTGAACTAATCTCAAAAAGAACCTAATTTCCACATAATGACCTTAACAGGATGCTCTTGGGCCCCTTTTCTCTTACTATGGCTACTAATAGTTACCTATGGGGAAGACTTCTTGAATAATTTAAATCTTGGTCACAAGATAACTGCACTAACTACAAGGGAAGGCAGTTCCTCCAGGCATAAAAGGCCACTTAGGGAGCACAAACTCTACAGGACTGTGCTTCCTATAGCAACTTTTAGCCATATAGAATGTATATGTGGTAGCTTATTATCAATACACATTCTAAATGGCTCCTTGGAAAAATGAATTCTTAGAAAAGTCAAAAGACAACTCATGTGTAGCACACACCGTTGGCGGCCATATCCCCTACCACTGCAAAGACTGCCAGCCCGATGTCCAAGTGCCAGCACCTACGTGTGTAGCAGACACCGTCGGCGGCCATATCCCCTACCACTGCAAAGACTGCCAGCCTGATGTCCAACTGCCAGCACCTACATGGCTTTTCCCTGACAATTTCTCTAGCCTCTAGAACTTGCTCTGTTCACCCTACAGAAGACCAGAAATGCCAGGTAACTAACATCCCCTGGGAAAAGATCTCACACAATGAATGATGGAAATTGGAAGACTAAGTAAGGCCTACATTCTACATGGGCTCTTGGACTTTGCCAGTGGGATCAAGCTCCAGTCACCCACAATGGTAACTTGCTTGAAAATGAAACCTTCATTGAATTATTTCTTCACTCCCCTACCAGTGATTCCTGGAATTGCTTCTCAAATAAACTAATTGTATGCAAATCTTTGTGCCTGACAGTAAAACTGCAGGAATCCAGAGCTGGATTAAACTGATAAAATAGAGTATATTTTTAAAGCAATCATAATGGTAATAGTAGGAGATATTATACGGCCCCTGTAAAATGAGATTTCTTAGTTAGGTCACTCAAATAGCAACATCACACAGCAAATCCCTCTCTCACAAACATAACTTATATTGACTGGAAGTGACTCTTTATTTTGTTGCATTTTTCCTCTTGCATTTTCCTCCTTTTCTGTACAAACAATTGGTAGATTTCAGTAACGGCTATCTGAGTTTACAGCTCTAATAGAATGTAGCCAATTTAAAAAAATCTAGAAATGCTTTTCCATTTCATTGCATTCATTCTTTATGGAAATAAATTACAACTAAGTGATCACACTTTTTTTTATCAATAATACAGTATCCATAAAAAACATCAGCAACATACATTCTACCAATGGCAGTATCTAGTCTAAGCCAAGGTATTTTATAAAAGTGTTTAAAACAAAGTCGGGATAAAGAACCTCTGGAATCAAATATAGTGAAATCAGACCTAACATCCAATGACCTCAATTGATGTTTTTGAAAGCAAACTCTAAAGCTCACCTGTTAGAAGTAAAATTGTAATAACCACTTTCTTCTAGGACTTCTTCAATCACTGTCTGAAGTTCAAAAAAAAAATCAAGTTAGTATTGAATTAAAAGCAACAAAATAAAATCTTCGAGAGGAACAGCAACAACCTCACCTGCATCTGTTCATATGTTATTCCCTCCTCCAAGTCAAAGCTGCTGGGGAGGCCTGAAATAAATCAGGGAAAGGCTGACATTTGGTTCATATTTTCTTAGATTTTATTGGCAATTATGATTCAACTGCAGTGAAAATAGGTCAATTTTTTAATGATGAAGATGAGTACTTACAAGCACATTCCAATTATCTTGGCACAGAATAGCCAAACCTTTTGTTCTCTCCCTTTAACAACTACCTGCTTTGGAGGGGGCCATCACAAAATAATACTCAAAGATTTTGGGGTATTGCTCATGATATAAAATAGCCGATAAGTTAGGTTTGTGTGTGTGTGTGTGGGGGGGTGATAAAAAAAGGTGAGGAGTGATTCCAAACTGCAACTGATGATAATGAATGTTCTGATTATTAAACTCTTTCCAATCCACAAGGCAGAGAGTAGATATGTGCTAGAAAGAAGTAAATTTTTAGAGGGAGGTGGAAATAGACAGTGAAAGACAATAAAGACCTGACCCTTTTCAATGGCTGCCAAAAGGGGAAAAAATCCATACATTTAATGTCAATAGAAGATGTTTCTTTTGATGTTTGGTCTGAGTATGATATACCAACACCTTAAGTCACCTGGACACCACCCAAAGTAATGTCAACCAGCTTCCACTCAAATCAATCTATCTACACTGACTCAGGCGGACCGCCTGGAGGTCCCCTGCCACTTTGGAGAGAGAAAAATCAGTCGGTTGAAGGTGGAAGGGAGGCAAAAGGAAGGCTGCTTTTCAAGCCCAGCTTTAAGGTGTTCCCAGAAGTGCCCACGGGCTCTGCTGTCTTTGCTCCTGCCCAGACTGCTGCGACAAGGGACATGCCTGATCTGCTCTGGGGTGGGCTGTCCAGCTACCCTGGTAGAATCTGTCAGTTCCCTCTCAGGCCACTGGGAGACTTCAGCCAGAGCTCTTCACTTCATGACAGTTGCTGGTTGTGAGAAGTCTTGCGGCAGACTGACACACCTGCCCTGGGAGATGCTTCAGAAGCAAATGACTGTAGTAGACATATTTAGGTAACTTCGCCTTACGGATTTCTTGGGAACTATTTTAAATAAAATTCTGCCTGCACAGGCTAGCTTTATCCCAGGAGCTAAAAAGACTGAGGGAAAATTTAACAATTAATGTATGAAATAATTTGCCTACATTTGGAAACCATGGAAACACAACCCAAGTGAGTGTTTTCCAGGCAGAGGGGAAGGCAAGTCTTCGTTTAACCATAAAACCTTACTTCTATCCATCCCACTGGGTGATGTACCTGCAGTTCATAGGAATTTGAAAACTATCGAAAGAATGTGAAACCCCAGAGCAGCATGGAAACTTCCGAGAGTTCAAATGTCACAAGAAATGTTACATCTTGCTGAGCCCGTACTAATGGCCAGGCACTCTTTATATGTCTGTACGGGTTCTCATTACAGCCGTGGTGCAGGTCCCATTTTTATCCCTATTTTACCAGCGAGGAAACTGGCATGCAGGGAGGTCAAATAATTTGCCCAAGGTCAGCTACTAAGTGGATGAGCCAAGATCTAAATCTAGGCATCTCTCTCAATAATCTGTACCTCTAGTCCCTATGCCCTATTGTCCCCCTGTAGGAGATTTATGCAAAAGAAAAGAAGAAGAAAAATTAAACATGTCTGATGTGGGTTCTTCAGGGAAGTTTCACATTTTCTGTATTTTAAATATTCAAACCCTTCATTTATGCTTTTTTTTTTTTTATCTCCCTGGATGCTTTAGGGCATTTGACTTCCCATTATCAGAAAAGCTAGAAGAAATAAAAGGCAACACTGTTCACCCCCACAGATTCTACTCTTTGTTACGGTTTTAATAAATGATCAAGGAAGCTACCACAACTGGGCCGAGTCAATCTCAGAGACTTTCTGGACTCCTCCCGTATGTTCCTTCCAACCATTGCGATAGAGAATAATAATAAAGTCTACGGCCATACCACCCTGTACGCGCCCGATCTCATCTGATCTCGGAAGCTAAGCAGGGTCGGGCCTGGTTAGTACTTGGATGGGGGAGAATAATAATAACAAAAAAGCTCTGTTTTTCTTTTAAATTGAAGATAATCTTTTAAGGATAGCTGTTGATCCAAACAACATTTGTCTTTGTGAAAGCCAGATTTCCTGTGTTGAAGACCATTACCTGTCGGGTCCCTTGGGAACAGCTTGTTTCCACCCGCTGAATGACGTAATAGATGGTAATCTGCAGTGAGAAAGGTGGGCTCGATGGGTTCCGGCGACCCCTGAGATAACTAGAACAGAAAAAGCAAAACCACATCTTTTACGCTTGGAAGTGAATGGCATGAGACCTCTGTGTGGGCTTTTCTGCTTCCCCATGTCCCTGCACAGAAAATTTAGTGCTCTGTGCTTTTCCATCCCTTGTAAACAGATAAACACACATTTTCTTCCTTCCAAAAGAATGTATAAATTGGAGGCAGCCAAATTACAGTGAAAGCAAGTTAGACAATTCCCTGGTCACTTGAGAAAAAAAAAAAAAAAAAAAAACCAAAACCTGTACACTTTATAGCTTTATGTGAGCAAAATAAAAAATAGATAGAAAAATGATGGCATGGGCTGGACATCAAAATGTTATTTTTACCAGGCGTAGGAAGAACAAACTCCAACTATTCAACGGAACAATGTGTTTGCCCATCCTGTTTCATGTATTTGCTTTGAACAATGCCTTCTTATTTGACCCAAACACATCTTTTAATACATTTTTATGAATTGCTATTAATTAATTTAAACTTGTGAACTTTGATTCCCAACATTCTAAAGGAAAGAATAATTCATGAAATGACAGGATTTATTGAAGTTACAACTGTTTAATGGTCTTTGGTGCAGCTGAGTCTTTTCAATGAAATTTTAGACTAAACATTTTTCTACCTCCTTTCAACTTTGGTTCCTACCAGCATATGGACTGGCCAAGTTTTGGTGTCTGCGTTAATATAATATACTTATAACATGCCAATTCATATTAATAAACCAGAAACAAGTGGAACAGTTTGGACTATGTAATAGTTGTTACCTTGGAGTCACATACTCTGTTCATGAATTAAAACACAACATTGTTAAGTCACCTGAGAAAACCGCTTGGCAATATAAAATACAATTAAAACAACATATGCCCACCCTATGACCCAGCAATCTCACTCCCGGTTAGAGACACAAAAGAAACGAGTACTTCTGTCCATCAACAGACATGTGTAGGAATATTCATAGCACCCTTTCACAATGATCCTAAACTATAGAAAACCCAAAGAAATGTTCATTGGGAGCAGGATAGTTAGATATATGTTGTGATGTGCTCACCCAATGGAATTCTTTAAAGCAATGAGAAAGAAGAGACTACAGGACACCCACAACAAATGGGCTGAGCAGAAGAAACCAGGAACAAAAGAACACATAGTGTATGACTTCACTTACATACATTTTCACAATCAGGCAAACCCAACCAGTGGTGATAGAAATTAGGATAGTAACTACATTGTGGCGGGGGGGGGGCAGGAAACAGCGGCAGGAGCCTTCTTGGGGACTGGAACGTTCTGTTTCAGTGAGGGTGGTGGTCACATGGGTGAACATATATGTAAAAGTTCAAGGAGCTGTAAATGTATCTCATTGTATGCGTTATGCATTTTATACCTTAATAAAAACATTTTATATCAGCAATTTATTTTTCATCAATGCACTTTGAACACTGTAGATACAAATCATTTGTGTTTTTCAGTCTTCATGCTGCTAAACACTACACTCTAGAAAAAAATATAGTTCTACCCTTTTTTTTTTATTTCTGAAAACTTATTTTTTTTTATATCGGTGACAACTGATAAAACTAACAAGCCATTTGTAAAATGACAAGATTGTGAGATTGCAACATACTGTAATGCAGGAGGATCTGATAGTCACACGCTCAATAACTTTCTCGTCAGTGTCATTAGGGTGTCATAGAGGTGGCCCTAAGCCATCTGTATTTCTTATATCCAAGCTAATAGGCTGCTCCAACTAAGCTTCTTAATACGTGTTACAAAGCTGAAGATGATTTCCTGGTATAACCTTCCAAATGACTTCAGAAGGGATTGTTTTTCATACGGTTCAGCATAGGAGTAATCTGGCTGCCTGAAACGCTCATCTGAATATGGTGAGTTTATCTGAGTCAATGTAATTATTCATTATATATACTTTTGAATCCTAAAGATTTCATAGACTGGAGGATGTTTAGGTCTGCACAGTAAAGTATGTGAATTGTGACCCGGAGAAGTTAAAATGGCCATTTTAAGATGACAAGGATAAGTCCTTTATTGATTCCAACCATGAAGAGAGGAGATTTCCAGTACTTGCATTTCATTAGCAGTTTCCTTCAGTTTGAGAACTGCCAATCCTCAGAGGTATAGGCAATTGATGAAGGCAAAATTCATTAGGTTTGTGTTTGAATCCTAGAACATTTATTTTTGTTCTAGGAACTTCCCAAAGCTTCTTTTTGTGGTTCAATTCTTTTGACATACATATTTCTTTCAGCAAATCTTTTTTGTTCCTACTATGTGTTATGATCAAGTTTTTTTTTTTAATTTTAAAAAATTTCTTTTTTTAAAAAATTTTTTTAAAAATTTTATTCATTTTAGAGAGGAGACACAGAGAGAGAGAGAGAGAGAGAAAGAGAGAAAGCGGGGAGGAGCTGGAAGCTCAACTCCCATATCTGCCTTGACCAGACCAGTGCAGGGTTTTGAACTGGCGACCTCAGTGTTCCCAGGTCGACGCTTTATCCACTGCGCCACCACAGGTCAGGCCTGATCAAGTTTTGTAAAACAGATAGAAACCATTCAATCCACACATACCCATGATCTATCTAGCTTATTAGCACCATTCTGGGCACCATGGAGGACACAGAGATGATCCGGCCTCCACAAGACTTGCTATCTGATTCTCCCTGAAACAATAGATTGAAGAAATAAATAATGAAGTATGAAATGAGGTGGTGAGTTCTAAACCGACAAAAAGAAGGATGCTTCATGAAGACGAGCATGGTTCTCTGAGGTTCTATAGAAGAAACATTGGAGCTGAGCCTTGAATGATGGATTTGGGTGGTGCAAGGAGGCAAACTGACACTCCAGGTGAGAGAAACTGGAGGGCAGAGGCAGGGCACTCCACATTCATGGCGAAGTGATAAAAGGCATATGACATAAGTCCATATTATGGATATATGAAGATTTAGGTTGAAGGCCCTGGCCAGTTGGCTCAGTGGTTGAGTATCGGCCCAGTGTGTGGATGTTCTGGGTTTGATTCCCAGTCGGGGCACAGAGAAGTGCCCATCTTCTACTCCCTTTCCCCTCCCCATTCTCTCTCTTTCTTTCTCTCTCCCTCTCTCTCTCTTCTCCTCCCACAACTATGGCTCGATTGGTTTAAGCAAGTAAGCCCCAGGCACTGAGGATGGCTCCATGGAGCCTCTACCTCAGTTGTTAGCATGGCTTCAGATGGGCAGAACATCGGCCCCAGATAGGGGCTGCCAGGTGGATCCTGGTCTGGGCACATATGGGAGTCTGTCTTTCTATCTCCTCTCCTCTCACTTAGAAAAGAAGAAAAAACAAAAAAGATTTAGGTTGAAGAGAGAAAGGCAAGTGCCACTCATTAACTCAATGAGTATTTTTTAAGCCAACTAGTATGTGCCACCTACAAATCCTAACAGTGGGGTGGGGTGGGGGAGATGGTGGCCAAAGATTTGTACTCTTAGAACTTACTGCCTAATAAGGGAGAAATATGTCTGTGAAATGTCCTCCTGTATATATATATATAACATTACAACTGTGCTGAATGCACTGACGGACAAGCCTGTGGCTCTGGAAAGTAATAGATTTAACTTAGGAAAGGCTTTCCAAAAGAAGTGACACTTATACGGAGAGCGGACATAATGAGGAAGAATGAATAAAAGCTGGAGTGGGAAGATCATAACAGGCAGAGGACAAAGTATAGGCAAAGACTCAGGGGGCTTTATATAAGACCTTGTGGCTGGTGTGGGGACAGCAAAGGACAAGAGTATGTGAGATGAGAGTTGAGAGACAGGCAGGGCTGGGACCAAACAGGACTGTGAATACCAGAATGAGTATGCTGGTGTTTTATACGAAGAGCCACCTGAATTGTTTCAGTGGTGTGTGTGTAACATGATCAGATTTCTGCTTGGAAAGGATCACCCTGGATGCAATCTGCATGATCATCTGAGTGAGGCTGTAGAAACCAAGGTGAAGGCAGACAGACCATGAGGGGGCTCCTGCAGATAATGGGCAGGTTCTTATGGAAGAGCTGGCTTCTCAGTCCAGTGGCGAAGGACAGAAAATAGATTCACATTCCAGGATGAAGATTTCTTTAGCCCCTAGAAGGTGAGGGCTGACTGCCTTCCACCATGGTGGTGTGGGCCACCCCAATCTTCTAGAATCAGAGAACAGAAGACAAGGTCTCTGATGAGAGCCCCCGCCTTAATGCAGAAGAAAGCAGATAAGGTGTGGGACGTGCATTTAACAAAAGGAAATCTCTTTTGTATCGGGAGAGATAAGAAAGACAGCAAGGAAGGGATCAAAACTGAGACCCTAAGTATTAAAAGAGAGAACAATTTGCCTGAAAGACACACACCGATGGAAAATCACTAAGCAGGGGAGAGCTGCTGCCTCCTTTGGGTTCAGGCTGTTTGCATCTGGCGCTTTCATCTCACAAAGCTAGGGTTTCTGTTAAAATAAATGTTGTCTACAAACTGCATTATTCTGAATATTTTAATAAGGATATAAAAACCTAGCAACATGTAATCTTCTCATTCTTCCGTGGGAGATTTAAGCTTCGGTCTTCTTAAGATCTATTTATTGGTATTCACGACATGATATAGAAATGTAATAAAAAAACCAGAGCCCCCCCTTCTGTTTTGATCTCCCTTAGCTTTGTTTCTTGGCCTTATTTACCAACTCAAGCCATGAAAGAGACCCTGCTCTCTAATCTCCGAGGCTGTGGGGGGTAGGGGTGTTCTGTTTGCCTTCTGCTGTGCTCTCTCTTTCTTCCATCCCCTGTTTGTCAATGTGCAGCCACCACTGAAGGAAGGCAACAAAGTCAAATCACACTGTTTGCATTTCTTAACAAAGAGCCCAGCGTACAGCCAGTGAGCAAATATATACCTAAGATTAAAGACACTGAAGGAAAAAGAAACCTTAAAAAATAAAACGGCCATTAGCAGCATGGCTGTACCGAAGTTTAAGTATATGATGAAACTTTTAAAAATCATAGGAAATTAAAAATCATAGGAAGATACCACCCGGTATCTTTACTTAGGTGGGCCCAAATTGCTTGGGACTTGGATCCCTCAGGGAGGAACAGGAACATGGGGACTTGTGACCATCTCCAAGGCGAATGTTAATATGCCTACTGACCAGGACAAAGGGATTTCCTGTCACCAAGTTGTGTTAAACAGAGGGAAACAACTGTATTTCTGTCTGGTTGATGCGACCTCATTGTGATTTAGTGTCTTTACGTATGAATAAAAATAGTGTCCGTAAAGTCATGGTGCACTTTTGACCGGGCACAGGAAAGCAACAAAAGATGATAGAAATGTGAAATCTGCACCAAATAAAAGGAAAACTCTCCCAGTTTTATACCTATTCAGTGCAGTTCGATGTGGGCTCCATTTGTTGCCCTACACACATCCAAATGAGAGTGAAGTTCTTGCCACACACCAGTAAGGACATCTGGTGTAACAGAGTGAATAACGTTTGTGATTCTCTGTTTTAAGTGATTAATGTCGTTGATATGTTCAATGTACACATGTTGCTTCACATAACCACAAAAGTAAAAGTCTAAGGGCATCAGATCCAGGGATTGTGGTGGCCATGGCTTGACAGAACCCCTGCCTATCCACTGCCGGGGGAATGTTCTATCCAGAAACTCACGAACAATGGTGGTGAAGTGTGGAGGAGCATCATCCTGTTGAAAGATGACACCTTCTGGAAATTGTGGCACAGCATACAATTCCAACAAGTCAAGGTAGGTGTTTGCCATCACAGACTACTCCGTGAAAAAAAATGGGCCTATCACCTTATCATGCATCAGGCCACACCACACGTTCACTTTAGGGGTGTCACGTTCATACTCAACGTAGGCATGAGGATGTTCAGCAGCCCGTATTCGGACGTTATGGCAATGAACATGTCCACAGATATGGAAGGTTGCCTCATTGCTAAACACAATCTTCTGCAAAAATCTTGCATCATTGTCGATCTCATGAAGCATATCTGTAGCAAACGCGCATCGTGTGGGTCTATCCCCAGTTTGATAGCGTGCAACAGCCGCAATTTGTACCCCGTAAAACAGAGACATTTCTTTAACACCTTATGAACTGTAGTCTTGCTTAGGTGTAACTGTCGAGCACACGCACACACAGATTTTTTAGGGCTCCTTAGGTAGCTGTCCCGTATAGCCTCTACAGACTCATCACTGACTGATGGCCTACCAGAACAGGGTTTCTCCACCAAACTGCCGGTTTCCTTCAACTGCTTATCCCACCGAGTAATGTTATTCCTATGTGGTGGCGCTTCATTATAAACGCGCCGATATTCACGTTGCACTTTGGTCATGAATTCGAATTTAGTGAGCCACAGAACACATGGAACTTTCCTCTGTACCATCCGCATCTCGACTGGCATGGCCACGGGCTGCTCTGCTGTATACATGGTGTTACGTCATCATCTGCGCATGTGCACATGCTGCCACATCATCCTACAGAAACTGGGAGAGTTTTCCTTTTGTTTGGTGCAGATTTCACATTTCTATCGTCTTTTGTTGCTTTCCTGTGACCGGTCAAAAGTGCACCAGGACTTTACAGACACACTGTACTTACTGGCACCTGAAGTCTAGGAGATGGAAGAAGGTTAAAGGTAGAAAGAACATTTCACCCTCACAGGTGGAAACAGTCATGGCCTCAGACAGTTAAAGAACTTGTTCAGACTGTCAATGCTGAATTTAAAGACTTGTTGAAAACAATTCTAGGAAAAACCATTAGGGTAGAATTCTCTACAAAAAGCTAAAGTATATTTAAAGTAAAAATGTTTAATAATATTTACTCTCAGGAAAACGTAACAATAGTATGGAAAGAACTTTCTGTTAGTCTCCCGAGAATGATGACTTCAGACATAAAGGTGAGAAAATTAGAAGCAGAAGCATATTCCTAACTTAGTGTCTTAAGTAGTTTGAATGTTGATGACCTCCCAAATTCATAGGTTGAAACCTCATCCCCAAGGTGATGGGATTACAAGGTAGGATCTTTGGGAGGTAATTTGGTCATAAGGACAGAACCCTTATGTAAGTGCTCTTATAAAACATGCCTTCATAAGAGAAGCCTGAGTGAGCGCCCTGGCCTCCTCCACCGCGTAAGTTTGCAATGAGAAGTCAGCAGTCTACCACCTGGAGGAGGATCCTCACCAGGCCCAGTGATGCTGGCACCCTGACCTTGGGCTTCCAGCTTCCAGAACTGTGAGCAATAAATTGCCGTTGTTTATAGGCTCCTCTGTTTATGGTATCTTTGCTTAAAAAGCCTGAATAGACTAAGACAATAATAATATACTGTAATGGAGGATAGAGTTTAAAGTACAAAGCAAAGGAGGTATACAATTTAACTCGAATTATATGTTTTTGTTAGCCAAAGAAGAATTGCTTTATGTAGAACATCATACCTTTTTAATTTCAGATTTCAAATTGCAAGGGTTACTCTGCTGGCTGAAGAGGGATTTCTTGAATCTCTCTATAACCCTTCTTTTCAAATTGTGGTGCAAAGCTGGAGGAAGCTGCATAAAATGAGAAAACAATCATTGTAAGCAAGTTGTTAACACTGCACAGCTGACTCCTGGGAAGCACTTACTGAGGGTCAGTGTAACAATATTCACTCAACAGGACTAAATAAGAAGTTAAATTGCATTCCAAATAGTATGAGTTGATGTTATCATTTTTCATTCTATAACCCAGAAAAAATGATCACTCTGCTTCCTTTTAAAAGCCTGCTTAATTTCCTTCTGTTGTTTCATTTTATTGATATTATTTTTCATGTGACGACTAAACGGTATATTAATTGCACACACAGGCGCGTGCGCACGCACACACACACACACAAATATAGGAACTTTTCTAAAGAGCAGACCTGACAAGAAAGAATGCATTCTATCAGATATTTACGTGTTTGGGTCAGGCCCACAAACTAAAAACCATGTTCAATACTCTAAGCATGGCCCTTGTCCTGCAGGATCTGATACTTTGGACCAGGAAGCACCTACCTGCATTGGTATATGGTCAGATACCTGCCTGCAAATGCTTCTGAACATACAGCTGGAGATTGTAGGAACCAACCAATCAAGAAGGAGAGAATGAATTAGTACATATGAGGGTCAGTCCAGGATGAATTAAGTTTAATAAGTAAGTAGTAAGAAGTCACTGCAGAATCTTAGAAAATCTAGGGATTGTATGAAAATGGTGATTTCAAAAACTGAGTTTGCGGTATTTTGCAGGTTGGATTTATACAAGGAAATCAAAGGTCCTGAAAAGCACAGAAGTGAAGTTTGGGAGACGAACAACGGAGGAAAGAAGTAGGGTCAGCACAACAAAGTCTCAGAGTAGAGATGGCTCAGTTTGTTTAAAAAATGGAGAGGTCTTGGAAGGGGAGGAAAAGGAACCAGTAAGAAAAAAAAATGGCTAAGTAGGAAGAAAAATGTGGTAATAGGAACTCTAATGCTTAAATACATATTTATAGTTCAGAGCTCAGATCAAAAGAAAATGTAGTAGAAACAATTATTACTCCACCCCCACTCTATTTTCCTATACTCTTACAGGTTTAGTTTGGTGCCATGTGACTACTTGTGGCCAGTGGAGAAGGTTGTGTCACTCTAAGAATGGGCCCTGCAAAGCCAGTGTTCTTCCTTCATCCCTGCCTCACTCTGGGACAAGGAGCTTGGAGATCAGATGGCAGAGCCACAGACTGAATGATGGCCACCTGCCCTGTCCAACGTTAGCTGAGTGAAAAATAAGCCTCTATTGCGACAAGCTAAGAGACCCCTGAGTGTATGTTAGTGCAGCTTATCTTACCATATCCTGACTAACGCAATGGACATCTATCATTCAAGTTTCACAAAATAGGGACTATATAACAGGTAAAGAAGAGCAATGAATAAGGTCTAGAGGAGCTCATGACCACAGACTTTATAGGGAAATAAAAAACCTGTTCATTAGCCCAAACATAATAGAATCCTCAACCCATTATGAAGCACTGTGATGACATAAAGTAAAAACAATGCATTTGAAAAATGTGTCCACATTCTTAGTTAATCTTTTGAATCTGCTTGAGCCAAAGCAGTTTAATTACAGAAGAATTAAAACTGGAGATCCTGAAGCCCTTCAGTGCACCTTGAAAGGTTTGTAAGTCAATAGGACTGAACCTCTACTGATCTGTTTTTATGTCAATATGATGGCCTGCTTTTATCTTAATCCAACTGTGATTACTACTTTCTACCCCCAGCAAAGAGTTATAATTAATGTCCTTTAATGCAAAGAGACAGAGACAGAGAGATATTTCTTGGCATTAATGAGCAAATAGTTGGAAGACAGATGAGAAGGAAAATGAGTATACTATAAATGATATTTGTGGGCATGAGAGATTAGTGAAAGTGGGACAAATGTATCTTGGCGTAGGATCACATGATGAAGAGGGGAGGCACGTGACTGCTTTCCTAGCATGGAGGTGACGGGTTGGAGTGGAGAAGAGATGGGATAAGTGCCTTGAGATACGTTTTTGAATTTGACAATTTCCTGCTGTTACCCACTAGAAGTTACCACTTCCCTAAATTAAACACCAGATGGCAGTGTTGACCCAGGACTGTTCAGTTGTTCCCGGGCTGGTTCCAACTGTCAAAGAGAAAGGTGACAAGCCTTTTCTGATGTACTCAATTGTCTGCTATGGCAAACTTCTAAAATTGTAAAGCATCAGTGACTCCATTGATTCCTTCAAAAGAGGCTTACCCTAGTACTGACAGCTACCAGTATCAGATTATTCATTCGCGTACACTTAGAAGCCTTACTGTTCACTTAACTTGATAAACCTCCCGTTAGAATTATTTCTACTGCTCCTAATGACTTGAGTTAATCCTCATAAAAACTTTCTTGAGTGAGCTAACGTTCCATCGACTTAAGATTCATACACAGGGCAGTATTAAGGAGCTATTGTATCTTATTGAAATAACTATCACTATGGACAGCAACCCACCTTTAAAGTTTTCATGAAAGAATTTAAAACTTTACAGTTTAATTGAATATGTCAAAAGCATAAAATATATAAAAACTATAATACTAAGAATAGAATATTCATAGATGCAATTTCTATGTGCCAGGCACTATGATTACTTTTATGCACAGTACACCACTCTTTTCCTACAACAAACTTATAAAGCAGGTCCTGTTTTTATAGATGAGGAAATCAGAGCTTGAAGACATTATGTAGCACACAGGGATACTTTCTGAGGTAGCGAGTCCTCTTGCATAGCCATTAGTCTAGAGCAAACAGCACCGCCACGGCCGTACTGCAGGATTACACTCTGTAGACCTCTCAAGTACTGCAGTACAGCACTTCGAGTTTAAAAGCATTTCACAGACTTTCCTTTCTTTTTCACAATCATCCCATAAGCTGCCTGAATTTTACTGATGAAGGAAATGATTCTAAGAAAAGTAATGACTCCCTTGACATGACACATCTGAAAGCTTGATTTGTGTATGCTTGGTTTTACAATACAAAGTAACAAAAGAAAAACTGAAATCGGATACATGTGTTTTATAGTTGGTTTTTCTCAAACTTGCATAACACAGACTTTATAGCAAAAAAACAAAGAAACTACACCCTCTCTTAAAATACTTCACCCTCTCCTATCTCTAAGAATACACCAGCAGACCGTTTCTGGTCCTCGGGGCTCTAGCCAATAGTGACTTAATATCTTTTCTATAATAAAACCCTATTGTGACATATTACTGCTTAAGAGAGTTCCCTAAATGCTAAAGTAAAATGTTCCAATATGGTCATCAAAATAAATACACAAAATATAAAACTTCTCTTAAAATTTGCAAACCCTGACAACGTAAATTCATTTGAGAAACACGGCATTACCTTAATTCTACTTAATCTGCCACCCTCACCATTAGGAACCAGGAGATCCAGTTGAGACATACGATGGTCTCTTTTCACCCATCATCACTGGTGAGAAAAACAGTGTGTCACCGTGCTGATAGTCAGCGGTGTCACTTTCATCTGAGGACAGCACAGTGCTATTCCCAACCACATACTTTTGTTCTGGTGGCAGCAACTCTGCTTGTTAAGATGGCAACACATAATGCAAAGCAGCTCCGACCAAACCGCTGGTCTCTTCTCCAGGAGACAGATGTTTCATTTTGAAAGTAGCTCTGTGCTAATTTTCAAAGCATTTACTTAACAAAACAATCAAATCCTAACTACAGAGTTAAATGCACAGCTGGAGTTGGCGAGGCAGGTCTCACCTAAGCAATAACACACAGCGACTCATAGTAAAAGAGAACATATGTACTTTGGTCACCTGACACACCCAAAGATAGATTTTGGCTTCCAGCGATAAAAATTAACTACCAATTTCATTCTCAGCTGATTGGTTTTAAAATTACCATCTCAGTTTTGATGAAACAGATGTCAAATCAGTGAAGGCAAGGTGAGGATTTTAACATCCTGCCTTTTAACACAGTTGTTTTTAGACGATTTCCACAGATCTGTCTCCATGGAAACGGGATAGAAAAGGCCACCACCAGCCGAAAGTACGCAGTTTCCCTGTAAGGTCATCTGCTGGGAGCTGGCCCTGCAATTCGGTGCAGCCTCCACAGGTAAGTCTGAGAGTGTGACTGGTAAGTAAATATGCGAGCAAGAAGGGTTGATTTTTGCTGATCTGTTTTGTTTGTTTTGTCAATTTGGATTTCCTTTTAGCCGCTTTCCTGCACAATTAGCAGAGAGAGAAAACTGATCTTGGTCTTTAGCCTACAGCAAACACACTAGTATCGTCGTGTTTAGTCTTGCATTTGTCTCCTGTATTTGAAAGGCACTGTAATAGCTTAGCTCTGTAACATAAAGTTCCCCAAAGAGGAATCATTCCTTATACTGTATGTGCAATGTCATAAACTTAAAGTATTCTGGAAATACACTTAAAACACCACTGTGGTTATATCTGAACTTACAGCAAGAAACGCCATCTTGCCAAGACATTGGAAATTGCTTATTAAGCTGGCAGGATAAGAGCATAATGGTAAGGTATCCGTAATAGTTTTCCTTCTTGCTTCAAAATACATTGAAATCCAATAAAATTGAATACGTCCATTAAAAATGTTTTTTATTATATACAAATTAGCAAGACAGGCATAGGAATATATTTAAATTTCAAAAGATTATTTTCTCTCAGCTTATTAGTTAATCATTGAGGTAACCAATGTTATTTAAAGCTATTTCTATAATACTAGAATTAAGAATGCTTTCCCCATGTATCTATATCAGCATTCAAATGGAAATTCAATTTTGAATATAATATTTTTACTCCATTGAGAGTTGGCACATTATATTTGACTTGTTAACCAAGTTTCTCCCTCCGCCCTATTTCCCCATGGCCCTTTCTCCTCTTTCATTTAACCAGGTAGACAATTCTGTGTGATTGCCTAAGAGTAACGGTTGACAGCAGAAAATGGAAAAACAGTAATTAACTTCAGACTCTTGGGTCTCAAAAGGCTAGCCCTCCGAGTGACTTAGAAAAAACACTGGGGGTGGAGGGGTGGCGGAAATTTGATAGCTAAGAGCCAGACTGCTCCCTGGGCTAAAGGAAGAAGTCAAAAAGCAGTGAGAACCCAGAGATGGGTAGGTCCCAGGGAAAGGGCTGCCTTGTCTACCACCCTACCCCCCAGGTTAAGTGTACCAGTTGTCAATTAGCTCCCAGTACACCCTCATTGCCCTGCTTGCGATACTGGACTATTTCTCCCCTGCCAGCTTGCAGGATGTTCAACTTTTATCAGTAGAGGGCACTGAAGAGACATCAGAGAGGACGGGGCTGTCCTTGGCTCCATGCATGCTCCTGGCTTGCCCTGGGTTTCTAGCACAAAGCAGTCAGCAGCCATGGGGTCCCCTAGTGGTACTCACCCCCACCTGGATTCAGTCCTGCAGGCGGCTTCCTAGAGAGTTCCATGGAGCAGCACCAACCTGTGGGCAGGCTCCCCAGTCCTATAGAGGGTACTTCACATTGTACTACCCTCACGTGCTGATTTCCAGCAAGCTCCATGCTACGACACCTCGCCACTGGTGGCCTTCCCCAATCCTCCAGAGGGAGGCTTCCTTTGGCCCAGAGTGAGGGTGCCCTCTTATCTTGTCCCTGTCTTGGCTCCTCTGCCTCAGTACATTAAGGAGTGACTTCCCTGTCTGACTGGACCCTCACTGATACAGATTTGGGTCCATGAATGTCCCAAGAGAAGGACCCACACAGATGAGATTTGGGAAGTGAATTGATTGGGCCTTTGGAACTGAGTCCAGGGCTGAGTTTTTGCCACTTGGATATAGGGTATCATGGCATGCAGTGGCATCACAATCAAGTTGTCACCTTGACAAAGAGCCAACTAAAGCGAGCGCCTTGAATGGCCAAATGACTACAGCACTGAAGAGCGTAATTGAAATTGCTACAATTGGTACCTGATGGAATCCCCAGATTGGCTCTCTGAGTCTTTGCGTGAGGGTCTCTTTATATGTTTTTCACACTGATAGGTCTCAAGTCCCTAGAACAGTGGTTGGCACATGGTAGGCACCAAATAATTATACATCAAATAAATGAATAAATTGCATAAGACATGCAATCCTAAACTTCAAAATAACAGTTACTTTCTTGTCCAAACACCTATGCTCCTGTGTCTACAAAATTTTCTTATTAACAATCCATACCTTTGGTAAATGAACATTCAAATCAAACAAATCTCTGTGAATAATTAACAGCCATTTTTGAAGTGATTGTTTTCCTAGTGACTAAGAGTCACTGAGATTTAGAAATAAAAAGTTTTAACAATCCTGAATTTTGTGTGCTTTTAGTTTTCATTTCTCTGAGAGGTCTTGCTTCTGACCCAGCATCCTCAAGGTTTGTGGGTGAGCACTATATTCCTTTTCCTGTAGTCAAGCTTTTTCAAAAGACTTTCCCTGTCCCCATTCCAATCCCCACACAGACTGTCCATTCCTATTGAATTGGTTTTGATTGGGCACTAACAGTGAAAGAGCAGGTTTGAGGTCATAGAGAAGATCGGACATACTTGCTTTTTTAAACCTACTATATCCCTAACTCTGCTGCCAAGCCATAGAGTTCACGAATATTTGTAGTTAGGGAGGAGAATAACAAGTATTCACTCTAACTGAAAGTTCCACAAAGTTCTTAAACAATATTAGCTGCAAATTTACATTTCAGATGAAAAGAAAAGGCTAAAATGCTGACCTGTGTGACATAGATGATTTTGTGCAGCTGGATTAAAATCTGCTGAATAGGATCACTGATCTGACGTACTTTCCTCTGGGAAACAGCAATCCCTGCAGATGCTGTGGATATAAATTTTTAGTTAGTCAAGACCCTGGTTTTCTCTCTTAAAGATGATTATTAGTAGAAAATGAGGTTAAATTTTGAAAAAATAATTGAGTAAAGACACTCATTCTACCAATGAAACAATATACAAAGACCCTGTAACACTTAAATATAATATGGAATACACAATTTATTCCTTTTTTTTCTCAGACTTCTAATGTAATGATGTTACCTCTTATAACATGTGAGAGACTGGTTCTCTTGGAATTTCTGCCTGCAATTACATGAACCTGCCACTAGGAGTCAGTGGTGCCTTAGGTACTGTGGCCACTGAAAAGCTGGGCTTTAGCTAAATGCAGTTGAAACTGTCATGCTTTTAAATTCATTTAACATACCTTATTTAAAACTAATTTGATTAATACTACTGAATGCAAACACTGAATACGTCATCTTACAAAGGAAAAGATCCCCCAAAACAAAAAATTCTAAGTAACAAAAGTTGCTTCAAATTAAGTAATTTTCAAGCCCTTAATTATTACAAATTATAATTTGCACCTGGATTTCTGTCTGGGTCTCAGTAGGACACATGTATAATTAATCCCAAATTCTCATCATAGGGTCATACCATGTTTAGTTTTAGGCTATGCTGGTGTCAAATAATATTTTCTTTATGGGTATCTTTATTTAGTTAATTTAAAAAATTAACACAAGAAATAATCCATTTCTAGTTTATCTGCATTTCATACTTTGTTTAAATGTATGAAATGTAAATGATCTATCTTCCCTAGGCACAGTGTCTAACTCCTTTTAAGCATCAATTACTTGACCATTAAGATGAGGTTTAATAAATTACTCAGGGTAAAAATGGGATGGTAAATTGGAAAGAAGTAAGACAGATCTAAAATAGAAAACAGAGAGCTGGAGCCAAAGCCTGCAGAGATGGCCAAGTGTACACATGTCATAGTTTCTGCAGCGGTGGCTTCCTGCAGAAATAATCTTAAAGTGTAATTATCTGTTTGTCTCTAGACCCGTACCAAAAACTAGAGACCATGTAATGTGGGCAAGTTAATGTTGCACAGGAACACTAACTTTCCATCTTCAGAAATTAAATGGCTTGGGTTGTGATCATTTTTATGAAGACTACTTTATGGTTTTGACACGTGGACTTAGCAGTTATAGAGAATGAGTTAAATCTCATAGCCTGGCAGAGCGTTCTTAGATTTGTGATGACTTTTGAGTGGGATGTCATGTGGGTTTGACTCTACCTTGCCACAAGAATGTGCTCATCTGTGGCCCTAGACACAAAAACAGAGATAGTTAGCTAGAATGTCTGCCTTCTGAAAGTACACAATTACGCAGTTACTTAAAATTGTTCTTCTTAAGACCCTTTGACTTCTCTAACTCCAGTAATTTCTTGACTTTGGAAAATAGTTTTGATGGCTTCCTCTCTAAAAAAATAAACTTAAAAATGTGTAATTACACATGCCCCGTGTACAATAAGAAAACAAGCATAGTAAGAACCTAGGTATGACAGAAGAGGCTCCCGGAAACTGACCCATCGGACTCCTCCCAGAAGTTATATCCAGTATCCTCCTGGTGTGCTGCTGCCTTTCATTCGCATTTATATTTACTCACATACATAAGTGTGTAACTTCACAACAGTATTTTTTAAACTGTGGTTGAGTCCTGAAATCAGTTTAATGGGTCATGATCAGCATTTTGAAAAATGCGATGAAATGAAGTAGAACAGGATAGAAAAATTTCAGGGTGTATTGCGGGTAGCAGGAGGCCACTCGTTCGAGATATAAAATGTGTTTCTTATTGTGGGTCATTTCCGAAAGAGTTTGAAAGCTAATATTGTAGAAGATATATAGCATTACTTCATGCATTCTTTCTCTCTTTTTAAATATATGGTGACACATCCTAAGACTTTTATAATTTATTTTTTCTCACTTGGTCTGGCATGGAGACTCTTTTCTTGCCAACACAGAGTTCTAGCTCATTCTTCATACCCACTAGTGAGTGTACTACGTGCTCTTTTATGCCTCCCAGTCAACTCAGCCACCTCTGTCTTGAGGGGCACTGAGTTCGCTTCCATTTCTCATGATTATACATGATGCTGCCATGAGTATATACATACCTAAGTACAAGAGCTCTTTCAGGGTAGATAGAAAGAAATTAAGCATTAGCTGGGCCCTCAGATATACACAGTTCTTATAGTAAAAATACATTTTAAAGCGGCTGTATCAATTTGCACTCTGACCAGAAGAGAATCGATTTTTCTCCAACTTGATCAACACAATATGTTATCAAACTTTTCAATTCTGCCATTCTGGATTTGTTTTATTTTGTGTTTATCTGAAGGTGAGTGAGGTTGTTGCACTTCTTTGGCGAGTTTCCTGTTTGTGTCCCAAGTTTTTTTCTTTTTCCTTTTTTTTTCCTTCTAAGTGCTGTGTCCACAGTCTGAATACTAATTCTGTTATTGCAGTTTATATGTTAAAAGCATTTTCATCTAATCTGCTCATTCTTTTCCATTTAAAGGGCATTTGCTACCTCCTCATCTGGGCTAAAGTTACCAGTGATTTTGAGTCTCAGACACCACCCGACCCTCTCTTGGGTGCCTGCTGCTGCTGTGTCATTGCGAGGCAGGATCCCGAGGCCCGTTTAGCACTCCTGGTGTGCTCTGGCAAACATACTGAGACGTGAGTTATCGCGTGAGTCAGGATTGGAGAGAAAAAGGAACGCTGAGACTGGACACAAGGGAAGGAGTCTAGCTATAACAGCTGCAAACCCTCTTGATTTCCTGAAACTTGGGCTAACTCTGGGTATAAGAGCTATTATTCACCTTTTCTACATGCTCAAATCTTCATAATCTTTTTATCCTCTCAGCCCAAAATGTATATCAATTTAGCCCTTAATAATTTTAGGAGAACAAAAAAAAAGATAAAAATCCAAATAGCTGTCTTTTAAAATTTATATTCTTTATTTAAATATTATTAACTACCAAGTTCATGGCAAATGTTAGCCATATTATGTTGAGTTTTACAGCATTCTCTCTCAATAAATCTTTCAGATGAGTACGCTGAAAACACTACTCATCCTAACTATTCACAAAAATAAATGCAACACATAATTACAATGATGATTTTTTCCTAAGAATAATTTTAGTAAAATAATTTTCCCTTAAAGAGATGTCACAGAAGGAGATCGTATTTCAATGTCAGTAATAGGATGCCCATGACTCATATCTATGTTGTTCCCAATACAAAAGATAGACAGTATGTGGTCTTATTAAAATGTAAATAAAATCAAAGTTTAAAATTAGAATGCTTTCTATTACTTTAGTAGCTTTAAGTGAATTTAATTAGTGCTTTAAAGTTTAAAACAAAACTACAAAATTCCATATAGGAGGCAATTTACTTAAAAGTATCAAAAAGAGTTACATTTGCTGACTTCCTCTGTAGTGTGCCCGGCACTGAACTGCTATTTCCCCTCAAGCGGGTGGGGGATGGCAGAGAGGGGGACCAGAAGGTGACAATGCTTTTTCAGCAGGGACTTAAGACCCGGGGAAGAGGTATACATATTTAGTCTCATCTAATCTTTACAGCCATTCTGAAGGGCAGCTGTTTTTATCCCCATTTTACTGACAAGAAGACAGATTAAGAAAATTGCGCAAGCAAGAGAGCAAGTGAGAGCTGGGATATGAAACCAGGTGGGCCCTCCCCACGATACTGACACCTTTCAGACAGGATTGGAGAAGCCTGAGTCTCTGTTAACTCGTCACTGGGAGGCTGTGAAGGCATTCCTTGGGTTACCACAAATAGAGAATAAAAGCTACACTCCTTCCTGAAAAAGACTGATTCCCCAAGTTGACCAAGATATAGTATCAACCTATTTTTTTTAATTCTCTCTGATAAGAGTCGGGAATTTTTTGAAAAACTGGAAAAGACAAAGTTTCAGGCAGGAGCTCCCTGAAGAAGGGAATAATATTTCCCCTTTATGAGTGAGGCTCAGATATACATGGGTTTCTCTCTTGAACATGTTCTCTGTTGAACAACCATCTCTGTTAAAATACAAGGCAATGTTTTAAATTTAAGTATGATGAAGATATTCACTCTCATTTCTTTCCTTTACTTATAAGTAAAATGAAATGAAATAACTGAATTGTAGCTCAAATCTACAAATGTTCAGCAATCAACCCCTGTGCCAAGCAGTGTGCAAGGGGCCAGAAGCTAAACAAAAGATGTTGCCCTCACTAGAGGTGCAGGGGTGGTTCACCCAGAGAACCATGGGATGGCGGACAGAGAGCTGAAAAGGTTTCATTTGTGAAGACCATGAGGAATTAGCAGGCCTCCAATAGGCACAGGACATGGATGTGGTATGAGAAAAGTCATATTTGAGTGACAGCTTCTGAGCACAAGAAACAGTTCTATCAAAGGATGGTGCCAGCTAAGTGGGGTCACATCTGGAGAACAGTCAACTGTCCGGTTTATGGGGAGCTGACAGTGAGAGAGTTTGCCCTGTAGAGACCTTGCCTTCATTGTAGGGAACATGGCCACAGGGGGGAACATGGACCAGAACTGGAAGTCAGATGGGGCTGGGTCACTTCCTTGGATGCCCATGTGGAAGGAGACCCACACTCAGTTATCATCAGACACCAGCACAGGTGGTCCCAAAGCCCAGGACCATCCTGGCACTTAAACCCCTGGAACAAAAATATCACCCGGGGAAGAGAGAGAATGGCAATCCTCACTTTGTCTGACTTTGTGCCTGATATAATAAAGAAATCACAAACACATTGACATTTACCTTCAGGCTAATTGATTATGGGTTCTAATATCTGGAAAGGGGATCAGTATAAAAGCTAAGTTCAGTGTTGGCAAAATATAGAGAGTTAAATTTTTGTTCCTGCATTTGTGTCCTAAAATAGTATATGCATTTGGTCTGGTCCATACAGCCTGACTTCCTCCACTTAGTTATTTCTTACGCAATGCTACAATGACTAACCAAGTCAGGCTGACTCTCGTTCTTCCTCCTTAACAGGACTATTTTTTCTCTGGAAATCAACTCTATTGATGAAGCCCATAATTCCACACTATGTTCAGCACTATGACTGCAAAAATTAACCAATAAAACTAAAAAGAGAAAGAAAAGACTCTGCTGCCCACATTCAGCTACATGAACAAGAAAAATTTATCCCAATTATGGAAAAACTAGGTAAAATGATCATTGCTTAATTCTCTAACATCATGCTAGAGAATTTTTTTAATAACCCCACTTGATCCTAATCTAATACTTTTGGGTAATGTCCTAGTACAATTAACTAAAAATCTACACCGATTAAGGTGCAGGCAGTTTATAGCCTGTAGTGTTAGAGATTAAACTTGCAGAAATTGACATATTGGTATGACTTCATAAGCTGATCAAGAAGTTAATCATAAAACCATATGGATTTATTGCCCTGTAGAAATTTCACCAGTCTTATGCTTAATCTGGCAATGTTATTTCAGCTTTTCTTTCTTAACTGACTATATAAATCCCTGTTCTTTAAATGCTCTTGGAACCAGCTCTTCTATCCTCCATCTGGTTCCATCATTAGTGGATTAAATAAAACTAGAATGCTTGCTAAAGAATAACTTTAAGAATTGTGCTTTTGCACTCCAATATGTTTTTTTTTTAAATAGTTACATAAAAGAATTTTTTTAACTAACTCACTATATAAAATATCCCAAATAATCTATGGATTATAATCAGAGTGAGGAATGTCAATTAAGCAGGGACGAGGTCTCAGCAGTGCTCTAGGACACACTGGTGGCCCAGCGAGAAGACAGAGGCCTCTCACCACCTTCTCATCAGTATTGACTGGCCTGTCACCATTTTCAATACTCAAAGAACTATATAATGACAACTCAAAGAACAGTTGAATATACTCCAAAACTATTTTTAAAATTTTATTAAAATAATTAATAAGGGGAATTTGAATTTGAGAGCCCTGTTTTCTCTTGACTCAGTTATTTTGAACAGAATGCTGCCATCATCATCCAAGCCACACTGAGCCCCTCTCCTCCTACCAGAGGGTGGAGTAAGCTTTCCCCACTCCTGCTTAGCCTTTCCCCCAGGGCAGAAACCCTCGGGGCGGTGTGAGCTGCCACTAAACAGCTGATTTGCAGTTGGCACTTGGTCTTGGACTAGGACCATCAATAACTTTGGTGAGTCTGCGTATCTCTTTGGAAAGACTTTATCCTTCAGAGAATATGGAAAAAAAAAATCTACATTTCCAGCAGCATCCTCCTGGGACCTTCCTTGGCAGGAAGAATTAAGAAGCAAATTATCCTTGGTAAAGAAAATGTGTTGTCATTCACCCCTGCCCCAACCTGAAATCTAACATTAAAATAGTGTTTCTATTCTTTAAGTAATCATAAGAATGCTTATGCAGTTGTTCTTAATAGCAAGGATTTATACAGGGTGGTCTGCATTAGTCACTCAATAAGTATGTTTCAAGAACCTGATTTTGGAAGAAATACTTAAGATATATACAAACTTAACTGAAGAATATGGTTGGAAGATATAGCTAATATGACCAAATCCCAATGAACAATATAAAAAAGTATATAATTATATGTCAAATTGTATGGATAGACAAGTATTCTAAGTTTTGATTAAAATCCGCTTTTAGCACATTTTTATATGCTAAAAGAATTGCTATGCAGTAATAAGAGAGAAGGCATGCACTTAAGTGACTTGGACAGTTGCGAAATTTAGTATCAAGTTCTTTCTGTGAATAGCTAATTTGAACGTAAGCTACTGAAGGGAGCTCATAAAAAGGACAATGACAATATTAGCTATGCTCTCTGAAATATTTGGATTAGACCTTGACAAATTTCTTTAGATCAGACCTTTGTGAACAAATATAAAACCAGAGTTCTTATCATCTAATAAGAAAACAAGATTAAGAGCCCACATATCATAAAGTGACAATTTCTAGTCAAAAATGCAGAGCATAAGAATTTCCAAATTTCAGTGCCTGCTAAGGCTGCTGAAAATGAAAAATTGAGCAAGGGACAGAAAAATATCCATGTCAATTCAGTCAAATTAGCCCATACTCTTAGTTGACGTGACATTTGCACTTTAAATTTGAGTTTGACTGACGTCTCCCAAAATTTACATTTGACCCACTCTGATAGCGTCCATAACATTAAAATGCACTCTAAGTATTGACAAAGAATACATTTCTCATGATATGTTTTGGTATAATCTCATTTTCACAAATATGAGACACCATTTCCCCTACCTCAACAGAAATGGACAGTTTCTTTTTATATACAACAGACCCTTGACTTTTTATTTCTCATTCAAAACA
The DNA here is from genome assembly GCA_037038555.1 of Rhynchonycteris naso. Lineage (NCBI taxonomy): Eukaryota > Metazoa > Chordata > Mammalia > Chiroptera > Emballonuridae > Rhynchonycteris > Rhynchonycteris naso. The sequence goes on from CM073004.1 coordinate 55,198,351, forward strand.
TCCAGCTGTTTGAGTAACTCATTTGACTCTATAGACAAGAGAACCAATCAATTACTTTTGAAAACTGAGTTTTCTGAGGCACAGGGCACTGACATACAGCATCGTTTCACACAGTAAGTAAACTGAGTATGAAAGGCATTTCTTTTCCAATTTTCTCTTCTTTCTACCGATTATATCAAGGTTAAGTTTCAATATGGAGCAGAGATATTGCCAACATTTCTCAAATATTAAGCTAATACTCTCTCATAAAAAAGACCTCATGATAAGCAGATAGCAATATCAATTTAGAATTTAATAATACTGTCTCACTTAGATTTGCATTTATTTTTACGGTTGCTATCTATTTAAGGCAAGTTATACTGTACTGTCTTCCGATCTGTAGCAATAACATAAACTCTCTTTCAGATAAATTTAAGTTGGGAAAACGACTCAAATTAAAGAAATATATAGGAAATACAGTCAATAATATTGTAATAGTTACATGTTCTATCAGGTGGGTACTGGAAATACCAGGAGGGACACTTTGTAAAGTACATGGTTGTCTAACCATTATGCTATGTGCCTAAAACTAATACAAAATAATATTGATGGTAAACTGTCATTGAAAAATAAAATTTAATGTTCCTTTCAAAAATTAAAAAAAAACATAGATCAGGAAATTAGTAGTACATAGAGTATTCAGGTATGGCCAACTTTGCAATGAAAATCTGTAAGTGACAAAAGGGAAGTAGAGCTAAAATAATATGTTTTAATTGTTCATTCAATTATTGATTCCATGTTAATTACTATTAATATGTTGATCCATGCAATATAGGAATTCCTCAATTTTAATTTCTATTAGCAGAGAACTATAGTCTTTTATTTAACCTAAAGACTGTCTATAAAATAAATTACTTGCACACTCTAGTTAGTATTAAAAGCCTAAGAGGACTTTTAATTGTGTTAGCCTGAAGTGCTTCTGTGGTTATTTGCACAACAGGCATTTTGATACTGCTGTATGATCACAATATGGACCCAGAAGTCAACATTTTAAGAGTACCACATAGGCAAGACCTCATTACAGTACAGCTGCTTGGGGCTCTAACCTGACAGTGCTCACCTTTGTCCTCCCGGAGCACGTAGAAAATGATGCTTACCTACTAGATACAGCTCCGGGGCACAACGAGCTTCTGATATCTATCTCCCCTCCCTGACAACTTTTTCCAGAACATTTAGGCAGCACAGGGCTGCTGCTGTTGGTTAGACATAATTCCCAGCATCTTCTATTTTATTCAAGAAAGCCAAATAAAATTTTAAATAAATGAAAATAAACCAATAAGAACTGCTTACTTTTTTAACAAAACATGCACACATTCCAGTGCTTTATCTATTGTGAATAACAAATACCAGAAGTGTAACTGACAACTGACCAGAGCAATGGCGTCTCATGACACCCTTTACTCTCCTAGTTAGGCTAGAGATGGAGGTGACAACTGCAACAGAGCGTCATCTGCAGACGAGGTGATCTAAGTAGATGGGGCTGTTTTAAGATGAAAAAAATGAATTTTCTCTTTTTTTTACTCAGAGACAGAAACCTACTACCTACTACCATAGTTAGTTACCCAAATTGCTACGTCACTAATGTGTTTTATAATATCAGCTCCTTTCTAGATAAGCTTTAGCATTCACTGACAACACTTACAAACGCTATACTATATTCTGTTTTAAATTTAAAAACATATATGAATCACTGAATTTTAAAAAATTGTACAGTATAACGAACTGTAGGACTAAAAAGTGTATTACATGTAAACTGTGCTATATATAATATACTAGTTTGTTTAAAGGTACAAAGATTTGACGAATTTCACTGACATAAAGTCCAATCTTAAACTGGGCTAATTCAACACACTCTCAGAAAAAGGAAGCCCTATGCTGAATCACGCAGAACTGTGAATCGTTCGCATATACTGTATGTGCTTGTTCTGTTCTTGCTGTTATAGAAGTAATCAACAATGATTGTTTTAGTTTTATGATTATGCTATGAACTTACCTTATGCCAAAATAGTAGAAGTAGAGCATGGTCAACATGACAGCCTTGGGCATCTTAATAACAAAATCATTCTTTTGTGCATCTATGTTGACAGTGTAAATGGCCCCACACTGTCAATAACTCTTTCAAAGCAACTTTAATAAATATGGAGAAATGAACTAATATTACAGTAAATCAATTCATATCACCTTTGTTCACTATATATGTTAACTCTACAAAAAAAAATGTTAAAGTGAAAATAGCATTATGCAGTAATTCCAAATTAACCAAAGTAGTAAAATAGAACTCTATACTCAAGAGTCATACACTCCTACCCATGTTAAAAGCATAATCACTAAAGTTTGTCCTGAGTTGTCAGCTTTAGCTAACAATTTTATCATAGCTGTTGTACTTTGGTTTCCTTAAATAGAAATCAGAGACTAATAAACACACCTTTTTTCTCCAAACCATTATAAACACTTATGTTTTAGCATCCATAATTATTAAATTACTAAAGAAACAATGTGATATAATACTGTTTTAGTCAAATATAAATAAAAATAATTAAAAAGAAGTATGTGTCAATAAAAGAGAGAAAAAGAATGCTTTAGTCTCCTATGTCATATAGGTCCAGGACTTACAGAAATTTGTATGTGAAACATAGCTACTATTTTTGCTAGTAGGCACACACTTTAAACATCTATAGGTCAACTGTTTAACATTCCTACCAAAGCATAAATAAAACTTTTAGAAAAACAACCTCTACTTAAATAAGTGAACACAGAAAGCATTTTGATATTTTTAAATGCCAAATAATGATAGACAAAGCAAAATTCTCCTGCTCTTTTGTCTTAAAATTACGCCCACCCAAGCATAAATTCAGACATTTCAGGCCAATTATAATTCTGTGTTCGCCCATGGTATGCTTGATATCAACTTGATCTAATAAGTACTACCATGATCTTTGAGACTGCGGAGAATCACAGCGGGAAGGCTATGGGACTGCCACCCCGTCACTAACTTGTCCTCTACCTCCTTAATGTGGGCCCTGAGCATGAGGGGTGGCACTTTCAGAAGCAGGTGAAGAGGCAGCAAAGCTGAAGAAATAAAAGGGGGAAAGATATAAAACTATAACATAAATTACATTGAACTTCAGGGAGGCATGCATAATTTCATTACTGTCAACACTAAATTACCTGGCCTTGGTCTCGATCCAACTCCACCAGTGAAATCCCTGAAAACAGAATTAGGGGCCATTAGAAGGACTTGCTCAACTTGGAGCTGACCAGCATTTACTAAATCCTACACCTTGCTATGGTTTAGTATATGTGCTGCCAAAGCGAGCATGCTATGGTTTAGATTAATAAAAAAATGAAGATCTTTTTCCCCTGAAGACATTCTCAAGAGTTTAATAAAGAAGGAAATAAACATATCTGAACTCAGAGCAGAACTGCCAATCCACTGACCAATGGAAGAACCTGCCCCATCACAGCTGTTTATAAGCTCTAAGGCAGACTAAGAACCTAAATCTCTCAGTGCTTTGAATGATTTTCTTGTTACACTAAACTAACATACTGATTTTATAATAAAAATAATATTTTAAATTTTAGATACATTATTTTTCTATACTTTGTGCCTGCTGGATTTTTTTTAACTTTTTTTTTACAGGGACAGAGAGTCAGAGAGAGGGATAGATAGGAATAGACAGGAACAGAGAGAGATGAGAAGCATCAATCATTAGTTTTTCATTGCCATCGCTACACCATAGTTGTTCATTGATTGCTTTCTCACATGTGCCTTGACCGCGGGCCTTCAGCAGACCGAGCAACCTCTTGCTGGAGCCATTGACCTTGGGTCCAAGCTGGCGAGCTTTTGCTCAAGCCAGATGGGCCCGCGCTCAAGCTGGCAACCTCGGGGTCTCGAACCTGGGTCTTCCGCATCCCAGTCCGATGCTCCATCCACTGCGCCACTGCCTGGTCAGGCTGTGCCTGCTGTTTTTAAAACACAACTATAACTCTTCCTATGAAATTAGATGATTTTTGCATTTAAAAGAATTTATATTTTTCCTAAGTTTCCAGTATTATTAACCTAGCTTGTTTACACTACCTTAAAATTCTAGATTTCCTTCTCATCTCACAAGTTGGTCTTAGTGCTTTCCACCCATGGCGGTGGCCTAAGACCCCACCAAGAATAGCCATAAATAACCTTCAACCTTGTTTTTTCCACTAAAATTTAGAGCCAAATTCTTAATAGTTTTTTTTAATGAAGCAAAAATCATCTGTGCCCTGAAACTTTTAAGAACCACACTTCAATTTAATGCAATACAACTAAAATATATACAACATCTATTATGTATAAGGCATGTGATAGTCATTTGCTGAGTAAGAACGAATAAATGTAGAGATTCAAATAAACATGATTGGTGATTCTTACCCCATCCTTTTATTTCAATCAGAGACATCCGATACATGTATGTAACACGTACCTAAGTCATAAGGAATAACAAAATTGGCCTTTGTGATCTCCACCTAACATAAGTATTAGAATAATACCAAAATCTTTGCATCAAACTGTGAGTTCCTTCCCTATCCTTTTCCATTCCTCCTAATGCCCTACCAAACTGGCTCTCTCTTAGTCTCATTATTTTTTTCTGTTTTATTCTCAGCCCATGTTTCCAGAACCTTGAAAAGTAGATGAAACTCACCAGCCCTGTTTGGTTAATATATTCCCCCTGGTCCTGGGATAAGGGGAGTGAATAAAGAAAGAAAGAGGATGGCCTCTGCTCTCAGAACAAAGAGGGCAGAGTCTCAGCAGCACCCCCGTGTGGCAGGACGCCTCAGGGCTGAGCTGAGGAGCACAAAATCAGCACCTCCTATCCATGCCCACACACGAATCCTAGCAACTGTGCGTGCGTGTCCTGCCTTTTAGCCTTCTGGACAAGTTCAGCACTGTTCAACAGAAATATAATGCAAACCACAAATATAAGATTAAATTTTCTGGTAGCGCCTGACCAGGTGGTGGCGCAGTGGATGGAGCATCGGACAGGGATGTGGAAGACCCAGGTTTGAGAACCCGAGCTCACCAGCTTGAGCGCGGGCCCATCTGGCTTGAGCAAAAAGCTCGTCAGCTTGGACCCAAGGTCGCTGGCTCCAGCAAGGGGTTGCTCGGTCTGCTGAAGGCCCGCGGTCAAGGCACATGTGAGAAAGCAAACAATGAACAACTAAGGTGTTGCGACGGCAACAAAAAACTAATGATTGATGCTTCTCACCTCTCTCTGTTCCTGTCTGTCTGTCCCTCTCTATCCCTCTCTTTGACTTTCTCTCTGTCCCTGTAAAAAAAAAAAAAAAAAAAAAAAATCTGGTAGCCACATTTTTAAATAGTAGAAATAAAAGAGTAAAATTAATGTTAAAAATATATCTTATTTAATCAAATATATGTACAAAATATAAAAATTCATGAGACATTTTAGAGTCCGTTTTATATAAATTAATATTAAAATAAAATTTAACACTCAGTTCCTCAGTTACACTAGCTATATTCCAATTGCTCAAGAGTTCCATGTAGCCAGTGGCCTCCACAATCAACAATGTATTCGAGACCCCTCTTTAGAAGGTGCTGGTCATTGTCCTCATAAAGAGTATGACCAAGGTTGACAATCATGCCACATATCTGCACAATACCTCATAGACCTCATTACTTTGAAAATTGAATTAAAATGTAACTTGTGGAACGTATTCATACGTTTAGAGGTGCTCTTGAGAGCTAATCACTACTCACATGCTGAGTTAACTAACTATTCCAATTGTCCTGAAGAATCCAACATTTCAAACATTATCTATTTTTAAATGTGCTATGTGAATTATAGACCACCCTGACAAAGCTGAGTTGCTGCCAACTTTAACACTCCTTTATATAATTCTAAATACCTCTTTATTGAACTAGAGAATCTTCTAAAATAACTATCTCATTCATTCATTCAACAAATCTTTTCTAAAGTGCCCACTACGTATAGGCAGTGTGCAAGACACTAAAGATGGGGCGTGAAAAGAAATAGTCCTTTCATTTTTAAAATGTATAAGATTGCATAATTATAGCAAAAATGTTAATTTTTCTAGAAATTAGATCATGATGACATCTGACATTTCAAGATAGAACAGACTCACTAAAACCAGAAGGGACAACTTTGAACCACACAATTGTTGCATCCACAGATGGACAAAAGGTTGAAATTATGCAGAGTCTCAGGGAAGTCTGCCTGTGGATTGAACCAGACTGAGTGTGCATGTCCAATAGAACATGTGTCTGCAGAGGATGATTTCCCCAGAGACAGAAAGCTGTGAAATAGACCGAAATGGTTTCACACAGAGAAGACCCTCCAGAAATGTTGTAGGCGAAAAGGTTTAACATAATGAAGCTGTGTCCTCTAAAAGTTTTGAAATGGGCATTCACCAACAGTACTTCAGGCCAATGAAACAGAATTTCAGAGAAATAGAAGGTGTCAAAGGATTCTGAAAGGCCATCACACTTCCAACTCTCTTCAGCTCTGGCATGAATCTGTTCAGAATTCTCAAGTCAAAGCAGAAAGGAAAGCACTGAAAGTGTCAGCCTGCTACTCTCGGCCCAAACCACGGCTGCTAAGGAGGAGTCTGGAGGTCGTATGAGCTTTGAAACTGTTGAAATTCTCACTGACTTACTTCAAGTGTGGGGTAAGTTATTTGAATAATTATTTTGTCACAGTAGTAGGAAAGGGGAGTTCTAGAATTTTACACAGTATATAAGATTCTAGAACTCTATTTTATATCTTGTAAAATTCTTTGAAATATATCTCTGAACCAAAGAAATATTTTCAGGTGCCTTCTAGCTGTATCACATAATGCATTCCAATTGTGAAAAGTAGTTAATACTTTAAAAGAGGAAATATGTAACCCTGTGAAATCAGAGGACTGGCTTACAGTGTTAGGATAATATTTCCTGTGGCAACCGCACAGTATTTTACTGCTTAAAAATCTTTAGGTGGTGAAATTCATAAACAAGTTCTGTGTAAACAAGCAACATTATGCAGGGCTGAGTGCTGTCAGACAAGAGCTTTTCATCTATCGATGGAGCTGGGGTCACTATGGGAAGGTGGAGTAGTCCCCCCATGGTCCTTCACTCCTACTCCCAAACCAGCCAGAATGAAATGAGCACTAAGCCAGGAAAGTTTGGAACTTTTGCATAAAAGAAATGACATGGTTTTATTGGCAATAAATCAAGATTGCTTGATTGTGCCAGGTTGATTCTGGAAAGTAGTGATCAAGTAGTATTTACTCAATTTAAGTAAAACTAGATTATGGATTAGGAAAAGGAGGTAAAGGGTAGGGAATAGTTACAACTGGAAATAAGCAAGACTTCTGCTAAAAGGAAGCAAAACTGTAATGTCTGAGATTACAAAAGGGTTTTTCTGGCCACATGTTGGTACTGGATGGTTATAAACATCCACAGTCATCTTTAAATACAAAGACTAGAGTCAGGTGCACACCCCTAAATACAATTATGCATACACTGATTTATCAAAGAAGTTGTGAACCAGGCATCTTTTATATCGCAAACATCCGATGTCTTAAACCAGCCTGCCAACTATACCCTGTTGCCTTAGCAACAGGATGCAAGCAGGCATGGAGAAATCTTGTTGCCTGAGCAACAGAATCTTAAAGAAAAGAGGATGGGGGCCTTAAGCTGTGACTATGGCAAAGGCTGTAGATTCAAGGCAGTCAGTGAGATTTCAGTCATATTATAGAGATAAATACAGAATTTATGCTAAGATAAAAATAATTCAACTATTAATTAACAAGTATTTATGGAGTGGCACCTCTGTGCAGCACTCTGTGCACTAGGCAATGCAATAAATGACCAGGCGTTGTCTGGTATGTACCAACACACAGTCATAAATATTCATTGGTGTTCTTAAGGTCATAGTACAGTGACCAAGGCTTAGTAGGACTAGCATGTATGTGATAATGAAAGAGGTTGAAGCTCTTGTGTACACTATCAAACTCCACAATAAAGAATAATTAATTTGTAAATTGAAATAAAATGTTGTGACTTATTGGATTTGAACTATCAATATGTATACTGAGTCAGACTATAAAACCCAATTAGAAACTGGTAAAAGTCAAGCCCATTCTTAATTCTTTCCTAGCAAGTGGTAATAAAGGCAGAAGATTTTAGATCACTCAGATCATTGAAATTATAAAAGCAAAAAATTTCAAATACAGTCTTAATTATTGAATTTTTAATTGCTTTCTCCTAACACAGACATTAACCTAGCTTTTGGCTCTGTCAGCGTGTACAAAACATCTGACATTTAAAATACAGATTTTATTTCAAGGGTATTTATTTCATTTACTCCTTAGGATTTCAGAGATGAACACATGAAAACAAAAGATGATCTCCACAAACACTATCATTCACTTCAACCTGTCTCAATGTGCACATGAAGTTCAAATCTCTCCAACTGGGAACAAAAGATGATATGACCCCTCTGAAAAACAGTTTGGCAGTTTCTTAAAAAGTGAAGCATAAATCCAGCATATGATCTAACCATGTCACTTCTAAGTATATAGCCTGATAACAAAAAGTACGTGTTCATATAAAGACAGAAATGTTCATCTCAGCTTTATTTGTAATAGCCAAATATTGGAACTCAAATGTTCATTAACAGATGAATGGCTAAGCAAATACTGGTATGTCCATACAGTAGAACAGTACTTAACAATAAAAAAAATTAACTATTGATACATGAAACATAGACAAATCTCAAAATAATTATTCTGACTGAAAGAAACCAGACTAGAGTATATACCATATCATTCCAATTTTGTAAAATTCTAAAATGCAAACTAATCATTAGTCCAGCAAGCAAATCTGGAGCGAGGAGCAGGAAAAAGGAGTGCACACAGACACAAGGAACGTTTAGGTGGATATGTTCACTATCTTCATGTACATAGTCAAAAATTATCAAATTGCACCCTTTAAATATGTGCAACTTATTTTGTATGAATTATACCGCATTGCAGCTGTTAAAATAACTTCTCACGTCTTCATTCAAGAAGTTATTTAGATAGACCATCACATGATCTCTGTTCATTCATTAAAGCAATATATGTATAAAAATATACACCATTACGTTAATTTTCATCTGCCTTTTGTTACTTTCTAGATTAAACTTAAACACGGTCAGATTGAGTCACCTGTGGCTCTACAACTTCAGGAGAGCTAGCTTGTTAGCACTCAGGAGAGTATGAGTAACTGCAGTGACTGCAGCTTGGTGACCACTCAAATTGAGAAACATCTGTACGAGTATCCCAAGTGACACTCTTATTTATGACTCTCTAATCACATGCAAAGAACAAAGATGTAAAATCAAATCTCCATCTAGTAAACCTAAAAGGCCTAATTAAAAGCAAATTATGCTAAGTGGGAATGACGTGTGTATTTGTCAAGAAGTGTGGGTCACCCGGAAGTCCCACATAGTCTACTTCCATAATGTTGAAAACGCTACCTTGGCATCTCCAGGCTCTCCAGTTCCAGGGGAGCTTGGCAGTGGCTGCTGGAGGGTCCCCTACTCAGGGAGGTCTGGTGCCTGGAAATTTGGGGATGAGTGTTTGGAGATTCACCTCTGCTTCTTAAATGGCTGTGGTTCCAGAAGCCGAGGAATGGGGCTCCTGCCACTGATTCCATATCGGAGCTTTGAGTTTGGCTCTTGGTGACTTGGGGATGGAGAACTAAGATCTGGGGAGAAACTTGGCAAGAAAAGAAGCCCAAAGGAAGTATTTGGCAGCTTCCTGTGACTTCTGCTAAAACACTGCTCTCAAAAATTAGGGGTCAGGGAACATGCAGATACTCCGGTACTTTCAGCCTTTTGTACAGTGCATTTTCAACAATGAAATAAAAGTTGGTTTTGCATCTCATTTGCATAGTAGAACAACTTTCTTGAACTTGTCATTTGGTTTTCTGATGTTCTTGTTTATTAAAAAATAATCAAATGCTTCTTTTTTATCGCTTCATATTCATTTTGAAATAAACCCTAATTTTTTAAAAAGTTGGGGGACTGGTGCTCTCTTAGCCTTGCCATTAATTATATTCCTAAAAAAAAAGGTTTTATTATCTGATGGTGGCTTGGATCCATAGGGTGCCTTTCATTTCTAATGTCATGCTTCTGTCAGCAGCCTTGAGACTTGGATACTTCTCCTAGAAGGCAGGAGCTGCCTTTCTTCATTTCATTTGCTCATGTTTTATCCGTTTGTCTGACCTAGGTGCCCAAGAAAATCTGTTTCAGGCTCTAAGGGAGGTAGGTACCTGGGTTCCCCAGCAAGCAAGTGGCCTAACTCTAGCTCCTGATTCCTGGTGCAGCCAAAGTTGAGTGTTTCTGCGTAAGCTTTCTACATGTACTCTTTACCCAGGCCGTCTGTACTGAAATCAAGTATGCATTTCCCTGTGGCTTTTCATCATTGGGACCAGTGGCCTTCTTTTAGAGGCCAATGAGAGTCTCATTGTAACTGTTCCACCATTGAACACATGGCACAGAATAGCCAACAATCTCTACAGGCTTGATTTTCAATTTACTTTTATTCTATTTTTGTATAAAAAGAGATTATATATTCTAACTTCTTTTTCACCTTCTAAATGTTTTTGCAAGAGGGGTTTTCATTTCACATTAATAAACCAAGAAACCCAGCCAAACAAATTAGATTGAAAATCATTTTAACCTCATTTAATTCCTTTTGAAGAATTAGAAATGCATTTTCCAGTGTCCCCTTTTAATTCAGAGAAGCTCTGGGGATTACCTAGAAGTCAAAACGTTATTAATTTTCTCTTCTCTTAGCATAAATCACAGGCTGTCTTTTGTCATTAATTTCCTTCTCAAGGCTGCCCCTTGTCCCTGTCGCAAGGTGGGTTCTACAGCAGTAAACAGGGCCTTTCTCTAGGACACGAACTCCTAAGAAAGGTGACACAAAGGCGGAGACCACAGGCTGGGAGCTCAGTAGCCTGACATCAGCACCTTTATAAGCCTGGCTGTGCCTCCTTCACAGACTCAGGGAACAAATGGCCTTCTAGCTGGGATTCTTTTGTGGTTTGTTTGTTTGTTTTTATTAATTTAATTTTTCTGTATCAGGTCTTAAGTTTGATTAGTTTCTAATTGTAAGAGCCGTCCAAAGCCTTTGAACGAAACACTCTGTTGTGTAAGCCATAAAAGGCAGACTCTTCTGCTTCTACACAAAACCTGGTCCAGCCTTGGCCTCTGTCACACCCACGGCGGCCCACGGAGGCCCATGGCAGCCCACATCCCGCTGAGCACTGCCTTAGCCACAGAGCTGCTTGGCAGTTCTTCTGCCTGCTTCTGCTTACTTCCTAGCCCCGTGATGGCGAACCTATGACATGTGTGTTGGCACTGACACGCGTAGCCATTTTCGATGACACGCAGCCGCATGCGGCCACATACCAGAGAAGTATGGGGCTGCATGCCGAGAAGGATGTTTCATCCTCGACTCCTGCATGGCCAGGTGCAGTAGCTGAGGATAAAACATTTGCTGTAGTGTAGACACTCTGTGCCGGAGGTCTGTAGGCCAAAACAACAGAACTCCGGCACAGAGCGTCTAGTTCTGGGACTTCCGGTTGGCCTGCTTTTCTCTAAGTGACACTCTACCCAAGTTATGCTTGGTTTTTGGCGAATTTGGACACACCAAGCTCAAAAGATTGCCCATCACTGTCCTAGTCCATCTCTATATTGGTTCTTCTCAGCTGATTACACTCCTCAAACTAGACCATCCTCTCAGCAACGACCTTCAGCAGCATCATCCAATAAACAAAACCAAGAATCCTGTTTCTTAATACCCCTGTTCACTGCTATATGGCTTCATTTTACCTTTGCCTCAATTTCTCAGATGCAGAGAAAGGGCTCTCAGTTCATCTTTCCCAGACCTATTCTCTGGTTCCAAGCTATTCTGTGACTATCCACCATCAATTCTCTTTCCATCCTCCCTCTCTGCTCTCCACTGGCTGCTTCTCTCCTCAGCCCCAAGTGGCCTGCAGAGATAGATCCTAGAAGGCCCGTTCCCATCATACTGTCCTGCTCAGCCCCCACGTGCTCCGCATCCCTGCCTCTACCACTTCTCAAACCACCGCAGTCGGGCTCTGCTCACACAAGCCTCGCCCAACACCACTGGAATAGCTCTCAGAAAGGTCGCCAGGGACTTGCAGATGGCCGAACAGAATAATTTTTAGTCCTTAGCACTGGAAACAATCATTGCAGAAACTTCCAGTTATCCCAAAATAATTTCTTCCTTTTAAAACAAAATTCCTCAAACATATTCATCCTCCATTGCAGCTAGATGTGGCCATATGACAAAGCTCTGGCCAATGAATGGTATGTGAGCCAAAGAAATGGGCACAACACTGTCCTTGAAAGGAAGGGGCATGTCTCCACTTCCTCTTCCCACTTCCTGTGGGTCACATGTAGATGGCATATCATCCACATTTACCACGAGGATAAAACCTATACCGTGGGGCTGTGATAGAGCAAATATAAGGAGCCAGGGCTCTAGCCAATCTCATGAAGCACGCCTGCGCCATCTCCCTGGTTCTCCCTTGAGCTCAGAGAAACTAACCGATTGGCTTAAGATCCCAGAGCTAGACTAAAACCCAGGCCCAAGCTTAGTACTCTTCCCAGTACGCTGTTTGGTAAACCACAGTCAGTTCTGGGAGGATGGGCTCTAATAGCTGCTATGTCCACATTTCCCGGAGTATCTTCTGGCCATCAAGTTTCAAGTTAGCCACCAATAACTCAGCCCTACAGAGTCTAAAAATATTTCTTGGAGCACAACGTGTACATACCTTGCTTGGGATTGTCTTTCTCCTCCCGAAGCACTAAAACTTCTCTTTAAAATGCCTGAAGCAAGAAAATAAAAATAATTACATATTTACTCATCGCAAGTCTTTTGTTTATGTGTTTGTTTGGTTGCTTGCTTTAAAAAGTGCTGCATTCTATTATCTGAGTAGTTGAACGTACTTATAAATACTGTCTTCATTTATGAAAGCGTCAGCTATGAAAGCATCAGCTAAAATGTAATGTTGCAAATTAATATTTACTTGACAGGTTGTCTAAGGGTCTTTGTTCTAAAGAAAAGGGGTTAAGAAAAAAAACTCTATTATTAATAACTAACAAAGAACAATAACATATCTATGTCATAATCATCCTAAAACCCTTGCCAAGACAGCTAGCTGCAAGTTACATGCAAATTTAAGGTCCAACTTTTCCTTTCCTACTTCCCCGCTGACCCTTCCCACTGTTGTTATGGGAGATACACAACACTGAATTCATCTTAAAACAGTCAGTAATTAACTGCTTTTAGAATTTGCTACATATGCATAGATACCTCTTGTAGGTCAAATCAGTTTGCAAATATGTTTATGTTTGCTCGCTTATAGTTTGCATTGGGTGGGGGAGACAGGCTGTAAGCTGGCAAGGTCCTCATAGCCTAAGGCTTAGTTTTAAGACTAAGCCTTTCCCACCCTTTTAATAATAAGATCTTTTCAACATCCTTCTAATAATAAGATATTCTCAAAACTAAGTTTTTCCCCACACCCTTGACTATTGCATGATAGGGGGTGGTGCACTCTTATGAGGAATCCCATTTATGCCTCAGATGAGTGGCTTTGTATCAGAACTTCCTTATTTGTATATTGGCTTAAAGCAGTGGTTCTTAACCTTTTTTGAGGTACCGAACCCACCAGTTTCATATGCGCATTCACCGAACCCTTCTTTAGTGATAAATAAAATATGATTTTTTTTTCCAAATTTAGTTTTGCCGGTGCGAGACTAGAGTTGCTCAACTTGGCATTGCATATCATGCAGATAGGATGCTTACTCCCATCCCGTTCCATGATACATGTGAATCCATGTTGTACATATTCATCCGACCACTTTCTTTTTTTGCTCGACATATTTAGTATGAATTAAAATATTAAGAAAGAAACCACATGACGTACAACCGCGACAGCCGTTGACTACTGTGCGCACTAAATTCCCCGCAGCACTGGTTGGCCAAGCAATGTAACGTGATCCTCTGCAGCAAGTGATGGCCAAGCCGGGCGTGTCATCACAACTTTACACAAATGTGTCTTTACCTCCTCAGCAGAGGCTTCTCTGAACCCCTGAGACTGACTCATCGAACCCCTAGGGTTCGATAGAACCTAGGTTAAGAACCACTGGCTTAAAGGCTTTAATTTCTACACTATAAAATGAGGCAGACCAGGGGAACTCTCGCTCAGATCCTGCCATCAGCATTGCAGAGGAGAGGAAGCCAAGATGGTGGAGTGCTGAAGGAGAAGCCAGTTTATACAGAGTTTGTGCAGAGAGAAGCAGATGGGGAATAGAGCTGGACAAGGCTGGTGAGGTAGTAACCATTGATTCTAGGAATACTCGGATGAGTCAGTGGCTTTGGGAGCCTTGAATGGAAAGCAAAGTGTTTTCCAGCTGTGTATATTTCTTGCCAGCAGGGTGCGAGCTAGGATTAAAGGTGATGGCCCACCTGTTCTTGGCTCCGTTCTTTTATTACCATATGTCTGAATCAAATGCAAACCTGCCATGGTCAGGTGGCTGTGATGGTGGCCGTGGCTACTGGTGTTACACCTTTACTGTACAATATTAATGTTTTCCCAATTACAAATCAAGACATTTTACCTAGCAGGCTGGAATTTACAGGAAAAACAGAGCAGGGTATTGGAAATTGGGATTGTCCCAGAAAATCTGGAACATCTAGTCATCAATTTTCCAATTAAGTTTTAAAAGGGGCAATGAAGTTAATTCTTAAGGTTAGACTTTTATCCTTAGGGAGACTGTTAAACCTTTTTTGAGATAGTGGTCGGTGAGGATTACTTACACTTAACTTATTTTAGAGTATTTCTACCTGCCGTATTTAATATTCCATCAACTTAACCTTTTAAAAGAGCGATTATTTTCTTTCTATTTTCTATTATCACATCTTTTCTTTTACTATGAGATTTGTTGCATGAATTGAGTCCTATTTCTCCTTAGAATCTTTAAATTTTAGCTTTATCTATTTTTTCTTTCCTATACTTCAGTTTGACTATTTTCTTTACTGTTTCAAATTACAAGTAAAAATTAACATATGGACTGAATTTACATATCATAATTTTTTATAGTTCTAAACAAAGTATTTATGTTACTTCAATGTTTTGGGAATAATATATCCCTTTACGTTAGTGTAAATAAAATGGTACAAAACTTAGTCTACACCAACACTAATTTCTTCTTCAAGTTTCGAACACCTAATCAACAGACTCACAAAGGTCACTTCCATTATTCCTGTTGTTATTGAGTCTTTCCAAAATAGTTATCTTTGCTCCCCAGTTAGAAGCTGCATTCACTGGTAGAAATAATGGAACCATCCATTTGACAGCTGAGGCAACAGAAAACCACAGTGCTGGCTGGTTTTCAGGTTCTGTCAGAGTGATACACACACCTGTGCTAATTAGCATCGCACCTGGAAAACCACCACTGGGTTATGTATGTGATGACATTTACTTGACTCCCAAACTACTACCTGTTAGAATCCACAAACTGGTACAGAAAACTTACTGAATGTAGATTCTTTCAAAGGGCTTGAACTGGAGCTGCTGGAGTTATCCGAAATGTCCAATTCATCGTCTAGCTCTGAATAGAGATCTGCGCATGGATGAAAAAATAAATAAGCCAATGAAGCTTGAAACAGAAAGGAGCCCAGAGTACATTCGTGCCACCAGAGTTCCACTGGAGATACCTTTTTCGATATTTTCCAAGTTGTCATCTGCCAGGCCTTCGTCACAGGGCCTATCGTCGTCCTGCCCACAGGGGGCCGGGAAGCCTTCTGGGGGAAGCTCTGCACTCTCAGACAGCTCGCTCCGCAGGCTGGCGGCGTCGCTGCTGCCGCTGCTCAGGCTTGCCTTCTCACATGTCTCCTGGAAGGGAAATGCAGTTCTCAAGAGTGCCATCCCTTCTTCCTTCTGCACAACACAAAGCTCCTTAGAATGTACCATATATTAAAATTTAAAATAGCTTCACAAATATGTGTGCTGAAGTAGCATCAGACGTTCCAACTATACCTATGCCATCGAATTTGTTCGGTCCATAACTACAAAATAAAAAGGTAGGTCTGCAAGATACCATTGGACAAAACAAAATGGATGTGGTCACAAAGGTCTGTGCAATCTGGTGAAAGGAATTGCACTACTAAGGCATTGACATGTACCAATTAAACTGACATTTCTCTTCTTGAACTTATTTTGAAAATATTTGCTATCAAATCTTTTCAGCACCACAGTGAGTAAGTAAGTCTGGCTTAGTTTCTTCAAAGCTCAAGGGAGATAAGTAGCAGACACAGCCAGTCCCTGGAGAGAGAGAGATTAGGTCTCCTAAAGGATGAAGAGTGACAGCAAAAGGGAATTTCAATCCACTTAGGACCCCAGGCCACTGCCTGGTGTCAACACTCTCCACAGAGCTACACTGGCCATGGGCTCCCCCAGGTTCCTCCAACTGCTGTGAGCATTTTCATTACGCTAGCACCACAGGGTTACTATCTGGCCGTGTGAGTCCACATTTCCCTCAACAGTATTATTAGAAACCGCAAGATTATGCCTGACGGTTCAATAAAAATAAACAGAAAAGAAGAGATTACTCTCATTAAATGCAGGAAGTCTTTAGTTCTCTAAGAAAAAGACGAAAGCAGAGACACAAGATGGCAGCAGAGTAGGCAGATGCACAGACTCCCAGCTCACACCACCAAACTGGATTACAAATTAATTTAGGAACATCCAAAGAAAAAACAACTTTGGACTATAAGAACTGCTCTAAAAATCAAAGGAGCAAAGAAGAAGCCACACCGAGCCTGGTGGGGAGCACCGAGGAGCTGTGAGCCTCCCCTGCTTACAGGAACAAAGGGGTGGGGGTGAGGCTGAGAGCCCAGAAAGGTTCTCAGTTTAAGGAAAACAGTAGAAAATATCACTCACAGCCACTTGCCTGGGGACCTGGGAATGAGGTGTGTTGAAAGAGCTGGCTTGTTTTCCAAAAAGAAAGGGGGAGAGAGAGACAGATGGTGACAAACAGTGGAATGCACGGGAGAACCTGAGCAGCAGGACTGAAGCAGCCATACCTGGAGGAGGTGCTGGAGGAAGCCATTGCAAGGGGAGGGATTGATCCACAAAATACAAGACTAAAGTGGTTCCGGGTCAACCTTCTAAAATATCTCTCCAGCTCCAATCAGCACAAAAAAAGACACAGCTGAAAACAAGAAGTGGGGAGGAGGGGCAGTAATTCAGGTCTCCATGGAGATCTGAGATACACCTCCCCCTACTGAAGTGGAGAAAGCACCCCACCCCCAGAGAGAGTAACCCACAGATCAGGTCTTCAGAGTCTCAAGTTACACCCACAGCAGTCCTGGATACAGTTTCAAATAAGCCCCCTGCTGAGATCAGTAAACAAGACTACCACTGAGTTAAGAAAACTGAGAAAAAAACAAACAAATCAAGACTTCAAAGGGGCTCTATTAGAAAAGCCAAATTCCACAGTGGATTACAAACAACAGCTGAAGCCAACCCAAGAAGACCTAGAAATAAAACAACTCAAAATTGGAGGCAGACAACACCAAGCCTAGACTCAGCCAGCTCTACAAACAACACACCCAAACACACAGACATAATGAGAAGACAGAAAAGTGCAATCCAAATAAAACCACAAGAGAATCCTCTAGGAAATGAACTGAACGATACGGAAATAACCAAACTTTCAGATGCAGAGTTTAGAATAATGATTGCTAGGATGCTTAGGGATCTTAGAACAACAATGGATGGTCATTATGAACACCTAAATAAAGAGATAGCAAGTATAAAAAAAGGACATTGAAATATTAAAAAAGAATCAGTCAGAGATGACAAATACAGTATCAGAAATGAAGACCACAATGGAAGGAATTAAAAGCAGGGTGGATGAAGCTGAGGATCGAATCAATGAGTTGGAAGACAAGAGGAACAAAGGCATGGAAGCAGAGCAGAAAAAAGAAAAGAGACTCAAAAGGTCTGAGGAATCTCTAAGAAAGCACTGTGACAACATGAAGAGAAATACCATCCCCATAAAAGGGGTTCCTGAAGAAGAAGAGAAAGAACAAGGGATAAAAACTTTATTCAATCAAATCATAACTGAATACTTTCCTAAATTGATGCAAGGAAGGGTCTCACAAGTTCAAGAAGCCCAGAGATCTCCATTAAAGAGAAACCCAAAGAAACCAACACCAAGACACATCATAATTAAAATACCAAAGCTAAGTGATAAAGAGAAAATAGTAAAAGCTGCTAGAGAAAAAAAGGCTATACGTACAAAGGAGCACTCATAAGGATGACATCCGAATTCTCAACAGAAACAATAGAGGCTAGAAGGGAATGGCAAGAAATATTCAAAGTAATGCAGAACAAGAGCCTACAACCAAGACTACTTTATCCAGCAAGGATATCATTTAAAATTGAAGGAGAAATAAAAAGCTTCCCAGACAAAAGAAAACTCAAGGAATTCATTATAACAAAACCAATGCTACAGAAAATGTTAAGGGGCCTGTTGTAAACAGATCAAAGTGGGTAAAGAATATAGCAAAAGAGGAATACACCTTTAAAATATAAAATGGCAATTAACAACTACATATCAATAATAACCTTAAATGTAAATGGATTAAATGACCCAATCAAAAGACATAGGGTGGCTGCATGGATAAGAAAACAGGACCCATACCTATGCTGTCTACAAGAGACACACCTTAAAACAAAAGATGCATATAGACTGAAGGTAAAAGGATGGAAAAAAATATTTCAAGCAAATGGAAATGAAAAAAAAGCTGGAGTAGCAATACTTATATCAGACAAAATGAACTTTAAAGCCAAGGCTATAGTAAGAGATAAAGAAGGTCACTACATAATGATAAAGGGAGAAATCCATGATGAAGATATAACCATCATAAATATCTACGCACCTAATATAGGAGCTCCTAAATATATAAAGCAGACTTTGATGGATTTAAATGCCAAGATCAATAGCAATACTATAATAATAAAATATTTCAATACCCCACTAACATCACTGGATAGATCCTCAAGAAAGAAAATTAACAAAGACACAGCAGACCTAAAGGACACACTAGATCAATTGGATTTAATAGATATCTTCAGAACCTTTCATCCTAAAGCAGCAAAATATACATTCTTTTCAAGTGCTCATGGTACATTCTCTAGGATAGATCACATGTTAGGACACAAAAGCAATCTCAACAAATTTAAGAAGACTGAAATCATATCAAGCATTTTCTCTGATTACAATGGCATGAAACTAGAATTCAATCACAACAGAAAAACTGAAAAATACTCAAACACATGGAAACTAAATTACATGTTATTAAATAACAAATGGGTTAACAATGAAATCAAAGAAGAAATAAAAAATTCCTAGAAATGAATGATAATGAACATACAACAACTCAAAATTTATGGGACACAGTCCTGAGCGGGAAGTCATAGCACTACATGCATTCTTTAAGAAGCTTGACAAAGCTCAAATAAACAACTTAACCCTTCATCTAAAAGAACTTGAAAAAGAACAGCAAGTAAGGCCAAGAATAGTAGAAGGAAGGAAATAATAAAGATTAGAGCAGAAATAAATGACATAGAGGCTAAAGGAACAATACAGAGGATCAATGAAACAAAGAGCTGGTTTTTTGAAAGGATAAACAAGATCGATGAACCTTTAACGAGACTCACCAAAAAAAGAAGAGAGAAAACTGAAATAAATAAAATTAGAAATGAGAGTGGAGAAATAACAACTGACACAACATAAATACAAAATATTGTAAGAAAATACTATGCAGAACTGTATGCCAAAAAATTAAACAACCTAGGTGAAATGAACAAATTCCTTGAAACAGACAATCTTCCAAAAATCAATCTGGAAGAATCAGAAAACCTAAACAGACCTATTACAACAAAAGAGATTGAAACAGTTATCAAAAAGCTCCCAAAAAACAAAACCCCTGGGCCCGATGGATTCACTGGGGAATTCTACCAAATATTCAAAGAAGAACTAACTCGTATCCTTCTCAAGCTATTTCAAAAAATTCAAGAGGAAGAAACACTACCAAGTTCCTTTTATGAGGCGAGCATAATTCTGATTCTAAAACCAGGCAAAGACAACACAAAGAAAGAAAATTATAGGCCAATATCCCTGATGAATTTAGATGTTAAATCCTTAACAAAATATTAGCAAACTGGATCCAGCAATACATGAAAATAATCATACATCATGATCAAATGGGATTTATTCTGGGGAGGCAAGGATGGTACAACATTCATAAATCAATTAATGTGATTCACCACATAAACAAAAGTAAGGAGAAAAACCACATGATAATTTCAATAGATGCAGAAAAAGCATTTGATAAAATCCAGCACCCATTTATGATCAAAACTCTTAGCAAAGTGGGAATACAGGGAACATACCTCAACATGATAAAGGCCATTTATGACAAACCCACAGCCAACATCATAATGGACAAAAATTAAAAGCAATTCCTCTAAAATCAGGAACCAGGCAGGGGTGTTCCCTTTCACCACTCTTATTCAACATAGTTCTGGAAGTCCTAGCTACAGCAATCAGACAAGAAGAAGAAATAAAAGGCATCCAAAGTGGAAAAGAAGAAGTAAAACTATCATTATTTGCAGATGATATGATACTGTATATAGAAAACTCTTAAGGCTCAGTCAAAAAACTACTGATAAATGAATTCAGCAAGGTAGCAGGATATAAAATTAACACACAGAAATCACAGGCATTTCTATACACAAATAATGAAATGTCAGAAAGAGAAATTAAGGAAACAATTCCCTTCACTATTGTAACCAAAAAAATAAAGTACCTAGGAGTAAATTTAACCAAGGAGGTTAAAGACATGTACTCAGAAAATTATAAAACATTGATAGAAGAAATCAAGGAAGATAAAAACAAGTAGAAGCATATACCGTGCTCATGGCTAGGAAGAATAAACATCATTAAAATGTCGATATTACCCAAAGTAATTTATAAATTCAATGCAATACCAATTAAAATACCAACGACATGCTTCAAAGATATAGAACAAATATTCCAAAAATTTATATGGAACCAAAAAAGAACACGAATAGCCTCAGCAATCTTGAAAAAGAAGAATAAAGTGGGAGGTAGCACACTTCCTGATATCAAGGTATACTACAAGGCCATTGTACTCAAAACACTTGGTACTGACATAAGAACAGGCATATAGATCAATGGAACAGAACCCAGAAATAAACCTACATCTTTATGAACAATTGATATTTGACAAAGGAGGCAAGAGCATACAGTGGAGTAAAGACAGTCTCTTTAACAAATGGTGTTGGGAAAACTGGACAGCTACCTGCAAAAAAATGAAACTAGACCACCAACTTACACCATGGACAAAAATGAACTCAAAATGGATAAAAGACTTAAATGTAAGCCATGAAACCATAAGCATTCTATAAGAAAACATAATCAGTAAACTCTCCGACATCTATTGAAGCAATATATTTGCTGATTTATCTCCACAGGCAAATGAAATAAAAGACAGGATAAACTAATGGGACTATATCAAACTAAAAAGCTTTTGCACAGCTAAAGACAATATAAACAGAATAAAAGGACAAATCACACAATGGGAGAACATATTCGACAACACATCTGATAAAGGGTTAATAACCAAAATTTATAATGAACTTGTAAAACTCAACACCAGGAAGACAAACAATCCAATCAAAAAGTGAGCACAAGAAATGAATAGACATTTCTCCAAAGAGGACATACAGATGGCCAATAGGTATATGAAAAAATGCTCAACATCACTGATCATTAGAGAAATGCAAATTAAAACCACAATGAGATACCACCTCACACCAGTCAGAATGGCGCTCATTAACAAAACAACACATTATAGGTGCTGGTGAGGATGTGGAGAAAAGGTAACCCTCCTGCACCGCTGGTGGGAATGCAGACTGGTGCAGCCACTGTGGAAAACAGTATGGAGATTCCTCATAAAATTAGAAATAGAACTGCCCTTTGACCCAGCCATCCCACTTATAGGAATATATCCCAAGGACACCGTATCACCGACTGAAAAGAAGAAATGCACCCCCATGTTTATGGCAGCATTGTTCACAATAACAAAGATCTGGAAACAGCCCAAGTGTCCATTAGTGGACGAGTGAATTAAAAAGCAGTGGTACATATATACTATGGAATACTATGGCGCCATGAAAAAGAAGGAAATATTACCTTTTGCAACAATATGGAGGGACCTGGAAACTATTATGTTGAGTGAAATAAGCCAGGCAGAGAAAGAAAAATATTATATGACCTCACTCATTTGAGGAATCCAAGGAACATTAAGAACTGAGGAATGGAATTAAGACAGAGGAGGATCAAAGGGGCCAGAGGAAAAGAGGACAGAGGGAGAGGGGATGATAGGATGGGATAAACCTGAAGGGAAGGGGGGAGGGCGCTGTACGGAGGGGTGGAAGGGAGATGTTGAGGGGAATATGGGGGAGAGGGGATGCAGTCTGGGTCACCCTAGAATCTATGTAAAAACAATTAATTGAAATAAAAAATTAAAATTAAAAAAATATAAATAAATAAATAAAACCACTATGTTCCATAAAAAATAAAAAAGAAATAAAGAAAGAAAAGGACGGAAGGAAAGGGACCAAATGACTCAGCAGAAAAGCGCTCCTTGTTTCTTTATTCAATTGAGTCTCAGTTCCTAATACGCTTATTGTGTGCAACAGTTCGCGGTAAGCGTGTAAAACCTTCATAGGCTGCTGGGCTAAGCAATGCTCAACCTAAGGTATAGGCAAGGAAGATAAAAAGACAAAGGAAGAAAGGCCATAAGAAAGGTAAGGATAATAGTTGTAGAGCACATCAGAAAGCAAAAGGCTACATTTATTGAAAGGAAAAACCATCTACTCACAAATCTGTCAGAGACTGAATATTCACAACTACCTCTTCTTGACTAAAAGGCTCCAATAATGAACAAAGCTTGCTAGAGAAACCCGTTCATGACTTTCTACCCAGAAATTTTTTTCTAAAATTAAAGTGACACCCATAGCTACAAGGAGCAGGTTTCTAAAAACTCTGTGCTGGCAAAATTTGCAGATGAGAACAATCCAGGATGTATTGAGTGGCTGCAGTTAGAAAGCTCCAAAAGTTGCCATGTATTTAAGTTTCTTATACAAGAAAGAAACTATCAAAGACATTTTGTGCATTGCAAACTGTCCAATGAATTTGTTATATCTTTTTCTTGGGAAGATTTTTCATTTTTTCTTCCTCAAAGTTTCACCAAGATACTTGGAGATATTTCTTGCTCTGTTGAAAGTAACATGCAGTTAGCTGAAGGAGCATTTCAATTTGTTTTTTTGTCTGATCATGCAACAAATATCCAATGTCTTCCTGCGTTTGGGACTCAGAAGACTTCATCCCTGCTTCTTGGCTCCACCCTGGTCTGCTAAGTGAGAACCCAAAATGGGACATGCTTTGGATGCCCTTTGGCAGAGTTGAATGCATGCTTCTCAGAAATGTTTTTAATGCCCACAGCTTGTGAAGGACTGTCAAGGCCAGCCTCAGTTCTGCCCGTATTCAGACCCTCATACCAAACCCAGAAGCTTCTTCTAAGGCTCAAAACTTGCCTGAAAACCCCACTCAGCCTCTTCCATGCTCTCCTTCTTCTCCAACCTGCAGATCCTCCTTCCTCCAGTTCTCCTCAACTGAGGTTATTAGAAAGGTACATAGAAATAAACATTCAATTTAAGGCTTTCTCCTCCTTGTAATTCTAAATAAATCATCTTCCCTATTCTCAAGTCCACAACTGTCATTTACAACCCTGTAAGGAATATACACCCAAGATGTGTCAAAACTATCAATGCTGAAAATAAAAAACACAAGAGATAATTTTTTGAGTTGAGAAAACGTTTTCTTGGACTGATACAATTAGATGCCGGAACCATAGATCTATAAAACTAGCAAAACTTTAGCAAAGGCTTTGTGTCTCTTAAGGACGGTCATGGATAAGACACTAGAGGAACATTTTTCTTTGAACAAATGAAGAGTGGGGAGAAGTTGTGAGTCCCATACAAGCAATTCCAGATTTAAGGAGGTTTGACTCGCCATCAAGAACCAGCTGAGTTACAAATTATCAGTCATTTGCAACTGCCAAAACTGCATTCATGGGAAATTGGGTGTTGGCTTAGATTTTGATAAAGGGAATTCCCACTCTGGGAGAGATGGTTCTTCAGACTCTACAAACAAGAAAGGTATGTAAAGCAATGTAGAATGTGTAGTTTGTTTGGGTTTAAAACCTCGATTTCTATAATCTCTTGCAGCAGTTTTTGCTTCACATTAATCCATGTAGTTTTACGTAGTTGCCATAAACTACTCGCCACTATACACACACTTTCCCAAGTGTGATTTCCAGAGGTTTTGCTTGTGAATATTGGAGTACCAAGTTATTATCTAACTCACTCTTTTAAGACCTGGGAGCTATTTCAGTCCCTTTTCAATCCCTTGAACCTTGCACATAGCAAAGGGTCAATAAGTAGTTGCTTCATTAAGATCAAAGGGAGAGAAGGGTGAGAAACACAGGGGAATTCCTTAGAGGATGAGCAGGTTTTGTAACTGCTGGGTTTTCTACCTTGCTTCTTTATCTAGGATCCTATATTGTGAAAGTTCCCTACGGAGTAAAGGGACTGCTCGGTGATGCGAACTCCTCCCGTCCTTTTTCCTCTTTGCACTTGGGAGAAGTGGTGAAACCCACCTGCCTCATAGATGACCAGCCCAGCAATGTTATCTGGCCTCTGTAACAGAGCAGTCACTGCCCAAAAGCAGAGATGGTTGGATATTGTTAGCATAACAGTCGTGGCATTAAGATTTTCCAAACGTTATGTGCAGCAAGTACATAAACCTATAAAAGTGAATTGGGGGCGGGTGGGGGGGGGGGAAGGTGCAGCTCTGGGGGACGAAATTTGGCCACTGTCATCTCTGTCCCTTTCTGATTGCTTATGGCTTTTTTAGGAGTAGGAGAGGGGGTTTAGATTTCCTTGGCATCTGTGTCCCCTCGGCATGGATGGACACATTCTGTATGGCAGCAAGGAGAAACAATGCATATTATACAGTAAAGTTATCACTGATATGGTAATCGTCGTATTTATAGAAGACACTTCCTGTCACAATTGCTGATGTAGGCACAATTATGTTTAGCTCAGTTTTGCTCATTATAATGTAATTTCTTTTATGTGTAGAGCAGATCATAATACATTTTGAATTGAATAGCAATCCTAATAGTAACAGACTGGTATTGCCCAAATTAGCTGTGGCAGTAAGGAATGAATTAAGAACGTCTACTTTATTAAAACTAGTGCAATTTTTAAAATTGCCTAGAATGTTAGTTTTATAATAAGAAAGAGAAAGAAAAGCAAGAAATAAATATAAAGCATAAACCAACTATACTCTGTAATGTTTTCCTTTAGAACCACAAAGAATGCACTATTTCTATTGTGTTCTAAATATCATATTCTATTTGAGTTACCGTACATCTTTACCAGAGTCTTCTATTTGTTTAGCTAATAACCGTGACCTTAAATACATAAATTTAGAGTTACCTGGTGCTTGGAAGAAATTAACCAGGCTGAGGTGATTTCTTTTGAGTGGCAAACCAAGTTCTAGGTTTTTTCATGTCTGATAGCACAAAGAAACTCAAAATAAGAGGCAGATTATTGACTGCACATCATTAATTTAGTCCCTAAATTTTAAAGCATTTAAAAAAGTCAGCCAGTGTGATCTGACAGTTGAAGGGGCCATGCAGACCCATAGCTGAGTGGACTTCCCATCAGCAAGGTAGGGAGAGGTTCCTCTCCAGGGATTGCCCTGGGACCTTTGGCTTTGCCGTCCTCACAGAGAGGTGGGCTGGTGGAGCAAGGCTGGAGTCTGGTGTCCCATAGGGAAGAAAGAATTCTTTTAGCTCCAAAGTAGTTTGTCTGATGTCTAATATCACTGATAAAATCTTGAAGCATTTCCTTTCTCCCATGCCCCGCATGTCAAGTAAAAGAGTAATATGTTCAATTTAAAGCAGAAAAACTAGTGTCTGGGCCTTGAATATAGCTAATTTTATAAATATTACATAATAAAGAAAAATGGTCTCTGCAAGTTGAGATATGAATTGTTTTGTTTTGAACTTGTTAAAAATATTCATATAAAACTAAAGATTTCACTATAATATAATAAAATGCACATAATTATGATCACACTATTATCACGACTCTTAATAAGAGCATCTTAAAAGCACAAGAACATGCTATGTACTGTCACTAAATTAAATAAAGTTGGAGAATGAATTGATTATAATAATTAAGGCTAAAATTCTAGTATCAAATTTACCATGTTTGGTAATGTTTCCCTGCTACCCCATAACTGATCTAGTATTCCTAATTCAAGGAAAGATTTGATAGACATGATAATACTAATAAAGATGAAGGGAAGAGTCTAAAAAGTTCACCAACTAAAAACACAGATGTTGTAGCGTACATCAACATTCACTGTTTTCCAAGACGGTGGACAAAGAGATGAAAAGAACTGAACGTGTGTTCATATTTCCAAAAGCATTCCAAAAGAGGTCAGAATCAAGCAATACCACTTAACATGTAGAAAAAAACATGCACAGAGAATTTTCAAGAGGTCAAGTTTTAAGACATGCTAATTTGGATTGCTCAAAAACAAGAAATGTAATTAAAAAACAGAAATGCTTGGGCCTGGCCAGTTGGCTCAGTGGTAAAGTGTCGGCCTGGCATGTGGATGTTCTGGGTTCAATTCCCAACCAGGGCACACAGGAGATGTGCCCATCTGCTTCTCCACCCTTTCCCTCTCTCCTTTCTCTCTGTCTATTTCTTCTCCTCCTACAGCCAAGGCTCCAATGGAGCAAAGTTGGCCCAGGCGCTGAGAATGACCCCATGCCCTCTGTCTCAAGCACTAGAATGACTCCAGTTGCAACGGAGCAATGACCCAGATGAGAAGAACATCACCCTCTAGTGGGCATGCCAGGTGGATCCTGGTTGGGCACATGCGGGAGTCTGTCTCTCTGCCTCCCAGCTTCTCACTTCAAAAAAATACAAAAACAAAACAAAACCAGAAATGCTTAAGGAATTCAACAGAATGAAATTAAACACAGGTGGTATCAATAGAGATAGAACCCAAAAATTAGAACCCCACTTACTGTTTCATTTTTAAGACAGAGTTACACAGGGAAAGATCTGATTCTCGTTAAATAGCACACTGAGCACATAACATCAAAATACAAAACTGTTAAAGAATCAATAGACTAAGAATTAAGATTAAGAAAAAAAGTCACCATCATTTTTTGCCTGGTCCCAATGCAGTCTCCTCTTAACCAGTTTCCCTGCTTCCACTTTTGGCTCTCAACAGCCAGCTCTACATTGTTTTGAAACATTATTTCACCCTTTTCACTAAACGCACATCATTCAATCTGTACCATGGAATATACCCTCCCCATCTCTCACTGTCTGCCCACAGGCCTCCTTGCTCACTCCTTGAACTTGGCAGGCACACTCCTACCTCAGGATCTTTTTGTTATTCCATCTACTATCAATATTGTGCCTCCAGATATTTGCATGCCTCACCCCTTTAATGTATTCTGATTTCTTCTCAGATGTCACATAATTATCGGGGTTTTCCGTGACATCTCTATTTCAAATAGCCTCTCTCCACATGTACCAATTACTTTCTATTACCTTGCCTTCTTATAATTTTTTGTTCATGACATTTAAATTTATTTTTTTATATATAAGAAAAACCACTGTGAAGGTGGGATTCTTTGACTGTTCTGTTCATTGTTATAACACCAGACTAGAATAGTTCCCAAAAGAAAATAGATGCTCGATAAATTTTGTTGAATAAGTAAAATACAAGATTGATTTTTTCAAAGTGCTGCGAAGATTTTCTCCATGTTAAAACAAGGGGTAGAAATAAAATTTTCAGTATGTTTTTTTTAAAGAAATTGACAAACTGATTCTAAAATTAATGAGGAAATACACAGATCTAGAACAGCCAAATCAAACTTGATAAAGAAGAACAAATCGGATGACTTACACGCTTGATTGCAGAACTTATTAAATATTTATGCCCTGGCTGTTTGGCTCAGCAGTAGAGTGTCAGTCCAACATGTGGAAATCCCAGGTTCGATTTCCAGTCAGGGCACATAAGAGAAGCTACCATCTGCTTCTCCACCCCTCCCCTTTCTGTCTCTCTCTTTCTCACCTCTCTCTCTTTCTCTTCTCTTCCCCTCCTGCAGCCAAGGCTCAAATGGTTTGAGCAAGTTGGCCTAGGCACTGAGGATGGCTCCATGACCTCACCTCAAGCACTAAAATGGCTCGGTTGCTGAGCAATGGAGCAGTGCCTCAGACAGGCAGAGCATTGCCCCCTAGTGGGCTTGCTGGGTAGATCCCAGTCAGGGCACATGGAGTCTTTCTGCTTCCCCTCCTCTCATTGAAAATAATAATAATAATAATAATAATAATAATAATAATAATAATAAAAAAGTTCAAATAAATAAATTGGTCTAACAAAATTAAATTTTAACAAAAAATTCTATTCATCAGAAAAATATCACTAATAAAATTAATAAGTCATAGACTGGGAGAAATATCTGTAATATATATGTTTGACAATAGAGTTATATGTAGAATATATAAAGAATTCCTACAAATCAACAAAAACAAATAAATCCAAATAATGGGAAAATTTGAATGGACACTTCATAGACACAAAAAGATAGATAAATGACCAGCAAGAACATTTAAAAGTACTCAACATTCTTGGCTATCAGAAAAATGCAAACTAAAACCACAAAGAGATACCCTTTTATATCCCTTACAAAGGTTAAAATCTAAAAGACTGACAATACCAAGTGTTTACAAGAATGTGAAACAATCTCATACACTGCTTTTTAAAGTGCTAAACAACACAATGTTGGAGAACTGTTTTGTAGTTTATTCAAGTTAAACATATAAGTACATTATTACTCTGAAATTATGTTCATAGGTATTTATCTAGGAGAATTGAAAATATATCCACAAAAAGACGTACCCAAAAAATTCATAGCAGTCTTACTTATAAAACTGTAAATCTAAAAACACAATATAAGTGTTCATCAATAGGAGAATAAAGAAATTTTGATATATTTATATAAGATAATACTCTAGTAATATAAACAAATTGCTGTGATATACAACAACATGGAAGAATCTCCCAGACATTATGTAATGTTAAAGATGCTAGACACTAAAGAGTGCACAATGTTTGATTTATCTATGAAGTCAAACAATAGGCAGATGTTGTCTATAGTTAGCAGTCTGTGCATGGACACGGAATTGATGAGAAGGAGCATGAAGAAACTTTCTGAGGTGATGTAAATATTTTTAAGTCTGGTTTGGGGTGGGATTTCTACATGGTCAAAAGCTATTAAACTAAGCACTTAAAATTTGTATACTTGGCTGTATGCAAATTACACCTCAATAAAAAGGGGTTAGGTATAAGAATTGCATACATATCTTTTCGGGAACTTATTTTCTTAAAACATAACAAATACAGAACACTTCCAAAACAAGTCATCATTTTTCCTGATATTTCTTTTACTGCATCATTTCTTGTTGCATTTTCATAGCCTTGGGGAAAATTCAATCAACAATTAACCAGACAATAAAAGCAAAGATGTTCACAAAAATATTGTCCTTTTAAAATACATCTTTTTCCACGTGGCTTGTTTAATCTCCTAGGGAAGGACTGCAGACACACGTCTTTTATGGTGTGTTCAGCACTTATAAATGACATGGCATAAAAATAAAGCAAATAAATAAATAGCACAACATTTTCAAAAATTTTCACTAAGAAAATGAGAATCTGGTGTTTGCAGATCTGCTCAATTTATATATATATATATATATATATATATATATATATATATATATATATATTATTTATTTATTTATTTTTTAATTAAGTGAGAGGCAGGAAGGCAGAGAGACCTACTCCTACATACACCTCAACTGGGATCCACCTGGCAAGCCCCCTACCAGGTGATGCTCTGCCCATCTGGGACTGCTGCTCTGTTGCTCAGCAACTGAGCTATTTTAGCAGCTGAGGTGAGGCCATGGAGCCATCCTCAGTGCCCAGAGCCAACTTGCTCAAACCAATCAAGACATGGCTGCAGTAGGTGAAGAGATAGAAGGGGATGGGGAGGGGTAGAGAAGCAGATGGTCACTTCTTTTGTGTGCCCTGACTGGTAATCGAACCCAGGACTTCCACACATCAGGCCAACACTCTACTATTGAGCCCACTGGCCAAGGAAAATCTGTTTAATTCTTAAGTGGTCAACATAAAAGATATTTGCTAAGAACATATACAAATTTTATTTGAATATTACAATAAAAATTTTACAATAAAGAATTTAAATTGTCATAGGTTTGCAAACTTAAAAATAATCTTTGTTAATTAGCACTGCTTTGTCTCCCCAAACTTAAGATGAATTTTAGATGATGATTGTGTGCCACATTTAAATAGTTTGACTATGTCAGATTATTACAGATATCTTTATGTTTTAATCACTAAAATCTTAAATTTTTAGAACTTGCTATATGAACATTTACCCATCATTTTAAGCATGAGATGATTTATCAAGATAAGATGTTTTTTGAAAGATCAATTTGGTAGACAGAGTATGGCTAAGGGAAGGAAATGATTCTAGATTACGTGGGTGGAACAGGTTCAACCATTTGGAAGGTCTTTGAAGGAGAACTGAGGCTTGAAAAAGAAATTGTATCTGTGGACAGCAGTGTTATCCTGCGCCCAAGAGTTCCAACCTGCCTTTCAAGCCAGCCTGCCCCATTAATTCTGGACTTACCTCACCAGCCCCCACGAGCATGTAAGCCAATTCCTCGAAATAAATCTCAAAATCTGTATTGCCCACTAGTTCTGCTTCATGCATTTTATATAAGGCTGTCCTGCATATGGAATAATATTAGCATCCTACCAGCAGAATTCAAAGTCATTAGGATAAACAAAATGGCAGCCCTTCATCACACCCCCACATTTCCTAGTGACCTGTGGACATGATGGAGGTGGGACACTGAATCGTTGGCAGAGTCTAGAGGCAAGACCGTTGGATATTGCAGTGATCCAATGGGAGGCCATGAGAATAAGAACTGAGACGGATTTCTCAGACATTTCAAAGATAAAACTGGTAAGCACTTGATATTGCAATGGATGCAGGATTTCAAGGAGAGTGAATGGAAGGTGTCAAGGTCCCAGTTAAGGGGATGGGGAGTAGAAGATGACAGAGTTCAGGGAAGAGAATTTATTCACTATGGGACTTGCTACGTATGAGGTACCTATTAGAAATACAGGTAAACATCCAGTTCAAAATTTAGGTCTGGCACACAGAGGAGGCTGAGATTAGATGGATAGCTTTGGAGGTATTTAGAAAATGAGTGTGTAAATTATGTTGTAAAATACATGCCACTGTATTTTGCCGTCTTAGAAATTTTTGTGTACTTTTCCTCCCAGGGCCCTTATAATATTGAGAAAGGCCATGAGGCTGAGCCTTACAGACCCAAAGAAGGCTGGGGTGAAGACCACCTGGGGAAGAGAAGGGCATGATGAGAGGGCAGTTTCTGGCAGAGGGGACAGAGCACTGCAAGTCTGCCTGAAGCACCGAGGAGGAGCCTGACAGTAAGATAGAAGGTGAGAAGGTCGGTGTGAACATCCATGGTTTTTCTCCCACACCTTGCCGGCAGAAGTGAGCCTCAGGAAGGAAGTGGGACAGTTGGTAAAAATACACATGGGACTTGACAAGACCATCTCAATGGAGCCAGAAAAGACTAGATGCTTCAGAGTTTTGTGATCATTGTAACAATATATCCTGTGTGGTTTCTCTGGGCACTTAACACAAGGCTCATGAGGAAGGGCCTTGTCTATTTTGTTCACACTGGCATGCCCAGCACCTAGAATAGTACCTGATACCTAACAGATATTCAATAAATATTTGTTGAGTGGATAATTGAGTAACGGGCACCTTAGATAGAAGAGCAGGAAAGAATGAGGAAGGTACCTGAACTGGTGGGCTGATATATTGGCCCCCATTCCCAGGTAGTTCTGAGTTTGGCGTGGACGGGAATCCACAGCTCCTACGTGTCCCACTGGGGACACAGAAGATGGCTGTGGTGCTGGCTGTTGAGTTCACTGCATGTGGGGAGCAGGGGAGGGGTGGATGGACCACAGAGAAGACAGTTCAAACCAATGATGGCAAGACAGATGCCCCAAAGCCACAGAGATGGGTCACCCCACCTAAGATCAGCAAAGGCCAGCAGAAGACAGCAAACAGAGTCCCTGGGCCTCTCCCATCCGCATAGGGATGCCTGTGCTTTCTCCTGCACCCAGCAGCTATCTTGGGAGGAGAAAATGGGGAGGAGAAGCTTTGAAATGGAAAAAAAAACTTTTAGACTGAAAGAGACTGATATAAGTGACAATGGCTACAGCCACCATTTTCTGCCATCAGCCAGAACAGGGATTCAAAATAAAATGATACATCATTATGGAAAATAAAATTCTCATATTTTTACAACTGATGTTTTCTCAAAGTCATATGAAATTTAAAACCATGGGGCAGGACGAAGCTTACTGTAGGGAAAAGCAAGATGAGAAGCAGAACATCTAAATTTAAGAGCCAGGATTGGAAGAGAAAATAAGAAAAAGTATTTAGAGAGGTAAAATGGAAACCAGGATAGAGAAGTGAAGGGAAAGGCGGGGGGAGGAAACTCAGGAGGGGAGATGAACAGGAAGGAAGAATTAGTATGTGTGTATATATATATATGTATATATAATGGCCTGATAATGTGGTTGCTAGGTACTGTAGAGAAACTCATCATTTTAGTCCACACCCCCAATTTAAAAATCAAAGTTATATATTCTGTACCAAATCAAAAGTCTATAATCAATTTTATACGTTCACCTCCAGCCAAGTTCTCGTTGCCATTGAACAGCCTATTTCCCTCTGGCGGACGCACATTGAGAGATGACATCAGAGTGACAAGAATGAACGTACGTGGAAACTACACGAGTCCACTCTGCCTCACCATGTGGAGGCATGCAATTTCGATTCTCGGACAAGGCCGAGGACAACCTGACCACAGGAATGCGTAGGCACCTGCTTCAGAGAACAATAACTCTAGTTCAAAAGTTATTTGCTAGCTTCGGCTCCAGTTACAAGGCTGAGAGGACTGAAGCAGACCAGCCAGCCATAGAAATAAGAACTTCCCTTTCTCAAGAGAAACTGCATGTTCGCCTTCCCTCTGCGAGTTCTCCCACGATCCCGCTACATAACCTGGCCAAGGTGTCCAAGCTGTTAGCATGGGTTTCTGAAGATAGGAGTCCCCCATCTTCTCAGGTGGCCGACACCTGAATAAACTTCTTTCCTTCTCACCAGCACTGTCTCACCAGATGGGGTCTCTCGGGGCAGCAGGCAGCCAGACCTGAGGGTCATTTCCCTGGGTTCATGATTGCTCTTCAGCCTCCCTGCGACATTCGACTCTGTTCATTGGTACATGTAGAAATATGTTTTATTCACCAATGTTACTATCAGTCTAAACTGGAGTCCACAAAATTCCAATACTCTGGATGAACTTGAAGTTTTCCATTGATTATCTAGATTTTTCCAAGATGGATTTTTTTTAACACTCATCCTTATATTTGTTGGTGAAGATCTAAGCAGCGCACTCTTTTGAAATATCTGTAACCTTTCCTTCTGTCTGGGTTTTAAAATAATACCTTAAGGGTAATTATTCAGTATGTTTAACATATTGCATACAGTGGCAGAATGCCAATCATGATTTTGACTATCACAATATCACAATACCCTCTATATTACAATAGCACCTTTTATTTTTAAGCATGACAGACAGACAAACAGACAGAAAGATGATGAGAGAGATGAGAAGCATCCACTGATAGTTGTGGCAACTTAGTTGTTCCTTGATGGCTTTCTCATATGTGCCTTGACTGGGCGTTTCAGCCAAGCCAGTGACGTTGGGCTCAAGCCAGTGACCTTGGGGTCATGTCTATGATGCCACACACAAGCCAGCAACCCTGCATTCAAGTCTGCAACACTGCATGTAAGCTAGTAACCTCGGATTTCAAACCTGGGTCCTCAGTGTCCCAGGTGATGTTCTATCCACTATGCCACTGCCTGGAAGGCTACAGTAGCTCTTTCTTACTACACATTTAAGTAAAAATTGCACCTCATTTATTTTCTGCTGAGTGCTTGCCATTCTTGACTATGTGCTCTCTTTATGATCTCTTACTTTGAATTATAAAACTTAGAAATATTAATGTTCTCCAAAGGCAAGTCTTAGTTCTTTCAAAGAAGATAAATAAACCACAGTACACAGGCATGAACTTTATCAGTGAAGATTTCTCTGTTTTTTAGATATATATATTAATACATGTCTCATTAGCTCATAATGAGCATTTCCATAGTTAGGAATAAGCTAACATGTGAAAGCAAATAGCATGCACTCTATGAAGTAGGAGCTTTTAATTTTCTTATCAATTGTGTGCTTGCCCACTAATTTGCAAAATTTCAGTAATACAAAAAGAATCTTTTTATCAGTGCCGAGAATTCATAAAGTTATACTAAACCCACTGATTTCTCTTTCCTTTGAATATGATTTACCATTACATTGTGAAATTGCATTATTGATATTAGCTCCCTGGGAGAACAAGGCACTATATTTGAAATGAAACAATTACAATATCATACCACTGCTTAAAATAAAAAGAAACATACAATTTTACATGAAAATGTTTTTGCCAGTAATGGTGTAGATGCAAGTTTTAAAAAATCATCATTGGTACTCAGTGAGGATAATGCCAAATAACTACATGCAGTCTCAAATGAAATGCAATCACATTTTCTTCTCAGTTCTTTCATAAAGCTGCATTTTTCCTTTTTAGTTACCATTTGATTAATCTTGCAAAGAAAAATCACCAGTATGCCTACCGTAGTGCAAGAGAAGCTATGCATGGCCCTTTATAATAGTACTATAAACTTTGCTTTGAAGTAGAGCACTTCTCTACAGTCCCTAGGAAACTGAGGCTCCATGACAGCTTGGATGCTGACTAGGAATGGGTTAAGATGGAGTGCTGAGGACAGGAGCCCCCCATCCTCTCAATAAATATTAACTGCGTGAATAACATACATGAACCAGTTAGTGTTAGATTAACAAGTTGTATCAACAAACTATTCTTCAACATAAGCACTGTTCATTTTATATAATTGATGTTATCTTACAATTTATGCCACTTTGTAATTTGTACGGTATATACACACAAATTCATCTATTTCATCCTAGTGCCCTCTGCAATAGGTAATATTTTCCCACTAATTTACAGATGAGTAAAGAACCCCTAAGACCTCAAGACTCCCTCCTTGACCATAGATCTCCCCTTTTATATTATTGGGTCATGGGTTGACAGCTAGATTTCCATAGTTAAAATGATACAGTTTCTTGGACTTGGGAGAGAGTAGTGGATAAGTGTAGAGATGATACATGACTGGTCCAAAGTAGCAAATTGTTAACACTGGGGGATGGGTACACAAAGTTCTTTCTTTACTTCAAAAATATATTACATTTTCCACAATAGAGTTTTTGAAAAGCTGAGATTTTTTTTTTTTTTTTTAAGTAAGAGGCAGGGAGGCAGAGAGAGAGTCCAGCATGCGCCTGGACTGGTATCCACCTAGCAACCCCCATCTGGGGCTGCTGCTCTGCCCATTTGGGGCTGCTGCTCCATTTTTTAGCAACTGAGCTATTTTAGTACCTGAGGCAAGGCCATGGAGCCATCCTCAGCACCCGGAGCTAACTTGCTCAAATCATTCGAGCCATGGCTGCAGGAGGAAGAGAAGGAGAAAGAGAGAGGTGGAAAAGCAGATGGTCACTTCCTCTGTTACCTAACTGGGAATCAAACCTAGGACTTCTACACGCTGGGTTGATACTCTGCCACTGAACCAACCAGCCAGGGCTGAGAAATAAAATTAAATAAATTAATTAAATGTTCTTTCTCAAGGTGTTTTGCTAAAGTTAAGAGAATTTCTGCTTTAAGATTTTAAACTACACCTATCAGGTATATGAATATCATATAAACTGACTCAGTGATAGCCAACTAGAAAGTAACTAAGTAGCTTTGCAATACAGAACTTAACAAAAGATCCCGAATACTTAAGATATATAGAAACGGCTAAATCTCTTGTATTTTAGTTTACTAGAAATATGATGCTTTGAATACAACAAGACATCTGTGTGTTTCTCATTGTTGCCTAGTTTGTACAAAGTCAGATAGTAAAATAACAAGCCAAGTGCATTCTCACCCCTGGTGTGTAAGATTTAACTGGGTTCTGCATGAGCTATAACTCCAAGTTATATGCTCCTAAACATAAACCGAGGCCTTAGAGAATCAGCATGAGTTGTTCTGTGAAATTAAAGCTGGGATCAGCATCTAAGGCAATGAAGATGAAAGAGTTTCCCCCAAAGAAAACTATAGTAAATCTTTAACTTCTGAATTTCAAGTACATCAAGACAAACCCACCTAACAGTAGGGCGGACTTTCCTTCTAAAGAGAGAGCAGGCTGACAGCTTCCAGGCAAGGGGCGGTTGGAGGGAAGGAATTGAAAAGAAAAGAGAAAAAACCGTGGCCATAGAAAACAGTGCGGTGATTGCCAGGGGGACTTGGTGGAGGAGAAAGGGGGGACTAATGGTGATGGCTGGAGACTTGACTTGGGGTGATGACCACACTCTACAGTGTACAGAAGATGTGTTGTGGAACTGTGCACCTGAAATGTGTATTACATTGTTAACCAGCGTCAGTCCATATATTCAATAAAAGGAAGAAATAAAGAAAAGTTTTCTAGAAACCCCGTCATTCAAGAAGTCAGAACTGCCTCTTCTTTGAAACGCACATCTTATATAATTTTCCCAGGTGAAGCAGAGCAGGTCGTCAAGATCCTGAAAAAGAATTTAATGACCATGTACCCTGATCAAGAATGAGTGTTATGACCCTCTTGTCTTGGGGCCCAGCCCCGGAAGGGAAGAAAAGCATGTTTCCAGGTTGAAGGGCCCCTTAATAGATTCCCTGCTCAGGGAAAACCAGAGCCCCGGCAAGAAATGGGCCCTGGGTCACAAGGCAATAACAGCACAGAGGAAGGAAAGCGAGAAAGCACAGCAAGCGTGTCCCTGACACAATTACCTGCACACATGGACACGTGTAGCTTTGGCATCCCTTTGCCAAGCTATGCGCAGAAACAAACTTAAGTATCAAAGGAAAAAAGAAAAAGAAAAGCCATATTCTGATTTGAAGAATAGCGGCATTATTACCACACTAACAGTAATTAAAGCAATTACAGAGACTAATAAGAAAGAATTTAATGCAACCATTATTTCCTTCTCTGAATTAACATGACACTTTCATCCATATTCCTAAAATCAGATTGCTAAACAAATTAAATGTAAGCATTCACTGCCATTTATGCAAAGAACAGAACATAAATTTAAAGAATTGCTAAGAGATCTTTTTGTTAAATCTGGTTTTGTAATATGTACAATAAATTATGGGTTAGGTCTTTTGCAAATCAATTATATTGACTTATTTTAATGATAAGATATAGAAATGCAAATATATAACTATAGAATAGTAAAATACAACATGTAGCAATTAATATTTCCCTAACTTAAGATGAATTTTCCTTAAGAGCCACAGGAACAACTTCCGACTGCCCTCTGAGAGTGCATCGGGAAGAAGCCGACTGACACTTACGTGAGGTAGCAGAGCCAGCTCAGGGTGACATGTGACAGCGTTTCGATTGGCTTCCATAAAATACCTCTGTGTGCGCCTCCGTTCCCGTTCCAGTTTCTTTTCCAAGGCCAGCTGGGATGCAGATAAGCTGTCTAAATACTTCATCATGACGTCCGATATCATGGAGCTGACTTCCACAATATCTGGGCGCGCTTCTGCGTCAGGAGTGAGGCACCTAAGAGAAGGTGAGTTCATCACTACTCTCTGGTCAATGTCAGGACCAGGCCATAGAGTTTGGAGGGTCAAGGTTCCATTCCACTGTTTGTCCATCATGGTGTTTGCACCATGTAAGATGGACTTCGAGCATAGTTTTGAATCGAAGACTTTTCCAAAGGCGTTTGACAAGTCTGGGACAGAGAGAGGCAGTGCTGTTCTCTTTGCAATACAAGACTTAAGAAATATTGCACACAATTATTCTTCAAAACAAAAGGCAGATTAAGACTCTAGCTTTTTAATCTGCTAATTATTCTTTCTTATAGAGTTAATGGCCATGAGGTAACCAAGCGTCAGATTTTAAGACACCACTTCTATGCTTTACCTTTCTGCTACTTATTTTTAAGTTGTAAGGTAGTGAGTTTATGGTATGGTTATGATCAGCTCTTAGACACCTTTTGAAATCCTATTTAATACAGTTCAGTCTACGAACTTTATTATATACAAACTAAAGTAAGAGAGTGTGGACATAGTGCCAGCTACATACTCTGGGGTTCCCAGTACAAAATGCAGATGTGGGACCTAGCAAGGAGTGGGAAAATCAGTCTCCCCTTTCCACAGCCCAGCATCGTAGATGGGAAACCCCAAAGAGCTGCAAACTTTGTGCCCACAGGATGCAACTGGTACCTGGATTAGAGGTGGGCAAGAGGCCCCTACTGAATCACCCTTTGAACACACCATGGTGCTGGCAGGCTGGACAGGGACGACCTCTTCTTGGCCCCAACCCAAGACACAGCAGGGCACATGTTCCACCCTGACCCCTCCTTACCTGTGAGAACACCCCATGGTGGGAGAGGGTAAAGGAGAAACCCAGGCCTCCCCTTCGGACACACCCAACTGCCAGACTGGTTAGGGGGACGCAGCAATGACGGGACAGGGACAGGGAGATGGAGCAGGAGGCCTGTTGGAGGCTCCAGGGCACAGGGAGCAGAGGGCGGAGATCTACGCCAGCAACTTAGAGAGCATGAGCTGAGGAGCCAAGCCCTCAACACACGTGATCCTTGTCCCACCACATTTCACTTCCAAAGAACAACTTCAAAGCTAAAGTTATTGACCTCGATGCAGAGCCTTACATGCGAGCACAGGATGGTTTAAGAGCAAAGGTTCCATGCATTGCTAAGGTGACCAGATTTATAATTGGGAAAGCGGGACACCATTGACCGGGGGTGGGGGGGGGGGGGAGGAGGGCGGTTCTTGATTAAAAATTTGGTCTATATGGAGCAAAAAAACATTTTTTCATAGAATGCAAAAATAGTATTGTAATATATTTTTTAAATCGGGACTTTTTTTAAAACGCCATGGGATGCGGGACAAATCATTAAAAATTGGGACTGTCCCGCCAAAAGTGGGACGTCTGGTCACCTTATTAGACACATAAAGCTGCCTCTGTGTGGCAGCGACATATTGTAGTCAACTTTCTTTCTTTTGTTCCTAATCACAAAATGAAGCCAAGTGTTGAATTTCACATTTTAATTAAATCAGGTCCTTCGTCTACCCTCACTTAATTAGCAAAAGGGATTAAAGCTGATTAAAAATGTTTTGTTGACCTAGTGTTAGTTATGACTGCTCTGTGACGGGGGAAAGAAAGTCCCAGCATTTAAACCTTCCATTAGTGCAAATATCCTAAATTCTTACTCTGCAAATATTTAAACTGATTCAACATAATATTAGTGGTTGAATTATCAGCTGAGCTGCCTTTTTTCTTTTTAATCAAAAAGGCAACATAAGCTAATTTTACAAATTATATTGTTATATATTATGGCAAATGGGTTCTGGCATTTCTTCATCTCCTTCTCCCCCAAAGTTACTCCGTATCCTGTATTTGCCACCCAGGAGGCACTGCTTAGCATCATAATTATGTCTGCAGGCTCTGAATCACATTGCTGGGGTTTAAATCCTGGCTCATCCTTCATTAACTTTGATGTTGGGCAAGACTTTGCTTCTAAGCCTCAGATAGCCCATCCGTAAAATGAGATGATCGTAGTACCTACCTCGTCAAGCTGGTATGGTGATTAAATGAAGCCACTCCTGTAAAATGCTGACACACACTAAAAGCTCAATAGATGGAAAAGAAAATCCACAACTTTCTCTCCCATCCCTTCCCACATTAAACCATACCAAGTCCTGCGGCTTCTACCTCCTAACTCATGTTTGAATCTGTATCTTTTCCCCTCTAATCCCATGGCCATTGGCCTATTTCATCATCACTTGCTTGGACTATTGATATAGTCCCTTAAATGATATGCTCACCTCTTGTCCACTTCTGCTCCATACTGTAAACTGCTACCAGAATAACATTCTAAACCGATTACATCGCTCCTCTGCTCAGAACTATTCAATAGCCCCTCAATGGCCCAATAAGACAAAATGAAAATGTCCAGCATGCCATACAAGCCCCCTCTTAAACTGGTCCTTGCCTTCCTCCACAGTCTCACCCCCTCTATCATCCTCCCCCAGCAACACAAACAATGCTCCTTCCTGCCTGTACTTCCCCAAGTAGCCCATGGCGTGTCTACGCTCCCATTTCTTTGCTCATTTTATTCCTTCTGCTTGAATAAGTACTTTTCTGATGGCATCATGCCCTTTACCAAACCACCTCTCTTCACAGCTTGCCAGACAACTACTTTTGTCCCAATCTCCATCAGGAAGACTTCTTGGACCACCTTCAGATAGACTCACCATCCCCTTTTATATGTTCTCATTGCACTGTCTATATTTAAGTACTTAAAACTTAAAAAACCGCTGTGTTGTAATGCTCTGTTTCAGCACTAAAATCTGGAAACTTCTTGACAAGATATGTATCCCCTTCACCATGGTCTCCCCAGCATGGAAAACAAAATCTAGGTCCTAAGAGAAACTCAGCAAATGAACAAACAAACTAACTAGCTAACTAAGCTGAACAGCTAAGAAGTTACTGTCCATCACCCAAAATATTTGGTCACAGGCTTTTGGACTCCCAGGTACATCTACCAGAAGTCCTAGTTTAGCCTCATTGCTCTGAAATGTCTCCTTGAGATGATTTTTCAGAGAAATTCTTAAAAGCAACCCAACACTTCGATGATTCTCTAATCATATAAGCATAAAACCAGAAAATAATCTGGGATGTTCCACTTAGCCCACCCACTTTGTCCCAACTCAGCTCTGAGAGATCAGATGGAAAGAAGCAGAGGGCTACAGCATTGGGTTGTGGTCATTTCACGTTTAAAGAAACAGAGTTGGGCCCTGGCCAGTTGGCTCAGTGGTAGAGCGTCGGCCCAGCATGTAGAAGTCCCAGGTTCAATGCCTGGTCAGGGCACACAAGAGAAGCACCCATCTGCTTCTGCACCCTTCCCCCTCTCCTTCCTCTCTGTCTCTCTCTTTCCCTCCTGCAGCCAAGGCTCCATTGGAGCAAAGTTGGCTCGGGTGCTGAGGACAGCTCCATGGCCTCCATCCAACTCAGGTGCAGGAATGGCTCTGGCCACAATGGAGCAATGCCTCAGATGGGCAGAGCATCAACCCATGGTGGGCATGCCAGGTGGATCCTGGTCAGGAGCATGCGGGAGTCTGTCTGCCTCCCCGCTTCTAACTTTGGAAAAATAAAAAAATAAAAAAAGAAGGGAACAGAGTTGGAGGTGGGGTGAAAGCGAGATGGCCCACTGTCCTGAGCAGGAGACAAAGTATTAACTTTTCCCAAGAAACAAAGTGCCAGCGGCATCCACAGCCAGGCACAGATGGAGAGAAATAAGGCAACTGGAATATTTTGTGCATAATAGGAAACATTCTTCCTTTTTAAAAGTAAACAGACAATACTTTCTTAAGAGTGTACTGGAAGGTAAAAATAGTAATGCTGGTGCTGCACAGAGCCATGAAATGTATTTATTTTCTGCCCCAAGCTCTTCAGGGTTGCTAAGACAGTCTCCCAGTTTAAAAGCCTGTTAAGAAAAAAAAGAAAAACATTTCCAATATCCAAATGTGCTCTCACAACACCTGTTCAAACAGGAAAAAGGAAAGATGCCACACATGAGAAATACAAAGTGTGAGCTCTACCTGACAAGTGAAAAAAGAAGATATATGATTGGAAACACCACGGAGTTTAAAATTAAGAATGAATCTACTGAATTTTTTCATCAATGGTTGTCCTTTATTTCAGAAGCTCTATAGCATCACTAGTGACTGGCTCTGGGCCTGGTTTGCTGAGTCATAAGTGATCATTAAGGATACTTTTGCCTTTATGTGTCCCTTGTACCAATTTCATGAAGAAAGCAGGAAATTAAATTTGTTCCCCTAATTCTTTGGGAGCTAAATTTTTATAGGCTAAAAATCCAAAACGAATTAAATATGTGACTGCATGTGGCTCATGACTGATTTTGGTTTTTTTATGTCAAATTTTACAAAGATAAAACTTTATTTGTGATGTCAACCCAGACAGTGAGTCTTGAATAACTTTAAATGAAAACAACATCTGTTACAGAATGCACACTGCAGTCTTAATTTACAGTCAGTTATAAAACTAATTGTCAGCTCCCATTATGGCATCTTATTATTTTGAATAAAAATTATCCCCCAAAACATTTAATCTAGAGTCTCTTAATAGTGATCGTTCATTCTCCCAGACATTCCAGTGACAGGGAGTTGGCTGCCACCCAGCAGCCCACCCCACTGTGTATATCTCTAACTCTGACACACACTTCCTCATGGGAAGCTGACCTTGGCCTCCTAGGAATTTCTGCTCCATGGTGTTAACTCCATTTTCTAAAGTTCCACAGAACAAATCCAATTGCTTTCATAATTATCAATGTCATTAAACTGTCCCAGTTAAGTATTTTTAATCCTCTTATGATTGTACCCCAAACCTTGTTGACTCAATTTCCAACCCACAGTGAAAACATCCTTTCTCTCCATCAACACCAACACCACTGCAGGCAAAGCCGCCAGCACCTCTAAAGGGGACAGTGGGGTCTCCCTTTCCCTCCCACTCTCATTCCCTCCAGTCTGTCCCCCTAGGGCAGCCAGCATGACCTTTAATAAAGAGGAAATTTTCACTGTGTCCCAGCCTGTTAATAACCCTTTAGGACTCTCCACAGGACTTGAGATAAAAATTCAAAACCCTTAATGTGGCCTGTAGGTCCTGGTCAGTCTGGTCTGCCCCCCACCCCCACCCCAGTCAGCCTTCCCAGGACCTAAACATTAGCTTATTATTCTCTCCCTCACTTAACATACTACACTAGCAATTTAAGTTCTGCAAACTCAAACCCTCTTTCCATAAGAAAGCCTTCACAGAGGCTGGTGCAGGAATGCTTTCTCTACTGCTTATTAGTTGAGAATTAGTCATTGCTAGGGTCTCAGATTACACGTCCCTTCTTCACAGAAACTCTTCCCAAATCCCCAGACCAGGCCAAGCTCTTCTGTAATCTACCATTGTCCCCTTTAACACCCTTCATTGAGTTTACCATAATTTGTTTTATACAACTAATTTGACACATAATATTGTTAATAATAATATCTAGCTATATTGAGTGCTCACTACATGCTGGGTCCTGTGCTAAGAGCATCAGAAGCATTGTCTCATTTAGGCTTCAAAGCAAGTCCACAAGTAGTTACTGTTGCTACCCGTACATCACAGAAGAAAAGGGACAACTTAGTAAGGGGTTTCAGCTCATTTCCCATAATATTAACAGTGACAACTGCCAACATTGTTCTAGATTTACCACGTGCCAAGCTCCCTGCTAAGTGATCTGCATACGTTACTTTGTCCAATCATCCCACCAGCTGAATAAGGTGGATAGTATTACGATCCCCCATGATCCCCCATTTTACTGAATGACGGAACAGAGATGCAGAAAGAGTGGTCAAATTGTTTGTGCAGAGTCTGCAGTTAATGAAACTCAGCCCCAGCTGGGCCTGAGGCTCTCTGTACAGCAGAACAGCACTGTGCTGAGCAAGGAATATGTAATATCCAGATATAATCCAGCCAACATGTGAGGAGTACCTATCAGTGCTAAACTATGTGCCTGGAGGGAGATACCCAGGGGGAAGGGGCACAGCCCAGGTCATGTGTGTGTGACATCCCACCAGAGAGGGCGCTACGTGCAAGGATAGGTACAGAGATGAGCTTGAAGGGAACTGGGTAGCATCACGGATACAGTCTATCCAGGGGGACTCTAGGGTTTCCATTATAATAATGAAGATTTGACTCAGCTCAATGAGGCAGAGAAGTAATCTTGGACCAACTTAAGTGCATAAAACGGTCCAGAAATAACAATCAGCCAGATAAATGCGAGTCATTTGTTCATACCACCATGTGTGTTAAGGGTCTACTTCGTGCCAGGCATTGCTCTGGGCAGCACAGAGCTATGAGCTAAACCGCTGAAGTCCCTGTTCTTGGGGAGGTTTCATTCTGGCAGGGACAGAGAGACCATAAAGACACAAGTCTGTATGCGCACATATAAAAAGTCAGGGTGATGGGCGCTGTGAGCTTTATAAAGTGGGCCAGGGGACAAGAGAGCCCAGCGAGGCTGTGGGGCATCAGGGTGGGCTT
The DNA here is from genome assembly GCA_037038555.1 of Rhynchonycteris naso. Lineage (NCBI taxonomy): Eukaryota > Metazoa > Chordata > Mammalia > Chiroptera > Emballonuridae > Rhynchonycteris > Rhynchonycteris naso. The sequence goes on from CM073004.1 coordinate 55,243,165, forward strand.
CCTGTAACGGGGACATTTCAGCAGAAAGCCAAGGAAAGTAAAGACCTATGCCCTGTGTGTTTCAGAGGAGGGTTCCAGAAAGAAGAGATAGCAAGGACAAAGGTCCAGAGGGAGGGTGCACACGCGGAGGAACAGGGAGCTCCCAGTGGCTGGAGGGAGGGGAAGGTGGGAGGGAATGGGTTGAGGGGTCAGCGGGGATAAGCCATGGCAGAACTTGGCGAAGAAAAGTTTCATTAACCTCCTACTATATTCATAGCTGGAAAAATTCTTCCTGACTTTCTCTGAAAAATTATTATACAATATGACACTACTGATTTAAAAATAGAAATGAAAAATGCCTAAAATTTTATATAACATGGCTTTTTCCATTTCATATGTTCTTATCCAGCCTTTTCCCGCATTTATTCATATTTTTAGGGTTTTTGTCATAGTTACAAACAAGTTCACATCCTGTTGTACTTTAGGCTCATACCGAATGTATTTGACATGTTGATACAAAGCCTTCGGAAACTACATTCTAGTGTTTGCATAATATTTCAAATAAATGTACTATTTCCTCTCGGACACCTCATAGCTTCCAAATGGTCACTCTTACTGATGAGGCACAAATATTTTTCTAGGTTTGGATTATTTAGGAGCCCTGCCTGTGCATAAATATTTTAAAAAGTGAAACTTTGTAGATGTGAGGTATTTCTTGATATTCCCAGTATGTTCGGAGGTGGAAACTAATTACCTGCTGATGGTGTCTGTCACCTTCTCAGAGTAGATGCCTTCGGACACTGGTTCATATACAGCCTCCACTATCTGCAGGACAAACAGAGCCAAGTGATGGAAGTAACGGGGCCATGATCTCTTTGAGCAGGATGCCTGGCACCACAGGGGAGTTACTTGATAAGCATTATAACTATACACAAATTTTAATCAGGAACAAAGCACCCCAGCAAATACAAAATCGACATCAATTAAATAGTTCTGGAACTTGGAATTATATTCTTCAAGCTGAGCTGAAGTTAACCTCAGGTTCACATAAATGATGTGTAGGATAATGTACTGAATTGTGAGTAGTCCAAACTGCAATTAAGAACAACAGAGGGTAGAAGGATTGAACAAGAAAGAAAGAGAGAGAGAAAGAGAAACTCAAGGACAGAGACATCAGTGTGGTGTTCAGGGGGTGAGGGAGGTGGACGAGAGTATGGAGCGATAAACAGTGACGGTGACGGAAGGAGGCTTGGCTTGGGGGGGTGATCAGACAATACAGTGCACAGATGATGTGTTGTGGAATTGTGCACCTGAAACCTGTATAATTTTGTTCACCAGTTTCACCCCAATATATTCAATAATAAAGGACGACAACGGACCAAATGTAATTTGATATATTAATTAGGCAATTATAGGGGAAAATGTACCAGGCACATGATGTAGGTTTAAGAGAAAGTTGAAAAAAGAAACTGAATCACGTGGTTAATACAACACCTGCTGCTGACTAACAGTTTCATTAAAATCACAAAAGTTCGACTGAAGAAGGAAAGGAACGGCATGTCCAACAACACCAGACCCTTCCGGTCTGCCATCTGCCAAGCCTGCTTACCTTTGTAGCCAGGGAGAGCATGTTGCTGCTGTAGAACGGGGGACTCAGGGTGGCCATCTGGTACAGGATGCAGCCTGCGGCCCAGACGTCCGCCTTCTCACCGTACGGCTCACTCTTCAGGACCTCGGGGCTGAAGGAATGGAAAGAAGGACGTTCATAGACACTGACAAAGGAATAAGTCAGCACAAATCAAAGAAGTCCAATTGTTAAGCTACAGCTGGAAATATAAGAAAAAACCATTCAAACTCTATCACTATTTCAAGTAAACATATTAACAAGTATCTAAATTCCCCCAGACTTGGATGAATCATGGGCACAAGCACTAGATGGCAGTGGACCAGGAACACCTGCCCACTACGTATCCGGGAAGTTGGCACTTCCAGGAACCCCCACCCCTCTGTGCAAATGGAGTGACACTCTGGGGATTTTGTACCTCTCACCCTTGCCTCTCAGTAGGCAGGCTTTGTTACCCGCTCTTGCCTTTGCTTGTGATTGTGTTGGCTTGCTTTGGCTCTGCAGGTCCCGAGTGAACAAAAATGTGTCTCCTGTTATCACCTGATCATCTGCTTACATTTTTTTTTAATACCTAACAAGGAATAATGTTCACAAGAGAAAAATGTCCTTGGCTCCCTACAGCCAAATTTCTCATGTTTTCATCTAGAACTCTGAAGATCCGTGTTGTACTATTTCCCAAAGCTTGTGAAGCAGGAGCTGTGGGTGCCAGCCGCTCAGATGCTTTGTCCATGCCCTGTTGCCAGGTGCTTTCACTCTATAGCAGCACCTGCACCTCTCTGGAGGACAGCCTTCATTTCTCCTCAACCGGTAATTACTCAGTAAGGGGGAAGACATTTGTCAACAACAGACATGACTCGTTTATCTTTCTCATCATTACCTCTCCTCCTCCTCCTCACTGGAGACCACACACTCTTCTCATTCCCACAGATACACTCCCTTTCCAAAGGCTTTGCAGTTCCTCCCAGCAAGAGATGGAGTCTACTTCTCCACCCCTTCCATCTTGGCTTGCCCATATGACTTACTTTGGCCAAGGAGACACTTGGAAAGCACTTACTCTTTAGGATTCACTCTCTGGTTTTGTTCTTGAAAACCCTATGAACGCAACTAGGTAACTGAGTCCAGGCTTGCCAACCCACGAGACCTGTGAGTGAAGCCATTGAAAATCAGGTACCCACATGCCTATGTTTGCCCAGTGAACACTCTGATCAGCAAACCCAGATGAGATCACCCACTTTGCCAGCTCGCAGTATATTGGGGATGGTGGGGGCCAGAGAGGGGAAGGTTATCATATGAAATCATTAAGTTTTGAGGTGGTTTGTCAAAGTAAACTGATATAATTGCTTTCATCAGATTCTCAAAGCTGTCCAGAGGTCCCTCAAAAAGACCGAGAATCACAACTCTGGAAGACAATAAGCAAAAGAAATAAAAGACAAAACAACACAGTTGCTAACTATCGCTTTGCTTCAGGGATCAAACTTCAATTAACCTCTATGCTCAGAGTTTCATAATTACAACTAAAAGCAATGACAAACTGAAAATAGAATCTGGTTTCCAGAAGCTGCAACAAGGTGTTCTGTTAGAGTCTGAACTGTGTCCTCCGGTTTTATATGTTGCAATCCCGATTCCCAGAACCTCAGAATGTAACCATATTTAGAGAAAAGGTATACGCAGGATGACTGAATTAGTAAAATGCTCTTAGGATGGAACCTAATCCAGTATGACCCGTGTCCCAAGAAGAGTGTGTGTACCCAAAACAACCACGTGGAGAGGCCGCAAGAGGGCAGCCTCCGCAAGCCAAGGAGAGAGGCCTCAGGGAAAACCAAATAGACCAACAGCTAGATCTTGAACTCCCAGCCTTCAGAACTGTGAGAAAATAAAATTCTGTTGTTCAAGAGCCCCCGCCCCCACCGTCTGTATTTTGTTATGGCGGTGCTAGAAAACGGTTGCAGCTCCTATGAGAAAAATTACCCATGTGATTTTCATCTTCAAAAAAGAACCCAGCCCTTGGGAAATATGGCTAACATCACTGATTCAAACACAGTTTACAAGTATCGCATGGGTTGTTGTTGTTTTTTAATTATTGTTTAGAAAACCATTGTGAAATAATTCACAATCTTGCAATGATTTTTAATTTCTCTACTTAAGTAAGCCCAACCACATTTTGAGAAATACAGAGAGTTAAAGCACCAATGTTTCATTTAAAAGAAAGAAGTTAAATAGTACATTCACACACACACACACACACACACACACACACACACACACACCACACACACACACACACAATTTAAAATGGATTTTCTTTTTTCCCCAAATAAAAGATATATTATTCAGTATTTTAAAAAAGAAAAAATGTTAGCCCTGGCCAGATAACTCGGTTGGTTAGAGCATTATCGTGAAGCACAGAGGTTGCTGGTTTGATCCCCAGTCAGGGCACGTACAAGAACAGATGGATGTTGCTGTCTCTTTCTCCTCCCTTTCTCTCTCACTAAAATCAATAAATAAAAAAATTTTAAATAAAAGAATTTAAAAAAGTTATTCCTATGTAATTGGTCACGTAAAATGTTTTACTGGGAAAATAGAACATAATTTATGATATTTTAAAAAACGGGCTCTTCTGGCAAAGATTAAAATATATACAATTAAGTGTGTATAAGTTAAACTTAAAAATATTATTTTTATTTATCATTGCTAACCTAATGTATAGCATGATGGCTATAGTTAATAATGTATTGTATCCTTAAAATTTGCTAAGAGAGTACTGTACACTATAAGTGTTCTCACCACACAAAGGTAATTAGTGAAGTAATGGAAATTTTAATTAACTTGATTGTGGTAATCATTTCCCAATGTATATGTTTATCAAAACATCACACTGCATACCTGAAGTATATACAATTTTTAATTGTCAATAATATTTCAATAAAGCTAGAAAAAAATTTGAGTATAGCCAGAACTAGTGTAGAGCTAGCAGATTGCAAGAAACAATGTATATTGATAACAAATATTTTAATAAGTAAACATACTTCATAATCAGCAGCCTTGAGAGGGACTACAGTAAGTAAAATTTATCTAACCAATAACTCCGTTTTACGAAAGGCATAAATTCACAAGTTGGTTGTGAAAACAGGTAGAAGAAAGATGAGAAAGAAAATAGGCTTAATCTAATATTTTAAAGGCCAAACTGTTTAGATGTTTAAATTCCATTAGTAATCCCTCACTGATACATAAACAATAAAGTTGCTAATTGCTAATGCTTCTCATTCACTCATTAAGTGAGATAAACAAAAAAAAATGTTGAACCTAGATGTTTTTCAAAATATTTTAAAATATGAACACTTTGCTAATTCATAAATAATTCAATAATATGATGATTTATATAAAATGGTAGAGGAAACTTCTTACTTTTAAATGTCACCAAGTGAATGTAATGAGATGACATGGTAAAAGGCTTTATGTGAAGACAGGTATATTCTCCTTTTTCACGGGAGAAAGAAGATTATTGATGACTGTGCTCACTTTGTCACCACATACACTAAAATTAGAACTATTCAACAAAGATTGGTATGACCTCTGTGCAAGGATGGCATGCAAATATGTGAAGCATTTCACATTTTGGAAATAGTACAATGACAGGCAAGGGCACTAGACCACTATACTCCGGTTAATAGAGTGACTGCCCGTAGGGGTAAAGAGTAACAATGCTGACACTGCTGTACATGTGTACTGGAATTGAACATTAAAGTAAATGAATGGCAGGTGGCAAAAGCCAGGTTTCTCAGTGTTGGAGTGAAAAGTTACAGAGAGACAAGGAAAGAAGTAGGGGAACTTGACAATGGGGTAATAGATCAGCCTTAGAGAGAACAGTATGAACTCATGTTAACCTTACCATTAATACAGATGATTACATATAAAATAGTTATAGAGCCTGACCAGGCGGTGGCACAGTGGATAGAGAGTCAACCTAGGACACAGAGGACCCAGGTTTAAAACCCTGAGGTCAATGGCTTTAGCATGAGCTCAACAGCTTGAGCACAGGGTTGCTGGCTTGAGCATGGGATCATAAACATGACCCCATGGTTACTGGCTTGAGCCCAAAGGTCATTGGCTTGAAGCCCAAGGCCAGTGGCTTGAGCAAGGCGTCACTGTCTCAGCTAGAACCACCCAGTCAAAGCACATATGAGAAGCAATCAATGAAAAACTAAGGTGCTGCAAATATGAGTTGATACTTCTCATCTCTTTCCCTTCCTGTCTGTCTGTCCCTGTTTGTCCCTCTCTCTCTCTGTCTTTCTCTCTCAAAAAAAAATAGTTAGAGATATATGTGAGCACATATATCTACTCACTCAGTGAGTTAAAAAAGACTTAGAAATAATCACACTCCAGAGCACTAAGCACCCGTAGCACCAGACCTTGGTCTTTAATACCACCCTCCAGTAAAAAGAATCAAGATCTCTTGCAGAAATGACTGATTCTAGGACTGGAACAAAAAAAAGACTAAATGAGTTGGAGAATCGTACTGTAATGCCAGAACGATTTAAAAACAAACAAAAACCTCACAATAATGGGGGTATGTCAGAGGCACTTTAGAGAGACTGTCCAGATCTAGTGGTCCCAAGAAGACTGGGCTGGACACACACATGTGTGTGCATATATTCCTGTACATGCGTGTGAGCCTTTTCTTAATTTGAGAGACTCAGGGTCTGCTACTCTGCATCCCACTGAACCTTCCTGATGTTGAGATCCAATGTTTCCAAGGCATCTGCAGCTTCAGTAATTCCTGGTGTCTCCCCATTATCACACCAGTGACACACAGTTAAACTTAACCTTCCAAATGCTTTCCAGAAGGATAAAATTATAATATTTGCAAGGTGGAGTTCATAAGAACAAGCTTATATATACCACTAATGAACAGAAAAAAATAGTAGGGTTGAGACAGATTCTTCTATCTAAGGGTATGGAAATTTGCAGCTGAAATTAAAATTTTGAGAGATTGAAAAATTATCACTGAAAACGTATCTCATTGGTAATGTCTTAGAAATGGTATTTGGAGACATCATAAGAGAACATTTTTTCTCAGCATCTAGGAGTCTATTTCTCTTTTATTTGTTCATTTGTTTTGCTCATTAGATTCTAACTGTCAGAGGGGAGGAGTTGCAGGACTGGGTGAAAAAGATGAAAGGATTAAGCAAAAATAAGAACTCAGACTCGGACAACGGTACGGCGATGATCAGATGAGGGAGGAAGAAGAGGGTAAAGGGGGATGGATGGTGATGGAAGGAGACTTGACTTGGGGGGGGGACACACAATACAATTTACAGATGATGTATTATAGAATTGTACACCTTAAATATATATAATTTTATTAACCAATTGTCATGGAGACAATGACTAATCGGAGACCACATGGAGTGCTCTGAGAACCTAGGAGAGACTGCCTCACAATCCCCTATGCAGGTTTCATGAGATAGCCAGACCCCCAGTCCTCATGGATATTTATTGATACACACAGATAGAAGCAGAGAAGAGAATGAGGAATTCAGGAAGGGGGACTTCTTTAGAGCAGATAAAAGGGCAAAGAGAGTAGCTCAAATGTCCCCACCTATTGATTAATCAGTATTGTTAATTCTATAATTCTATTCCTATTTTGCTACATTAATCACATTACAGCATTCAGTACTTTTGTCAATAAAGCCACTGTGGCTTTTGCCTCGGGGCACGAAACTCTGTTCCTGTTCTATGTTCATATTCAGGGCCTCTACAACCAATGTCACCTCAATAAATTCAATAATTTTTTTAAATCCTCAGCAAATGTTAGAAAATACTTATAAAAGAATCTTGAGAAGTTTGGGACATATGAAGGCTAAATGTTTGGAGACACATTTCTCTTACTGAAATAATTCACCCACTAATATTTGCTCCACTAAGTAAAGATAGAAAAAGGATGTTTGTATCCCACTGCAATGTATTAATTCAAAGTCCATTAAAAAGTACATTTAGTTCTCCAATTATGACTATCAAACTTTCATCTCTTTAGACAGGCTTTAAAAATAAAAAGGAAAAAGAGAACTAACTTATTGTTAACTGAAAAAGAAACAAAAATGTAAATTTTGAAAGAATATATACCATCTGTCTGAGAATACAAGACCCTACTATTTGCTCAATTAAGGAGGCAAAAGCCCCTATGAATTTATGAGGATAATAATCTGACCTGAAATGACATAATTAAGTCTACATGCCTATAACTACAGTTTATTTAAGCTGAAAAGTAAATTACACCATATCTTGGAATGATTCAATGTAGAGCATTTAGCAAACTAGGATAGCTAAAGTACATTCATGCACACGGGGCGCGTGCACCTATGTGTGTGCATGCCTGTCAGGGCGTGGTTATGGTTGGTGAGTGCGAGTAAAATGCTCCTGAGATATGGCTCAGGCCCTGGACAGTTGGCTCAGTGGTAGAGCACTGGCCCAGTGTGTGGATGTCCCAGGTTCAATTCCCAGTCAGGGCACACAGGAGAAGACCCTATCTGCTTCTCCACCCTTCCCCCTCTTGCTTCTCTCTCTTTCTCTCTCTCTTTCTTCCCCTCCTGCAGCTATGGCTCTGTTGGAGTGAATTGGCCCCACACGCTGAGGATGGCTCCATGGCCTCTGCCTCGGACGCTAAGAAGAGCTCGGTTGCTGAGCAACAGAGAAAAGCCCCAGATGATCAGAGCATCACCCCCTAGTGGGCTTGCCAGATGGATCCTGGTCAAGATGCATGCGGGAGTCTGTCTCTCTGCCTCCCCTCTTCTCACTGAATAAGAGAAAAAGAAAGAAACTGAAAGAAGTGGCTCAAAAAACAATCGCTGTAATGGGATGGGAATAAATAAAAATTAAAGGGGATGTGGGAAGTTGGGAGGACTCAGGGGAATAAGTACCTGGGTGCATTTTCTGGGAAAGAGTGAACAATATGGTATTCAGATACTGGTGAAATGGGCAGAGCTTAGCAGAGAGGACTCAAGGCAGAATGACGCGTGTACTTGCAAGATCCATCCATGCTATACTTTTTTTTATTAGACTCTATTATTATAAGTAGTCGAGGGCACTGATAGAACATGGTCTAGTCCCATGGGAGCTATAGAAGTTAAAGGGACTTCTGATTAGCCCGGTGAGGTTCTGCACTATGGAGGGCTGGAGGGACTGAGGTGAAAAAGGGACAGAAGAATGAGCCTCCACGAATGTGCTGGCCAAGGAAATGGGGACTGATGGCCTGTGGGGAGGAGGACTAGGGAAGGGGAAGCACCCTCATCTTTAGCTCCCCAGCGGAGGGAGCCGCTGGCCCGGTGATGAAATGCATATCAGCATCATTAACATAGATACAGGAGGAGCAGGTGGAGGAGAAAAACTAGTTCCATTTGGAATACATTAATTCATGCCTGTGAGAGCCACAACTCGGGCTACCCAATGGGTAACACCAATCTGGACGTTAACAGTCTCTTCAAGCCTAACCTCGCAGGGCCTGTAGCCAGCACCACAGAAAAACTCTCAGCTCACAGATGCCTGCTGCCATTAAAAAGATAATGTAAAAGATTTGCTGTCTAAACAGATTTAAGTTTGCCCTGAACACAAAGGTCTTACAGAGAGAGAAGAGTTAGATGACACATTCAAGAGCCATGGAATAATATACTATGCCACTGAAGGAAACTGGTCACACGTAAATCACAAATTTTAGAGTCTGCCTGGATCTAGGCTGCATCTAGGGTTGGCAGCCTTAGCCAGTCAAAAGCCAGAACACCAGTTAAATTTCCATTACTAAACAACTGCAACATCTGAGACGTGTTTATACAAACAAATACAATATTTGGGGCACAAACTGGACAACTCGGCTGTTTATTTGAAATTCATATTTCATCAAGCATCCTGATCTTGTTCTAGTTGCAATATTCTTTGTGTACTCACTGGTGAGTGCTCAACTCATCTTCTTGCAGAATAGCTCACAAAAAGCTATTTATGCATTAAATATCGTTTTCTGCACTTACTTTAGAAAAAATGATGGCAATGTATTTATATGAGGCAGTTGGGACATTTCTCTAAAAGCACCCACATTTCTCTCCTGTTGCATAATGATGTGTATCTCTGTGTCTTAACACCAATGAAATCAGTGATTAAAGTTATTTTAAATATAAAAATATAAAACATCTTAAAGTATAAAATACATATGAATACATATATGAAAGGTTAAGTCGAGTCCCAATTTTTGCAATGACCATATATTCTCTGTAAAGGTTTTAGTTAAACCATAAATGAACTGGACTATGGCCCATCAGAATAGCCTCATTAGTTCCTCAGATCGTGGCGGGTTATGACTGGTTTCCGATGCCAGACCTTCCCATTGGGTCACCTGCTTCCCATGGATTAGGGAGACAGATGTGTGAATCAGATCCCTGAGTAACATTTTATGAAGTAGCATGGTGACACACTCTAGTTGGAAAAGTTATTAATACACTTTTCATAAAGAAATGGTAGATGACTCTTAAAACTAAAACTGACCTATTATTTCATTGATTAATGCAAAACTTCTTTAAGCTAGATAAGTGTTTTACATGGAAAAGAATTTTAACTGGAAAGTGAAAAGTCAAGTTTCATTCAATTTCCATCTCCCCAATAGGATCCATGAACATTGTCCAGTTGGCACAATTAATTTTACATCACTTTATGTGACACTGCAATTTATCAAGAATCTATTCATGAGATAATATATGTGCTAGTGCCATGAAAACTACTAAGTGCATAGAAATGCAGAGTGGCATTATTATGTAGAGAAATCTGTCACCTTTCATGTGGATTGTGACAATCAGTGGATTAGATTAAAACCAGGCAACACCGTAGACAATAGTGAAAATGGGACAGTCCTATTTCTGAATCCCAAGGGGGTCGAAATGGACAAACAAATATTTGACCTTTGGCCTATTCAAGTCAAAGTCAAATAGGCCAAGAACATTTTCCAATCTTGGTGAAAACGGTTCATCGCGGGAACTGTGGTGCCTGGCTCCCTTTCCAGCAGCCCAGTTTGAGAAAAGTATGTGTGATCGCGAAACACTAGTGGCAGCCAATTCTCACCCTGCACCCTCATGCCAACCTCCCTCCTGATCTTTGCTCCTGGTTCCCAGCAACCCTTATGTACCATGATCACTCCTTTCACCGCCAAGCAATGCCATTCTTTAGCATATAGGTCAAGTTCGACTGATAGGGTGAAGCCTCTTACCCATGCCAGCAAGCACAGATGGCCTGACAATGAATTCTAAAAGCACTACAGCTTGTATTGTTCCCCAGTCATATTTTCATTTATTCAACAAATATGTATTGACCACCTACTATGTGCCAGGCCCTACTGCTGGTGTTGGGGACATAGCAGTGAACAAAACACACCAAAAAATTCCTGGTCTCAAAGACCTTACATTCTACTAAGGGAGACGCTAATATGTAAGTAAATAAATAAGAGTTAATGAGTGTTATGAAGAAAGAAATAGTCATTTAAAAGAAAACGTGTATCTCATGAGTTAGCATTTAACTGTTCCATGGCATCAAGCATCTATTTCAGCTTTGAAGAGTCTGAATGACCTCATCTCCAAAAGAGAGAAAAGTTTGTAAGATATTGTACATTCCTATTCTGGAATGCTGTGTCTATCAATTAAGGTTGAAAACATCTTAATGACAAATATACACACAGTTTTAAAACAAAGGTTAAATTCATTTTTTTCAGGCTGAACTAGACATTGAGGATAGACTCACCATTATGTTCAAAATTAGATAGCTCTCTATTCAAAGACAAATCCCTGAGCATATCAACATTTTATTACTATCTTGGCAGATGATGGAACCTGTTTTTTATTTAGGATTTTTAAACAAAATAAAGGATTTTTTATTCTAAAAGTTAGCTAGCACATATTTCAAGGTCATTTTTAGAATTCACTCGTTTTATTTGTAGATGTCTTAGGCTGAATCCTCACTGTATTTCCTCATAAAATACTGGACAAATAGATCCTAAATCTGCACTCTCCTATGGCTGACAAAGAAAAAAGCATTTTTCTTTCATCTTATAAATGGATGTTCCATACTTCTGTAACTGAATATATGAAAAACCTTTGGCCATGGCCTCTGAAAGCTTTGTCATGAATGATTCACTCTGTCTACCTATTCCTGATAAGTAGACCATTTGCTAACCCCCAACAAAGAAAGCCACCAATAAAAAAATCCCAGATTCAGTGTGATATCAGGTGTACAAAGAAGCTTCCTTCACCCAATGAATCTTTATTGAGGCCAAAATCTGCATCTCACTATTAGTGATCTCTTCTTTTGTATTAAACACTGGAGATTCCTGGGAAATTGATAAGGAGAAAATGAGAAGGAGGGATTAAAACATGGAGAACTCATGGCCAGAGTATGTTTGATAATGAATGTCTGGTGGACAATGAGCTAAAAATCAATAGCATGATATAATATTGAGTACTAGGCTATACGTGAAGCGTCTTTACAGTATTTTCCCTAAAATCAGAGCGTGGCATAAAACAAGTATAGGGGGAATAAAGAAGAAAAGGTTTCCAAGAGCAAGAGAAGAGATTGTTTTTTGTTTTTTTGTTTGTTTTTGTATTTTTCCAAAGTTAGAAGTGGGGAGGCAATCAGACAGACTCTCGCATGCGCCCGACCGGGATCCAACCAGCATGCCCACCAGGGGGCAATGTTCTGCCATCTGGGGACTTGCTCTGTTTTGGCGGGAGCCATTCTAGCGCCTGAGGCAGAGGCCATGGAGCCATCCTCAGCGCTTGGGCCAACTTTGCTCCAGTGGAGCCTTGGCTACAAGAGGGGAAGAGATAGATAGATAGAGAAGAAGGAGAGGGGGATGGGTGGAGAAGCAGATGGGTCCTTCTCCTGTGTGCCCTGACCAGAAATCAAATCCGAGACTTATACACACCGGGCCAATGCTCTACCGCAAGAGAGGAGAAATTTTAAGTCATGTTTTATTACAACTGCTCTTTGCTGTCTATAAGAAATATAACAAGAAACTTGTGTTTCTTGCTATTTTGTTTTGTTAACATTCTGGTTTGTCATAATTGGTTATTATCTCTACTAAACTGACTAAAAATCAAGGTGTGTTTGTTTGTTTCAAAAACAGCAATTGTCCAATACCTGACTCCTAGATTTCTGGGTAAAAGTTAAGGAACAAGGGCTCATTTTTACTACCATGTTACCGTGCTAAGGTGCCAATTTCCCTCCTCCTGTAGGCAAGAGGCTAGGGCTCCATCTCACCTTCTCTTCTCTTACTCATGTCTCTGAACTGCAAGGCAGGTGGCTTCTACTTTCTATAGAAGCTTCTTCCTTGAAAATTTCCATATTCCCAATTCCCAACACTGCTAAAAATTAATCTTAACAATCTGAACATTTATAAAAAGAATCCCCTTTTCTCTCTTTAAGTATAATAACTACAGATTTTTCAAAACAAAGAAACAAAAGCATCTTATTCAGATCCAAATTTATTGTGTCCCGCTTAGGAATTAAGCACTATCAGTGGAGTCCAGGGATGCCAGCTCTATACAGAGAGAATAAATCAATTGAGCAAAAAACCAGTATGGCTGAGTGGAACAAGACTTTGACACTGTGAGACTATTTTCTTTGTATTTTAGTTTCCTTTCTCATGCAACAGAGAATGACCTGTACTTTGTGTTATATGGTAAGCCGAATAAAACACATTTTCTTATATTTAGGCCTAGAATACCATATTGACTCAAGTAATTTATACTCCTTCCCTTTTCTCAGATGTTGGCAGCTTAAATGGGAGAAAGGGAAATAAAAAACAAAACAAAACAAAAAAAATAACAGAAAAAGTGAAATAAGAATTGTACTTTGCTTTATTTACCGCATGTAGAAATTGTCACCTTAATCAACTGCACCAACACTGAAAGGTCCAGTGGTTTGAAATTGATAACTACATAGATCTCTTAAAAAGTTTCCTCTCCTTTCTCAAATTTATAAAAAGTATAAACTAACGAGCTTTGTGAATGAGTTCATTGTCTGAATGAGAAAACAGGTCATTCCCAAGAAAAAGGTCTAAGAATTCCATACATTTACTACAAATTCAGTACAACAATAAGAAATAACAAAAGGGACTGAGGGCCTAAACAAAAATGGGAATTCACAATGCTAAAATAAAACAAAGGAAACAAGCAAACAAAAAAGTATTTAGTACATGACAGCCACTTCTCACAAATGTTTTCTTTCGCTTCTACTTTTGAGAAGAGTTTGTCTGGGTTGGCAGGATATTTTGTTTTCAGTTTTTATTTCCCTAAGATCTCCTAAGATCGTGAATAAGACAAGGCGTCTGTTCTCACCATTTCTATTCAGACTTGCACTGGACTTCCATAAGAATGAGACAAGTTGAATGCAGCACTACAAAATAACTAAAATGTTTATTTCCTTTGCCGCTGAGATGGTGATTTGGCTTCCATATTTGCTCACTGTCTAAATCCTCTGACTTTCCCTACTCTTTCCTTTCCCTGTTTACCCTCATCACTGGTATCTCTTTTCTTCTTCCCTTTTGACCTGTTACCATTTTATCAGCCAGACTCACTTCCAGGCAAGTTCTATCATAATGTCTACAAGGGAGGAAAACATGGATCAATTTGTATAACACTTAGGTGGTACACAGACCATAGCAGTAATCACACCAAGGCCCAAGAAAAGTGTGGCGCCCACCCAGGCCCTCCAGCCTTTCCCTCTAGCTCTGTAGCACTGAGAGGTCGCTGCCCTGCCCATGGCTTTCTGCATAGTTCTTGGGGACTTTCTATATGCACCTGCTGAAGGCTCCTACAAGCACCGTAGGGAAAGTGACTCAAGTTATCTACTCCTGACAAGTGAGTGCTGGGATTCTACAGAAGGGACAGATAAGATGGTAAACACACATGTCCCTCTTCCCCTTCCTTCCCTCCCACCCTTCAGTTTCATTCCGCAGAATGTAAAAAAAAAAAAACACTTTCATTAAGTGACTGTCAGGCTGAGATGTACCCGATGGCTCTACGTAAAGTTCAACCCCAACAAGCTACAGCCCCTGCTCTCCCCTAAGTATGCTGAATCTGTTCAGAATTGAACTGAGGAATAATTTCATTATAACAGTTCAAAAAGACATTCTGGGGATGCACCGATGCTGAGGGCACGGAGAAATATGACCCTATTGTGTGGAAGAAATAGTGGCACTGACCACACCCTAGCAGTGGAGCGTCTGTACGCCACTAGTGCCCGTCCTCGGGTGTGCTGGGTCAGCCCTGGAGTTACTTAGTGTGCCAGTTATCAACTGAATGCTTCCCAGCCCTAATGTACCCTTCAATAAACAAGGCAATCCTTTAAGCATTTCTCCTTTAACGCGAGAACAGTGCTAAACTTTCTCTGTAGAGGGTACCAGAAGGACCTTGCCACCTGCATCTGGAGAAAGAGGCTTCCTGAAACTTCTGGCATGAGCCAATGGTAGGCAGTATGGACATGAAACTGTCCAATGGAATCTGCCCAGACAGAGGCCCAGACTGCTGTCCCCCTGTAACCCCATAGCCTCAGATTGCTGACCACCTTTCGGCAGCCCGCTAAACATAGAAACCAGAGTCCCTGCATAGCCTGCACCCCTGGAAGGCCTTAGGCTTGTGTGGTGCCTGTACTCACCCCCACTCCTCCCTCCCTGTGGCCCCAAACCCTGAAAGCCTTGTACCTGCTGCTCTGTCCCCTCGCCATGGGGTGCTGAGTCCTGCTCCCCGACCTGTACCACCGAGGACTGCTGCCTGCTAGTCCAACAGCTCCACACCAGCGACAGCCTGCACCTCGCCTCTCCCTCTGCGGGTCAGCGGCCTGAACCACACCTTCTGCAATGTCTTCCAAGTCTGTGCTTCCTTGTGTGCTCTCCCTCTGCCCAAAGACACCACGCACCATCCCTTTATATCATAGCTTCTTTCTTACCAGAGCCAACCACTCGTTATTAAACTTCCCCATGGAGCCCACTGTGTCATTCCTAGCTCCTGACTGGGTCCAGTCTGCTACCCTTCATCCTGAGAAGATTGCAGGCTGAAATGCAACTTGAGGTATTTAATATATATATATATATATATATATATATATATATTGTCACAGCAGCACTTTAGGGGCTTGTGCTTATTTCTGACTGGTGACAGTGCTCTATTGTGTTCACTGACTCGGACCACAAATTCCTTCAGCTCCTTCCATCTTGAGGTAAAGGTACTTCTTGGCCCACCCCGTGAATCTGGGCGGGCTGACTTACTTTGACCAACAGAAGGTGGCAGGAGGGATGTGAAGTGAAGACCATGGCTAGCCCATAATGGCTATGCAGCTTCAAGTTCTGCTTCAACTCCTGGAATGCTGCTCCAACTCAGTCATGTAGGCAGAGAGCAGCCCAGAGGAGAGCCGAGGAGCCCCAGCCGAGTCAACACCCACCGCCCGACCCGTGCAGCCACCCGGGACCTCCAGCAGAGCCTGTATCCAGCTGAACACGCGCAGTGACTGAGCCCGGGGGGAACCGGCACAGGAACTACCAGCAAACCCACACACACTGTTGTTTTAAGTAACTATATTTGGAAATAGTTTGTTCTGTAACAATAAATAGCCATCACATGGTCTCATTAGCAAATAATTTTCCTAGTTTTTAAAATTATTCACAAATTGATTTGTGTTAAATACATAAAGAGATAGCCCACCATCCAGCTCAGAAAACCATGTTAGTGAAGACCTCTGACCATTCCGTACTCCCTCTCACACCTCCTTCCAGTCGGAAGTGTGGAATATAATACATAAAGATGTGACTATCAAATATTTATATAAAAGAACTAGACAAATAAACAAACATGGAGAAAGACACCCATTGTTTACAAACCCACACTTACCTGTAAGAATGAAGACTCTCACAGGGAAAGGAAAAGGATGTAGAGAAACTGACAGAAAGTGATTTGGAAAGACCAGTCAATAAAGCAGCAAGGGCTTCCATAGACAAAACCAGTCAGCAGACAGCTCCCTCTCTTATCGTCTGTACTACTGGGAATCAACAAACTAGACTTCCATGACTCCTCAACCTCGTGGCATTATGAAAGTAAAAACCAGCCATTCCCTAGCTACATATACTACATAAGGTGTTCTTTTTTCCCATCCATACACTTCCTGTGGTGTCAAGAAATTCAAAGACACTGTAATGTCAAAATTACATGAGACTATGAATGTTATTAACTTGGAACTATTTTTTTATCTTTTCTAGAAATTCTATAACTATATGTTTGTTTGTGTACTTATTTATTTATTTTGACAGAGTCAGAGAGAAGGACAGATATGGACAGACAGGAAAGGAGAGAGATGAGAAGCATTAATTCTACATTGCGGCACCTTAGTTGTTCATTGATTGCTTTCTCATAGGTGCTTTGACTGGGGGGGGGGGCTACAGCAGAGCAAGTGACCCCTTGCTCAAGCCAGTGACCTCAGGATTTCAAACTTGGGTCCTCTGTGTCCCAATCCAATATTTTATCCATTCTGCCACCACCTGGTAAGGCATATAACTTTTTATTTTTAATTCATAAAGTATCTCTGGACATTATAAGTCTGCTAATAATAATACAATCGACGGTTTGATAAAGCAGCATCAAGTCTCTGGAAGAAGAAAAGGAAATAAACGAACCCACCACAGTGCTGCTTCTTGTGGCAATTACCTTTACGGTATAACGAGCCCAGAATACTAATTTTAAAAGTGTTGAATGATGATAAAACTGAAAATTAGGAAATGTTTTAAACAATACTTTAATTGGAATAAAAGTACAACTTGGCAAATAATAAATGTATGATAAGGCTACCTGAAATGTATGTGTTCTACAGAACAAATCAAAATGTCCCTGAAGCAGACTTCAACCATAGTGCAACATTTTAAATTTTAATTCTTGACACGTCAGTCTAGTCTGTCGATGATTTCCTGACCAAGCAGCAGGTGCCATAGCAGAGTGGTTAGCAACACATACTCCTGGAGTCAGGCTGTCTGAGTTTGAACCCCAGTCCCTCCGCCTCCTGGCTCTACAATGTTTGGCAAGATCACATAACTTCCCTGAAGATTACTTAAGATAATCACACCTATCTTAGAGGAGACTGGAGAGTAGATGACTTAATATTTTAAAGCACTCAGAACAGTGGCTGCCACTCAGTAAGCTCTTCACAGCTGTTTGGTAAACAAAAGTAAGTAGTAGACATTACCGAGTAGAGCACCACTGATACACTCTTTAGTGGTTTTTATTTAGCAGCCTCTGTTTAAATTCAGGAGACCATGTGACCTGTTTCACTGAGTTATTAAGATGCATTTACAGTTCAATGATGCAATTAAATACTGAGTTCACTCAAAATTCCACCTACCTCACCTAAGCAGATAATGTAATCAAACAATTCTTTGTGTGTGTGCATTTATAGGGCCTTGAGAGGAGCTTAGGGGCAGGCAGGGAAAATATTATACAGGTAAATCCTGTCCCACCGGGTCACAGAGAAGCCATGAATAAAAGCAATTACAGGCCAAAGCATCCTTGCTTCCCAGCTGTACAACGCATCACTATTTATTTAATTTTTTTTTTACAGGGACAGAGAGAGAGAGTCAGAGAGAGGGATAGATAGGGACAGACTGACAGGTGCGGAGAGAGGTGAGAAGCATCAATCATTAGTTTTTCGTTGCCGTTGCGACACCTTAGTTGTTCATTGATTGCTTTCTCACATGTACCTTGACCACAGGCCTTCAGCAGACCAAGCCACCCCTTGCTGGAGCCAGTGACCTTGGGTCCAAGCTGTCGAGCTTTTGCTCAAGCCAGATGGGCCCGCACTCAAGCTGGCAACCTCGGGGTCTCAAACCTGGGTCTTCTGCATCCCAGTCCGACGCTCTATCCACTGCGCCACCGCCTAGTCAGGCACAAGGCATCACTGTTGAGAGTTCTGTTCCTCTAGGTTCCCTGTCTTTGCATGCTAGGTTTACATTCCTTCCCTTTCATACTCCTCAGCTGCTTGGGTCTGGCTGCTAGAAAAATCCTAGTCCTTACTAGTAACCAAAGCAGCCACCCAGGAAACAAATAGAGAGAGAGGGAGGGAGAAGGAGCTATAAGTAATGCAGCATAAGTGACCTTCTCTATTGTGACTATTAAGAAAGTAATCTGATTCTTAGCCACAATACAATTTGTACATTCAAATGAGCACTACCCTTTCACATGTTAGACTACCCACAAACAATAATGACTATTGTTACCACAGGCCATGCGATTCCAAGCATTTAACCTGCACCCCTCATTTACTCTCACAATCATTCTAGAAGGTGGGCACTATTAACACCCCTAGATCACAGATAAAGAAACTGAGGCACGGAGACGTTCAATAATTTACAAGTCTCAGCAGCAGACCCAAGACTTAAACTCAGCACTCCGATCCCAGAACCTGTGCTCTCAGTAATGGATGACCCTGCCAACCAGCCTGTCAATATCATGTTCTTTCTCCAAATATGCTCCCATTTATTAAAAACTCCTCTTTAGCAATTTCCCTCAGGGCCAATTTATTGGTCACAGAAGACCTATGTCAATAATTTACAATCACTCCATATTTTATTTTTTTTAATGATAACATCATACCTAATTCCATTATTCATTGTTCTAGAAACTGTGGAAGTAGAAGTAAATCGATGGGGAAAAAAAAAAAAAACCCAGACTGTCACCAAGGCACTGACGGCCTCAAACTGGAAACATTTATTCCAGGCTTCTTCGAGGCAAATGTCAGGAAAGTTCAAAGATATGCCAGTTCTTTTGAGCCCAATAAAAATGCAAACGGGCTTTCAATCTTATTAAAATACAGAATGTGACACACATACACACTAGAATATTATTTAGCCACCAAGAAATAAGGAAACCCTGCCATTTGCAAAAACAGGGGTGAACCTGCAGGACATTACTCTAAGTGAAATAAGCCAGACAGAGAAAGACCAATAAATAAATAAATAAAATTTAAAAAGCTGATTTCATAGAAACAGAGCATAGAATGGTAGTTGCCAGGGGCTGGGAGGAAGGGGACATGGGGCAATGGAGTTCAAAGGATACAAATTTTCAATTACAAGAACAAGTTCTCAGGATCTAATGTACAACATGGTGACTATAGCGAATAACATGGATTGTAGTGAATACTTGAAATTTGTTGAGAATAGATGCTAAGCATTCTCATAGCAACAAACAGTTAACTATGAGAAGTGATAGGTGTGTTAATCACCCTGATCTTAGTAATCATCCCACAAAGTCTATGTCCATCAAATCATCATATGGTACCCTTTAAATATATACAATTATATTTGCCAATTTTTCCCAATTACTCCTCAATAAAGATTAAAAAAAAACATTTCAGACAAAAAAATAAAATAAAACAGAATGACTTCACTTTAAAGTTCAAAATACTTATTAGGATTCTGTTTGTCTGCTACTCTAGGCAAGGAGATTCTGCTGACCTTCTGTTCTGGCACAATCAGTGCAGTGCCCACACACCACTCACCTAGGAGCTGAGACGCAGGGAAAAATAAAGAACACTCTGAGGCCCATTCTACAAGAGTTGATAAAGAGAATCTTCTTCCATTAAATAAGTTATTATCTGGGAAGCAAACGCAAAACAAAATAATATAGGAACAGCAAACTCATCCAACTCTGGGGACCCTGGAGGGCAGGGACACACATCTCAGGCACATATTAATAGGCTCAGAGAAGCTCCAAACAATCCCACAAAAATTACAGAATTTGGAGTGGAATAACCTGAAGATGGCTAAAGGGGAAATTCAAGAAAAGGCATGCAAGGGTGAGAATCATATCAGGGATTAAGAAAGATATCTGTTTTACTTTTTTCAAATTCACAAACTCAAGAGAAAATTCAGAAAGAACTGGACATGTCAAACGATTTATTAGGAAACATCTTAAATGTGGAACAAATAGAACTTGAGAGATTATAACAGCTGACAGTATCACGACCCTGGCCAGGTCACCTCCTACTGACATACCAGGGAAAGTTCTTGGCATCATACCTTAAGCAATAGGCTATGACTCCCCACGGAGGGCTTGCTCCCAGCCTACCCCAAGCAGGTCAGAAGTGCCTGGGAGATCAATCCCAGATCACTCCCTCAGCCAAAGACCAATCTTCCTACTCACCACTGGAAAAAGAAAATATTCCATCCTTTCACTGGGCATATGGGAAAACCTTGATCCCTCTGAACTATATCCCAGATAGTAACCCATGATCTGTAGCGTTCCCTGGATGGGTTACTTCCCTTCTCTGTCTCATTCTCTACTCCCCTGCCAATGTTTCCGGGGATCATTGCCCAAATAAATTATTTCACTGGAATCCTTGTCTTCTGGAATATCCCAAAGTAAGAAAGCAACAGAATATAATTTAGGACTGAGTTCTTTTTAATCCATGGTCAGTTGAAGACATCAAAAAGTAGTTAGAAAGATGGCTTGTGAACCTAAGTCCATGGTAAAACTCATCATACAGGGGGGCATTTCTAACAACTAGGGACAGGGGAGGTTGAAAAAGGGAGTAAAAATAATTTTTAAATCCATTTAAAAGAACAAGGAGTGATGGCCACACACATAACACAATCAACAGTTTAAATACAAGGGAAATGTTCACCTGAAACTTATGTATTCTTATTGATAAATGTCACTCATTATATTTCACTTCTAAATAAGTAAATAAATAAACAAATAAACAAGAAGCTTGCTACAAAGATGAATGGTAATAAAATACGCTGTACAATTGTGATATATCTAAGTGAAGTAATAGATTAATTAAATTAGGAGGCTCACCTTTCCTAACTGTTTAGTTGATTTAAAAACCAAAGAAAAATGTAAATCCATCTTTAGGCTCATGAATCAAAAAATACATGTCATATTTTACATTTCTTCCTACATTCCACACCCAACACACATAGACACACACACACACACACACACACACACACCACATACACAAAGTTATTATATTACCAATACTAAAGTTCTAAAATTGGGGATCAATCTGCTTTCCAAATAAGTAATAAAAGTAGTCCCCCTGAGGGGCAGAGTTACTTTAGAGAAACAATAGTTTGTTCCTGTTGTTGTTGTTTTAAGCAACATAAGGATGTATAATTCCACATATCTTCTTTTCCTAAAGCTGCCTTTCCTTTGCAAGCCAAGAAAAGAAATGAAAACCCAAGCTAGTTAAGAATGCTGTTTGAAAGCCATGAAATAATTGTCCTTACCAGGAATACAGGATTGTTCCAACAACAGATGTGAGTTTACTGTTTTCTTGTTTTTGCTTTGCCAGGCCAAAGTCAGCTACAATGCACAAAAGAAAACTATGTTATTATTTTTTCCATAGTTAGCATCTTTCCTTAAGTTTTGAGATTATGCACATGTAATAGCAGATTAGCTATTACAGTTTACATCAGGAAGGTTTTCTCTTTTCTTAATCTTCTATCAGAATACCCTGAGTACCAATCTTCCACATCTCTGCCAACCCTAACGAATAGCATACACATAATATACCATTATGCAATGTATTTCGACATGAGATTGATCATTTTTTTAAAAAAACTAGTTTTACTAACTGAAACATAGGAAACATACTCATTGAACTTGTGATAGATATCACTTTTTAAGGAATCTTTTATAATTTCAAGTTAATAGAATGAATCTAATATTTAGGCTCTCTCCAAAATGTAACTCCCCAATCCTGAGCCAAAGTGATCTTGGAAAAACCTAGAGCAGATATCACCACTTAGGAAGTTAGAATCTTACAAAGAGTTCTGATCAATACTGACATGCAAGGCTCAAGTCCGAACAGACATATAAAGCCACATGTGATGTGTGTTTTCAGAAAGGTCTTTATTACCATACTTTCAAAAGTGTGACCCCTTCTTCAATACCCTTTGGTTATATTTACTTAATTCTTTATTTGTATTTATTTTTATTTTTTATTAATTGAATTTATTGAGATTACATTGGCCCAAAAACCATACATGTTTCAAGTGTACAACTCAATAAAATACCATCTGCACGCTGTATCGTGCACTCTGCCTAAGCAAAGTCTCTTTCTATTCCCATTCCCCTCTTTGCCCACCTCCGCCTCCGCTCTCCACTCCTTCCCTCTGGCTAGCACCACACTGTTGTCTGCATCTATGCGTTATACATACAAAATTTTGCCTTCACCTTTCTCCAGTCCCCTCACCCACCTCCCCTCTAACAGCTGCCAGTCTGTTCCTGGTATCCCTGCCTCTGTTTCTGTTTTGTTCATCAGTTTATTTTGTTCATTAGATCCCACATACAAGTGAGGTCACATGGTACTTATCTTTCCCTGACTACTTAATTCACTTAGCATAATACTCTTCAGGTCCATCTATGCTGTTGCAAAATATAAGATTTTCTTCTTTTTTGGCAGCCACATAGTATTCTGCTGTGTATATGTACCACAGCTTTTTTATTCACTCATCTACTGATGGGCACTTGGACTGTTTTCAGATCTTGGCTGTTGTAAATAATACTGCAATGAACATATGAATATATATATATTCTTTCAAATTAGTGTTTCTGGACTCTTAAGATATATTCCCAGAAGTGGGATCTCTGGGTCAAAAGGCAGTTGCATTTTTAATTTTTTGAGGTAACCCCATACTGCTTTCCACCATGGCTGCACCAGTCTGCATTCCCATCAACAGTGCACGAGGGTTTTTTCTCCACATCCTCGCCAGCACTAGTTGTTTGTTGATTTATTGATGATAGCCATTCTGGCAGGTGTAAGGTGACATATCACTGTGGTTTTAATTTGCATCTGTTTGATTATTAGTGACACTGAGTATTTTTTATGTCTACTGGCCATCCACATTACATTTACTAAATCTTCTATTACATTTATTTAATTCTTAATGTCTTTCATTATCTTAAATTATCTTTATTTATGTATAATTCATTTATATGTTTAGCATCTTTCATTCTTAACTAGTACTCAAGATCCAAGAGAGCAAGGACTTTGTGTTATTTATCACTGCAGAATGACAGTGTACATTGAGATATCCTCTGGTAATACACAAGTACATATGCACATGCATGTGTCTATTATCTACTTATCTATTTAACCCTCTCTCTCTACCTATCTGTCTATCTATCCTTTCAATCCAGCGCTGTCTCTGAAAAATTGGAAATATTAGAGGGCTAAATTATATGACATGCTGTTAAAAATTATTTACAAGATAAATGACTTGCTGTAACCTTTTATATCTCTATTCTGTAATGGAGAAACTTAGTAAAAATAGTATAGCATTTTAACATTTTTAGGGGCTCACTATAATTTTAGTACACATAAACCTTGACCAATTTGTAATCTAAAATAACATTTTAACTTTTAGTTCTAATGCAACATAGAAATTATCTAAACACCGTTAATTTTGAAAGGGAAAAACTAAGGAGTGGTACTCACAGTGATTCTACTCACTACAGTTAATTTAAATAAATGGCAGAAGCTCAGCCTGAGGTCTGCAAAAGCACAGGTGGTTGAGAAATATTCATAGAGAAAAGCTAATATTGTTTGGCCATTTGAAAGACTTTGATGGTAGCAATAATGTTTCTATTGCTCTTCCCTCATTTGTGATCATATTTGGAGCAGAGAAAAAGGTTTTATTTCAGGAACTGTGGTCATAAAAGCATTCGTGTGCTATAATAGAAATTCAAAAATGACAACAGAAAACATTTTGGTTTTCCCTGTGCATCTAGCACATTATGCAATAATAATAATAGTGTAAAAAAAAAAGATGCTCTCATTTGATAGAACAGATGACACAGGAATTGCTAGCAACTGCAGTATGTTTTGCTGCAGCCTGCAGCGGGTCAGCCTTCAGATGGACAGGAATGTGGCTCTGCTTGAGGTCCTGGATTCTTACTCTCACAGTTACTACCTGTGTGACGCTAGGGACATCCCTCAGCTACTCCGTTTTTTCAAAAATGGCCAATAAGCCATACCTGACCTTTTGCAATGTCTGCTCCAACAACTTGACAATAGATGAGAAGCATTTTGCAACACTGCACAGATGTATGGCCCTCCCTGTCCCCTTCCACAGGGGGCTTTCGGCCATCACATGTGTGTGAGCAACTCCCAAATTCAGAGTCAAACCAGAAAGCCCAGGTCTCTGTCCACAGCCCTAAGAAGCACCTGCCCCTTCCCAGCCCAGCCAGACTCATCAGTTACAGTACTCTGAGACATCCTACACTGTAGATGGCATCTCAACTTCCTCATTTCCTGGGCTTAAAAATCTCTGCTTCTCTTCTCTTGCTCCTATATTCGCTCTCACCACTCTTGCATCTGAACCTTTCTTTTGACTCTATGAGCATAATTTAAATGTGCCAGGAGCCCTGGTCCTCTCTCCTTCTGCCACAACAAAAGCATTCCTCATCAAAAAGCTTTTACTTCTAATTCATTCTACTGGGTATTAAATGATGGAACAATCTACCAACCTCTGTCTTCATCACAGTGCCCCCCTGAGTACCAGAAGGTCCTGACAGCTGTTCTTTATGAAGTTTCCAGTGGCTCTAGCTGGTCTTCAAGAGTGCCCATTCACTGAATGACTCACTCATTTTCCAACAAATATACGGTGTGCCAAAAGTAGGTTTACAATTATGAGTACACAAAACACAAAGTTTATTCTTGTATTATTACTTATTAATTATTGTATTATTTTTCATATGAACAACTGTAAACCTACTCTTGCCCCACCCTGAACATCTACTATGTTCAAGATACTGGGCTAAGTACTAAAGATAAGATGGTAACCAGGTTGGAAATCATCCATATTGATATCACCCTTAGAAACCAGTGGTAGAGATACACATTAAACAAAGAATCACATATTTAAATTTATAATTGTGATAAGATCATTAAAAATCATTAGAAGACAGTAATGTAGGGCACACAACTGATCAGGAAAAACTTCTGTGACAAAATGGTGACTGAGTAAATATATGAAGGAGGGTAGGAGTTAACTAGGTTAGAAGACAAAGTAGAGAAGAGATTTCCAGGCTAAGGAAGCTGCATATGCAAAGGTCCTGTGATCAGTTAAGCATGGCCCATTGAGGAAATGAGAAAAGGATTGGCTGGCTGGAAGGTCGAGAATTGGAGGAAGGTAGAGAATTGGAGGAAGGTAGAGAATTGAGGGTACGTCCAAATGATGCAGGAACCCACAGGCCACATCAGATGACTTACCTCTCTCATTATTAACCAACTTAAAGTATCCATTTCAACAAAGCAACTGGCCTCTCCCTTGTACAGCATTTGACTATGAGCCCCTTTGGGTTGTCAAACATGCATTTTACTTTACCTAAAATGACTTCTCCTAAGGGAATTCTATAAAGAGACTTGGTTAAGAGATAAACTCTAGAGACAGACATGGTTCATCCCTGGCACTGCCAACTAGTATTTGTATGGTTTAAGCAAGTTTTCCAACCTCTCTAAGCTTTTTTATCACCTAGGAAGACAGGAATATGCCCCAGATATTGGATGAGATAATAAATATATGACTTTTGCTCCATAATAAATGCTCAAGACATATAATTATGGGCAGCTGCTTCCTTATGTCAAAGCGTAGGTAAGATTTTTAAAATCTTAAGAATGTCTTCTCCAAGTAAAGTAAAAACAAGGAATGACTCCAACAATTTTAGGAACTGATCATTTGAAACCCTTATTGTGCTAGACAATGAGGGAGTCTACTTGAGACAATTGTGTATCAGGTCAAAGGGAAGATGTCCCCTGGCAGCTCCTTCTCACCTACGACTCTGCTCTTCCCTTTGGCCCCAGGGCCCCAGAGCGTGGAGTGGCTGACCCCCGTCTCTACAGCAGCGGTCTCAGTAATCCCCTCAGTGTGGGGTTCCCTGGGGGGTGAGAAGGGGTTTCCTCTACAAAACCCCTGCCCTCTGAAGGCCAGATTTCTAATCTCTGCCACCAAAACTTCCCCCCCTACATTCCTCCAAATGAAGTTATTAACTGTTATTAACAATATTGTTTCTAATTCAACAAGTGGAATGCTAATCCAGTCTAAAATGGGATTTCTGAAGCCGGGGAGGCAGGCAGGGGTGCAATGTCGTGGCCTGCACGAGGCAGAGACTAGGTGCTTCTTTATCTCAACAGCATCGTCACTTCATCGATGCTTGTTGATGGGGTTGTTAGGACTGGGAGCTTCAGGATGAAAAATTCAATTTTTCTGGATACTATTACTTGGAATAATGGAACTTTACAGACATAGTTGTAATATTAAGTAGAAATGCTAAAGGTCATATCCTTATAAAAACAAAACGCCAGGCTCTTTCTCTCTGTCACATTCTCTCTCACCCAAATGATTCTAGAGTCCAAAAGGTTCCAATGTTTCATTCCATTAAGGAGACTGGATGGACTGATCAGACAATCATATGTGTCTGTAAAAATAGACACTGCCACCTGCTCACCAAGCTGCTTCAGAGAACACACTTTGGGAAGACTCACAGAATGAAAGAACTCATCCAGAACACATCAGCTTCTACCCTCTACGTTAAAAGTTTTTCAGAGGACTAAATCATATCCTAATATACCATGTGAAAACACACTAAAACAAACTCTATTACCCTTCATCTTTAGTGTATTTATACAGCTATATAAACTGATAAGGCCATATGAACCCAACATTGGGAAGTTTTGCTTCCAATTTTTTCCTGAGGTGATAGAGATCTGGTGACTCCACTGTCGCACCAGGGGAGCGAAAGAGTCATCTGGCCAATGGCTAGGAACCCGCTCTAACTTTCTCGGGACTTCCTTCCTCATCTTTCCCACGAAGCCAACTGCATTCCAACCCTCCGCATTTCAGAAGGACCCACTGATGGTATGAGAATCTTACATTTTCTTTTCTAGAAATTAGATTTGACTGAATTTGCTTCACTATTTGCTCATTTTAGGTAACCTGATAGCAATATAAAGAAATTGGTGGACTTGACAGAAAATATAGTCTTGCTTTCTTAGTAACATGAAGGCAATATATTGACTAAAAGAAATTACAGAAATTCCATAACTGCCTTCCCACAACAGATGCTACGAGGGTATGCAGTATGTGAGACTCGGTGTTCTTTAGTCTTTTAAGAGCACTCAAAGTTCTGTGTCCTCTTAAACTCAAGTAGACACTGTACTTGGTTAACAGGAAGTAAACCACAGAAACAAGTTCAAGGCAAGATAGATCAAAAGACCTACAAAAGCCATTAGTACAGTCATTATATACATATTTGACCAGGAGATTTTACAAGTATATAAGATAATATGTATATAAAGGACTTTAATTTTCCCAAAAAAGTACAACACTAATTCATTTTTCCTTAATGACAAAGATTTCTCAGCAGCCATTGAGCCAACCAGTAACAATGAAAATCCTCTAGAAACCATGAAAATGACAAGGATTCTGGCAATAACAAACTGGTCTAATTTGATTCCTCAAATTTTGATGGCATTCAAGAAATTAAAATCTTTAATACCTTTGGGTTACATTGTTTGCTGAGGTAACATTAGGACTGCTCATATTTCCCCAGTTTGTACACTGATTTTGACCTTAATCCTTGATTCCCCTTGCAGAAAGCACTCCTCTCGGGCAATCTCAGCCATCAGAGAGCGATAGTATGCCCACTGATCATATTGCCTGTTTTTAACTGGCTTCTGAATATTTCCATCTAAATCTGTTTTAGTTCATTAGCTCGTTCCTTCATTCGCTTGTTCATTCATTCTCCTTTCCATTTATTCAATAAGTACTTATTATGTGCTCCCAGAGAAAAATAAAGTCAAGGAAATTGATTCCCCTTAGCTCTATAAAAAGATGGCAATAAACCACTGTCCTACATGCTGTAAGAGAGGGAGCCCAGAAACAGAACATATCAGATGTGGACATCAAAGATGCCTCCTGTAGGACCGGCATTTAAATTGAGTAGCAGAAGTAAGGAAGGACACTCCAGGCAAAGAGAGTGACACGTTTGAAGTCACACAGGTGCACAACCACAGTCTGGTCTGTTCAGGAAAAAGCAATGTGTCCCATGAGGCCAGAGCAAAGGGCAGGAAGAGATTGTAAAGGGCCTTGGGTTCCCTGAGGAATCTAAACTTTATCTTAAATGTCATAGGGAGCTACTTGAAAGATTTTAACCAGGAAAAGGATATTATCAGATTTCTAACTCAGTTGGTCCAAAACCTCGTACCTCCAAGCTCCCCACCCAATTCTCTGTCAATGGCGTCACAATCTTCATGAGCCTCCAACTCTTTCTCAACTGTTCTCACACTTCAATCAACTGGCCACCAAATCTTTTTAATTCTTGGTGACAAATAACTGCTGAATCTAGTCCCTCCACTCTATCTTCTTCTGCTGCCCCAAATAAAACCCACATCATCTCTTTCCTGGACAACTGCAAGCGTCTTTGGTGACAAATGCTGTGGGCTAGCTCTCCAAAAGCCCTGGGTCGCCCCCTTCTCCCTTTCCCCAACTACAGAGGCTGGACACTCACCTGGACCCTAGACAGTCTCTCTTACAGTTAGTGGTGGTAACATAACTGGGCTTTGGCCAACACAATGCCAGAAGTCTAATAGGGGCCTTCTGTGAAAGGTTTTCTTTAATGATAAAAGGAGACAGCCATTTGAAGAACAGAATTTTTTTACCCTAGTTTCCTGTCCTTGAATAATGATGCCCAAAGCTCTGGCCAATCAGCTGAGGAGAATGGAGAAAAAGGATGAAAAAACCTAGACTACAGCTGACCTCCTTGAGCTACTGAAGCAGACCGCTTGTTATAATTGTATGTCCTTGAGGATTAAGCATGACAATTTGCCCCCACACATATCCTAACTGATACCTGTCTTAAACTGGGGCTGCATCTCCAGGCTTTCTTGCCGGTGACCCCGGTGACTACCATTACAAATATTTCTTACACCCCAAATCTGACTGTATAATTTCCAGTCTGAAATCTCTAAAGATAATTCTTTGACCCAAGATCAATGTTCAAGCTCTTCATCCACCAAAGTCTTTATTGTCTTGACTCATTGAATATCTTGCTTGTCCCTGGTGACACCAGACTGCTGCAGGTTTGTAACCCCTTGCATGTGCTTACTGCCAGCCCAAAATGCATTTAACTCTCCTGTTTAACTCCTTACCTAAAGGCCCTGCAGGCAGAATTAGTCACATTTTCTCCCATGAATGACTGTTGTGAATAACTATATAACTGTTTAACCATATTCTTTCTGGGGGAAGAACATATTATCACCCTGTTAAACTAGACTTGCTTTGACCAATGAATCTGAGTAGAAGTAATATGTGACACTTTGAGGCAGACATTTTAAGAGCTGAGGTATGGCTCGCCATGCTCTGTGATGTGGAAACTGGTATGGAGGAGACTCATCCAGCCTAGATCTCTGGGCACAGCTCCCTTACTGACTTACAGTGCACACATAGTATGGTGCCTTAAGCTCAGGTGGACACACTTTTTTGGTAAAGGGCCAGATGGTAAATATTAAGCTCTGTGGGCCATATATGGTCTTTATCACACACTCTTCTCCTTTTTTAACAACCACTCAAAAATTAAAAAAAGATAACATTCTTAGCCTAAAGAACATACAAAAACAGGCCACAGCTGGGTTTATCCCATAAGCTATAGTTTGCTGTTGTTTCCAGCTGCTGAGACTTTCAGGTTACTTGTTACTGTAGCATAATGTCGCCTATCCTGACTAATTTAATAGTATGTTTGCCTAGACAACATTCTAGCCTTTATCACCTGTTATAAAACTATAAGCTACATGACGATAGAGACCATGCCTCTCATGCTTGTCTTGTCCATTGCAGGATGTGGCAGCTGAGAAAATAATGCTGAGTAAAGAAGTAAAAGTCTTCCCCATAGGTCTGTGAGCTCAGGGGACAGAGACCATGCTTTCCTCTTATTTCCAGCTTACGTGCCTAGTATATGATGGCATTTGATGAGCATTTGAGCCTTTGACCAAAGTTCCACTGAATTAAGCATGCCATTGTTATTATAACCAGTAGCAACAGGCAAATATTGTTTGAGAAACATCTATAACATGCATAGACTGTTTTATTGCAGGATTAACATGTGACCTCTTGAGTCATATACTAAAACCTACGTCTAAAATATATTAACTATACTTGGATGAGTTTTTACATATTTCTTTCTTTTTCATTTGGGAGCAGGAGAGCAAAAGGGACATGTAAGGTGTACATTAAAATGTAAGTATCTGTAAAAGCCAAGACATTTGACGTGCTGGGTTGGAAGGCCAGTTCCATTCAGCCGATTCCCCCTTCAAAGTCATGTGCTCATGGAATGGCATGGCATGGATTCTACTTGGCAGGAGGCAGCATTTGGGGCCAACCCTGACTGTGTTTAGACCAGTGTGCCACTAAGCCAGGGTCTGTTCCCTTGTGTTGCCTCAAAGACTCTGATAAATGGAGTGACAAGACTTGCACATGTTTCATGGCACAAGTGATTAAAAGATGACTTAAAAGATACAGTCGTTAGAGTGGAAATATATTTAGACATTAAAATTAGGTACCATTTGGCCCTGGCCAGTTGGCTCAGTGGTAGAGCATCAGCCCAGCATGTAGAAGTCCTGTGTTTGATTCCCAGTCAGGGCACACAGGAGAAGTACCCATCTGCTTCTTCACCCTTCCCCCTCTTCTTTTTATCTGTCTCTCTTCTCCTCCCACAGCCAAAGCTCTATTGGAGCAAAGTTGGCCAGGGCACTGAGGATGGTTCCATGGCCTCTGTCTCAGGTGCTAGAATGGCTCCAGTTGCAAAGGAGCAATGCCCCAGATGGGTAGAGCATCGCCCCCTGGTGGGCATTTCAGGTGGATCCCTGTCGGGTGCATGCAGGAGTCTGTCTGTCTGCCTGCCTCCCCCACCCCCACAACCCCTGCTTCTTACTTTGGAAAAATACAAAAATTAAAATTAAAAAAATAATTAGGTACCGTCTGTAAAACCATGCACACCTGAGTACGTTAGTACTCTGCTGCCTCATAAAGGCAAAACCCAGCCAGCAATGCTTACTATAAATAATTGCAAACCAACCTTAATCTTAAAACATCTAATTTACCTACAGTGGGGAAAAAAAAGAGGGGAACTTTGTTTTTCTAAAGTCTTTTTTTTCTGATCACATTTTCAATGCATTTTGTCTCATGCATTTTCAATATGACTTGCCAATCTTGGATAATTTTCTGGAAGTAAATAAACCTTCTAGCACTGAAAAGATAAAAATATGACAATACTGCCTCTTAGTGGTGACAGGTGTGTGTGTGTGTGCGCGCACACACACACACACACTACAAATTTTTTATAGGTTCTATGAAGTGCAGCTTTATTCATATGTTACCAAATATGGGAATCTTATACATTTGGTTTTAAATTAATGCTTTAAGATTTTAATTTAACTATAACTCTTCTTAATAATAAGAGTCTCTAATTTATATCAATATAGACACTGAAAAACATATTTCATTATTTTATTTAAAATATTTTTAAATATTCAGGTCAAATCTCTGTGAATTACTTTTTAAGTCATAAAATTATTTTATGCTTATTTAAAATAATGGTAGCACATCAATGCCCTGTCCATACTTTCTTTAGAGACAACAGGACTAGAAGATTCCCTTCTGAAATTTATCACTGCTTCTTTATTTGAAGCTAGAAATATCCTGCCTCCCTTAAGTAAGCCAAAAAGTCTTGAACATTGAAAATAAAATTTTAAATGAATAACTTCTGAGTATAAGTCTAATAAATATTAATAAGTCTGGGCAGAATGGCAAAGAGGAAAACAAAATAAAAATTTGCTTATTCTTGTAAAAAAGTTACTTTTTCCAAGTAGTCCTTTACAATATAACCAAACTATAAATTTTCATTAAAGTTAGAAAGGAAACATGAAAGTGGTAGACAGTGTTGTCGAATGTGTAGACAATAAAACATAATTAGCTTGCCTACTCTGAGTGAAAAGGTGGATTGACTCTATGTGTTTATCTCCTCTAGCTCTCAAAACACTTTGCTATAATGAATGGAAAGAAACTTCCTTTGGAAAGTTATTCACACACAGGGACAATGAGAATGGACTTACAGACAACAGAGGATGAGATATTCAGTGAAGTGTTGGAATCTGGAGTGTAGACAGAGGATGGTGCAGAGCAGGAGTCCCAACCACCCACAAATACCAAGGGCAAAGAGTGCCCATTCAGAGTGCAGGGTGCCACCCAAAAGAAATAAAAAACTCAGAACATGGAATGTAGATGAAGTTTCCAGGTCCCTCCCAAACCTAACATATGGCAGTACCAGCAATTGAGTCCCCGCTGTTATAGCAGAAAAACAAGTTTATTTTCCAAAGAAATTGAATTTAATAAACAAACAAAAAAAACAACAAAAAACAGACGGGGCTGAACTCATAAAAATTCAGTGAAAATCAATCAAATGTGGCTCTCTGCGCACCCTTTGTTCATGTCACTTCCAAAATGAGAGCAGACAAAGGGACGTTACCTCCGGCAAGATATTGAAGGTTCATTCTCTGGGAAAAGTTTAAGTAATGACTTTGGGGGTCTTCAAAAAAAAACTTCTTTATGATCTAATGAAGTCCACTGGATAACAGAGCTTCCAACAGTATTTTAGTATCTGGTATGTATCAAGGAGCAGTCCAGGATCAACAGACATTTGAGAAAATTCTCAGAAAGGAAATAGAGATCAAAGCAAACAGAAATATATACATATATATATATGATAGGCCTAGAAAATGTAGAAACAATGCAGGCTAAAAAGAAAATAAAAGTCTATATTATCCTGAATTAAAGCAGAATTTCATGAACATGAAGTAAAAAAACAAGATGAAAGTTGGACAAATTTAAAAATAATAAAAACTAAATATTCAACATAAGCACTAGAAAATAAAGTTGTAGAAATAATTCTAAAGTAGAACATAGAAGCAAAGAGCTAAAAACTTCGGATTATTTTTAAAATTGAGATTATTTAGCATAAAGATTTAAGACTAAAGAGATTTCTAGAAGGGGAACAGAAAAAGCAGAGGGAGAAAAGCAGTGAAGAAATCACGCAGGAATATTTCCCAGAACTGAATTTTAAGTCTCCAGATTGAAAAGCACACCTAGTTCCCAACACATTGAATGAAAAGAGACCCATCCAAAGCAGATGATAAAGGAAACATTCTAAAAGTTTCCAACGAAACAAAACAGCTCATGTATCAAGTAATAGGAAACAAAATAATAGCACTGGATTTCCTAACAGCAAGACTGGATGCCAGAGATTGAAGTAACACCTTCAAATTTGGAAGGATGATGACTTTCCTCTGAGAATACTACACCCAGCCAAAAAACCAATAAAGTATGAGGGCCCCCTAAAAATATACTGTGACATGTAAGCATCCAAAAATGATAACTTCCAAAGGACTCTTTCTTAGAAAAGTACTGGAAGATATATTTCAGCAAAACAGGGGGTATAAAAAGAGAAAGATAGGATATAAGAAAGAGAGACCCCAGTCGGAACAGGAGCCCACGGGAGTTCCAGGACATCAGAGCAAGACCCTACAGGAATTGGTTGTAGAGGAAAACAAAACTGAGAATAATTGTCATGTTTGACCATGTACAAATAGTAAAGACAAAGCTTTCATGAGGTTTTTGGAAAATTTGGGAAGAATAATAAGTACATTAAAAAAACTAGAAAAACAAACAAAAATAAAGGCAATTATTAATTCCACAAAAAACAAAAAGGTCTATGAGAAAGGAAAAGCAACACTGCATAATTATTATACAGTAGTAACAACATAAACATTGAATATTTAGTTACTCCCAAATTGTGCTATACATGTATTGGCAAGATGGTGGACAGGGATGAAAAGGAAATAAGAAAACTAAATCCTCAGCTGTCACAATAGAAAGCCAAACACCAGAAGAAAAGCTAAAGAAAAAGCTAGCTGTAGCAGGGAAAGAGAATTGGGACTTGCATAGGGGTGTCTTCTTCATTAGCTTTATAGCACTATTTTATTTTGTAAACTACTTTGATATGGACTGTTGATTAGAGAAAATAAATTTTAAAATTAATTCAAGTAAGTTTAGAAAGAAAGCAAAGAAGAAATCAGGCTACTACAATAATAGATTGACCTCGATGTGTTTAAATGTAACCAAGGAAAATTATTACGGCTAATTTTAATAAAAATGAAATGCTATCATCAGGAACTATGGCTTGAATATATATATATCATATACCCTACAGAACAAATCTTTTCATAGTTATTTATTTAATAGTATATATGTACAGTTTGCTATGAAATTCAAATATATCATTTATAATAATCCTTATTAACTTACAAATCAAAATACCTACATGTTTATAAACACTACAAATTTTTAAGGAAACACTAACTGATTTTATTTAAAAAACAGTATGAAGTTTATGGTAAACAAAATTATAATTAATTTTAGGAGATTAAGTAAATGTGTCTCCAAGATGAAGTTTCAGAATTATTTGGGGGAGACACTCTTCTACGTATGGAACCCTGACTTTGTTCACAATTATCCGGCCTCATTTTATATCTCACAAAACACATGCTAGAAATATTTCCAAGTAATTTTTCAAATGGAAATTATTTATAAAGTTCCTGTCTTAGGTTGCTTTTAATTTTTTAAGCTAATAAAGGATCTCTATTTGTAGAAATCTGGACAGTAAATCTAATCACTATTATTAGAGATGTGTGGTTTTGGTAAATGTGTACTTTTGGAATTGCCTTCATGAGGAATTAGATTCTTCTACAATTAAGAGACTTACCTTCAACATGTTGTCATATATTTCTTACGTCTATAATATTTATGGCAGTGTCTTCAAATCTGGGTGCCCATGGCAACTCACCGAGGGGCAGGAGAAAATATTCAAATCTTTACTTTGAGTTTTAATGCCTCTTTTATATTTTATTTCTGCAGACTTCCTGTACCATAGAATAAGTGTACAGTGATATATGTACAATTGATAAATACATATTATATGTATAAATAAATATTATATGCATACATGTACTGGTAGTATATTATCAAAAACATTTTTTATTGATGGAATGTCATGATCAAAAGTATTTGGAGACCACTAACTTAGAAATGACTCCCTACTTAGAGGTGGTGAACTGTTAATAGTCCATGTGAGTAACTCAAGTGTTCATGAGGGAAGAAAGGCAGACAAAAGCTAATATAGCTTCCAATCAGCTACAATGATAATTTTAAGTTATGAGAAATGAATCAACCTTTGGGGAAATATTAATCTTCTCATTTGTAAAATTTTACCCAACATGAGGCCTCCTACCTGCTAGAGTTGAAAATACTTTGATAAAAACTGATGTTGAAATATACAAACGGCTGGATTGTTTCTGGCTCTTGGTAAGTATATTTGTCACCCATATGGGACATATTTTCTTAATATAGTTGAAAACAATGTGTTCACATGGTGATCATAAAAGCTTTTGTTGATGAAGTAATATTCTACGGAAATAAAGGACCTAGAGACCATGGGTTTGGGAATTAAATTATCAAGCATCCTAAGGGCACTTTATTCTCTCATATGGGTAAAATACAACTCAATTGTAGCTACTAATCTCATAGGGGTGTTTAACTTAATTAAGATTTAAAAGAATTTAAGCTTCACATACTCAGTCACATTAGCCACAATTCAAATGTCCAACAGTGACATGCGGCTAGTGGCTGCCCTTTGGAGAGAGCAGATATAGAACATACCCATCCATGCCGTTAAGTTCTATGGGACAGCTCTGCACTAGAATAATTTTCAGAAGTTCTTAAATAAAAAACGTTAAGATTTGTATACTTACTAACTGTGACTTTGTCCTTGTCCCCCAGCATAATGTTGTTTGGCGTCAGATCTCTGTGGACAATCCTCTTCTCCTTGTGTAAGTACCGGAGAGCTAAGCACAGCTAGAAACAACCAAGAAGAAACACGTTTTATTTCCCCAAGTACGCATTGAACCCTGACGACTACTACATGTATCTCAAAGACATAAGCTCAAGTCTTCGCTGTTTTATAGAGAAATTTAATGAAAATAAAAGTGTACCTGAATAAATATTTTCCATAGTCTTTCTTCAGTAAAATGAAGTTGTTTTTCCTTCAAAGAACTGAAATGTTCTCCAAGAGGGGCCCCTTCTATAAGCTCCATAACTATATACAACCTATCGTCTATAGAGAAAAAAAGAAAGAAAAAAGTAAGAGAAGTTTAAGCTCAATAAAGATATTTTACAAACACAGGAATTAGAATTCAAACTTCCCAATGGGTGTGCAGGGCACAGCACTGAAGAGTTAGAGATGCATTAAGATATGGATCCACTCAGTCCTGCATGGGGGTGGGGATATGGTGGGGGTCTTGGGGCACCTAGAGCCCAGCAACAAACTCTTCTGCTTACAGGCAGCCTCCTAGAATAAGTTCCCACTGGCAAATATGATCATTTCCTCTGTCCATGGCAATATAAAATGTCTGGGAGGCACCAAAGAGCACAAGCTAATGATCCAAAGTCATGGAGGATTCCCTGCAGAATATGTAAGCCCCCCTCTCCTCTCTATTATTTCAGTCTAACATTCCCCCTTATATCAAGTCAGCCATTCAGAAAACTGCATTTTAAACTGCATCATCTCATAGATTTACCTTTCAGACTTTTACATTGGAATCACGCCATCATCACGCAGTGAATGACAGAGTTGAAAACAGCACCCAGGACAGAAATTTCTGTTATGCCCCTCAAGAGCAGAGGAAGTTGGGCTTCTCCTGGTTTTTTCTGACAGACGCTAGAAACCTCATAACTAATTGTGTTTATCTCCTTGCTTTTGATGACAAGAAACAAAGCAGTAAATTCTACTTCCTCCTTCAAAACCAATATGAAACTACTAACAATGGTATGTAATGTGTACTTTTGTGACGTTTTGGGTGTATATAACATATGTATGTAGAAAATATTTACCAAAATGAAATACTACACATGCAACTTATAGTGTTTTTCATTCAAGATCTTTTTGTATCAGTATACATAAACCTATGCCATTCTTTCTGTTGGTTACGTAGTATTTATTCCACAATACATTTGGATCATAACTCACTTAACAATTCTCCCAAGGATAGACATTTATACTGACTCTAGTTTTTCATATTTTTATGTGTAAGATTAGGTAAGTTTTATTTTTAATTTTCTCACATTTTATTTCCTTTTATTACAATTTTCTAATCTATTTTATCACATTTTATGCATTTTTTAAGCCACTTCTAATTTGTTTTGTTAAAAAGTCAGGTTGTAAGAAATGGTTTTCGTTGTTTTGATTTTTAACTAAGACAAGTCATGCCACTTCAGTACAAGTTAGAAGCCAAGCTAGACCTTTTTATAATAGGATATACACTGAATTACAGGAATTTATTCTAATATCAAGAACCAACAGCCAAGGGTGCAGGATTTACTGGAAACTTTCAGCACTGAGCTCCTCTAAGTCAGCTAGAGGAAGGAATATGGTGAAATCGTAACATGTCAAACAAACCACACAGCAGGTTTGCTTAACAATAGTAACTTTATTTAAAGAGAGAGTGAGAAAGTCCCAATCTTTGCCTTACATATTTCTTAAAGCTTCTTTCAAATGGTGGTTTACTTAGAAAGTTCATATGGGATGTACATCATGATGATTTATCAATACTTATCTTACTGCAGTCAGAGGTCCTATACTGGTTTAAACAATTGACCGTTTTGGCTTTATCTCCACGTTTTGATTCCATATTCTACCATCCTTGCACAAAGAGCCCGTCTGCCTGCAGTGTAAGTCAGGGCTCTATCGCCACCTTGTGACTATTCCTTGAACTTCAAGTAAACAAAATTCAAGACCTAGCCCACTCCCAATTTATTTTGGAAATGAAAAACAACTATTGATATTTTCTTTAAAAAGCCACTATCCTTAAGTTTTCCTATCTTTTTATCGTAAGTGATTTTTTTTGTGTATGAAAATAGCTATTATAACTATTTTGGTTTGTTCATTCAGTGTCTCATATGGGAGCCCAGGTACTTTACATAGAACTCGTTAGGTCATTGATTACATCACTATTCCACTGATCAAGGAAGTGATACACACGATTGTCGACTTGTCATATAAACAACAAAAAAGTAAGAAAATAGATAAATAAGTTTGTTTTTGACATTTTAATATAAACATATGTAACAGATACATTGCCTTAATTAAAAATATGAAAACTCATACTTACTTTCCAGAAATGTTCTGTAATAGCGTACAACATTGGGGTGATAAAGCTAGAAAAAAATAATAACACATATTACACTATTCCAAAATATAAACTTTTTTTTACAGACAATTTAGTTGGACTTTACATTTGACAATGAAAATTTTATATTTATTTTTAAAACTAAGCATTTCAACTTATCTAATTCAGATTTTTTCATGATTCTTTTTAATTAATACTTACAAAACTAGACTGAAAATAGCTATCACCCATATGGCCTTATCAACTAGAATTAAAAACTGATTGTGCTTTATCAACTAATTTAACTAAAACTAGGAACTGATCATCCTGTTCCCGGTGATCGTGTCCCGGCCCAGATGCTGTGCGAATCTAAGTAGTGGAGAAACAGAGAACAGTGAAGTGGAGAGCTCTCCACAGGAGTTATAAATGAGCAGTTTCCATAATGAATATACAAGTAAGGAAAGTGGAAAAAGAAACCAGCGTGCTCTTGGATCACAAAATTAAATCCCATTTCTCTTCTGACATGTTTATTCTTTCTCTCCAAACAAACTTTCATAATGATAGTTAATTGACTTGTCACATTATGTCAGAATATTCTTCTCATGCTAATAAATAATAACCCATCTGGGAAATCCCATTTTTAGATTTAATAAGCCATATTTGAGGAATGTTAACAGCTTGGTTTCACTTGACAGAAGTCAGAGAACTCTTAGTCATGTTCTGAGGCATGTAACTAAGTAACCAAATATTCTATAATATATCGAAAGGGAAGTAGATGTGCTTACAATGAAAAGAGAAGGATTTCTCTATAAGAATCACTCTGCGCTATAAACTCTGTTGTTCTGCACCCATTGCCCAGATATAAACTCCAGAAAGTGTTTCTATGGTTCCATGTCAAGCCTTAGGAGAAAAAGCTAGCTAAACTATCACCACTTTAACATCAATTATTTTAAACAGAAACAGTTTAAACAACATGGACAAGAATAGCACAAGAACTCTCCCCTCTTTTGGTGACATTTATTTAAGAAAAAGACCTGCACAAACAAGAAAAGCATTTACCTGCTCTTTAATTATGGTTAATTCAGAAACAATATTCTTCACACTGCTATCGCGATCTTTCTTATCCTTTCCAAACGCTGGGTTATGTAAGTTTACCTCTTTCATTGCTAAGAGATTTTGACCACTACGCTTTCTAACCTAACAAAGAAAAGAAAAAAGGCAAAAAAAAAAAAAATGAGGTGGAGATAGAACGGGGAAGAAAGAAGTACAGTAATAAGGTCACATGTTTAAAACAGGTTATTTAAATGTCATAGAACTTTTAAAATTCTGTATGTATTTTCACTAAGTTCAGCTGAAAAAATAGGATCGATCTGCAATATTCAGTAGGATTTTACTACGTAAGTACAGAAACCCTGGTGTGACTGTAGAGGTGTCATGCATGGGGACAAGCCATTCTGACTATTTTTTGTGAGGGGTTAATGACTAATGACGCTTTTTGTCTTCAAAAGTCAGTGACCAGTTTCTAGAGCTGAAAGTTAAATCAGACA
Source organism: Rhynchonycteris naso (assembly GCA_037038555.1). Lineage (NCBI taxonomy): Eukaryota > Metazoa > Chordata > Mammalia > Chiroptera > Emballonuridae > Rhynchonycteris > Rhynchonycteris naso. The sequence continues at coordinate 55,283,656 of CM073004.1, forward strand.
ATTTTGATGAAACTATTGGTAGACAAAAAATAATCATTTTAAATTTTCTATCTATTTTTCATGTAGGGCTCTAACTCAGCTGAGTGTGGGTATGCAAGCAGGACATCTGGTGTGCTTGGGGACAATCACCTTGTAAACACAGCCAAAAGCTCCACTGCCCAGGTGATCCAAAATTGCATAATTGCCTATATACTTCGAAGGAGCTTTGTTCTGATTAATGCTTTCAATGTTTGCAGCAATTTGCTTCAGTTCTTCCTCCTAATGATAAATAAATAAATAAAAGGAAAAGAAAATGGTTTGCTGTGATAAACTCCATCCTGACCCCGTAGCAGCCTGCCAAAATTTAAAGACTTAAGACTTACCACTAATAAATTCAACTTTGATACCAACTCTTCATAAGCACTGATATCCCGAACATAATGTCCTATATCGATGAAGATCTCAAACAAGTCGGTGGGGAAAAGTCTACAGGGAAAAATACACACAGAGACTTCATGCAGGATCTGGAAACTATTGCTCAATCCTTCCATTTTGGATCTAGCTCATTCACAGGTTGATTAAACAAACTTCATTTCCGTGGGTTATCGACAGAATGGGGGGGGGGATCATAATCATCAGCTTATCTCACAAAATGAACTATAGCTATAGTTCGTAAGGGTTAGGTAAAACAAACGGAAGTTCTAGAGATTATATAAGCATTCTGCTTATAGCCAATTGCACTGTGTTGTACATTTAAACAGTTGTTTAGAAGGTATATCTCATGGGTTCTTCACTACAATAAAAGTAAATAAGATATAGATTATACAAATACCTTATTTCTAAGATATTTGGGGAAATAGGTAGTAAACATATTACTAAGAAATCTTTACTGTGTATTTATTGAGTACTGAGCATCTACATAAAGGCCGTTTGAGTCAGTCCTCACGTTAACCCTAAGAGGTATATATTAACCTAATTCTAAATGTCTCATAAAAACAAACGTAACTGAGAAAAATGGGAGAGATTTAAGCATCATTTCTAAGGTACTGGCTTCAGGGCTTATTAAAATCTTTAAGTCAACTCAAAATAGATGACTTAGAGCCTTGAAACAAAAGGTTTTAATGAAAAACTAATTTCTTTTTCCTTTTCTTTCCCTAAATTCAAGCATCATCTGGAAATAAAGTAACAACATTAAATGCTTCATGTTTCTGAACAAACGACGTTACAGCAACTCAAGATTTTATTTCTATCCTGTCTTATCAATAAATTTACTGTAGATCTTGGGCCTATGACTTTGGCTCCCCTACCCAACTAAACGGCGTGCAGATCACACATGCAGGTAACCACGGCGGGCTTCCCAACGTGGTGCTGCTTCTGTCACGCTCACGAGCACAGCCTCCTGACCCCAAAACATCATCCTCCTCCCCATCACATGAGCCCCTCTCCCCTGGGGAAAATGCCCAACAAACCCTGTTCTTTCTACAAGAGAAAATAACCACATCCACTTTGGAATGAATGTACGGATGGGCTAAACAAGCACACATTTTGATGCCATACATTTAAAATGTTAATGTCTGAAAAGGGAGAGAGAAACTGAAACCACAGTGGTCACGGGTAGTTAAGAAGCGCTGTATGTTATAGTGACTCATGTGCTTTCTTCATCCTGTTTGCTTTCGGTGTTGAGGTGTCAGTGGGATAGCTCAGTTTTCTCTGTGGAATCTAAGAAGTCTGAAGACACTTGTTTTAGATACTGACTCGGTCTTCTGTTATTGTTCGCAACAATGTCAGTTATGGGAAAACAGTGCAATCTAGTGGTAACTGGTCACTTGAATTTCTCTAAGCTCATACCTTTTAAAGAGCGGTCTGTTCCTTTCCATACTGAAGAGAAACCTCAAGGCTCTGAAAGCGTAACACTGGAAAAGACAAGGGTGCGTGATTCTCCAAAGGTACTCAGGGTATTAGAACATTTGAGGACAGAATTATCATGAAGTGGTTTTCTTGTGAGTGTGGCTGATCTGCAAGGTGGCCAGAGCTTAGTTTCAAAAAGCGTTTGTGCTGTAGAAACACTAGGGACCTTGGCCTCATTTCACCCAGACCTGTCATGAATTCCTTTCTAAAAAGTACAAAACGAACACGGAGACAAGAAGCAAAATTCCTACGCTGAGAAAGCCAAATGTCCAGAGATGTCCAGGAGCTCAAGGTTTATTTTGTTTCGAGCCTGCTACATATACCTCAGTATTTATATGAGATTCCTGTGAGAAAAGAAACATTAGAGAGGATGACATATAAAAATAGCCACGGGCACACTGGACTCAAACCTGACATATTGGTCCCCCGAGTCAAGAGTCTTAAGCGTTCCCCAAATAGAACAATGGACAGTAACTCCTGTGAATGCTCAGAGAGAGGCCTGGGAGACTTCACTGGAGGAAAAGAAATGCCTGACGTTTTGCAGAGCCGAGAAATAAAAAGACGACTCCCAGCCTGCATTGGTGCCTGCACAAAAGGCCCTCCCTCCGCTCATCGGGGGCTGCTGGATTTGAGTCTGGAATCGTTTCACAAAGCCAGTGATCTGAATGTAGAAGGGTCACAGGCAGAACTGCCTGGAGAAGCCAGGCAGAAGACAAAATGACATAAAGGAGTCTGGTGAGAGAGCAGTGGCCACTGTGAGTGAGTGGAGAACACATGTGTTCCTGGAAAGCCATTTCAACATGAACTTTTCAAAACCCTCTGCTGTTTGCCCTGGCTGATGGCTCGGTTGGTTGGAGCATTGTCCCAAAGCACAGAGGTTGTGTGTTCGATCCCCAGTCAGGGCATGTATAGGAACAGATCAATGTTTCTGTCTCTCTCTCTCTTCCTCTGTCTTTAAAATCAATAAAAACAAACAGTTAAAATCTGCTGCTTAACAAAATGCATGCACAGGATGGATCTGGCTGTATCAGTGCCCAGAAGAGTGTCACACATCTGGGGGTGTTAAAAAGATTTAGTCCCACACTTGCATTTACTGTAGCTCTCCAAAACCTGTGGCTGCCGCCCACAGATAGCACCAAAAATTTTGCTAGGTTTGCCCACCATTCTGGAAAATAGCTCTCAAATAAGATTGACAGCAAAGGCTGTTTTGTACTTCCTTTTCTAAATGACTTGGATAAAAAGATGAGCCACAGCCTGACCAGGCGGTGGCGCAGTGGATAGAGCGTCAGACTGGGATGCAGAAGACCCAGGTTCGAGACCCCGAGCTCACCAGCTTGAGCACGGGCTCAGCTGGTTTGAGCGAAAGCTCACCAGCTTGGACCCAAGGTCGCTGGCTCCAGCAAGGGGCGGCTCGGTCTGCTGAAGGCCCGCAGTCAAGGCACATGTGAGAAAGCAATCAATGAACAACTAAGGTGTTGCGACAGCAACAAAAGCTAATGATTGATGCTTCTCACCTCTCTCCGTTCCTGTCTGTCTGTCTCTCTCTATCCCTCTCTCTGACTCTCTCTCTATCCCTGTAAAAAAAAAAAAAAAAAAAGATGAGCCACAGCTACTATAAAAGGTTATTTAAAATCTGACTTGATCATCCTGGTGTCCTATAGTGGTCCCTGATGCCCACTCCTCAAAAAAGCACACAGGACCCTGCATAATGTGTCTCCTTCTTACCTCTGAGGCCTCATTCTGAGGCCTCATCTCCTGAAGTACCCCCTTCCCCAACCACACACCCCAGGTCCATTGAGCAGCCTATGCACTAAGCTGTGAGCTATCAGGCTCCCACACTTTGCACATGCTGTTCCTTCTGTGTGAAATGCCCTTTCACCTAGTAGCAGATGCCATCGGTGCCCCACTCAGATTCCTTCAGCCACTTGGCAAGTCTTTCTCATCCACTTTATAGGCTTTCCTGTGCAAAGATGAAATGTTCATGACTGTGGTCTGTGCTTAATTTTCCTTTTATTATTTCCTGATATTCGAGCAATACATATTTTTTAAAAATAGAACTTACTGATAAGCAAAGAAATAGCTCAATAAAATGGCCTAATTCCTTCCCGCAGAGAAAGCACTGTTGAGCCTCTGACACTGTGTTACCAGCGAGTGCTCCCTCCCACACCAGCCTCCTGCATTAGGAGTGTTCTCTCAGTCAGGGTAGGGACCAGCACAGAGCGTTTTAAAATTTCTAAAAGTAATATATCATATTATCAGAGTTTCCCTAGATTTCAAGAAACATGATATTGAAGAACAATGGACATGTTTATTACCTGTAATAGATTAGTTTTTGCTGCATTCTTTTGTTTGTTTGGTAAAATTAATTTTGCTATTGTATATACACCATTTTCCTGCAAGAGTAAAGGAGTGTATTATCAGAGACCAGTGGCAATGCCACAGAGACACACAATCACAAAGAAAGAACTAAACAATCTCAAAAATTAATAGTATGTATAGTCAGTGTAATCTTGGAACTTGAAGTAAACATAACAGGACAAAACTACAAATGTCAGTGTAAGTTTTACCCACCAAAGACTACAACCACAATCTTAAATTTTCAATCGTCTTTAAAGATTATAGATAATAAAGTACATAAATTTAAAGTGATTGCAAACAGCCTGACCAGGTGCTGATGCTGTGAATGGTGCATTGGCCTGGGATGCTGATAACCCAGGTTTGAGATGCTGAGGTCACGGGCTTGAGCACGAGCTAAAACCAGCTTGAGCGCGGGCTCATCCGGCTTGAGTGTGGGATCATAGACATGATCCTATGGTCGCTGGGTCGAGCCCAAAGGCTGCTGGCTAGAAGCCCAAGGTTGCTGGCTTGAGGAAGGGGTCACTGGCTTGGATGGAGCTCCCAGTCAAGGCACATATGAGAGAGCAATCAATGAACAACTAAGGTGCTGCAACGATAACTTGATGCTTCTCATCTCTTTCCTTCCTGTCTGTCTGTCCCTGTCTGTCCTCCATCCTCTCTCAAAATAAAAATAGAAAATAAAGTGATTACAATACAGGGTCTTTTATCAAAGTTTCCCCAGATTTCAGTGGCTGTACCGACCACCCCCTGATTAGCTGAGCTCCCCTCAGGACTCTAATCATTGGTGACCTGATCCCTAACTAACTTTTATGTCCCTGTTTATATTTTGAAGTTGAAGTTGGACATATTGTATTGACCGAAAATAAAAGTTTCCTATGGGTAAGCAGGAAGTAACTTTTATAATAGAAACCCACACAAGGGTGGTACACACATGTGTGTATTTATATACAGCTGATGTATCCATTTGAAGAGTACATTTGGTGTACTCTTTATGTTACTGCTTTCCTGAACTCATGGTATCCTATATGCCCAGAATTAAAGCAATGCTGAATAGCTTTTTTAAAAAAGATAAAGAAAATGAAAAATCATGTAGGAAAGAAATATCATTGATTAACCACATGATAGTTCTTTCTAAGCCAAGCAAGTTAAAAGAAGAAGGACAAGAATATAAAACAGAATTCTGTAAGTTAATAAGCCATATTAAAATATTTTAAAACCATGTGATGGGATCCTAAAAGCTATGTCCTGGGATGGAGGATGGGACCTGGTTGTGGAGCCCGTGCCCAGGGAGCAGTGCACTTACCTGAACCACCTGCTGGGCGTTGGTGTCGTTGAGCACAAGTTCAGTGAGGGCAGCACAGGAGGCTGGGGGGGAAACCACAGATGGTCATGTTGTCATCACTGTGACTGCAGTGTCACACTGTTATATCAATACTCTAACTCCAGGGAGCTTTGTTAGTAGTCACTGTCCAAAAAACACTAATTTTCCTCTGTCAAGATCGGGAGAAGAGAAACTGACTTTTGGTGGCTTCTAACTCTCCTCTTCATATAATGTGAGTACAGGTATACCCCACAGAGGCCTTTCTTTGAGCACTTACTGTATACCAGGAGGCAGAGACTGCGCCTGCCTGGGTCATGGTAATCCCCAGTGCCCAACCTGTGCCTGCCACGTAGCAGGTGCTCAATAAATACAGCTCCAATGGTTGACCAAATGAGTACTTTAAATATATTAACCAAATTGACCTTTATAATCAGAGTATGCACTATGATTACCAGTTTTACTGAGGAGAAAACCAAGGTTCAGGAAGATTATTAGCCTCGGCCACAGAACTAATAAGTGGAAGGGGCCAGGAGTCCGGTCAGCCAGGCACAGGTCCCACACCCTGAGCACTGCCCTGAGCACTAGGAGCTCTTTACAGCCACCGTGGTGGCCTCTGCTGGCATTCTGTTCTGATCTGCTTCTTGTCCAGCCAGAGGCGTCCTGGATCCGACAGCACAGAGCATCTCTAAGTATAACGTTGTTCTGCTGGGCCCTCCCCTGGTCCTGCGCGGTGCTGCAAACTGCTGTCCTCACGTAGTCCTCGTCGTGTGACACTGACACCATGGTCACCACCACCACTTCATAGAAGCTAAACTGAGGCCTGGAGAGGCTAAGAAATTAATCCAGACCACATGGCCAACAAAGTGGGTGCAGCTGAAATGCAGACCCTACTCCTAACACTTTTCTTTTATGACAGACAGAGAGAGGGATAGATAGGGACAGACAGACAAGGAAGGGAGAGAGGAGAAGCATCAATTCCTTGTTGTGGCACATTAGTTGTTCAGTGATTGCTTTCTCATGTGTGCCTTGGCCAGGGGGCTACAGCAGAGTGAGTGACCCCTTGCTCAAGCCAGCGACCTTGGGCTCACGCTGGTGAGCCTTGCTCAAATCAGATGAGCCTGCCCTTCAACCAGCAACCTCAGGGCTTTGAATCTGGGTCCTCTGCATCCCAGTCCAACACTCTATCCACTGCACCATAACCTGGTCAGGCTGTTTTTAATTTTTTAAAGAGTTTTATTGAGGTAAAAAAAATAAACTGTGTAAAGTAGACACATCTTAAGTGTAGAGCTTGATGGGACATTACAGATCTATACACCCTGTAACCACTGCCACTCCCATGACTACATAGGACATTTCCAGCCCCCAAGGGCCTGTTTTGCCCCTTTCCAGGAAATAATGTCTCATCCCATACATGGGTAAGCACCCTCCTGACCTCGATCGCCATCAGTCTCGCCCACTCTGGTGGGCGAAGTTCTAGAAATTCCGGGAGCTCTGATTTCTGCTGGATGAGACTTCTGGGGAGTTTCAAACAGAAAATCCTCAGGAAGAGGCTTCGTACTGAGACCAAGACTGAGACCTTGCAGGGTACGCCAAAATGACAGTCCCAGCAGGGGGTCCTGCTTCCCTAACCTCAGATGCCTGTGAAGGCGCAGCTCCATCGTCCAGGAGGAAAGAGAAGGAAGCAAAGGATGTCGGCCCTTCTACCCGCTTTGGTCCTGCCCTGCCATGGCTGCTCCTCCCTTCTGAGGACCTGCCTGCCCTCCTGCCAGTCCACCGGGTGCCTCTCTGTCCCTCCTGTGGACCACTGCAGGGCACCAGCTTGGTCAGCAGCACTGTCGCCCTACTTGCCCAAAGGCCGGCTGCCCTCACGTAGGGCACAGGCTACACCACTGTTCAAGGTTGTGCCAGCATACTGTCCTGCTCCTGCTGCGTGCAAATCCCACCCGGGCCAGCATCTCTGTGCTCTCCGCAGGAGCTCACGTGGTGTGAGGGAGGCACGCGTGTTGTCCAGTCTCCCTTCAGGAGGGTGCCCTGAGACCATGACTCTGGTGACAGACAGAGCCGCGCTCCCTAATCCCACTGTGCCAGTGATGGAGCGAATGCCCTGCCCTCTTTATGTCTGACCTCTGTGCTGGCTCCCTGAGGTGCTCAGAACAGGGAAGGCAGAGGAAAGAAAGTTGGTGGCATCATTAACCTGCAGGCCCACCACTGGTAACAACCGGTTTCAGGCACCCACACGGATTCAATTTCACGTTTTTTAAATTTATAAAGCATGCCTACTTAATATTAGCATCCTAAGTTTATAAAAGAGAATGATAAGATAATATAATATTAAACAGTATCAAAGAGTAAAACATAATAATATGATAGAAATACCTGCTTGGAGAGAGAACGTATTTTCTTGAATCTCCCGGGGGCTCAGCTCCTCCGACAGGTGGAGCTGCTGGAGCCGGCCTGCTGCGTTTGCGCTGGACAGGCTTCCGATGGAAGAGCGGTCAGAAACAAAACTCCTATCTCTGAAAAAGAAAGTAAATGCACAGATTGATTTATCAGCTTTCCTTTGTGGTCAGTGCTTTCTGAGTCCTGTTGGAGAGAAAGAGAGAAGAAGGGGGAGAGAGGGAGGGAGGGACCGAGATAGGGACGGAGTGAGGGGCGGAAGGAAATCTTTGCCTCCCCCAGGTCATTAAGTTCTCTGCTGTTATCTTTATTGTTTCACATTCATCCACCTAGAATGTTTTGTATTCATTGTGAGGTAGTTGTCATTTCTTTCTTGCTTTCTACCTTTCTTTCTTTTCTTTTCCTCTCCCTTCCTTTCCTTCCTTCTCTTTCTTTCTTTCTTTCTCTAAAAATATGATTACTGAATTGACTCAGCACTATTTACTGAAAAGACTGTCCCTTCCCACTGTTCCACACAGCCACCTTTGTTTCTGAACTCTATACTGCTTCAATCGATTCACCTGAATACATCTGAATCTTCATTTTGCTTTCTTTTTCCATAAAATTCTAATCATTTGATTATTTTAGGAAAGTTCTCTTCTATTATATATTTAATTTTTTATTCCTTTTGTTTTATTTTCTAATTCAGGGATGTCAACAACTCCCATGTTGAAATTCTATGTTGAAATCTGCTGACCGAATCTCTCATTTTCTAATTTCTCTTATTCCTGTCTTTCTCCTCTACATTATGTATAATTTTTTTTCAGGCTTGCCCTTCTTTTTCCTAATTCCAGTTTCTAGTGAATTTATCAGTTCTGTGTATGTTAGTCTTTATTTCCTTTCTTTTATATTGTCCTTTGGTCTCATCTTTAATCTCATTTCATAAATTTCATGTTCTTCCTTTTTAACATCCTTGATTAAAAAAAAAAAAAAGCATTTGTTTTTCTGTCTATTTAATGCAACATCTTCCACAAATAGATTTTTGTCTTTTATCTGCTTTGTTCCTTTCTGTTTTATGTAAATACCATATTGCTTTTATTCACTTATTTTTATGCAGCAGCTCTCCCTACATTTCTGTGTCTAAACATAATGTGGATAGAGTCTCCGTCATCTGGGCCTGCTGATGTCCTTATTGCACTGAGCATGGGGGAGGTAACGGATCTGGGTCTGGAGATAGTCATCATCAGTGACCTTATCTGTCAACCTAATTATATCAAAACTTGAATTTCGGGATCATTTCACATTATCAAGAGCATACAGACCTTTAGGAATCACCTTTGAGTTTGGGACTGCAGGTGAATGAGCATGAATAAGCTTCCTAAAAACTGCCCTGACAACAACACCTGTTCACACTCAAGCCAACAGACAACCTGGCAACCTCCACCCCACAAACCAGCTCCAGGCAGCTCAGGGGCAGGCATGGAAGAATATTGTTTATCCAGCTGGGGTAATAAATTCTCCCAGATCACTGAGATATATTTAATAGAATAAGTGTTGACATCTGTCATCTTCCCAGAAGAGTTTTCTAACACTGTACTATAGAAACGGACTGGGAAAATGCCTCAGCAAGGAGAGTGAAGTCTTTTCTATCAAGGACAGTTATGGCTTGAGACAAAGAGGAAAAATGATTCTGTGAATTAAACTCAATCCTGTGTGGTAAAAGGGTAGATTTTGTCTTTGAAGTATTGCTTAACTACTGTACAATTTAATTTAATCATCAAGAAAATAACTCTCTCCAACTGGGTAACCCATAGCTTTTGTAATAAACGTATTGACAAGTAACAATAACGATCGCCACTATCAACATCGCTATCATCATCCTACCAACTCAAGCAAAAACAAGACTTTTTCAAATGTAATTGGTTTGACCAAGGGGCTGGCTTGTTATACCACAGAACTAACAAAAGATTTATAATATACATTAAAGTATTTTAGACTTTTATGTTATATGCAGAAAAGCAAGCAGATTGTCAGAAGTCTGTAATATCTTTCTTCTGTTCTGGGAATGACAGAAATTACTAACAAAGCCATGGGTCCTATCTCTACAGTCTGTCCTTACGTTTTGGAATATTCCCTTGGGGAAAAAATGAAGTTGATAACACATAGTTCTGCAATATCCCTGGAGGTATAACATATACAAAGTCTGAATAATATTGATTTGATAATATCTAGGCATTCTAAAATTGATGTCACTCGGCTTTTATTAACATGAGCTTTATTTATGTGCCACAGATCCCAAATATAAGCTCTTTCAGGCAGATATATTTCTTTGCAACTTTGATTCATCACCTACAGGACTGAATGTTGCTTTGTAATAGCCTTAGGTAATAGAAACTTCCCACTTATGGTACTGAAAGGTGTTGTTATTCAATGTTTCAATATATCTACTACATAATAATGATAGTTATTGCAACATCTAGAGAATTTCAATTTGAAATTATTTTAACATACTCGTACATGAGTATGTTAAATGCCATTGTAATTCTACTTGTAAAAGGGACAGTGAGGGGTTAACCCACCTTAGGGCACCACAGTGAAGATTAGAGAGAAAAGAAGAGCAACTGGACGCAGGTCAGAAACATGGCAATCATTTGATTAACAACGTTTTCTCATATTTTAACTAAGGATTCTACATCTGTTCCTTAAAGGTAGGCTTTGCTTTCTCTGCACAGATAAATGACATATGTCCACACACAGACATTTTAGTAAAATAGCAGTCATTATTGTCCTTGTTGGGATTACAGCAGGCACATAGTGATGCAAGAAAAAGAAGGCAAGATAAATGCTTTCAAATTGCAGTTACTGGGATTCCATTCAACCCACATGTGCTTGCAGACAGCCAGACTCCTACGTGCCTGGCACTGTGCTGGAGGCGTAAAGATAAAACACAGCGGGTCTTCAAGGAGCTTCAAAGGTGAATGGCCCCGCCGTGGATTTAGAGCATGTTTGCAACAAGTATAAACCATTCTGCCAAAGATGAATGATAAGGACCAGGAGGGAGCAAGTTGAGCATGTACCCAACCTGCCATCGCATGGCAGAGTCCCCAGCGACCAGGGCAAAGTGGGCCGACACCCACCCTCACTCACCCTCGCAGAATATGAAGAAGCTGCTTGATGCCTCCCCAGATGCGGATTTCCACGCTGGTCTCAGGGTCCTCACAGATCTGCACCAGGATCCAGACCACGCTCCAGAGCAGCTTCAGGTGGTCCGAGTGCAGCAGGCTGAGGAGGACAGGGACCCCCTCGTAGAGCTTCACTTGCTCTTTGACCTGGGGCTCGGCACAGAGGAGGCGCAGCAGCTCCGCGGTCAGTCTGCGCAGGCGCAGGAGGGAGAGAATGAGGATGGCAGCCCCAGCGGGCTACTGTCTCCACGCTTAGACTAGAGCTGTTACTACTTAATGAACAATGCCGTGAACATTTTCTAAGTCACAAGTCAACCCCCATTTTCTGTGAAGGTCTGGAGCACAGCCAAATGTTTTCGGCTTTGCTGGCATCCAGGCTCTGTCACAACTACCCGGTCGTGCCAGCATGTGCAAAGCCGCCACAGACAGCACATGAAAACAAATGGGCATGGCTGGGTCTCAACAAATCTTTATTTACAAACACAGGCTGGGAGCCAAATCTAGCCTCCAGATCACAGCTTGCTGAGTGCTGTCCTATGTCATATTCTCATTGTATCCCCTCGGTCTGGCTAAAACCTAATGACCAACAAATAGGAGTCAAGTACATACAATGGGACCTGAATTGTGCTCCAGACAAAAGAAATACACTGCTCACAAAAATTAGGGGATATTTCAAAATAATTTCTGTAAGCAGAATATAAAAGCTTTATCCTAGTCTTCAGAGACTCATTATTTGGTTACAAAATAAGACATTAATACAAAAATGACAAAAACACTATAACGCAGGGTGATTAAATGCAAAGTGTTCCATGAATATCTGGAGAGTAACAAAGTAACAATGGCCTAAGACATAAGGTTCAGCTGAGCCCTGAAACATTATGATGATGAACATTTCAGAGCACCACCTTTAATCTTCCAGTCTCACACTTTACACACTCTCCCTGGATGGTACCATCCATGCCCACGGCCTCCAACACTCCCTCCACCTGGCATTGTACATTCCGCCCAGGCATCCCTCCCTCCTCCATAAGTTCTAGCCACACAGCTGTTCAACAGGAGCTCACCCCACTGTGTCTAACCTCAAAGACATTATCCTCCTCCCCAAATCAGCTCTTCCTCTTACATCTCTGATCTTATTCATGACACCACAGCTTTGCCATTTCCCAAGCCAGAAGAGTGGGAATCATCCAAGACCCTCTTATCCTTTCCCAGCCAGTCGAGGGCCTTCAGTGCCCCTATTTCCTGAGCAACTGCTGGGGTCAATTCTCTTGTAAGCAGCGCAGCTGGCTACCCCCACTGGTCCTCCCATTCACGTGATACTCGAGAATGCTCAAGGTAGAAGCCCCTCTTGTCCTCTACCTCTCCAACATTCTCAATTCCACACTGCTTCGGAATTTCTTTGCCCTGAGCCAGTTTTCTATAGCTCTTCTTCCTCCCAAACGTCTGTGCTGTGACATTCAGAACATATGTTCTTAGGTAAACACCATTCTTCACCTTCTCAAACTTTCTACACAACCCATTCCTTTCTTGTTCTAAGCGGATCTCGTTGTGTGGCCACATTCCCCATGCCACGACCCCCACACACTGCTAGCAGAGGGATCTTCCCCTAAATAAACCTGATCAGGCTTAAAATCTTTCGCTGAGTCCCTCTAATGTTCATGATAAAAACTATACTCTTCATTTAGCACAAAGAGCCCATCATGACCTGATTAATGGTGTCTTACTGCCTCAGCATCAAATATGGAAATTCATAGGGTCACAGTGCAGATCAAATAAGTAACACACTGAAGTGCTTAAAGCAGGGCCTGACCAAAATTAGCTGTATTTTTAATGTATCATTAACTGTCTCGTCTAGGTCTCTGCCACCCCACCGTCCCTCCGGCACTCGTGGCTCTGGCTGTGCCCCACCATGATGCAAGAAGCTCACACATACCACTTCATGTGGGAGCACATCCTGTTTTCTCTTGCTCTCTCCCTCTGCCTAGATAACTCCTCTTTCCCTCAGGAAACTTGGTGTGCACCCTCAGAGGTTCCGCTCCATGCTCCAGAGCATCCTGCGCGCCCACTGGCCACACCGCTCACCCTGCTATGATGAGGCCGTGATTTGTGTCCGTCCCCTCTCTCACGCTACACACTCATATCCTATTTAGCTTGGTTTTGACATCACTTGTGCAGAAGCTGCTTGTCAGGTGAATGAGTTCAGAGAGCTAAGTCTGTAAGTCTGGTTTGTAAAATAACATTAAAATAGCTTTAAAGAAGACTGTAGTGTCAGAGTTTCATTATTTGACTTTCTGTTACAGGGGAGCCTCAGGTTACGACAGTCTTAACAGATGACATTTCGAGTACATGACGCTCACTCCCATAAAATCTTTAAAAAATTGAAACATTAGCATCGTATTTTTTTATACTTCTTTTTTGTCATTTTTTCTGTTAATACAGTACAGTATATTTATGTCCTTTTATTTTTAATGCGGCTTAGGTGTGTTTTTATGTTCTAACAACTTTTTTTTTTTTTACAGGGACAGAGAAAGGGATAGATAGGGACAGACAGACAGGAACGGAAAGAGGTGAGAAGCATCAATCATTAGTTTTTTGTTGCCGTTGCGACATCTTAGTTGTTCATTGACTGCTTTCTCACATGTGCCTTGACCGCGGGCCTTCAGCAGACTGAGCAACCCCTTGCTGGAGCCAGCGACCTTGTGCCCAAGCTGACAAGCTTTTGCTCAAGCCAGATGGGCCTGCGCTCAAGCTGGCGAGCTCGGGGTCTCGAACCTGGGTTTTCCGCATCTTAGTCCAATGCTCTATCCGCTGCGCCACTGCCTGGTCAGGCTGTTTTTATGTTCTAGATTATGATTTTACAACTGAGTTAGGATAGATAAGTGACTTAGGCTAGGATGTGTTTCAACTTACACCAAAATTCGGGTTACGTCACTGTTGTTGGAATGGAAATGTGCCGTAACCTGTGGACCCTCGTATTTGTACTACTCACAAAAATTAGGGGATATTTTATCCCTTCATATTCATTTTTAAATATCCCCTAATTTTTGTGACCGGTATATTTTGCCTCTCAAGAAAACTTCTGTGTGTTCACTCATTTGATCTGTACAATGACCCTATTAATTTCCATATTTATTCAACTAAATAGCAAATGATGTTGGCTGCAATTCTAAAAGCAAACTAATAACTATCTCTATACCATAATTCTTCAGAGCAATATGTAGTTCAATAGAAAATGACTTCAATTTACTCCAGATTCTGTTTGAATTATAAAAACAGGAGGTCATGAAAAAAGTCTGTATTCATCTTAATTTACTTGACTGGCCTTAAACAAAATAAATTTTAGCAATTAATCATCTTTTCAACACACAATCTGAAATTAATAAAAATAGAGCTACACCAGAGTTTCTTTCCTTAAAGAGACAAGATGAAAATAAGTGCAATAAACAACAATATTAAAAATGTGATCATAAATGGATGCAATTTGATTCCATGCCCAGATCTAGAAGTAATGCAAAACCAAAGAAAAATAAATCAGTACACCACTTTGCTCTACTTTCCTTATATAAACTGAAATAAAGAATAGATGCCAAGTTGACGCATGGTATTTAGTTAACAATATAAATAACATGACATAATAAGAAAATAATCAAATCATAATAATCATCATTTTAATCAAATAGAAGACATTGTCCTTTTCCCTATTAGCGGTCCTACCTTTTGGAAAGTAAGTCATATTCATGTAAAATCATCAGCAGGCTTTCTACAACGTTTAGTTCACTTATCTTCTCCCTGCATTCTGGGCTACAAATTAAAAACTATTAGTAACTATTAAAAACATAGTTTACCATATTCACGTATTTAATATCCTAGCTTTCAGATTATCTCAGGAGGAGAAACAAAATGCAAATTCCAACATCCAATACACATGATAGGTCATAGATTTGTTTAACTACAGTATGATGATGACATGAGTCACTTTCTGCAAGGGAATTAATAATGCTGTTCATCAAAAAAGTAATGATCAGCCTGACCAGGCGGTGGTGCAGTGGATAGAGCGTCGGACTGGGATGCAGAAGACCCAGGTTCAGGACCCCGAGCTTGCCAGCTTGAGCCCCAGGGCCATCTGGCTTGAGCAAAAGCTCACCAGCTTGGACCCAAGGTCGCTGGCTCCAGCAAGGGGTTGCTCGGTCTGCTGAAGATC
The DNA here is from genome assembly GCA_037038555.1 of Rhynchonycteris naso. Lineage (NCBI taxonomy): Eukaryota > Metazoa > Chordata > Mammalia > Chiroptera > Emballonuridae > Rhynchonycteris > Rhynchonycteris naso. Next base: position 55,298,981 of record CM073004.1, read on the forward strand.
CGTGGTCAAGGCACATGTGAGAAAGCAATCAATGAACAACTAAGGTGTCCCAATGGCAACGAAAAACTAATGATTGATGCTTCTCACCTCTCTCCGTTCCTGTCTGTCTGTCCCTATCTATCCCTCTCTGACTCTCTCTCTGTCCCTGTAAAAAAAAGTACTGTGATCAGCATATTCACAAGAGCTAAAATATGGAAATGAGCTACATGCCTTTGACAGATGAATGGATAAAGCAAATGGAATATATACCACTGATTATTATTAAGCCATTAGAAAAAAATAAAAAGGATAAACTTGGAGGGCATGACATTAAGTAGAACCATCCAGACAGAGAAAAGTAAATACTGTATGGTATCACTTAAATGTAGACTCTAAAAACAACAATGAAACAAAACAAAACAAAACTGATTACATAGAAACAGAGAATAAAATGGTGGGTGGTTGCCAGGGTCTGGGGAGAGGGGGAAATGGGAAGATATAGGTTAAAGTAAAGGTATAAACTTGCAGTTATAAGAAGAATAAATATTGAGAATCTAATGTGACTACAGTTACTAATATGGCATTGTACACTTGAAAGTTGCCAAGAGCAGATTTGTGTTCCTTATCACACAGACACACACACACACAGTTAACTATGTGGAGTGATGGATGGATTAATTACTTTGATCTTGGTAATAATTCCAGAATGTATATCAAATCATTATGTTGTATGCTGTAAATATATATAATTATATTTGTCAATTACTTTCTATAAAGTTGGAGTAAAACCTCAAAAATAAAAAGCAATGATCCACTTATTGGCATAAAATATATTGAAAGCTCTTCTATTTAAACTAATCATGACAACTATAAGAGAAAAGGCCTCTAGATTTTCTTAAGGGTGAAGACATTTGAAAATGTTTTATATGTTAAAATAAATACACAGGGAAAAATGGAAAAAGAAGGGCAGGGACATTCAGTTATCAAAGAAATATTGGGGTAATTTGGAAGGTGAAGTAACTGAGGGTTGGATGAAAAACTAGGTAAATATTTCTGATCAGAAAAGAAAAAGAAAGATTTTAAATTGTGATTTGCCATTCCAACAACTTAAACTTTAAAAGGATGATTTTCCAGTCAGGATTCTCTTCAATATATTAATGTTATGTTACTCTTATTCTTCTAAGTAGGTAACAATGTAAGTAAAAAAACTAATCTAGACCCTAGCCAGGGAGCTCAGTTGGTTAGAGCATTGTCCAGATATGCCAAGGTTGCTGGTTCAATCCCCACTCAGGGCACACACAAGAATCAACCAATGAATACATAAATAAGTGAAAAAACAGATCAATGTTTCTCTCTCCCTCTCCTTTTCTCTCTCTCCCCCCTATTACTTCTCTTTCTAAAAATTAATTTCTAAAAAAACTTTAAAAAGAAGGACATTAATTTACTTTATATCTCTGCCTCCTAAATTGCTCCAGCAGCAGAACTAGAAAATTATTGAATACACTTACCTTTCAGCTAAACTAGCCAGAGCAAGAAGGGAGCCCAACAGAACACTGGTATCTCGGGCACCCAGTAAATTTACTAACGTCTGAAAAAAATGAAGAAAAGGAAAGTTTGATTACATAAGTATCACAAGCTTCTTGAGCAGTACAATGTTTCCTTGTAAAGATCATAGATGTTCAATATCAAAACGAGTTCTGTTAAACACTCACGAGATCTAGTTCTTTATAAAGGACAGATATCAATCCTCTCCTTACTTTAGAACTCTTGGCACTAGTGCCTTGTAGCCATTCCTTGCCCAGGACAGAAAGTGAAAGGAACGACATGGCCAGCCTGGTCCTCACACACCCACGTCCCTCTATTTCCATGCGCTCAGGAGGTCAGCTCTGCCTCTTCTGACCCCTCCACAAGGAGAAGTGGGAAGACTAGTGACATAACACTGGTCATAATAGCTAAGTACATATAACACCGGTCTTAAAAACACATTCTGAGTCAGTCTTTGTGTTAGGCACTTTCCAAATTATGGAATATTTTTCACCAAAATGTTAAAAACTGTCATTTCCCCCCCCAAACTAAGCAAGATATGTCAACACTACCACACACTCCATTTGCCTCTCAGATTTCGGATTAATGTTGCAAGAGCATGAATCAATGCCTTCAGACACCATCCTAATAACACGAGTTAGCTAGAAGTCTTCTGGATCTCACCAGTCTACTACTCTGAATTCCCATTAATGCAAGTTCATTTCTCTTCTCTCCACATTTTAAGAACTCACAATCCCCCAAAAGTACACACCCAAACATATTCCAGGCCAGAGCTACAACTGCTGGGTGATTTTTGGATTTCCATCATGTAGATTTTCCCCTTTATGATTTCATGAATATTTTATGAATATATCATTATCTTTGTTTCTCTGATCCTTTCCTCCTTCTCATCTCTTACTTTTCTTTCCTCTCTCTGTCTTCTAATTTAATGTTTTCCAAACATCTGTCACTGACATCCTTATCATAATTTTTGCTACATCCACTTAACACCTCAGTGCTACTCAAAAATGTTTTTCAATTTCTAAGAAATAATATCAGTGAAATATACAGCTATTTAAATAACAAATGTTGACCTGTATACCACCTAGAACCACCCCCTGCACAGCAAGCCGCATCTCAGCCAACCTTGCACTAATAATATACGCTGGCAAGTGCCTTCCTGGGAAATGAGAAATCACCAGATTATTGAAACTTGGCTCTTGGCAGCTACTGTCTAAATCATTTTGCTGTAAATATAAATTTAATCTGTTCTGACTAAATCTACATTCAACCTTGAAATGCACATTTGACCCATATGCTCATAATATTATACCATCTAATTATAAGGTTGAACTATATGAAATTGCAGATCACGGCAATTTCATATGGTTCAAACCAATATAAACCTGACACTCAACTCTTTGGAATGAAAAAAAATCTTTTTTTTGAAGTTAGAATGCTCCAAATTTTAGATAAATACAATATTATTATTAACCCAGCTTTGTAGATGGAAAGTGAATAGCTTCTGGCATTTTATTGAAATTAAATGACATAAAATATATTTTTACCAATATCTGGTGTTACAAAAGTGTCTCTTACATTAAAAGAAGTAAACCAGCACTCAGTGACAATCCTAAACATGTAATTGGGTTTTTCAAGATAAACCTTATGATCTAAAAGTCTTCCTTCTGGTGCCATATGAAATGTATTTATATGAATAGATACATTACATTTGTTTATTTATAAACACACACCTAGGATCAATTTATGTTTAGCCAGGGTTTTTCAAGCAACATTTAAGTAAGCAATACATTTAATTGGTATTTAATGACAGATGAAAAAAAGTTTCAGAAAACCCCTATATTTGCTCCTTGAGCTGATAAAGACTATAAAAAAATTAGCAGAGATTTACAATTTGAGGCTAGGTAGCAGATTCATAAATTATAATTATGTGGGACCTGGCCACCAGGGCTCCAAAGTGCCCCTGGCCTGTGAACCATGAACACATGCACAGAAGTGTGAGTCCTTCCCGGGACCCCTCACCTTGTGGGCTCCACTTGTGGTGACCCATTCTCTTTGGTCCTTGACAGCAGCAAGTTTTTGGAAAATATCTATAAAAGAAGGAAATAAGAGGGATTCAGAAGTTAAAGAGGGCAGTACCCATAGACCCTCAGGTCTGCAGTATTGGTGAGCAAGCAGAAAGAGGCACATGGAATAGAGATAGCACAGAAGGAACAGGGGGAAGGAACAGGGTTACTTGTTTTCTTAATTCAATATTTACCTATTTCCCCATGTATAAGATGCACTTTTTCCAAAAAAATTTGGGGTCTAAAAACTGGGTGCATCTTATACAGCGGTTGTAGTCTTTTTTACCTGCATTTCCCATATTTTTGTGCTTGTTCTTGCGCTCATTGTTGAAAACAGTGATTCATCATCAGACACAGATGAGGACAAGCTAATGGATGGGAGTTTTGATAGTGATGAAGAGTTCTATGAATTTTATGATGAATAAAACTTGAGTTTAATAACTTTATGTAATACATTTCTTTTTCAAATTTCGGGCCCCTAAATTAAGGTGTTTCTTATACACGGGGAAATACCGTAACTCTCAAGCTAAGCTAGTATTTATTGTGTAATACTATTATAATGGTGAAATACAAGATATAGCAAAAGGCAAATCTTTTCTCCCACATAAAGTTAAATGAGTTTCTTAACATCATTACAAGTTCAAAGTGAGACCTACTTTTCAAAGGTTTTTCCCTATAAAGATTTCACCTTTATAAAAAGGAGGGGGAAAGGCAGCACACATGATGGACCTGACAAGGTTCCTCAGCTGAGGGAAACAGTTGAGCTCAAAGAACCTTCCTGGTGCCTGGGACTGGCCACCTGCACTGCTCTCCCTGAAACTGAAAGCCAGGGTGAGGTCCTGTAGACAAGCAAGGGGACCAGCCCATTCACCAATAGGGTGGGCAGGTGCCACAAGGGCAGGAGGTCTCCAGCTCATCAAACCCAGAGAGGAAGGAAAGGGGCTGGGAGGAGTCTCGAAGAGAAGACTGAGTAACTAGACAATGGCTCACCCACACACACACAGACCAATATTTTTACATAGTCATCCCTTTAGGGGTTTTCTTTCTTTCTCTCTTTCTTTCTTTTCTTTCTTTCTTTTCTTCCTCTCTCTCTCTCTCTCTTTCTCTCTCTCTCTCTCTCTTTCTTTCTTTGTTCTTTCTTTTTTTCTTCCTTTCTTTTTAATGTTCTGAATGTTCCAAATTTTTAACTGAATAGACTCTGACATTTTAGTAGGAATTAGAGGAGTTGACAAATATGTTTACCAAAATCTGCTATTATGGAAGTCTCTCTTTACTTTAAGAAAAGTTTTGCTCAGTGAAAATCTTCTTAAACATGAATTTGGGCTTTGCAAGGTAACCGCTGTGATCTAAATGTCTTCCTTCTGGGTATACTTTGGCACTGAATATAACAATTGGCAAAGAGTCTCAACACATAACTGTGCATGGATACATTCATGAATATTCAAAATATCCCCTTTCCTGCTGCAAACACCATATTGCACATTCTAGCAAGTTCAAAGAGCTGGCTGTGTCCTCCGGCAATGCTTACATGTCATGTTGACCAGCTTGTCCACACTATGCTGCTCTTCGCCATAGCTGAGGTATTCATTGGCCACAATCTCCATGTACTGCAGGAGGGACCAAACCAACAAGCAAGTCAAAAGAGGAGACACTGAAAGCACACAAGCCGGTGACAAGATTGTGCACTTCTAAAAATGAGCTGCAGGTGGAGCTACAAATTCACCAAGTAATAGTGTTCTTGGGAGCATTTCACTAAGTGCAAAAAGGTGACTGAGTTCCTGGATTCTTTGCCTTCTCTTGTGTGCTCTGACGTGGAGAGAGGAACCATGTAAAAATTGTATAAACTCTCAAAAGTTCCCAAATAAGTTATTTAACTTTGTGCTGTAATTTAGCCTCCAAATATAAGATACAAATAAAATGCATAATATATAGTACATAGAACTTGATTTCTTTAACATAACAAGAATTTTTATAAGTTATATTTTATTAATCTTATATTTTGTAATATCCTAAGTTATAGCTAACCAGCATATAAGCATATAGTAAAAATCAGAATAAGATGGGTGTGGAGCAATCTGATAATTCCTAACTATGGATGGATTATAATAAAAAAAAAAACAGATTCAGAGAAACATTAATTTTTGGTATTATAATAGAAGTTAAAGTGAATAAGAATAGCATTTACAATATAATTTTTATAAAGACTATTTCATTAAATGATGTAAATCTTCAACCAAATTTTTTAAAATCTTAAAAACAACAGCTGATACATACTACCAATTTCCCAAGAATAAGAATGTAATAAAATAAAATAGATTTAACATGAAATTCCCATTGAACTTAATCTTCCTTTAATGACCCAGAATGAGTTCCCAGGGCCATAGGCCCATTGTGAAAACGATTCTTTCTGTACCTGCCAGAATTTTAGGAGAATGATGGACTTTTTCAACTCAGTGCCATGCTATGTTGTACAAGGTAATAAACCCAAACACTAGATTAGCTCAGCATATATATTCACCTGCTTACTTTCCCTCAGAAGCCACCAGGGAAGAAAAATAAATTAAGTTCTTCCCCACATTGTCATTCGTTTGTGAAAATTTTAGTGAGCACAGCAGTTCTTTTTTTTGTGTGGGAAAGCTATACGCAGCTTCATAACCAGCATTTTCTCCGGTCATTCGGTACATGCAGTTCTGAGGACTGGGGCCTGCCAGCCGAGCCTATTTCTTGTCATTGCTAACCAAGGACATGTGACATTTTATAACACTTTCTCGTTTCAACAGGCAGGGTAAAGCAAGCCCAATGAGCCAGAACAAATGCCATGGGTCCTGCCCTGCTCTCAGCATCTTGCCTCACACTCACACTTATAAACCCTGCCTGTGCCGCCCCTTGGCAAGAAGCCTACCACTTAAAAAAAAAAAAAAAAAAAAAAGCCATCTTCTGTCACATACCTATGTAATCCTTGCCCAGAGCCACGCACAGAACTGAAAGACAAGAACAGCCACTACAAAAGCCATCTTACCTGGGCTAGGTTTTCAATCCCACCCAAGCTATGCAGTATCTCCTGAAAAATAGAAACAACCAAACACACATAAACAATGAGGATGGAGGGGAAAGTGTACTTTACATGCACTTTCTTCATAAACTCATGAGATTTAGACTTATTTTATGAAGCCTGCAGTCTAACATAAACAAGTGTGTCATGCATACTGCATTTAAGACAAACTGCTAACAAAAAAATGAGAACCGGGGTGAGATTCAGAAAATGTAACTATGCTCGGAACTCCAGCCAGAATCATTTCTCCACTTCCTCTCATGCCATCACAGAATGTTAGAGCTGAAAAGAACCGTCAGCTATCACTCCCTTCAAAGCCCTCGTGTCACAAATTAGGAAAACCAAGACCCAGAAAGGTTAAACCCGTTTGCCTAAGTGATAAGCCAAGATAAGAGTCCAGAGTCCCCAAACTCCCAGACCCTTAGCCTTGGCCGTGGCCTCTGCCTGGCATGGTCTGCAGACCAGCAGCGTCAGCCCCACCTTGGAGCCGGCCAGGGACACAGACCTCCTGCTCACCACACACCTGCTGCCTCACACTCCAAAATCCAGCAGGACCCCCAGGTAATTCACATGCTCAGCAAATTTGCAAAGCTTCTCCTTAAAATGACCAGGCCAGTGGTCTTCTTAAATCTGAGAATTTAAGGATAATCTTTGCAAAATGTTTCCAGATACAGGTCTTTTGATCCAATTCCCAAAAAGAGGGCATTTCATTACACTTACGAAACGGCCTTAAAAGCACTGATTGGGGAAGAAGAGAAAGGGTGGGAGGCTGGTGTCCCGAAAGGGACTAGCTGGTAACTCTATGAATAGTAAATGTCTCGAGTTATTCACACTGACATTTATTTTCAGGAGGCCCCAACCTTTTTAATTTATTTTATTATTATTTATTATTTTTAAAGGGACAGAGAGAGAGTCAGAGAGAGGGATAAATAGGAACAGACAGACAGGAATGGAGAGAGATGAGAAGCATCAATCATCAGTTTTTCATTGCGACACTGTAAAGCCAGTGGCTAAGGCCACTATCACAGCTGCCTGGCCAGTTCAGGTTTGCATTTGATTCGGACAGTTGGTAATGAAACAACCGAGCCAAGAACTGGTGAGCCATCAGCTTTAATTCTAGCTTGTACCTGGAGGGCAAGTAAAAACACACACTGGGCTCCAAAACCCACTCATTCAGTGCTCACAAAGCTACTGACTTATTCGAGTTTCCTAGCATCAAAGGTTTCTAGCTCACCAGACTTATTCATCTCTGTTCCCCATCTCCTTCTCTCTGCACAAATTCTGCACAATCTGGTTTCTCACTCAGCACTCCACCATCTTGGCTGCTTCTCCTGGTCTCCACGTGGCCTTAATTTGCTCTCCTCTCTAATGCTAACCTCAGGAACCAAGAGAGCAAGCTCCCAGTCTGCCCCACTTTATAGTGTAGAAATCCAAACCTTTAATCCAATCTACAAACAGGGAAGTCTCTGATACAAAGTCACTTATCTGAGGCATAATGGAAGGGTTCCTCATGAGAGTGCACCACCCCACATCATCCAATCAGTCAAGGGTGTGGGGAAAAGCTTACTCTCAAAACTAAGCCTTAGGCTATACCAACCCCGCCCACCCACAGCCTGTCCCCCAACACACAATAATATCAACGGACTTGCACATGGGCAGCACCATCTCTAACAAGGTGAGCATAATATATTTTATCTGCCCAACAGACACCTTAGTTGTTCATTGATTGCTTTCTCATATGTGCCTTGACCACAGGCCTTCAGCAGACTGAGTAACCCCTTGCTGGTGCCAGTGACCTTGGGTCCAACCTGGTGAGCTTTTGTTCAAACCAGATGAGCCCGTGCTCAAGCTGGCAACCTCGGGGTCTCAAGCCTGGGTCCTTCCGCATCCCGGTCCAATGCTCTATCCACTGTGCCACTGCCTGGTCAGGCCCAACCTTTTTAATTAAAGCTGTATTGATGCCTCTCTTCTTACTTAGTGTTGGGCAGATAAAATATATTATGCTCACTTTGTATCAGAGACTTTCTTGTTTGTAGATTGGATTAAAGGTTTGGATTTCTACACTATAAAGTGGGGCAGACCAGGAGCTTGCTCTCTCTTGGTTCCTGTGGTTAGCATTAGAGAGGAGAGAAGATTAAGGCCACATGGAGGAGAGGAGAAGCAGCCAAGATGGCGGAGTGCTTAGGAAGAAGCCAGTTCGTGCAGAGTTTGTGCAGAGAGAAGGAGATGGGAAACAGATGTGAATAAGTCTGGTAAGCTAGAAACCTTTGATGCTAGGAAACTCGGATAAGTCAGTAGCTTTGTGAGCACTGAATGAGTGGGTTTTGGAGCCCAGTGTGTGTTTCTACTTGCCCGCTGGGTGCAAGCTAGAATTAAAGCTGATGGCCCACCAGTTCTTGGCTCGGTTGTTTCATTACCAAACTGTACGAATCAAATGGGAACCTGCATGGGCCAGGCGGCTGTGATGGTGGCCTTGGCCATGACTATTGGCAATACACTTAGCATGCACACAAGGAAGTCATTTGAAACATAAACATTAGCCCTCATTCCAATTCTGGGAAATGGGGTAAGGGGAGGGGATGAGTGTGTGAGTGTGAGAGAGAACAATATATGTCGTTCTACCAGGAAGCCGGCCTAGGGAGTAGGCTGGAAAAATTCTTAGGTCCTTGACGCCTCCCGGGTTCTTATTCTGTGTGATGGGAAACTGGAAACACTAAACATATCCATGTTTAAATTAACAATAAAGGAACATTTATAACTCAATTAAAAATAGTTCTGTGACTACCTACTAATTCCATCTCACCATCGTGCTTCACTCTAGAAAAGCTGTAATTAAGGAACATAAGAATATTGTATGCATTATCCCTACTTATGGGATAGTTATTTTATGCATATAAAAGTAAAAATAATATTTTAAACTATTAATATTTATTCTACAATATTTTTCATTCCTGTTATATAAAAGCCATGGGTAAGGCTGTGAAGAGGACACGAATACGTTGATGACAGAGGTCTACGTCACTGAGCTTTAGAAAAACACAGGTAGATATACAAATAACTGGAATTTAATACAGAATTTGGTCAGTGTTATAAGAAAGTTGTGCATGAAGTGCTATGATGTCCCAGGGAAGGGACACATAATATCCTGTTAAGAGGACTAAGGAACACTTCCTAAGGGTGATGGCCCCTGATGGACTGAGAAAGATGGTAGATTCGCTAAGAAAAAAATGGGGGAATAGGGAAAGATAAATAAGATTCCAAACAAAGAGAAGAGTAAGCTCCAAGGTGCCCAGAAGTTGTGTAGAAAGAACATCAATATGTTCTATAACTCTGCAAATGGCTTCCATGACTCCATAAAGGGCATTACTGGGGACAGCAAAAGAAGAACAGGGTGGAGTCACACTGCAGCAGGGCTCAGACATGAGCCTGAATTTGGACTCTGTCACGCAGACCACAGAACCCAATAAAATGTGTGAACAAGGGACGGATCAGAATCAGCTGTAGTCTTAAAATCAACTGGAGAGGCAAAGTGCCAACTAGAAGCCCAGTTGGCTGACAGTGGCAGTGGGAAGGTAGACGGCGAGGCAGGGAGAGTCCTGGAGGTGGTATGACCAACTGAACAGAAAGACAATTGGAAGGGAAAAGTAGAAGAGACCACCATATTTGAGCGTGGGCAGCTGAGGAACAGGGACATGATTAACAAACACAAGGAAAGAGGGAAGAATAGACTAGTTAGAGGAGGAGACTCGATTTGGATATGCTGAGTTGCTGATGGGATGGATATGCAGGTGAAAAAAGGTACAACAGGCCATGAAATATTAGATGGAGGCAAAAGGTTGAAATCTGAGAGTCAGTAGCATGAAGGGGATTTCAATTTGAAGCTTGGTAATGAGAAGACACCATGAGAAGAATAATATTTAAATAATTGCCATGGTCATTTTTAAATGTTTACCTTAACAAGAAATATATTTTTCCAGTAATTAATGTTAACAATATCAGACTAAGTCAGTGTTCCCAAACTGTCATGGGAATGACCATTCTATTCTGCACAATGAGTAGTAATAGAAATTCTACCAAAAAATTAAAAAAAAACTTTCACAACCAAATTCAAATTGTCTTGGGAAATGGTGGGTGCTAGGTTAAAGAGAGGTTAATCAAGTACTTTATCATAGGACTCCTAAGAGCTTTTAATAAGCTGCCGCACACTCTAAGTCTCCAACAGAACTACAGTTCGCTTTTCCTAAACATCATTCATTGAAGCACGATTCCTTTCACAGAATACTTATTCACTGCTGTGAAGCACAGTCTCAGAAGTGCCGCTATAAAGTATAAGAAGGGCAAAGAGGTTTTATCATTCTTCGAGAATTTGTTGCTATGTACTCAAGAATTTACACTTCATTTATGAAATAAACACTCTGCCCCCTACATGCTCCTACGGAGACTGGAGCAAGGCCAGGAGATTGCTCACAGACCATGGCCTTCCTTGTTTCTTTTGGTCACACCAGTGGGATTGCTCTGACCTGGGAGCATCAACCGGAGAAAAGCAGGAGCACAAGGTATGCACATACCTGGGCTTAACAGTTCTGGTTACTAATCTGAAAAGCAAATATGACTCTGCTCAGACTACAGCAATGCCTCAGCGTTTCCCCCAGTCACAGTTCGGAGGGTCACAAGACTGGGTTCTGTACTTCTGAGCCTAATGACCTGGAAAAAGTCCCTTTAGTTCATCAGACCTTCAGTTCAATGTGTACAATGTGAATAAATGTCCTTGTTCTGCCTATCCCCTGGGTTTTTCCTTTCTTAAAAAAAAAAAAAATTAATACAATATATAATACAGATAAAAGTATGTCTAAAAAAATGGAGCACATTGAACGCCAATAGGTGTGCTGTTAATGTCATTGCCATTAGACCAGTGGTTCTTAACCTGGGTTCTATCGAACCCTAGGGGTTCAATGAGTCGGTCTCAGGGGTTCGGAGAAGCCTCTGCCGCGGAGGCCAGAATAAAGTAATACCGTAATTTGTTGTGAGTTCATGCACTTTGTTGGTTTTGTTCTTTGAGCAAGGTGATGTTCATGCACGGCTCATTTTGTGCACCAGTAAGAAAACATATACCTATGTATTGAATTTGGAGGAAAAAAATCATATTTTATTTATCACTAAAGAAGGGTTCGGTGAACGCGCATATGAAACCGGTGGGTTCGGTACCTCAAAAAAGGTTAAGAACCACTGCATTAGACACATTCATCCTAAACCTAGTCAACTAACCCAATGCTAAACACTACAGCGAACCCTAGATACTGGATCATTAACAAGATCATTTTCTGTGCAAAACTTTTCAGTGGTTCAACACTGCTTACTCCCCCATCACCATATAAAGGCCCCTCTACGCACTGGCCTTTACTTATCTCCCCTGGAGTAATAGTAACCACTCTTCTAAAAGGCTTGAGGAAGATTAGAAGAGGTTCACTTGAAAGCTATTAGGTAGAATGTGCTATGATAGTGTTTCTCAAACTCTTTGGTGTCTGTATTCCTTCACACTCTTAAACATTATTCAGAACCCCAAAGAGCTTTCGTTTATATGGAATATATCTACATATATTTACCGTATCAGAAATGGCAAGTAAGAAATTCTTAAAACACAAGAGCACACAGCACACATCCCGGCAGCCACCAGAGCCATGACACCATCACATACCCACAGCCCCGGGACCCTCAGCTGCAGTCTTGGAAGAGAATGAGAGAAAAAGGGCAGATGACACCTGAGCATTGTTTTGAAGATACTTTTGACTGTGTGGAACCCCTGAAAGGGATTCAGAGACCTGTAAGCAGTTCCCAGACCACACTTTGAGAAGCATTATGCTATTGTGTCATCAAGATGGCTGTACAACATATCCCTGGAAATCTGGGGCTTTAATAAAGGGGAAGTTTTGAGAATGCAGGTATGTATTTGTGAGCAACGAATAGCAAAGGCAACAAAAACCGAGAGCTAAAGCCAAGAGCTCTTAAGATTGGGAAGAAGATGGTAAAGAAAAGGGCTTTGGGAAAGTTAACGTTTAGAAAAGCAGAATTTTTAAAAGGAGCAGGTAAATAATACAGGAAAACCAACCAACAAACAAAAAGTGCCGTGGAAGAGCTAGAGGTTCTTAGAGTTGGTGCAGGCAAACAGAACATGTGGGAGAAGGTGAGAGCTGTTACGAACAGTCTGGGGAACACGAGTACCAAGATGGGGCCGTGCAGCCCGGCTGGCTTCAACGCCATGGCAGTCAGAAGCCTTGGAGATTTTCTCTTTATTCTTTATAAGTAATGTGCTGTGGGTTCACTATAGTGAGTCCAACTGGGCATTTCTATCTATGTTGCCCGGGACCCCAACTATCTCTGAGATCGCAGAACATATGTCATCCTGTGATTATGGAAAACTCTAAGCAATGTTGGCTTCTCTTCCATCCAGTGTATTCTGGCTGGAATCTGCATTAAACATATAGGGAAGCCTCTGCATTTTGGCGGGCTTGATTCAGCGTACGAGCCACCAGTTTGCTGGCTCTGGGTCAAGGAATGATGGCTGAAGCATGGCACACTGTGGTCGATCCAAGTGGCTTCCAGAGAGAACCTTGCACCCAGAATTCAGTGTGCAAGCCATGCGATACGTCAGTCCAGATGGAAAGGAAGGGGGTTTGGGAGACATATCCCGGCCTTCCAAAAAATGTAGTAATGAAGGCAAGATGGGAGATTTGAAGGGATATCTCGGCTAAGAAAAGGGTGTTTTTATGATTAAAGAGAACAGAAAAAGGAGCCACTGACCCCTTAAGAAAGAGAGCAGATGGAAGGGTAAACCTCGGCAAGGACAGGGGATATTTCTTCCAAAACAAGAAAAAGAAGTGAAGTTGCATGATAATCCAAATATTTCAAGCAACAAAGAGGAGGAAATAAGAGAGCTCCCACTGGGAGGTCTTCAGATTTCCCCTGTGAAACAGATGATGTCACCCGATGAGAATGACAGGGGCAGAGGTGGCTTGGGTGTAAGGACTCGGAACAGCCGCTGTGGATCCTGCAATACTGATTCAACAGGCGAGGAAAGGGACACCCAGCTATGGCGAAGGCTAGCTGAGTTTCCAGGCATAAACTGTCGTGAACCCCAGCCGAGCCTTGTGACTCTCTGGCCAACAATTCTTGGCAACTTTGGATATGAAATAGCTGCCTGAGCATTTGCCCTTCTTTGTGAGGAGAGAGTCAGGGAGCAACCCCTTCCACAGAGACACTGGAATCGGGGAGAGGAGAGTTTAGTTAACATGTGTGAGTCATAAAATCCCATAAACAAAGAGATTACTGAATCCCTTCCTTGGGAGAGCAGTACAATCAACCCTTTTTCAATCCATCAAGAACTAGATTAAGAAAGGAGATCAGCAGAGCATGACACAACTGCCATCCATTTTCTGAACAAACAGAACATCTCGGCAGCAAATATTTTGCTCATTTCTGTAAATCAAAAAACTAGCTCTCCGCCTTCCTCCACAAATATCTCATTCATATCCTATACGCAGTTTCCTCATGCAAACTGAGACATGCTGGCAAGTAGAAGAGGGTGCTGTTAATAATTAAGGAGGAACAGCGAGCACGTGAGCACACATGGGGACTGGCCCAGGCAAAGTGGAACATATGGTCCACCCCTGTTATGTAGAAACCACACCAAATTGCTAATGGCAGCTTAGAAACACACGAAGCACGCAGTTCTGTATGGCTAGTCATGAGAGAAACAAACAAGTCCTAGAAAACGGTGAGCGACCAGGACAGAAAGCCATGTGAGTATGCCCTGGGCCCCATATTCAGATGACTGAGGTTAGCTAAACTCTAACAGCACAGAGCCAGCCTACATACAGTACAGAAGGGGGAAGGGGATAATTCTTCTAAAGGGAACAGGTGGGGCCATCATGACTCTCAGAAGACACCCATCGGAGCGGCTCTGTAGCTGGCTAGCAGCAAAACACTTTGTTTTTCAAGTACCAAGTTTGGGAAAGATGGTTGCTAAGGTAATGAAAGAAAACACATTTGACTTAAATAATAATTCATCAACAGAATCAAACCCAAAATAGAAGACCTTCTCGGTGAACTGAGCTTCTCAGTAACTTACCAGGACAGGGAAAAAAAGGAGATACTTCTAAGGGGAAAAAAGCAATAATCTGTGAAAACTATCAAAGCATGTATGAATAATAAGAATGCTCTTTAGGTATTTAACATTGGCGAGCATAAGAGTAAGGATTAATAGGCAATCCTGAGGCTTTGGGGCAGTGATTCTCAAACTGCAGTCCCCTGACTAGCAGCCTCATCATTACTTGGGACCTTGCTAGAAATGCTAATTATCAGACCCTTCAGAAACTGTGGGGGGTACCCCTCCCCCACAATCTTTAAGTCCTCCCAGTGTTTTTGATGCACAGAAAGTTTAAGGGCTCCTCTTTATAGAAGTAGCTATCTAGCAGCTGGAACTAGAAAGAATAAGTTTTGAAGTCCAGGCGAAGTGTTAGGTAAGCTTTTCTTTACAACCTCAATACTAAAGCACTAAGTTCCTGCTACTCAAAATATGGGCCATGGGCCAGGAGTACTGATGCTTGTTAGAAATGCAGAATCTGGGCATCAGTGTAACCTACTGAAACAGAATCTGCATTACAGGGCCCCCGGGGCGATTCCCCTGCACATTAAAGTCTGAGAGGCACTAAACACTCTCCTGACTAGTGAGACACCTGGAGGCCCTTCCTCACCTCTAAGTCAGGGACTTAGGCTGGATTGTGGGGAAATGTATGGACTCTGGAGCAGCTGCTACAGCTGCTGGAGCTGCCTGAGGAGGCCCCCACTGGTCAGTGCTGACTTTGACCTAGTGAGATGCTGTGCCTTGAACATGCTCAAAGGTGTGGCCAAGCGTTACATCTGTCTGAACTGCCTATGGTTTAAAATGCCACATAACAATGAAAACATATAGCAACATGTCATTCATTTAAACCCATAGGTGATGTAGTGGAAATGTACAGGTTTTTTGTCCCCATTAAATTACTTCTTTCCTATCTTTTTAAATAGCGGATGAGATACTTCCCAAATTTGGAAGCTATTGAGTTGTAAAAGAGAAAAAAAAAATTAACATGCTCTGGTTCAGAGAAAAACCCACCAGCTTTTTTATTTCTTCTTTATCACAAATAAAATAAGCTTTGTATTTTCCAACCGACCTGGTAACACGGATCCCTCATTAGCAGCCTCAGACAGATTAACACTCTCAGGAAATGAATAGATGGGGCTTGGTTAACCCACTCTCTGAAAGAGAAGACAAGAGAGAGCACGTTTGACTGTGAAGGAGAATAAGGAACACACAAAGAAATAGCGTTTGTTTTTCTCAAACTTAAATCTGCAGCGGGAACTGTTATTTGGGGCTTAAACACTTGGCCATTTTAATGAAAAACACATAAAAACCATCATTATCACTCTGAAGTTGAAACCCCCAAAATTATGCGGTTGACAGTGCCCTCGCTGACTCCAGGCAGCTCCTGACCAAGAGAAACAACTAGAAGGTCCAAAACTTAGGTTCAACTTAATAAGAATGTATGCCCTAATAACTAAAAAGAAAAACACATACATTAAAACATAAATGATTGTGTCATTTATTCTTAAACAACCACATTTACTTATTAATGGGGTGTGTGCACCAGCGGACACAAAACAACTCCTAGGGCCTTGAAGTCAGATTAGACTGCACCACCTCTCTCCTCTTCCACCTGCTTTTTTTTTTTTTTTTTTTACAGGGACAGAGAGAGAGAATCAGAGAGAGGGATAGACAGAAACAGACAGAGAGGAACGGAGAGAGATGAGAAACATCAATCATCAGTTTTTTGTTGCGGCACCTTAGTTGTTCATTGATGGCTTTCTCACATGTGCCCTGACCACGAGTCTTGAGCAGACCCAGCAACCTCTTGCTCGAGGCAGCGATGTTGGGTTCAAGCTGGCGAGCTTTTGCTCAAGCCAGATGGGCCCACACTCAAGCTGGTGAGCTCGGGGTCTCGAACCTGGGTCCTCCGTGTCCCAGTCTGACACTCTATCCACTGCGCCACTGCCTGGTCAGGCTGCACCTGCTTTTTATCTTATGGAAACCCCGCTTCAGTGAGATGCGCCATCACCAACAGGAAGCGGTACAGCTCAACGTGGAAATTGGAAACCACCTTAAGCAGCGTGCACTGTGTCTGGTGGATGTCAGGTATCGCTGTTTTCCTTGAAAAGCTAAACTATCCACGACACCCCTGTTCTCAGAGGGCAGTTTGGATGCCTGAGCCTTAGGTATTTCTCGTGACAGCTTTTTTGTGACATTTTAACATTGGAACCTCCCAGAGAATTAGAAAGATGCTCTGTGAGGTGACATGGGCCAGTCGCTTGCAAGTGTTTTAACCCAAGTGTGTATCATGGTGCAGATGCCCCTGCACAGCACAGGCTGGACTCCTGAGGCAGGAGGAAGGAAGCTGCGCACTGGCAGGTGTTGCACTGCTGTGGGGTGCACCGCCCGCGTCTGTGCCAGGTAATTCTGCCACGTGACACTCGCCTCGCAATGCCTTCTAAGCTGGTCCAACAGTGGCACTTGATGTAAACTTTAACAGAAACCTAGAATAAAAAGTATCTGCTATTCCACACCTAGCCAAGAAAAACTGTAGATGATGATGGAAGCTATTCCAGGTTAGAACCCACGAATGTCTCCCTCCCTCTCCACTCTCCACAGCTGGGCTGGTTGTGCATCCGGCCTGGTCACTTTAAAGATCTGCCCCGCTGTCAAGTGAAGCACTGACTTGGGTCATTAATATGGGACCTGGCTTGTCCCATATTGATCCTCAGTGGTAGAATTCAGCTTTGTCTTCTACACATCCTGAGAAATTCAACTCTGCGCCCAAACGTGCACATCTCAAACCTGAGTGTAGAGTGCCACCTGCCTCAAAGACAGGCTAGACATCTGTGGTTGCTGCCACTGGAGGTATCATCCCCCCACCCTATCCCACTAACACTCCACCCCAAGCCACTCGCTATTCCTTCCCTCTACTAATGACAGCTCGTGGGAAAGGGGTTGGTAAACATTCTTTTTCCATAGCCTTCCCTTCCCGGGGATGTTTGACTGCTCCCTACAGATAAGAGCCCCCAGCAGAGACCTGGCCCAGTGGGGAAAGTTTCGCCAAGATGTCCTGAGAGCATAGCTGGCTGAGAGTCGTTCTTATCTACACTCACTAAGGCTCCTGGCTGGAGTTGTCCACAGCTGCGGTCAACGCTATGACCCTTCTCCAGCCCAGGCACATGACAGTGACATCTGTCCTTTAGAAGCAAACCTCAGTTTCTTCTGAAAATAAGAGCAGGACTCAACTCACCCCAGGGCTACCAGCCAGGCAGAACTATCCAAGGCTATACCGGGAAGCAGTATGCACTACAGTTCAACCTGACTTTGCCACATTGGGGAAAATGATGCAAATTTGAAATATACTTTGAATCTAACACATTCATCTATGGGAACACTTGTAAGGATGTACTTATTCAGAGGCTCCTATTGTAGAAAGAATACCTTAAATCTTTATCACAAGGGAAGGCGCAAAGCTGCTTTCCCTTTCTGGTGTTGGGGTTAGTTAAAGACAGCGTGCAGCCTGACTATAGTGCAGACACTATACCCCAAAACCTAACCGGAAGAATGAGCAAGTTACAATAGCTGCTGGCAACCTAATAAAGTTTAATGCTCATTGCTTTTCATTATTTAAAGGAAAAGCCATGGGACATATTAAGAGATGATTCATGGTACAAATATGTGTACACTTGGTATTTTTCCTAACTATATGCAATCATCATGAAATTGGGAAGCTCATGGTCTTTCCAATGTTTTTTCATATCAAAATAAATACGAAGAGTTTTTTTGTTTGTTTCCCTTCTAAAACAAAGAAAAGAAAAGAATTCCACAATAGGGTTTTTTCTTAAAAAAAAAAAACTATTAAAGGAGTATAAATAAATGAAGAGTTCAGAAAAGTCACAGAGTTGGAAGTTCTATTCCAAGCAAATGGCATTTTTTGTTTTGCAGTTTTGGGACCGAAGCCCAAAGCTATTAATATTTCTACGTGCGGCTGGCCTCCGCTGTTGTAATGTAAATAGAATTCCTGGTGTCTGAGTCCTCTGGCTTTTCCTCTCTGAGCTATGACCTCTGAAGGGGCAGTTGTTCCTCCCTTGGCTCCCAGCCCTTGACCCTCCAGAGCAACGTGGCACGTCGCAGGGAGCAGCGCAGTTCAAGGGGAATGGCGTGTTCTGTAAGGCGATATATGTGTCTGTTTGCCAAGTGCTGGGGAACTAGGAACCCTACTTGGAGCGACCGAGAATTGCAGAGACTAAGAGAGTGACAGATTGGAAAGCTCGGCGCCTTCCGTTCAGGGCAGCAGCAACTGTGACCTGGAGGAGTTGCGTGACCCACCCATGTCTGCGCATGGGGCCGAGCTGGTGCCCCACGCCCACGCCAGGCCCTGCCATCCCTGTCCTCCGCCTGCACCTGGCTCCTACGCCAGGGGATGACTGAAGAAAAAGTGACTCTTACCATGGGAGCAGGAGTGCACAGTGGCCGGGGGTCCTCTGAGGCACCCTGAAAAACCTGTCTGTCTGCAAAGATAGTGTTTCCCTGGAGGGTTATGTCCCAATATAGCCACCACACAGCCGCGGGTCATAGAAGGCAAATATTTACCCCTTCTTGTGACTGAACTTTCACCACGGCTTTCACAGGACTATTAATACATGGCAGTGTGATCCGCTCTCGTGGCCTTTGTCTAGAACCAGCTGCCCTGTCACCTTCAGCATCAGAGCCTACACTCCGCTATCGGTATAGAACGAGGAGGAGAGTGGGACCACAGAGACACAGTATGTGAAACGAGCAAGGGCAGTGGGGGCTAGCTTCTGGAACAGTGGAAGGAACCGGTGTGTGATGGAAAAGGTCCGTCACGCAGCTGGGGGGTCGCATATTAAATGGCGCTGCAAGCACCAAGGTAAATGAGACACCAGGCGGTCTGCGGCTCATTGAATCCAAGGTCGGAAGCAGATGCCCCTGGATACAGCCTAGCCAGTCGTTTGTGACACCTCCCCTCCCTCTCCCTCGGAAGCAGCAGCAACTTCACAGCAGGCTGTTCCTCAGATTCCCTTCTTATGTTGCGGAACTGTTTGCATTAACACAAAAAACAACAAAACTGCCACTTTTAACTCAAAATTTTAAAGTGAAGAAATTTAAGCCTGTTTCAAAGTAAATATTTCCTCCAATTCAAAAGACGCCCTCTTTTTGGATAGTTACAAAAGTAAAAATTAACATTAAAACAGAAATTAATTAGAAAAGATATTCAAGGAATCTTTACTGACTTGTTCCACTATCCTTAGTGGGTCTTTGTTCATCTTCGGTGTCTACCTCTAAACCTAGCCCAGAATAGGCACCCACTCAGAAATCCAGCCAATGAATTATGCTGGCCCCTAAAGTCAGAGAGGACTGTCTTCCTGGCGTTTCTTCTAAATAGCTAACGAAAGTTTCAGAAGTAGAATGCTATCAAATATTTACTCATCATTTACTAGGAACAAGGCACCATTCCACAACCAGGGATACAGCACAAGACAAAAGCATGGACTTGTGTTCATGGAGTTACTTCTAAAAAGAGAAGACCAACAATACACTCACGGAGATAAAAATGTGTATCAGGTGGTGACCAGCAAAGAACAACAAAGGTTGTTGGGAGTGCAGGGGATGCTATTTGAAGACAATCAGAAAAGGGTTTTCTAATAAGATTAGCATCTGAGTAAATTGAGGGGAGAGTCTAGGTCGAAATAGCAGAAGAGTTAATTAAGTCTATAGTACCGGAGCAGGAGTGTGGTAGTTAGTTCCAAGAATGGAAAGGATGCCTGGAGGGACTGGATCAGAGTGAGAAAAGGACAGAGATACAGGAGGTGAAGACAGAGAAATAGCAAGAGCCAGATCTGCAGGGCTTTGTAGAACAAGGATAGGGACTTGGGACTTTTTATTCTGAAAAGTCACTGAATTTGAAGTCTTAGAGTTTTGCCATATTCAAAAGTAATCCTTGCAAACTCTCTAGAGATCCTTCTCTAGAGTTTGCAAGGATTCCTCTGAATATGGCGTTGAAAACAGCAGAGAGAGCCAAGGATCAAAGCAGGGAGCCCCATTAGCTGACTGCAATGGACCAAGCAAGAGGTGATGCAGCTGGGACTTGGTTAATAGATGAGGAAGACTAAATCTGAGGGGAGTGAAAATAGAGTGAGAAAAATCAAATCCTGTTGAGCATGTTAACTTGGAGATACCCAAAGAAGCAGTCCACCAATCAATACGTGAAACAAAAGATAAATTGTCAGCAAGAGAGGTTGACCTATAAGGCACAGTCTTGAGGAGCAAAGCTGATAGAGTAAATCAGGATGGGTGGGCTTTCATTAGTGGGACTTGTTTGGGGATTGCTGAATTTTAGTCATGGGAATGTGGTTTCCAGAATATATCTGTTGGTTACTGCCTGACTCTCAGAACCTCCTGTGCTGATGGGAAACTGTCATTTCTTGATTTGGCCAGGTTAAAACTGGTTCTGGTGGTTATGTGTGGCCAAAGAACAAGCAGTCCTTTCCTGGAAAGGTGGGAACATTTTCATTTCATGCCTGTTACAGATTCAAGTGAATGGATTTTGCACGAAGCAGTAGTAAATAGAAAGGAAGAAGGAACAAGATTACTGAAGTGATCATTTTTCTGTGGTGCAAAACCAAAAACAAAATTTAAAAATACTTTGAACAATAAAAAGAATCAGGTAATCAGCGAGGCAATGGAGAAAAGAATACCATTCAAGATTTGCATCAGAACCTTGGCTTTGTCCCTAACCTCTCAGCTACCTTATCTATCAAAGGAGACTGGACTGGATTTTTGTTTTAGGATCTACTTTGCCTCTCTAATTGGATGCCATTTTTTGTGTATATAGATGGAGAGGGGTGTGTGTGTGTGTGTGTGTGTGTGTGTACACATTTTAAGTTTGAGATAAACTCTAAATAACGTAGAAGAAATAAAAATGTAAGAGCTAGATATTTGTTTCAAGTGATGGGAAGAAGATTCATTATTCTTGCTCAAGGATTACATGAGATTCTAGGATCTTAATGTTTATTTTCTTCCCTTCTATATATAAGGTTGAGAAACTTAGAGAAAAAAAAAACACAAGACATTCAAAATCCTGGGCTTGCCTGGTCAAGGTACATACAGGAGTTGATGCTTTCTGCTCCTTTCCCTCTCCTCTCTCTTTCTTTCTCTCTACTCTCTCTCTAAAAATGAATAAATAAATAAAATCTAAAAAAAAAGACAAAGGACAAGGTTATAAATGATATTCAGCCAATGATTCAACTCTTTTAAAAATTTCGCTCTGGATAAAAGGATAAAAGCAGAATACAATTTTGTACGTGTATAATAATCTCTCATGCAAGTGAAGAGGAAAAAGCATAGAATTAAAAAAAAGGTTAGAAGGAAATATAGCAAGAGTTGATGTAGCTATTTCTAAGAGTGGTATAAAGGGTAAACTTTTATTTTTTATAATTTTCTGTATTTTTCAAATGTTTCATGGTAATCAAAACAATTTAATGCAAAGAAATTCAAATATGTGAAGACTCTTAGGCTCCACGCTCTCCAATAAAACCAATGTCAATGGCTTAAGTTGGATATAAAAGACCCAAGCCCTGTTCTTCTGAAGCCTAGTGTATAGAGGGCAGGAACACAGGCCCAGGGTCATAGGAGGGTGGGGAGGGCAGGCCCAGCTGAGGAGCCAGAGCACCCATAAGGGGAAAGATGTGGGACAGCATTCTTCGGATGAGGTTGAGAGTGAGCAAAGGCTCAGAAGTGAGAGAGAATAACTTTCCAAAAACAATGAGTGGTTCACTCTGACCTTGGTGAGCCCAAAGGATGTAATGAAAAGGATCAAGAGATGAGTCCAAGAAGGAACGAGATCTCAAGAATTCCACCAACCAGCTAAGAAACTGGAGTTTTCTCCTGGCCATTAGAAGGTTTTTAAGTACCTAAAGACCCAATCCTGAGACTTTGGGGGACCATAATGAACCTTTATCTCTATTCAATTTGTGGGGCTGACTTGGAGACCTCTCTAGGGAGGTTTGAACTATCTGAGAGACTTTACCAAGGTGACGAGGCTGCTCTTCTCTTGGGCAAGGAGGAAGCCTTTAAAGTCCCCTGTTGGCCTTTCTACTAGCTGATGAGGTAAACTCACAGCAAAAGCATCTCTCCATCAACTTCGTATATTTTAAGACCTTAAGACATTGAAGAGATTGTGGCTGCATCCTAACTGCTAGTCCTCTCCTCTCACCTCCCCATGAGAGGGTCTGGAGAGCTGATGCTGAGGGTCAGATAAAGTCCAAAAGAGGAGTTACTTGCATCGGACATATGCCCTAGAGCAGACAGGGACAGCAAAGGTCTGATTAGTAAACAAATCACTGCACAGGTCCTCTTGTCCCCAGAACATTTGACATGGCATTTCTAACACAACTGTGATGGTTAGGCCAGATGTTTTCCCCCAGGTCTAGCAGCAGTCCTCGAGGTTGGAAGTGTCACTTTCCCAATCTAGACTTCCTACGGACTCATTTCCAAAATATTTCAAATTTGCAGCGGATATTTTAGGAAATGCGATATAAAAGAATAAGGACAGCAACTTGTGTGTATCAGAAGAGTGACTGCACTTTTGCACAGAAAATATCACGCTAAATAGATCAGTTTGTTGTCTTTTAACTGAAATGAGAGAACTTGGGACATATGCACCTCTACAAAGTTATAGATGGCGGAACAGGGGATATCCTGGCAATTCTAGGAAAACTGTAGCAGGAGAAGGTCAGTTAAATAAACCTACTTTAAAATAACACCAAATTTCACATTAAATAGCAGAGGCAAGAAGTACCCTGCTGTTTTAAATATTAATATAAGATAATATTTTTAAATATGATTTTTAAAATAAATTCTAAACCTAAGTTACATTTTGTCTTACATTTATCAAAATTTAAGTTATAATTGTAACTGTAATCTAACAGCTAGAAAAAAAAGCAAGAACAGATTCTGCTGACGTCTTGTGGCATGCTTTTTCTGGCAAAATCGTATAATGTGATCCAATATCCTTGAATTCACTTTTGACTTTTTTTTTTTTTACAGGGACAGAGAGAGGGATAGATAGGAACAGACAGACAGAAACAAAGAGAGATGAGAAGCATCAATCATCAGGTTTTCGTTGCAACACCTTGTTAATTGATTGCTTTCTCACATGTGCCTTGACCGCAGGCCTTCAGCAGACCGAGTAACCCCTTGCTGGAGCCAGAGACCTTGGGTACAAGCTGGCGAGCTTTTGCTCAAACCGGATGGGCCCACGCTCAAGCTGGCGACCTCAGGGTCTCGAACCTGGGTCCTCCGCATCCCAGTCTGACACTCTATCCACTGCGCAACCGCCTGGTCAGGCCACTTTTGACTTTTGCAGCATAAAGAGGTTCATTTTTGCAAATATGTTAGAAAGATTCATCAACATTTTCTATTGGCATCTCCTAATCTTTCTCATTTAAAATATGTATTGTTGGGTTTTTTTGAAGTCCTATCTTGTCCTTTTCCTTGTTAATACTCTTCTTCAGTTCAAAGTTACTTTCAGAAACCTCACAAAATTCTACATCATTAGCCAGACTCATTAGTTGATTTCACATGTAAGTTATGTTATATTTGCATGTATTATAGAATCTTCCCACTGTCTGGCATTCAGCTAGGAATTGACCAACAGGGAGGGAATTCAGAGGGACAGATTCACAGAAGAGATATCTGAGTAGAGGTCAACTTTATAAGTGGTCTGTTAACTGGGAAATATGTAATTTTTTTTTAGAATAAGATTTTATTTATTTTTTATTCATTTTAGAGAGAAGAGAGAGAGAGATAGAGAGAAGGGGGGGGGAGCAGGAAGCATCAACTCCCATATGTACCCTGACCGGGCAAGCCCAGGGTTTCTAACAGGCGACCTCAGCGTTCCAGGTCGAGGCTTGAACCACTGCGCCACCACAGGCCAGGCCGGAAATATATAAATTTTGTGACAACTTTTACCTCTCCACCACAACCTCATCTTGGATGCCTTGCACCCTTTGTACTTTCTTTATCATTTCCTCCACACAAGATTTTAAAAGAGGAGGATTTCTTTTCTAACAGCAGACTCAACTACGGACGAATGATATTACAGCAGAAATAAAAGTTGGAAGATCAAAATTTGCTCCCATGCTCTGCCGCACATCAAGATTCATTACCACGCGTAACCAGGAGTAACCTTAGATTCACTTGCCCTTAGAGCCAACCATGAGGTGTTCACAGCGTTACCTTATCTGACTCTGGATTAACAAGTCCTGTTACATTTCAGAGCATGCCTGATAATCTCACTTCTGAGAACAAGAGAGTACCACAGGTCAATCTTAGGAAAAGAATCCAAACAGGAGGTGTCCAGACGTGTAGGTTAGGAGAAGGCTACAGTTGGGGAGAGCGGAATATAAAACATCAGTGGGTATAAATTGAGAGAGGACTTGGAAGGGCACATGCCCTTCCTCAATGATGAGATTAAATTCCCAATCAGTCATCATGTCAGGGTAAACTGAATGGCATAATATCCTGAATATGCCAATTTTGTCTACAACTAGACATGGGCCTAAGTCCACACCTCTCATCCAGCCTTTGGTGGTCTTCATATAAATAGTTTATATTACCACATGTTCCCTTATATTGGGGGTAGCAAATAAATGTTGGGCTGACCAGAGTAGACACTGAGTCCCTAGAAAGAAAGGTACACATAACTTACTTATCTTTGTATTTTCACCCACTCCTCCTGCTCGATCATTGGCTCTGTCTCTCTTCCTTGCACATAGTAGATGTTCAACAATTTGTTTTATTGACTTGAATTCAAGCCTTCCAGTCAACATTAACTTTGACATTCACAAAGAAAGGGCATAGGAAGCCATACCAAAAAAGGTTCTGAGATGTCATTCTTCTATAAGTCCAAAGTTAGAAAGAAAAGAAGAAAAAGGTAGACTGGCCAAATTAAAAAGGTTATATGGTGTTAGAAACAATAGAAGACCTTACGTCATCTTTTACCCAACTCTGCTTTTAGAATAGAACTGAACATACCAATCTGTCAGCAGCCAATAGATGATATAAAAGGATGTTCTTGATATTTAACATTCCTAAATTCCTTCTCATACTATGATAGCAAAGAGATCTATAATCATCTCTCCTGGTTTGAAGATTTCCAGGGACTGCTCATATTGCAAGCCAGAAACACTATCCAATATAAGACGCCTCATTAATCACTAAGAATTTGGAAAGGTCCTGACAAGAGATCTCTTGACTTCAGAATTGTTAAGATCTCTTTCAACTGTGGGATGCCAATGCTTGCTCAATTATTTTCCCTAGCAATATCTGCATCTAGTGCCTTCCATGTAGGGACACAGTGAGGACTCTACATCTTTAATAACAGGAAATATTGACAAATAGCCTACTAAAAATCTCTTCAAGAACCCATGGTGGTTGTCTTCAAAAAAAATTAAAGAACTTCATTTTCTAATACCCTTTCAGGCATAATTATCCTGCTACTAATCCTTGTTTTACTCCGTTCAAGCTCAAGAGGAAACAATCCAGGACATTTTCAGGTCCTTTGCAATGTTCATTAATCTTTCAACAATCTTTGCATATACTGTCAAGAACTGAGCACTGACCCAATTACATAACCTTGGTAAAGATTCTAGGTTGCTTGTCATCTGAGTCAGTCAACAATCCTCTGCTTAAATCAAGTTCAAAGGCATGACAGATGCAGTCTCAATCCTTGATTGCTTTATACTAAACCAGCACCTTTATCAGTCATGATCACTGTCCAGTACTGAAATACTAAATAACTCCATCCAAAAGATCCAATCATTAGCACCACTGAGGCATATATTTAGTAGCTGATTCCATATGGAGGACCCATCAAGGTGATGTTCTCCTTAAAGGCAGCTAGTGCACTGGATCAAGTCAGAGTTTTATTTCTAACAAGGTATTAAATTATTCATCTCTCTCCTATTTTCCTGAATAAGAGTGATTTTTTTCTCATCTCAATGGGACGTAACTCAGATATTTCAATCAAGTGTCAAAGGGATGGGGAGTCAAAGTTTTCATAGGCACCTTTTCATCCAGCGTTGGTGGGGAGAGGGCCTCGACCTCATGGGAGGAATAGGAGACTGGGTCCTACAATGTCCGACTGCGGGGAGCCTTCATATCTGGCAGCAGCAGAGCCCAGCCTCACTTCAAGCAGACCAGAATGGATAGAAAATTCAATCCTGCACCAGCCAATGGCTCACCACCAAAACCTCCTGACACTTGCTAGAGAGAATCTAGAGAACTTGCTGACTCTTCCTTCTCTACAGTCTCACTTCGTACCAGTGTGAAGACAGAGGCGAGCAAAGAAAGAACATTTGATTTGGTCCTGGGATGAAAGGTCATAATCGGACTATGAGCGGATGTCACACACTCACGCTTTCACCAAGGTCCAGGCTGGGGCAGCTCATGCAACCAGTCCTTGTATACACTACAAAAGTGTACAGTGAGGATCTTGCCGCGTGTTACCCAACGTCTCTCTCAAAAGGACCCAGACAATAACCTCATCCTGAGTATTCAAACTCAGAATAAGGAAAACAGGGTAACTTTGGTGTTTCTCATTTTACCTTATTTATCATAAAATTCAGCTAACTTCAGCATCTAACCAGAGTGATTTTAATGAGATCATCTGCAATGCCTATTGGTTCACCTCCTTCTAAATAGCCTTTGCTCTGTTTTGTCCTTTAAGTACCTTATAGTCAGTCTTGTAAACTGCTTCAAACCATATGCTGGAGGTATATAAATTCCACCATGCTTTGGTACATGTCTATTTTCCTTTCCTGGGACAATCTTACCTGCATATGAGTCTATTTTTCACCAAGGCTGTAAAGATTTCCTGAAATAGTTTATGCTGGGGGTGTTTGCTGAAGTTCCTCTCATTCTTATAGTTGATACTGAGGTGAAACAAACAGAAAAGTATTTCAACAAAAATTATTTAGGCTGCCTCAAAGTTACCAACAAAAGATCACCTATATTCACACAAATGTTATAGGCTTCTTGGATTTTAATATATTGCCAAAGAAACCTATCACTTGTTAAAATAGGAAATAGAAATTCAGTTATAAAGTTAATATTAAGGATTACAGTCAAATGTATATATTTCATTTTACCGCAGTAAGTAAATTATGCCCTACAAACACTTAACAGCTAAAATTGGTCAGAAGAAGAAAAAGGGTATGTGGAGAGAAAGGATGATTGGGCCTCATTATCTAGACAGCGGTGCAGAGAATTCACACCCTTCATTTTTCTACCCACCCCGACCTCAGTGGCTGCGATAGCTGTTATCCCCGGGGGTGGTCATACATATTTCCTTGTAGATAGTAGGAATTATTAAACACAGTCTACATTCCTTCAACCGTGAGTGTTTTTATTGTTGCTGGTTGTGTATGCGTGTGTATGTTTGTGTGTGTGTAACAAAGTTTTGAGATCGTCCAGCTTTGGCTTTTTCTGTATTATAGACACCAAAGAGGTCAAAAATACCCCAAAACATTCTATTTTAAAACTGGGAGAGGAAAAGCAATAATGCACAGAAGGGTCACATTGCTATAGAATTTTTGATACAACACTTTTGTGCATATTAAAGTAGACCAATGTTAAGATCTAGGCCAAATAAGCGGTCCATACAGAAACGTGCCACCTCAGAGGCAAGGTTTGGACCCCACACTGCATCTGTGCAGGTGTCAGGAGGCAGTGTGTCCCTCCCCAGGCCAGTGAGGGTTATAATGGTTTCCTGGTACATGGACACTGGTAGACTGGCTATGTAACTATTTTTAAAGAATTTAGTGTTCCTGCCTGATCTGGGCTGGCGCAGTGGATACAGTGTTGACCTGAAGTGCTGAGGTTGACTATTTGAAACCCTGGGCTTGCTGGTCAAGGCACATGTGGGAGTTGATGCTTTCTGCTCCTCCCCCTTCTCTCTCACTCTCTGTCTCTCTCTAAAACGAATAAAGTCTTTTTTAAAAAAGAATTTAGTGTTCCTCACTAAAACTATATTTTTAAAAATATGAACAGATAATATGTGACTTTTGTGAAATCTTACACTTACTGTCACAAAATGACAGGGAAACAAAATCTAGGCCAAATAAATGATCATTCTAGAACAGGCACATTGATATTTCATGCCATTCACTATTTGCATGGCAATTAGAGCCAAACGACCTTAGCGCTCCATAAAACCAACAGAACCAGCTCCTGGAGGGGGCGTAGCCTTGAGCATGCGCAGCTCCTGGGAGGTCTGCATGGCGACAGGAGAGATAAACATGGGTTGACACTTTCCATGGTAAAGGTGAGGTGCAATCCCTTCATCTGGAAACCTCGGTTGTTTTGACAACCCGTCTTTAGCCACCACATTTGTTCACAGCAACGGGTTCTTTTGTTTCCCTCACTGATGGTGAGGCACGGACAGACCAAAAGCTGGAGGCAAAGTGTGGAATCAGCCTCGCCAGGTTAGCAACGTGGACCCACTTCCGCATGGAGCAAATGCCAGCTGTATGTCAGCAACGTGTCCTGAAGCTCCCAGTCAGCTTCACTGGCAACCATTAGGCCTGTGATTGATACACTATTTCTGGGAAAGGTTTAAGCCCTAACTAAAATTATTAAGAATTCCCATGGTAAATCTTGAAATGGTCTTTACATTTTAGCTTACATGATAGACTAAAATAAAGCTTTGGGCTAAGTAGAATAGATTGCTAAAGGCAAGGGAGATATTGGATTTCTTACCTAAAATTTTCAAGTTCAACAGCTTCTGTGGACTCGTGCCACTGACCTTGAGCCCTGTGTCGGTCACCCGCCTTGATGGCGGGCTCAGACTTCGTTATGCTATTTTGGGCAGTATCGAAGTTAATGGCTGGAAGCTACAGAAATAGAAGCACAGAGTATGTGAGGATAACAATTCAGCACAGGATAAAGAAAGTAACAAAATGGGGGCGGGGAGGCTGGGTGAAAGGACCAAGTCTTTTTTCAAACCAATAGTTAACATGATAGCTATGTCAAATGTAGGGGTTTTCCAAGACTTGAACATGACTGACTTAAACATTCACTCTCTACTTTTACTCTCTAAGACTGCTTAATTTCTCTTCATAGCTTGTAACACCACCTGTCATATATTAGTTATTTATGTATTTTCAGTCTCCCTTGATTACAGTGCCAGCTGGAAATGTGCAGGAGCTGGCCTGTCTGTTCAATGCTATACCCCAGCACATCGAACTGGGCTGGGTATACAAGTCTGGGCAAGGCCAAGGCATTAGGATATTTTGAAGTTTCTTGGGTGATTCAATTGTATAACCAGAATAGAGTTTCGAGATCTAGCTAGAATGCTCTAGTATAGAGTACAGGCCCAAACTAACTATAATCATTTGTTCATTCCATTCATTCATTTATTCTTCAACATTTACCGGTCACACACACTATTTGCCCTGTGTTAGGGATATAAAGGTAAAGAAGAGTCTATCAATTTTAATTAGTCTGAACATTAGGAAAATAGATTATAGAATTCACCATAGGAAAAGTAAAATGTGCGTAAATCAACTACAACTTGAGCATGCCCCAATTTACAATAGGAACCAGTAATTATCTACATAGTAAATAAGTTATCAGCATTCAAATAGTTTCATTTACCAATATTTACCTATAATTGGGACAACCTTGAGAACTGTTTCTTGTACCCCAGTAAAGCTCAACATAGTGTAAATAGCCTATTCTTTCCAAAGTACAAATAAGGGATGTTCTATAATTGGCTGAATTATTACCTATGAGGTAAGTAGAGCATAATAAAACAGAAGGATCCAATTCTTAGTAAATTTTTTCATTCGACATAATTATCAAATAAAGCCACAATATATTCTACCTGTCTTACTCCATCAAAGTATCTGATAGATATCTGCATAAAGACACTGTTTCCTTATCCAAAAAGAATGTCTGACTTCCCATCAGAAAGTCAGCTTTTGGGACAATGCATTATAATAAGAATATTGTTAAAAAGCTAACAAAAAACACAAAACCCCAGATCATTCTTCATCATAAACTAGCCACAGTTGAATTCTCTCAAAATATTAATAACAAATCTTTCATCCTGTAAAATAGGATGTTATCTTGTGGTGGTTGTGGATTTATCTATTATAGTAAATACCATTTCATAGCTAAGAAAACTGAAAAATAGGAGGGCTATGTGACTTGCCTAAAGGTCACACGACTAACAAGTGACAGAGCTGAGATTCAAATCCAGACAATCTACCTCCCTCTCCAACATTCTCAGTGGTCTGGCATCTATGTATGAATCTCTAAAGATGAGGACCACACTCTTAAGAAAGCCAATTTGCTCTTTAGAGTTCTCCTCTCACCCAGGTTTCTTTCTATCTGGGTTGAAAATCCGTCTCTAGTTCGGCATCATCACCTTTCACAATACTTGAAAGGACACAATTGTTACTTTAAACATGTCAGGTGACTGGTTCTGGAGGTCCTCCCCAGACCCTATGCTCTGAGGATAAACAACCCTGCGGAGAAAGAGGCTTTCCACCAACAAAGAGCACCACCTTGCCAGGCCTGGTAGAGGGAGCCACCTTGGAAGTGGGCTCTCTAGCCCCAGTTGATGTTGACAGGATGACAGGACCACAGTCTAGATGATGCTTGACAACAACCCCATCAGAAACCTTAGCTAGGAACATCTGAGCTAGCTGCTTTGAACTCATGACCCACAGAATGGGTGAGGGATAATAAATGACAATTTTTGCTTTAACATTGGAATTTTGGGATGATTTGCAATGCAGTATTTCATGACAAATCCAACATAGAATAAAATAAGAACCCACAAAGCCATACAATATAACTAAATAAATAAACAAACAAAATATTTTCAAAACCATGCCCCCAGTTCTGCCTGCATTAAACTGGTCACCCATCCTGGAGACCACCGCAGTGTTTGGCCACTTCATACCTGGGCGTGTGCTGCAGGCTGTAACTCCTGGTCACCTTTCAGAGTCCCAGTCACACAACTGCCTGGTGAGCACTTGCCCAAGCCTTCTTGGCTGAGCTGTTCACTCCCTCCCTGGTGGCATTTCTGTGCTGATCTCTTTTATAGCACTTATCACAGTTTAGAGCAATGTCTAGTTTACACACCAGCCTTTCCACCTCGAATTGACCCCACTGAGGGCATCTGCCTATCTTTGTGTTCTCAGCACCTCTCACAGAGGCTGGCACTAGTAGGTGTTCAAATGTGAAGCTGCCGAATGAATACTTTGTCCCAGGTCTCTGCTACACTGATTGGTCTGGCAAGTTAGTGACCTGCAAGTTCCATTAGCATGTTTGTCGCAGACACATCGTTTGACAGATAATGAGTAAGACCTGGGTTTAAGCAAGCAGGATGGCCATGGCCTCTGCTCTCAAGGACCTTACAGCCCCGTGAGGGTAGGGGAGGGGTTAGACTAGCATAAGAACATGCTGCAAAATTAGACAGCAAGAGTTTGCTGTGGCACGAAGGATGCTAGGAGTAATCCAGAGGATTCTAGGCAGATTTTGATACAGGCTGGAAGGCAGAGAAACATTATACATGCTTTGGAAACCTGAGCAGCTGAAATAGCATGAGTGGAAAGGAAAGAGACCAAAGAAGCAAAGGGACTGCCTAAAATTTTGATCATGTCACTTCTTCTTGGAAAGGTCAACATTGCCTGTTGCTCATGGGATCAAGTACAACATTTGTAGATGGGCCTTCAGACATGACACAATTTCTTCTGGCTTTATTTATCACTGCTTCCAATAGAATGTTTGGTCACATTTTTTGCTTTAATGCTGGTTATTTTTTTTCCCCTTAGATATCTCATTTATTCACTTCACCTAGAACAGTGGTTCTTAACCTGGGTTCTATTGAACCCTAGGAGTTCGATGAGTCGGTCTCAGGGGTTCGGAGAAACCTCTGCCACAGAGGCCAGAATAAAGTAATACCGTAATTTGTTGTGAGTTCGTGCACTTTGTTGGTTTTGTTCTTTGAGCAAGGTGATGTTCATGCACGGCTCATTTTGTGCACCAGTAAAAAAAAACATATACCTATGTCTTGAATTTGGAAAAAAAATCATATTTTATTTATCACTAAAGAAGGGTTCGGTGAATGCGCATATGAAACTGGTGGGTTCGGTACCTCAAAAAAGGTTAAGAACCAATGACCTAGAATGTCTTTTCCATCAATTCTCCTGATGGAAAACCAGCCCATTATTCAAGAACCATCTCCTTCCCTGCAATTCAGGCAGAAAGTGGCTTCCTCATGCTTCTCAAAATCTATGTACCCCTGTCGGTACCACTCACCCAGCATTCACGCCTTGCCTGCTCAGGGACCGGAACTGTCTCTCCTATGCCTGGCCTGTCAGATCACAAGAACTCAAACTTAGACATTTTCTTTCCACAGAATCTACCAACACCTCTTTTATTTCAAAAACATTTAATGGACCTATAATAAATTAATTTTTTTTCTTTTATTTTTTTTATTGCAAACCAATTTCTCAGCTCCTTATGGCTTAAAATATAAGGGGAAAAAATAAAAATTCCAGCTCTAGGCAGATTACTTCCAGATTTGTAAAAATCTTTGGTTGGAAATTTGTCATTTCCCCCTTGTTGCAACAACCCTAGAGCAATTCTTTCCCTTGAGTTATCGGGTTTCCCTGGTTACCATTAGTCTAACCTGGTTTAGGATAAAGGCGGGGCCTACATTTGCCCCAGTGTGTGTCTGCCCCACTTCTGTCACAGGCTGGGACTGTCCTACGGAACATCAGGCTCTGAGGTGATAAAGAGCAAACAGTTATGACAAACAGTGATAGCAGAACACAGGAACAGAGGAAACAATGGGGGAAGAGGCTGGGTTCATTAGACATTCACATGAAGGACATTCAGTTCCTGTAATTCTCCGCCCAAACCCACAAAGTAGAGCTCCCCTGTGATGGGTTAATTGGCCATCCTGGCCCATTTACAGATAACAGGCCAGGACTTGCCAGAACAGAAATTCAGGTGAAAGGGCCTTAATTCCAGGTTCCTCTTTCAAACTAACTGCTAAGTCTCAGAGCCAATGTGTGGCCCACTGACCTATTCTGATGGGCATTTCTGCCTCACCCTGACTCTCCTTTGCTCCCGACCCTTGTTTTTCTTCCTTCGTTGGCCCTGGTTTTAATTGAAAATAACTTATCATAGTTTGTGTATCTTTATAAGCCTCCTTCCACTCTTTCTGGAACAAGCAAGATATAAATAAATTCTTGATTTATTCTCTCCAGTGTTTTCCCTCTCCTGTAAATGTCCCCACGCTATTTTATGGAAAAAAGAATAAGGTATTCAGAATAAGAGTTGTTATTTTAGATTTAAAAGTGCGGGAAAGTTTTATAAACAGCATTAGGAATGGGTTTGGGAACCTTGGGACCTTCACATAGTTGAGCTGAGTTACTTTCACTTTTTTCTTGGAAACATCTACTTTCCAAATAATTCACACATTACAAGTACACATTTTTGTATGTGTGAAATATTTTACAAAAAGATATGCCATCGTACCTTGTCAGACAACAGGCTACAAATTCTAAAACTGGTTAAGGAGGAGAGAAACAATTAGCTCACTTTAATTAAGCAGCCAGAATAACAGCCACAAACCACCTTGGTGGTTCTTTTACCTTGGCTAAAAGTTTACTACACATACTCATGTGGTAACCGGATTCTTAAGAAACTATTCAATTTGGCAGAAACTGACCAAGAACTCATGGAATAGAGAATGCAGTGAAGCAGAGGCCAAAGTCAAAGTTGCTGGCACTGAGGAATCTATCACCTCGCCAGGAAAGTAGACAGGTAGACAAGTGTTTCCAAAACAAGCGAGAGAATAATGCTATGAGAGTAAAAGAAAAGGATGCTTTGAGAAGAGAGAGGTTCACTTCGAGAATGGAAGTGAACCTTTATCTAGAAAGGAAGATAAAGGAAAGCTTTTCATGGAGGTGGTGTCATTAGATTTGAGCCTTGGAAATAGGTAAGATTTTGTAGGAAAGAACTTCGGGAGAAGGGAATAGCAAATGAAAAGTACAAGTCAGACATTATGGTAACATCTTGCAGAGAGAGAAGACAGAAGCTACAACCACAACTGCATGCCAAGTCACCCTGCATACCTTACCAAGGAAGAACGGACTGGATTTGGGGCAATCGTTCATGAAGGGTGGTAAGCAGTGGCTGGAGGTAATTAAGCAGTGTTGAGACAAAGGGTGGGAGTCACTGCTGAACCAGATGGGTGAGAAGAAAGGAGTTCCTGGCGGTGGTAGCATTAATACACAGAAGAAGAAACTGATGCAAGAAAATATATTTTAGGGTCACATTTACTCCAAATCAATGCTTATTCAACTAGTTTTTAAACTGTACATAATTTAATTTCCCAAGGCATTTAAAAGGTATCTCAGCTATTAGAGGCAGACATTGCAGGGATGGAGTGTTCGGATTCAGGTCTGTATCCTACCATTAGCTGTCTATATGATCTTGGGAAAGGCATTTAAATCTCTCTGTGCCTCTGGTTCTTAATCTATAAAAGTGGGAGCTTTGGTTATTAAGCAGGGTAATGTAGGAAAAGCACCAGGCACACAATAAGGGTTGCCTAAAATAACTATCATTATTTGGTCTTTATATGCCATCAACTCATTAGAAAGTCAATCTCCAACATAAATAAATAGATAAAAATGTTGTAGTTCTCTGGTAAGCTTGGTTGCTATAACAAAGGCCATCCGGGCTGAGTTACCACCACATAAGCTTTTAAACAAATGAAATGAGAATAGCATAGTAGACTTTGGAGCCATGCCACCAGGTTTCAAGTCCCGTCCCTGCCATTTACTAGTTAACAGTGCAAAATAATTGTCTTCTATTACTATTATTAGCATTGCTGTGTTGTTTTCCTAACCTCCATGGATGGCCTTCAATCTCGTGACTTTCCCAATTCTTACAGAAGCAAAACCAAAAGGGAATGTTAAGAGATAAATTTCAAACAAGGGCACCATTCTTTGCTTCCTAATAAAAATATAAAAATACTATTATAAGCATAGCCGGAACACACTCTTTTTCCCTCTTTTCAGTAAGAGACAATTTGCACAGGCAGTCAATAGAAGACATGCTGTTTCTAGACCTTAGAGCTTTGCTAATGAGGACACATGGCACTAAGCGTAGGATAGACCAGGGCTCAGGCATGAGAGGAGAACGAAAACGCTGTAAATGCCAACTCTTGGCCGAACCTGAGCCAGATTACGAGAGAAACAGCTGGGTGAAGAAAGACAAAACATGCAAAAGAACAAAGAGAAGCAAACATATCATTCATAAAGTTGTTAGATGGATCTCCCTTTGGAAACGCATGATTTTTTCTTTATTGATGTGCACACATTCTTTAAAAATGTTACCTGTTGTTTGCTTGACTGAACGTTCAAAAGGCACCAAAGTCTTTTAAGATCTGAATAGTCCCTAGGAGAAAGAATAACACAATGTCAAACACCAGAGGACTCTAGATAAACTAGTTGTGCTGGCACTGCCACTCACAGGCCTGCTTTTTTGAACTAACCATATGCATACTAAACATTTCTCTATAAATGATCAAACATTTCAGTAAACACCGTAACTCAGAGTGACGGTTGTCAAGGGTCTACGCTATTTCTCAGAAAGCTATTAAATGTGGTTGCTGGCCACTGCCTGAGTGAAAAATTAGCAAAGACTCAGAATGGGGTTACCTGGTGGTGGTGATTCCTTCCTGTGTTTTATCGGTTGATTTTTCCGTGGTCTTCACCTTTTTGTCTTGATCAGGCATTGTAAAACATCAATGCCCCAGAATTAACATTGCATTCCTTTCAAAGTAAACTGGGGAGAAAAACTTTAGTTGGGTTGTGTGCTCCAAAATATTCTCAATTAATACAGGCAAAACTCACTTATAACATTTACTTAAATATGCAAAAACTAACATTTATTTTTAACACAATCATAAAAATGTTAATATGAATACCATTTACTATTATCATTCAAAGGCCTTTGGATACATTTAGAGCTTGGTTTATAATTACAGTACTCCATGAGCCTATATTTTCTAAGTCATCCTTGATTACAGATGTTCTGCCCCATTGTCCCAACAAGTATTTTTCTGCATCAGGAAAAGTGCCCTTATTTGGAGTTTCCAAAATATGTATCTATAAGCAAATACCTAAAGCCTA
The DNA here is from genome assembly GCA_037038555.1 of Rhynchonycteris naso. Lineage (NCBI taxonomy): Eukaryota > Metazoa > Chordata > Mammalia > Chiroptera > Emballonuridae > Rhynchonycteris > Rhynchonycteris naso. Next base: position 55,335,992 of record CM073004.1, read on the forward strand.
ACTGATGCTATTATGCCTTCTTGTCTTTTTTGACAAGTATCCTTAACTATAAGCTGCTAGTTCAGGGGGTTATTCCCTCATCATGGGTCCCAGAAAAAGCCCCATCCGCTTGCAAAATAAGCATTACAGTGCCCAGAGCAACACATAAAATGTCATTGGATTTGCCAGAATTCCTAAAGTGTTTGAGCTGCCACCTGAATCCCCACATGTATCAGTGACAGTCATAAGTCTCCTGCGACAGTTGGACCAGTCTTGCACAGCCCCTGAACTCATCCAACCATCCTGTTAAAAACAAGACAATAGTACCAAAATGGGGTCACTTACACTAAGCTCCACATCACTAAACCAAGACTGAATTATGGTTTTAGCTCTCCCAGAAATGGAAATCTAAACCAGCATTAGTTAGGTAATCTACCTGATAAACCACTACTACCCCCTTTCAGTAAAATAACCTTGCACTAACAGGCCTGCTTTTTGCCTGGTATAACTTCCTCGTTCCTGCTCCCTTCTGCCTATAGAAGTCTTCTTCATTGTGCAGCAACTCAGAGCTCCTTTCTCTCTGCTAGACTGGACGCTGCTGCCCAATTTATAAACTGCTGAATAAAGGCAATGAGGTCTTTAAAATTTACTCAGTTGAGTTTTGTTTTTTAACAAATGAATAGTGAGCCTCAGAATACAGCCCAATAGGCACTTCGACCTTCTGAATTAAGCTTTGTAGTCATCATCACCTTTCCAGGAATAAGTTTTAGTACTATTTCCCACCTCCACTAAAAAAATGTGAGTTCATGCAGCCCCATGTTCATTGCAGCATTGTTCACAGTGGCCAAGACATGGAAACAACCAAAAAGCCCTTCAATAGATGACTGGATAAAGAAGATGTGGTACATATATACCATGGAATACTACTCAGCCATAAGAAATGATGACATCGGATCATTTACAACAAAATGGATGGACCTTGATAACATTATACGGAGTGAAATAAGTAAATCAGAAAAAACTAAGAACTGTACGTATGATTCCATACATAGGTGGGACATAAAAATGAGACTCAGAGACATGGACAAGAGTGTGCTGGTTACCAGGGGGAGGGGGAGGAAGGAGAGGAAAAGGATGGAGGGAGGGAAGGGACATAAAGAAAACCAAATAGAAGGTGATGGAAGATCATTTGACTTTGGGTGACGGGTATACAACATAATCAAATGTCAAAATGACCTGGAGATGTTTTCTCTGAATCTATATACCCTAATTAATCAATGTCACCCTGTTAAAATTAATTGTCTAGATAAAAAAATAATAATAAATGAATTAAGCAAGGTTTCATAATACGTAGTCATCATACAAAAATAAATTATATTTTTGTAGAATCTAAAAAAATATGTGAGTTCACAAATGGACAGAGCAATGTATTTGTTTGTCTTTTCCCTTAAATAAACTTTTTATTCAATTGTTTTGGTTTCCAGAATAGAAATAAAAAGAAAGGTGAACATGCCCATACTTTCAACTATATGGCAAATATAAAATTATATACACTATTAGTTTAATTTGATTGTATGTAAAAATTTCCACTGGGCTTCAGTGCCATGGTTTGACTTTACACTGTGTTTTTCAGGCATGAAAAAGCATGCATTATTGTCATAATTTCATGTCTCAACATATTATGAAATCAATGGTCAAAGGCCAAGTGTTTCAGAGGTATTGAGAAGCAAAAGGAACTGCCAGTGAATGTTTCACTGCAACAGAATCTAGTAAAGTTTAATTTTGTGAAATGCACAAAGACAGGCCCTGACCAGTTGGCTCAGTGGTAGAGCATCAGCCTGGCATGTGGAAGTCCCAGGTTCAATTTCCAGTCAAGGCACACAGGAGAATGACCATCAGCTTCTTCACCCCTCTCCTTCTCTCTCTCTCTTTCTCTTTCTCTTTCTCTCCTCCCTTTCCGCAGCCATGGCTAGATTTGAGCAAAGTTGGCCCCAGGCACTGAGGATGGCTCCATGGCCTTGCCTCAGCACTAAAATGACTCAGTTGCTGAGCAACAGAGCAACGCCCCAGATGGACAGAGCATCACTCTGTAGGGGGCTTCCCAGATGGATCCTGGTTAGGGTGCATGTGGGAGTCTGTCTCTCTATCTCCTGCCTCTAAGTAAAAAAAGAAAAAAGAATAAAATAAAATTTAAAAAAAAGAAAAAGAAATGTACAAGGACAGTTTAAGGAACTAAAAAATATTTTCCCAATGTAGTTGTCATATTTGTTACAAAGTGTTGAACTGAAAATGAGAGTTGGGGACCGAGCTTCTCATCACAGATGCACACCAAGAAAAATGCTTCAGTGCATTGATATTTTAGGATTGTGCCTAGCACATAATACGATGGACTCATTCACTCAACAAATATTTATTTACTATGTCCAATCTCAGACAGAAAACTGCTAAAAGAGATTATCACCAGTATGCAATTCTATCACAAGCAAAGAAAAACCTACTTAGGAACTTTAAAATATGTTTTGTGTGGTATTCAGACAGAGATTTGAATTAGTATTGGCTTTACTCTGAAAGAAAGAAAGAAGGAAAGGAAAGAGTGAGGGAGGGTGGAAGAGAGAAAGAATGGATGATCTGTAAATTATTCTTTAAAAGCAAAATATCCAAGTGCTTTCTATAGAGAGATATTAAAATATCCCCCAAGGTTCTAAAATAAATAGAAATACACTCAAAGTAGATAGAATCTAGTTTTATTCTTCCCTCAAAGAACTGAGGGAAAATTCCACGTACACACACTGACCCTTTGGCTTCGAATTTTTACTCGGTGCTAAGAGGCCGCCTGTTTCAGGGGCAGGAAATGAAAACTACAACAATTAGCAAATAAAAATGTGTGGGAAAGCTCACAGCCTTCTTCTGCGAGGCAATTACATTGATGGCGATCAAAACCTGCCAAACACCCTGTCTCGTTCCCCTGTTTAACCTCTAAGATTTTATTGACTCGGTGTGTGAACAGGAAATAATCATCTAATAGTTTTATCAGTTTAAGATTAGCATTTACTCTCTGAGCTAGAAGAGTGAAAATAAAAAACTCTCTGGAAATGTTTCACTTAATTAAACAGTAAACAAATCCACCAGAATCAGTAGAAACAGACAACTGCCTTTATGATCAAAAAACCAAAATCCTTTCCACTTGATGGCTGTTAATATAAAAACTGTTCTAAAAAAAAAAACAATAACTTTGAGGATTTGGGAATGCTTTAGAATATTTCATCTAATTTCATTTTAAAATAGCAAAAATGATGACACTATATCAATGGTATAACCCAAAATGGGGCCAGGGATTAGGAGGTGGGTTTGGTGGGAGGAAGGGCAGTTCAGATCATAAGTCAAGTTGCCCAGAGGAAGACAACTTATTGAAGAAGTGTTTCCAAGACAGGTTGAGCAAGGGTGCTGCCAAAGGCAAGAGCTCCCTGGGGGGTGGCTTCCCTTGGTTCCAATGAGTTTTCTGCAGGAGACAGATTAAGTCTCAAATCTGTCTACAACGAAAGGAAGGGTGGCTGCTCTCTCATGTTCATGTCGCCTTCAGTCACTGGTTAAGGGCCACCAAAGGAGGGCATCACTTCCCAGGCACTTCTGTTTAGAAAGTAAGGAGACTCTAGAAGCTTAGGAGGAGTCCTCCAAAAGATATACAGGAACTGGCTGTTGGAAGCAAAAAAACATGGAAGCCAAGGCCCAGCACAGTCATAGGGATGGGAGAGGCTCCAGAAGGAATGCCCAGGTCCTCACTGTGATCACCTACTCCAGAGGAGGAGCTAGGGCTGATGAGGGTACAAGAATCTTTGCTGTGGCTACACGCTGAACCCAAGCTTCCTGCAGTAGCTCTTGATTACTGGGCTGAATTTCCCTCCTTCTACATGACCTTGTGGCCAAGCAGCTAGCTTGGTCTTTGGCCCTCTTCTCTATGTCTATCCCTTTTTCTCTAAAGGGTCTCCTAAAGTGCCAAGGCTTTAAATTCCAAATTTATATGTGCAGCCCTAACCCCATCTGACCTCCTCAATGTGCAGTCATCACCTGGTGTCTAACAGCACCCCAAATTTAATATACCCCAAACAAATGTCTTGACACCCACCCCCAGACCAAATTCCCGTAATGTCCTCCATCTAGTCCCTGGCACCACTCAGCTAGTCCAGACAAAGATCTGATCCCTCTCCTTTACCTCCCACATCCAAGCCACTAACCAGACCAACCAGTCCGCTTGCCCTGGTCTCCACTCCCACTGCTAACACTCCAAGCCACCGTATCTCCTGCCTGGACCAGTTACCACCTCGTCATCTATCACCCTGCTCCCGCTCTTGCTCCTCTACATCCACAGGAGCCCATGGGATTCATTTAAAATTTGAATCAGATCCTGCCACTCTGTGGTTCACAACCTTCCTGTGGTCTCCTGTCAACTGAGCTTCCAACTGTGACTTTCAGACCCAAGCTCTGCTCTCCTCTCCCTCTGGCTCACTCTGCTGCTGCCGGGCGGACTTTCTCCCAGCCTCATTCCTGCCCGAAAGCCTGAGCACCTGTCCCTCTCATATTCTCTGGCAGGCTCTGTCGTGTCACTCAGGTATCAGCTCACATGGCCCCTCGTTAGTGAGGGCACCTCTGATGACCCTCTGCCACATACTCCCACTCACTCATTTTTACCACCTCCGCCTGTTTTCTTTCCCTCTGGGGCTCATCAGCATCAGAAACCTTGTTGGCCATCTACTGGTTTCCTGGCACTAGATCAGAAACCCCACATGGGCAGAGATTGTGTCTATTCTGTCAGCAAATGCATCCCCAGCACACAGAACAACACAACAGTGCGTGGCAAGGTGCAAGCACAGCGTAAAAACGCAAAATATAATTGTGTCATAATCCATAAGGAGTGGCTTAGAAATTATTTTTACCAAAGTTTGTGAATTATTTGCTGCTTTAATTATTTAAAATTAGAGCTCCCACACCTGGTGCTCCTCTGCAATGCCCCAAGCAAGCTTGCAGTCCTCACATTGTAAACCTAAGCATGAAATAATGCAGTAGCCCCATTACCCCATAAGGCCAGGGGTTGTATTCACCAGACACTTGAGAGGCTAACAGTAAATACAAGGTGGGGCAAACGTAGGTTTACAGTTGTGAGTATGCAAACACAGAGTTATTTTTCTTGTATTATTATTAATCATTGCATTATTTCCCATACAAACAACTGTAAACTTATGTTTTCTTCACCCTGTATTTATTGAATAAAGAAAAGTAATAATGGATAAAAAAAATTCTTTTAAAAAACCTGTGTCATTACTCTTTGAGTTCAAAAATCTCTCATAAACCTTTGTTATAAATCAAATCAATAGATTAGTATGTGTAATGTTATAATAAACACAAACATACTCAGGAATTATCTCACTTAGTCTTTAGGAGGGAAATTAGAGTTTTATATTAAGTAATATTCATGAACAGTGCTTCTCAAACTAGCTATGAAGCATTTTTAAATTTCAAATCTAGTAAGGACCAATACTTTTGGTCCATATCCTGTTCTGCTAGTTAAATCCACTGATCATGTGCTTGGATATTGAAGCAATGCTAAATCGCTGTAAACATTTCTAAACACTCTCAATTTTTACTTACCTCCTCATGAACAATAACACACCCATCTGAAGACTGTCTAAACAGCAATGGCTTAAATAAGTGAAGTCTTTTCTTTTCTAATAACAATATTGTTTCCACAGCAACCCTAAATGATTCTCTGAGAACCACCACCCCAAGTACAAAGCCCAAGGGGATTAAGTCAGTAGTTGTCAATTCCAAGACAACCAGGAGAGGGAGAGAGGGAGCCTGGGAGGGAAGAGGTGTGGTCCAGTAGGACTGAACATGGGCCCCCCACTTCAACCCAAGCACTCCTGCTTCTGTGAGCTTCTGTGTTGTTTCATTTGAGCAAAGGGTTCTTCTGCTAAATACACAAAGAGAAGACCACTCACTTTCTAACATTTATTTTACAGATGAGATAAAGCCAAAAAAGATTACAACACTTGTGCTGAAAAAGATTTTCCTTTGATTCTAAATGGAAAAGCTGAAATTTAGTATTTTTTTCTGAAAAAATAAAAAAAGGGAATGGTCACAGAAGTGAAAGTTAATATGCAAAATGTAAGTGAATATCACTTTAATAACAGAAACTTCTGGTATCTTTCCTTTGCGCCTCCGTCATGGGACCAAAACACGACACAAGAGATCTTTCTACACATCGCAGGACAGCCGCATGGGTTTGGTGTTTACAACCTGAGTCAAGCAAAGAAATAATCACAATCCTGACTCACTGCTGAATTTTTGAATTCATTTTTTAAAAAGAAACTCTCGAAAGTAATTTCTATCTTCTACTGTCATCCGAATTTTGGGTTAATGCTAAGAAGTCTCCAGAGACACACACCTCAGTTGCTTGCGATCACTTGCAGTTAATTGCAAGGTAAACACATATGACAGCAAAAGATATCCAAGCCAGGGGAAAAATTGGCTAACTGACTGTAATTAATCTCAATTGTGTAATATAAACCCACTAACTAAATAGCCTGATATTTGTGGTACGTTTTTCAGATTACTTACCTGGAAATCGTTTTTATCCCACAGTTGACATGGCTACTCAAAAGATCCTGAAATGGTCTCATCTTTCCAAAAGCATTTGATTCATTATAGAAAATAGCTTCAAATCCCACAATCCCTATTTCTCCTTTTAATCACTTAGGTTGAACCTTTGTAAATATTCTATTTTATTTACTAAAAATGTTGTTTAAAAAAACATTTTGAAAGTAATAACAGTAAGAGAGGTTGGCCTAACTCAAGTTAATCATCACTTTGGGTACCTCGGGTTTATTATTTTGAAAAAGAACTAAAATAAACTGCTAGGAACCTTACCACAAAAGAGAGTTTGAACTTCCTTATAAAAATGAGAGGGAGTAAAAAGAAATTCTAAGGAACAAAAAAGAAAACTAAATAAATAAAATTTTTAAAAAATGAGAGGAGTCCTTATTTCTGTTGATGAATAATGGTTACATTCCACGGCAGATGACAGGCGGCAGGCTCAGTCTGTGCTCCAGTAGACATTAAAGAAACTTAGAGAACTTATAGCGCCACAGCTAGCTGGCATTACAAAATGAAAAATCAACACTCCAATTCCTTTACTGTGGATATATTTTTCTTAAAAATTCCTTTACTCGTGGTTCTTTGAAAAGAGTGGTTAAAATAACATATAACTCACAGAAAGCAACAGAAATAAGAAAAATGTGTTAAAATGCATTGGTTAAATGTTATTTTCTTAATCTTGATAATTGTACCATGGTGATGCAAGATACTAACCTTGGAGAAGCTGAGTGAAGGGTATCCAGGAACTTGTTGTACTATTTCTGCAGCTTTCATGCAAGTCTAAAATTATTTCAAAATTAACACTTAAAAATGTGTTGGCCACTTGAGCAGTTTATTTAAGTAAAGTTCTCTGAGACTAGAGAAAGGATTCTTTCATTTTTATCCAAAGAATAATTGTGCTTGCCTGACCAGTAAGGTTACAGTGGATAGAGAGTCAACCTGGGACATTGAGGTCCCAGGTTGGAAACCCCAAAGAGCTGGCTTGAGCACCAACTTGCTAGCTTAAGCATGAGGTTGCAGGCTTGAGCCCAAAGATCGCTGGCTTGAAGCCCGAGGTCGCTGGCTTGAACCTAAGGTTGCTGGCTTGAGCAAGGAGTCACTGGCTCAGCTTGAGCACACAGGTCAAGGCACATGTGAGAAGCAATCAATGAAATACGAAAATGCCACAACTACAAGTTGATGCTTCTCATCTCACTCCCTTTTTGTCTCTCTCTCGGAAAAAAAAAAAAAAAAAAGAATAATTGCACTTAATTTCACAGATATAGGTGCTCAGTCTTTTCAAATTAGTTGCATTTTAGAAAACTATATATCATGCACAGAAAGTTTCAAGTTAAATTGGATAAATTACTGGCAAATAAAACACATACATATGTAAACACAATAAATTAAAACCAATAAAAAAAGAGTAAAAAAAAAAAAACAAAAGAAAACACACACTTTAAAAGTAAAGTAATCAAAAAGTCAAGGAAATCCTGGAAGAAACATGACTTGCTTATATCTATTATAGCTCAGAAAGGGAGTCTGGTTCTCTAAACTGTAGGCTTGACTTTGTCCCATATATTATTACATGGCTATGGTTCTTCAATGGACTATGTGTGAAGCTAGCAGAAAAGAGACAGTTACTACAAGGAAGATCCTTAGAGCACATCTAGTATCAGGGTCTGACACCTTCCACGCCCAGAGACAGAATGTAAACGAGTGACAGTTGTAGAGTAGCTGACAAGAGTGGCAGAGCTTCAGTCAAACCTGAAAAGGCATACCTTCCCTAAAGGAATTCAAAATCACATTAAAAATAAAACTGAGCAGGCCCTGCCCTGTGGCTCAGTGAATAGAGCATCAGGCCAGCACATGGACATTTTGGGTTCCTGGTCAGGGCTCACAGGAGAAGTGACTATGTGCTTCTCCCCCATTCCCTCCCCCTCTTCGCTCGCGCGCTCTCTCTCTCTCTTCCCCTCCTGCAGCCAGTGGCTCAATTGGTACCAGGCGCTGAGGATAGCTCCTTTGGAGAACATCTGCCTCAGGCACTAAAAATAGCTCAGTGCTTGAGTACTGGTCCAAGATGGGGTTGCTGGGTAGATCCGAGTCCGGGTGCATGTGAGAGTCTGCCTCACTATCTCCCCTCCTTTCACATACGTACATACATAAAATAAAGCTAAACAATTTGAAACACCTGCTCAGGACATACAAAGCATATCTGCAGGTCACCAGTTGCAGATCATGATTTAATGCCCTTCATTTAACACACGAAGTAACTGTGTGCCTAAGAGTAAGAGAACAAAGCCCAGTTCACCTTCAGGGTCCAACTCTTAATGGCAAACTCTGGGTTATGTGGAAAAGAGAGGATTTGTTGACTTTGGCACTGAGCCGAGGGCAAAGAGTGGTATAATAAGAATTGATGCTTGCATAACTCCCCCTCCTGGACCCTGGAGTGCTTACAAGCATCCATCATTCATCCAGGTTTACTCCTGTGAACTAGGTTAGGTAGGTGGTGTACGATATCATTATCAGGGCAGAACACTGAGACGCAGTTGCTACAGAGCCTCCATCGGCAGGAGTGTCGCAAGCTAAGGGCAAGTGTAATCATGGCCATGCTCCCGAGTCAATAGACTTGACACCTACCTTGTGCAAATAGTTTTTACTATAAACAATTTTCTCTTTTTTATTTAAACAAGCACTTGGAGATAAAATGAATCAAAAATTCTAACGGTTTTCTGATTGTCTTCCACTCACTCCCTCAAATTATTTGACCACGTGCTGTATGTTAGAGACTTCCTTTTCCTCCGACTAATACTAACCCAAGTCGGTCTGAGAGTGTTGCTCCAAAGTAAAATAGAATATGTGGCAAAAAAATAAAATAAAATACCATGACAGTTTTCTAATTTTCAAGCCTTATTCCCATTCAAACTCACATCTTTTTGTCATAAAGGGAAATACCCGCAGATATGAATGTCATTTCCACAGATCCCACAACTGCCCGTGCATCATGCTGCTTGTGGCGTGTCTGCTGGAGCCCTGTGTGTCTGCTAGCGCAAGTCTACTCATGCCAGAGCTCAGCAGCTGTCTGTGTTAGAACAGATGAATCGGGGACGTATATAGTATTAAGCGGTGATATTAAAAAGGGGAAAAGAATGTTCAGATGATATGAAAGAAGAATTTATATTAACCAGTCAATGAAAGTAACTAAAGTAGCACACTAAATTTTCCCTTTCTCATTAGCCCCAAACATATTGTGGACAAAAAATAAAATAAAAGACGGGGCCATAAACTAAATCTTACAAGATGAGCCCTGCACAATGGCCCTGCAAACTCAGAGACCTAAAGTAAATACTCAGGATGGTCTAAATCAAACCTTTCTAGCTAAAAGCAGTTATGGCGGGTAGTCATATCCTAGGAATGTGTCCTCTCTCAACGAAGAGCAATACTTGCTTTTACTCAAGCCTGTCTGTTGTCTTTTGCCTCCACAATAGTGTACCTGATAACATGCCTTTGGATAGTGAGGGTTATCATTTTTTCCCATCAGGACAGACATCGCACCAGAGCCCGAGCCAGCACACCGCTCATTGTTACTGTTTTCATGTGACTCATTAACTGTTAATTGTCGTGTTCCTGCCTCTATAAAAGAAGTTTCAGCATGTATACACTTTTACTTTTTACCCAACACAGAGATTTCCCACTTTGCCTTCTCCTGCCTGCCTAATCTATCACCGATCAATTCTATGTAAACCCCTTATATCTTCCCCTTTGATTCTGATGTATAAAATAAGTGGTGAAACCACCATTTTCTAGAGCACTTTCTCAGTCCGTTGAGACTTTGCTTCCCAGCAATTGTCCACAGTTTGGCTCAAATAAACTCATAAAAAATTCTTACAGGTTTGGAAGTTGTTTTACATTGACAATAGTAAAATTACATTTTATTCCTTGTTTTTGTGTTAGAAAGGTGAAAATGACAGTCATTCATTCCTTCAAGAAATAATAACTGATCCCCTAATATACGCTGGTATGGTAGATACTGCGTTGAGTGAGACATGGTCCAAGACATGGTCTCAAATACCTTCCTCAAAAAGTTAACCATTGTGGTAAATAAGTGAGTCCTGAATTAGCAATGAGTGTGGATAGTGGGTCAGTGACAAGTGAGTATGGACTCAGACCCAGACCATATGAGGGAGAAGGCAACATTAGGTAAATACACTGATGTTCCTAACAACTGGCGGCATTGCAAGAAACCAGAACTTTCTGGGTCATAAAAAAGAATTAAATGTTACCTAATAACATGTTATTTTAAGTGCACTTTATTATTTACTCTTCTCTGTGCAGAAGACACTATTGTGCACTGGAAAAAAAATCCACAATTCAGTGTGTGTGGAAAATCATAAATATGTAGTTAATATAAAAAAAATATTGTCCTTTAAAAATAACAATTTCTTAGTTTAAAACAAGGGGTTAAATAAGAACAGTAGAAATGTCAAAAAGCAGAAAAAATTAATATTCAAAGGAGGTTACAAATTGAGTGTATTCAAGGGAAAGAAAGATCAATGTGGGCTGAAGAGTTGTGGAAAGGCTCTGAACCCTGGGACTTGAAGAAGGTCCATAAGAACAGGGAGGGTGGGTGCAGAATGTTCCAAGGAAGGGAACTGATGGATGGAGGCTAGGCCCTGAGAGCAGTCCAGGGAGATGGTGAGTAGATGTGTTGCACTGGAGCTGAAGAATCTAGAAAGAGGTCAATAATGGGCACATGAGTGAGTGGTGACCTCCAAGACTTCAGCCAATTTATGGAACCACATAGTCTCAAATTAGGCATAACCCTTTGTCATGAACCTCAGAAAAAATGGCACCTCCCTCTTCCTTGCCCCCTTGTTCATTTGGTCACTAAATCCTGACGATTTTTTTTACTCTACATGGTTCTAGTCTGCCCACTTCTCTCCATGCTCACTGCCAACACCCTAGTCTACATCACCATGTGAACTACAGTAATCACTTCTAAAGTGGTCCCTCAACTTCCAATTTCTCCTCCCTCCCAAAAACACATTCTCCATACAGCAACAAAAGCGCCCCTTCAATGATACTAATTTGACCGATCAAGCCTCCATGGGCTTCCTATTTCTTTTAGGATAAAAACTTACAAAGACCTATAAGGTGTTCCATGAGATGATGCCTCTGACCCCCAGCCACCCCCACTCACACCTGACCCCTGAGTCCTTGTCCCAGACCTGCTTCTCCTCCACACCCCAGGACCTTTACTCCTGGGCACAAGGGCCTGATTGGGACAGATAGGTCTGGAAGGCTCATCCATCATGTCTCCGCTCAAGTGTCCATTCTTTAAAGAAAGTTTTGCTGACTTCCATAATGTAGTCACCGCCCCAACAGGAATTGCCTTGCAGCTCTTAAAAAGGGGCAGATTCGGGCAATATTTAATTGATACATAGGTCTATCTCCTTAGTGTACTGTAGACTAGTCTAGGATAGAAATGACAGTTGGTTCACTTATCCCCAACATCCAGCACTGCACTGCTAGTTTATAGCAAAAGAAGTTATCAATAAATGGTTGCTGAGTGAATGAAAGAATGAACGAATGAACGAACAATTCCCATGAAACAGAATTTGGAAGCTTCAGGTACAACTGGAGTATCATTGTTTAAATATAAAGAACAAAGATAATGAAAAAATTATCATCAAATAAGTTTGCCCTAGCTGATCAGTATTCACTTATTACAGAATGTTGATTTGATGAAAATCACTTTATAAACACAAGTAAATATGATATCCATGTTAAATATTAACTAGCTCAAGTATACATGAAGAAGACAATAAAATTTGCTAAGGAAGAATGGGTGTTCTTATCTATATCAAGTGCAACATACATATGCACATTATATGAATTCGTGGTCTCCACTGATGAGAGATTAAAAGGTTTGGGAATGTGAAGCCTTCCCATTACAGTGCTGGAATGTAGCCCAAGAGCAAGGATGGTTGCAGAGACCTGGCTCTCACTTGACCGCTGAGTGACCTCAGAATGTCCCTGGATCTCTGATTATTAGTTTCCTCATTCACCAAAAATATAAATTACTACATCTCCATTATAATGTGGTAGTTAGAACTAAGTAAAGTGAAGTCCCTTTAAAATTGTTAATAGCTATAGAAATATGATAGCTGTTGTAAATATTATCATTTGTAATATTACTGTTCAATGTCAAGAGCTTATGCTTATTTTAAATTATTTGTCTATATTCACTGATTTAGATCACTGATGACAAATAATAAATATAAAATATTCAAAAGAAGTTTTTATTTTTTGCCTGACCGGTAGTGATGTAGCTGATAGAGCATCAACCTGGAATGCTGAGGTCCCAGGTTCAAAACCCCAAGGTTGCTGGCTTGAGCACAGGCTCTCCAGCTTGAGTGCGGAGTCACCAGTGTGAGCATAGGATCATTAACATGATCCTAAGGTCACTGGCTTAATCCCAAGTTCGCTGTTTTGAGCAAGGGTTCACTGGCTCAGCTGAAGTCCCCCTACCAGCCAGTCAAGGCACATATGAGAAGCAATCAATGAACAACTAAAGTGACACAGCTACAAGTTGATACTTCTCATCTCTCTCCCTTCTCTTTCTCAAGAAAAAAGAGTTTTATTTTTAATGTCACAAATAGTCTTTAACTTTTTTAAACTTAATATTATTTAGGGTTTACTATTATAAGCACTTTGATGTATTCATTTAATCCTCAAAACAATCCTATGAGGTGGGTTGTGTTTTAGCTCCCACTACAGATGAAGCAACTGAGGCATTGAAAAGTTAAATAAATTGGCCAAGAACTCAATCTATTAATAATAAGAATAAATATTTACATGGTGCTTCTCTGCCAGAGTCAATTAAGTGCTTTCCATACACTAATATAATTCTCCTAACAAATCCATAAGACACCTTCCATTACTGTCCGCATTTTACAGATGAGGAAACTGAGTCCCACAGAGGTTAAGTAATTTGTCTGAGTCATATAGCCAGTAATGTTGGAGCAGGCAGAGCCGTCTCTGCTAATCTACTGCTACACTAACTCTCATTTATTGATGGCATTTATCCAGCTTCCTATTCACCTAAGTGAATTTTCTAGACAAATGTTTGCCACTTGAATAATAAAATATCACTTTACACACCGTTTTCTCAAATTAATTAACAATTCTCTAGCTTTTATGCAAAGTGAATTAAATACTGTTATTCTGATGGCCTGGTGTTAATATTATAGCTGCTGTGTTCTATCCATTCTGCCTCTAGTTTTTATTTTAATTGTTATAGGAGGGGTTTTCTTAGTCTCTTTTCTAGATATGAGCAAGTTTATTGTCATTTTGGCACTTTAACTCTGCTGAGGACTGCAAAGGCAGAACCATCAGTTGTAACTATTTGTAATGGAAGATTTAACAAGCTCTGAGTTGATGTCAATTCTATGGTCTTGAGTGCCTGAACTTTATTATGACTTGCAGATTTCAGCTGAGATGAGGTTAAATTTAACCTCTAGACATGTATGAGTAATTATTTTACCAAATGAGAAATCAAATATTATATAGTGCTCATTTCCATGTTTATAATTATCAAACATGTCAGGCATATACGTACATGAGTATGTTTAAATTTCACTTTTCTATGGAAAACCAAGTCTTCCAAAAATGTAAGAGTCGTTTCCAAACCCAAACCACATCCTTCGTCCCCTAACACTTTCTACCACCCCATCCTGCTTTATAGTAGAACATAATACATGTACACTGCGTTTCCTAGGTACTCACCACAGTCCTAAAAAACGTGTCGATGTTGATTCATGTAATGAAATAACTCCATTTCGCAGGTCAGAAAACTGAGGTGCTAAGGTGAAGCAAACTAGCCAGCCAGAGGTCCCACAGCCAGCAGTGGGCAAGCTGGGAACTGAACATAGGCAGTCTGACCTGAGAGTCTGTTCTGTGGACTCTGCCCTTCTTCCCTATGAGAACATAAGTTCCAAAGAAGACGTGAATTTTTCTTGTTCACTGCTGAATGTCCAGGTGCTCAGTAAATATTTGTTGACTGCCTGAGTGAACTTTTATCTCCTCCGCGTCTATTCAAGTGCTTGACTCAGTTCACTGAGACTTTGGTCTCAAAGCTTGACTGGCTCCGACAGGCAGAGTAACATTCCGGACCCTTCTCTCACCTAATCCAGTCTTTACTTGTTGCAGTTTCTTTTGACCCACCTCTTTCTGGCATGGTGCCCTGGACTCCTCAGGTGGTCAATAAATACTCACTGAATAAATGAGTCTCTCACCTGTGTCAGAGCTGCTGACATACACAAAGGTTTGTGATCAAGTAGTATAGTGGGATCAAGTAGTAGGACAATGTCCTAGAAATTGTACTTGACTGAATTAAAAGATTGCTTTTTGCCTTTTGGGAGCTGACCATTAAAATTTCACAATTCTAACCTTCCTTTTTCAAAAGGACTTTATTTGTATAGGGAAGTTTTGCGTTTACAACAAAATTGACAGGAAGGTACAGAGACTTCCCATATACCTTCACCCCGATACCTGTACATCCTCCCCTATTGTCAGTATCACTCACCAGAATGATGTATTTTATACCAAGGATAAATCTACATTGACACATCATAATCACCCCAGGTCTATTATTTGCCTTAGAGCTCACTCTTGGTGGTATACATTCTATGAGTTTGGACAAATGTATAATGACATCTTCATTATTATAATATCATTAGGTGTTTTCGCTGCCCTAAAACCTTCTGTTCTCTGCTTATTCATTTCTCCCCTACCCCCAACCCCTGCCAACCACTGATCTTTTCTACTGTTTCATTGTTTTGCCTTTTCCAGAAGACCATATTGCTAAAATCATATAGTACGTAGCCTTTTCAGATAGGCTTCATTCACTTAACAACATGCACTTGAGGTTTCTGTCTTTCCAGTATCATACTTCACTTCTTTTTTTCATTGAATAATGTTCTAGTGTCTGGATATATCACAGTTCCTATATTCACTCACTGAAGGACATCTTGGTTGTTTGCAGGTGTTGGCGACTATGACTAAAGCTGTTACCAACCTCCATGTGAATGTTTCTATTTTTTAAACATATGAAGATAAACTATGTATAAGGCACTGTACAGTTGATATGGATTGTGCACATTTAGTCTTTAAAATAACCCTATGAGATAGGTGTTAATATCCCATTGTGCAGATGGAGAAACTGATTAGAGGCTAATTTGCTGTGGGTCACAGAGCTATAACACTGGAGCCAGGGTTCAAACCCATGTATCACTGACTCTAAATTTTATTTCTTAAAAACTGCAACATACTCTCTATTATCCATTTTAAACTTCTGCCATAGAATAATAGCTATCATCATAATGATTATGGCATGAAATATAGACTATGAAGTGAAATGTTTCCTACTACTAAAGTTCTCAAATCAGAATAAAACCGGTAAATTCAACATTCAGCTTTTATAAGCCAAAGCTTCATTGGCCAGAAGTTATTTCTGATTTTTCTGGAACTAAAAAGGATGGCATAAAATAACCCCACAACAATAATTTCTCATTTGAGAGCATTTCTTGAAACCCTGCTCCATGCATAGTACTGTGACAGGTACAACAAATTGTGAGTAAAACAAACATAGCCTCTGCCTCACAGTTTAGAGGAGGAAGCAGAAAAGTAATCAAGCAACACACAGAGAATGATCAGGGAGTGAGAGCAGGGCCGAGATGGTGCAAAAAGGGAGTCCACTGCAGGCAGGGTGAGCTACAGGTGAAATTACGACACCCAGAAGAGAATGCGGTATGCCCCGGGAACAATATGGAACTGCTGACAGAAAGACTAACTACGGAGTCTGGATATGAATCTTTGCAAGAAGTGCATTGTCCTTATGTTTGTTTTCTTGTTTGTTTGTTTTTTTAGAAAGATCAGTCTAACAATACAGGGGGAAATGGATTAGATAAGGCCAGACTGGAATCAGGTAAGGTGGATGGGGGTTGAATTTACCCAGGGGACCTGTGAAAATTGCAACACAGTGAGGATGGGGATGGTGAAGGGCGAACTGATTTGACAGCTACTGAGAAGGTGTAGCTTTGGCAATAGCCGAAAATGCAGATGTGGGAATGTCAAAGATGATACCCAGAACGGGAGTTTGGTCACTGAATAGGTGGTACCAAGACAGGGAAGCCAAGGGTGAGGCAATCTGGTGGGAGTGGGGGACATGACAGTTAGGGGTGCACATGTGTGGAGTTAACTGGCAGTTGGACTTGGGGGTCTGGCTCTCAGTGAAACACCCTACCCCGGACATGCAGGCTTCCCAGTGGTCAGCAGATATATAGTGCCTGAGGTATGGAGGCGGACAGGCTCACCCACGTGGAGCAGAAAAGCAGAGGGCCAATCAGAGCCGCATCCCACCGGGAGGAACGCAGAAAAGCGATGCCGGTAAGGGTTTTATGGCCGAATCTCCAGAGGCGTGGGGGCAGATTGGAAGAGACACACTCAGGCTCCATGGAACCAGAATAACTACTTCATCTAACAAACATCGCAAGGGGATGGCACTGTCGCACCGTCCACTCGCCCAGCACCAACCCACCTGCTATGAGAACAGCTCAGTGTCTCACTCACCTACCCACAGGAGCCCGCGGTGTCAGCCCCTGCCTCACATCCAGTGAAGCTGACTCCCGAGGCTTCGAGGATGCCCCTCAAGGACCTGTGGGCACCTCCCTGGGTACCCTGCCTCCAGGGACAGCGTGCTCCTGCTCCACTCACCGTGCCAGAGGGAGGGTCCCTCCTTCAGACCTATATCTAAATCGTCCTTCTCATCGTCTCTGCAGCTCGTCCTGCCCTCCCCGCAGCCCACTCCCGGCCCCCTCAACTTCGAGAGCGCCACCACCAGCCGCACCGTTGGCTTTTCAATCAAATCCTCTAGGCCACTAACCTGCGCTGGCTGAGCCAATGCCAACACTCCTTCTTCCGCCTCGCGGGGGCGCCACAGCCAATCAGGAACAGCTGTGCTGCCGCGAGCCAAAGCCATAGCCACAGGTGACGCTACCAGTGTTGCCATAGCAACCACAGAACGCGCAAGATCCAGCCCCAAGACTGCAAGCTGCAGCGGAGCGAAGTGCTGCTTGGGCGCTGCAGGCACTTCACCCCGATCTAGAGCTGCTTGCCTGTGAACAGGTTTTCTAAATACTTAAGTTTTCTAGACTTGGTGTTCCCAACCTTTTGCATTTGAAATCAAATGGGTTGAAAGAGCAGCTTCATCTTAGGACGTGTCGTTTCAGGAATTGCTATGGACTAAAAAATCAATACCCTTCCGAAGCAGATTGGGTATGAAAAGGATGAATACTACATGCTAACTAGCTGTCCTATAGCATGTAAAGTGACTCAAGTGCACTGCATGCTTCAAGCAATGTGACTATGGTGTGGGAAGAGTCCTGAGTCAAGATATCCATAAGGTACACCTATAACTAGTTCGTTCTGTGGCGGTGGGCAAGTCTCTTCACCTGTTGTGAAAGTCTGAAGATTCTTTTTGAAAAATATGAATTGCATTAGATAAGGCTTTAAAAAGATACTCCACACTATAGAGCTTAAAAAAAAAAAAAGAAATATAATTGAGTGCTCCTTTTGTGCCAGGCACTATTCCAAACTTTCATTTTGCTTACTGTTCCTATCATCATCTGGTAGTCATTATTTTTCATGCCAGTTTAGGGCTGAAAAATGAAGACACCAGAAATTTCGTTAAGTTGCCCATCATGGCAGAGCTAATAAATGATGGAGTGCAGAGCCTACAGTTTGAATCTAGAATGGTCTTAACCATGACGATGTCCCTCGACAATTTCTTCAGTTCAGTTGATATTCAACCCCTTAATATCACTCAAAATGCTACCAGTGTGTCAACTAGTGTGGGAATTTTATCTCCCAAATTTGATCTGAAATGAATACAATGAACGCTTCCCTGATGTTTTTCTGACAAGGAAAGTCAGCTCAGTGAGATAACAATATGTGGGTTTTGGTCACTGAAAACAGATTATTTTAACTAAAATAGTAAGACTCCATTTTGGACATAGAGAAAGGTGAGACAAAAGTCAAAGTTAGCACAACTAATTATAATGAAATTTTGGAATTGTAAAACCAGTGAGATTAATATTACCAATCAAAAAACCAAAAAGGTGACCAGGGCAGGTGGTCTGATGCTGAGCGGAAAAGGTATTCTCTACACACATTTAATATGCTAAGCAGTGAGACGACATGACTCCACGGAACTTCTTCAGAATACTGAATGTGCTTCACACCTTCCTCCTCTCAACAACGTATTAAACTAATGTTTTGGCTGTCACTGAATATAACAGAAAATTGCATAGATTAGGAGGAATGAAGACACTTGCTATTTGAGGAGAGGTGCAGTCTTTCATGTCTGCCTGCTAAGGGTCCACAGTGTGCTCTGTAACATAGTAAAGGCCCTGACCTCAGAGGAGTCATGCTTATAGCATATGTTGTAGGGTCCAAAACTGTTAGACGTAACATCCCTTTTTTGTGTTCTCTAATAGCTTTATACTATCCTAAAATGAATTCACAGATAATGAAAAATATCTAGTTCAGAAGTAAAAAAACAGTATAATAACTATAACATAAAAAACAAACAAAAGTAACTTAAATAGGTATTAAAATATTCAGGATCAACTTAACAAAACACTTCCCAAAATTTCTAAAAGTACCCCGAAACCACTGGTCTAAGACAAAAGGGGGGGGTATTAAATGCACATAGATTTTCAGTGGAGAAAAGAGAATGATCTTGTAGACTGAAAACAGAAGGCTGAATACAATTTGAAGAGAAAGCAGAGCTTAAATTGAGCTTTGAAAGAATAGCAGAGACACAGAAAGGTTTTCCAAACAGAAATGTTTTCATATAAAGCACAGAAGTAGAAATGCAAAAATCAACTGTAGAAAGAACTGATACTCAGGGGGATCAGATATGCCTTAATAAGCGAAATTCAACAAAAATGAGTAAGAGACTATTTCCTTTACTCTTCCCCCTCCATCTGAAAAGCAATCTCAAAATTCTATAATGTTAACAAAAATATTTTTCCTAAAATTTCCAAAATCATAAGGCCCTTTGCCCATCTCATTCCCAAAGGTGACTACGGAATTCATGGTGGAAGAGCAGCTTTCAGTGTAGAAACAGAAGGGTGGTACATACATGCCAACTGGAAAACAAACAAACCTGTCATTCGCTACATTAAAATCTTTTTGCAATCAAGTTAGCCATTAAAAATAAAACAGAAAAGACTGGCCAGTGATGGTGCAGTGAAAAGAGTGTTGACCTGGGACAATGACCCCAGGGTGGCTGGCTCGAACCCAAAGGTCGCTGGCTTGAAGCCCAAGGTCACTAGCTTGAGCACAGGGTCACAGGCTCAGCTGGAAGCCCCCAGTCAAGGCATATATGAGAAGCAATCAATGAACAACTAAGGTGCTGCAACTACAAGTTGATGCTTCTTATCTCTCCCCCTTCTGATCTCTCTTGCTTAAAAAACAACCAAGCCTTGGGTTTGTGCTCATTACACATCACACTGAAAATTCTATCCTACAATGTGTCTTAAAATAGGGAAAATAATAGACCAGCTTATTGTAAAGGGCTTTCATATCAGTACTGAATTATCAAAGTCATTGTGCATACCCACTATTTTGTTTCACCATATTTTCTGTTTTTTCTCTCTCCTTCTTACTGAAGCATATGATTAGGAGGCAGGAAACAGAAATCACTAACATTCCTTCATCCCTGATTCTCCTCATCAGAAAGATATGCAGCTCTTCTAATAATCAAAGTACAAAGTAAAGACTATCCAGCAACTAATTCAGTAGACTTTTATTGCTCTTTCAATGTCAATAACATCTCCAAAATATAATTTTCTTCTAACAAGTATAAAACAAATTTAAAAGGCAGGATCATTCACATTATAGACTTGGTAGAGACTTGTGTACTTCATATAAATGAAAAATATCAGTTCCACATTTTAAATGTTTAATTTACTTTGGATTTTATTACAAAAGAAAATATTATCATCGTAATTATAAAAGTCATAAAAATTAGAATTGTACTGTGAAATTATACCAAGCTATCAAATATTATATAAATGAACAATAAAATTCAATTTCTATTTATTCAAACATAGTAAACATTAGAAAATAACCCCCTCTACAGAACAACAAAAAACCCCAAAACTTTTAATATTAAAGCAACAAAAGAAAAGCCACAACACAAAAATCAGTCAATGCACAAAAATCTGATTTAAAAAAAAAACAACTGGGGTTTAACAATTACTCTAAGTCAACAGTAGAAGTCAATGTGTGCTGATTGAATTAAATTTTAAAAGTGATCTTCAGATGATTCCCATTTCAAAGTACATGTTTTCCTATTATTGATACTTATATTATCTTTTGAAGAGTTAAAGAAGAAACAACTTTCCATTAAAATTGCCAAACTTTTCATTCTGAGCACTATTTTAAATTGTGAATGTCCTGAAAGTCTTTTAAGTTCACTTTCTAAAAATTAAATAGTTGGACTAGACCTAGACATTTCACGTATCTGTACTGTTCACGATAACAATGACGTGATCTACATAAATAAATTTAAAACATTAAATTAAACAGTTTTGAATTACGATGCTCTCTCCATGGCTTCCACATCTGAAATCTGAGCACTTTTAACACAGGATCTACATGTAAAACTCTTGAGCACATTTACGTAACTGACGCACATGACAATCCTTAGAAAACAGCAAGTTCTGGTGTCATACCTTTGTTTCAAAAACCACTTCTCTTTTTACAGACTTTTGAACCTGTCTTTGTATAAGGAAAAAGTTAGACAGCTGTTATATACATACATAAATTTTAAGTATGTGAAAGAGAAAGAAATGTTTTTGGATTAAAAAAATTAGTTTGAGCGGTGAAGATATCTGCTTTATAAATACATGCATTAGGACATAAAAAAATAATAATTTGTCCTACATGCCTTAAAGGAGACTTGGCAAATGAGAACATGGATACACCACAGCTTGTTCAACAACTTGAGAGTTAAGATCAGATAAATCATTCACACACACATACACACACACTCACACCCAAGCACCCATTAGAAAGACTGTGTGCTTCATTTGGGCATAGCTAATATTATTAGAGAATATACAGAAGCATCCATTTATCATAAGGAAGTTAGGTCACTGTTTTCTCAAAAGCTGCTATTTTAGAGTGAAATAGCATTCAAAAGAAGTAAATTTCAGACGGTCAACATCAGGATTCATTCTAGTCTTTGTAAACAGACATCTATAAATAAATAAAATAGGGTGGAGAGGAGAATATCCTGAGGCGGCCCTGGGGCCAGGGTATTCAGTAGCACTAAGCTCCATCCTGGAAACCAAGGCATCTAAGAAAGTGCAGGGCTGTTCATATGAATTTGTCTTGTAAGCGGAATATGTACAGGTTTCATTATTTTGCACCTTGAGGTAAATCAGTACATAGCAATTATGACTGCTCATTTCCACCTATTTAAGGCAACATTTAAGATCAACATATGTCATAAATTATATTTGTCACTGTCTTGCAATGAATGCTATCCATGATTGTTACTTTTCCAAAACAGTGGAATATTATCATAACCATATAAAACAAGCAGTTAATTACTTAAATGAGTTTACCTTTGCTCTTCAATGGAGTAGTCATATCAAATCAGTTTGTAAGTCAAGTAGTCAAAAGAAAGCAGAAATCATTAACTAATTAGAAACATACTAAAAATATTTTGAGTGCAAAGTATTTTGCAAGTCATGGTTTTTCTGGCATGGACAATCACTACACATAATTAAATAAAGTCACAGAAACACTATGATCCCAGGTAGTTTTCAGTTCAAATTTTAAAATCACTTCCTATAAAATAAGCACATTTGTTAACCCTATGATGTCCAGACATAAGGAAATTATGTGAGGAAATCCTCCTGTTCCGGTACATCAGGAGAGTTGACAAAATACAGCAGCAAATATAGGGGTCTTTGGAAATGATTATGCTGCTATGAATGATAAGAAATCACTTCAATGGAAGCTCAAAAACAATAACAAGCACCGTGGGTATTAAATACTCTATTACCATTTGCCAATAGAGTCTAACTCTTTTTCAGGCAGTACCAACTGATGTCAGCTAGATTTTCGACTTAAAAGTGGCTACATTAGCAACCTCCCATCTGAGGCATAAGTTACATTCATTATTTTAACTAGAATCTGATAATACAGTCTCAGATGGGGATATTACACCAGCTATTAAGCATTTTAGAATGTACTAAAAACACTCAGAATTGCTAAAATATCAGCTTTTGGCATTTCTCATGATCCTCTGTAAGATCAAGTCTTCACACTTTTGTATTTTAATTACAAATGATTAAAGGGAGCACTGTAATTTCACTAATATTTTCATCCTAATAGTCATGTCACTATTGTCAATATTTGTGGTTTCTCAATACTTGTTTTGTTTTCATTAAATAATCCTCCTGCCAAATTAGTTTCACAACCCCATTCATCCAGTCCTATAAGCTTAACAAGAACAACATTTATTTATTTCATGTGGAGCTAAAAGTATATAAAAGATGACTAAAATGATTTGCTGGAAGTTAAAGACAACTCAGAAAAGCAAATACTAGATAGCAAACACTAACACAAAATGGGAAGAATACCAGCTATCTGAGCTATACATAATATGTCTGAAGTCCTTTCAAAATACAAATATGGCAGTGCTTTATATAAAGGTGTAAAATCTGTCAACTGCTTTCAGATAATCAACTATAAATGCAAATGAGCACCAACTATTTACATTAACAATTTACTCTATTTGTTACCTTTTCAAATGTTTGTATAATATTTAAGCATCGTATCAAAATAAATAAAATATTTTAAAATGGAATCACAGATATCAATTAAATATCTATACAAGAGAAAGAACAACATAAACAGAAAATGAAAAGCAATTCTTATTAAAATAAAAGTAATACTGATCATAAACCAATTTAAGAGATTTCTGACTCCTGATTATTTAATCGTACTACTTATAATAGAAAAATAATCAAAACCTTGAACTTGATACCAGCTAAGCCACATTTTAAGAAAAAGACAGCAAAGGCAGAGAACAGAGAGAGCATTCTGGGCTCTAATAAAGTATTAGAATTGAGAAGAAAATGCCTAAAAGGCAACAAAGTTTAACTATTGTAACTGGCATTTTTTAGCTTTTAGAGTTCTTAAAATTATAACTAGCGTAAGGATTAAATTATAAAATCATCTGAGATTTTACCTGTCTATCTGAACGAAAACCTAGATATAGAGGTTTGAAATTTTTAAAAGAATTTTAAACAAAAAGATCAAAACTAAGGTTCCCATCTAGAAAGTTTCCATTGTTCTACCTCCATTGCTAAAACATTTCCACCACTTGTAAAACATGATGGACATCTACATAAATGAAATATACACAAAGAAAAGCCATGACATATTACTATTTGTCCCCACAGCATTGGCATAAAGACTCCCTGTCCTTCCCATAAAGCACTAACAGAAGTAAAACAATATGTGAAAAATTTCGTAACTCAAGTTAAAATTATAAATATATGGACAAAGTACATACCACTTCAGGTTGTTCTGAAATCTCACTGATAAACAGATTTAAAGTACACTGAATGCATTTTGCACATTTTCTATTGCCGAAAAGAAAATTTTTTCAACAGAATAAATATCTGAATAGTAAGAACCATGTACCTCACTTTTAAAAGACCATTTCATTATATACACAGTCTCCATGGCACTCCTAACAACCATCAGACACTACCTTAAAACGCCCAGTGGTCACGCATAAACAGCATGACATTACAATATTGTTATATATAGTGACATGAAATACACACATTATATATATATATGTATCTGTGTATCTATATATATATAATTCCTCTTGGTTCAATTCTATAACGAAGTTTCAGCATCCATGTATTTCTTTGTTGGTTCATCTTCAATATTTATTTTCACACTCACAGGTTTTTCAGGACTATTTAAAACAAAGAATGAGTATAAATAATTTTGAAATGAACAGATATTACATTTTAAATATAGCCAACAATAAGTATTCATAATAAACCTTTCTGATGGTTTAATAATATAAATGTATTTTTTTTTACTATTTTACTGCTTTCTTTTCCTATCAGTAAATGTATTAGAAAGGCAAATATTAAAATTTTTAGATTTTTAGTAGATAATTTTCCCCCACTGAAATTCATGTTTTTCTTATAATAGAAGAGAAGCTCATCAAAATTGGTCAGTCATGAGTTTATTAGTTTTACTTTATATATGAACAGTTATAGCACTGGACTTTTGTTTCACTGACCAATCCAATAAGAATTAATCTTTATTAATACAGGTAAGTATCAAATAACTTCCCCTCCACAAATTTAACCAATTTATAAACCTTCTTTCCTCAAATTTGGGTCACAAATATAAGAACAAAACATATCAAAAGTTAGTATCAAATATAATTCCATGTACATGGTTTTAATCAATTAACTTAATTGTAATACATGAATATCTGAGTTTTGAAACACATGCTGCTTTGCTGCCTTCTGCAGACAAAACTGAAGCAAGGTCCCCCCATTTTTCTGTTAAACAACATAAACCAAACATCCTCTTTCTTTCCACTAGATTTTGAAAAAAGGAACAATCTAAGAGAAAAGTATAAAAATACTATAATATTACTGGAATAATGTTACTACACCAACTATACTATCTGGGCCAGCAGTGCTGACAAGGTGTAAAATACTAAGAGTAAACATTTTTAGTGAAATTCTGGCTGTAAAAAATAACCCCAAATGACAAAAAGTTTAACTTAAAAACTTTAAAATCAAAGACAGAATTGAATAAAGGAAACCATCAGTTTATAAATTAGAACTCAAGAAACGAATTAAATTTTAAATAAAGGGTAGACATGAAGTAGAAACAGGGTTCTAAAAGGAGGTAGAAAAAGAAGGGAGAAAAAAAAGATAAAAACTGCCCTGGCCAGATAGCTCAGTGGGTTAGAGCATCAGCCCAAAGTGCAGAGGTTACTGGTTTGATCCCTGGTCAGGGCACATACAGGAACAGATCAATGTTCCTGTCTCTCTCTCTCTCTTCCTCTCGGGCTAAAATCAATAAATAAAAATAAATTAAAAAAACTAAACAATTATCATCAAACAGTGGTGGCCAAGCAGAAAGACAATAACTAAAGACAAATAGCTATGTGATTGCTTGCCTGGAAAAGTTTAATCTGATGCCCAAGCAGAGTATACTGACACCCAGCATAGTGTCTGGCACAAAACGGTACACAAAATAAATATTTTTTAAATACCCAACCAGAGTATACCTTATTTCTCCAAGACCTAAGGGATTAAAGGACTAATAATTATCAAACTGGAATCCCTGAGATCCAGGCCTTGAAATAAAGAAAAAATGGCTACATAATAAGAAATATAAGGGGTTATGAAAGTTATACAAAATATCAGGCATTATAAAACTGAATGGTCTTTATATCCATAAATTAAGTTTCTTCCAAGTACCTTCAAGAAAACCATTTACCTCAACTAAAGAAATTATAGGCTAAAACTAAACCATACAAAAAAATATCATGTTTTTTTTATTTTTCTTGGACCACCAGAGAGCATGACTGAGGTAGAATGTTCAATCATAGAATTTATTTAATCCCAGGACCTGGCCTGTCAGCTCAGTGGTAGATTGTTGGCGTGGCATGTGGATGTCCCAGGTTCAAATCCCAGTCAGGGCATACAGCAGAAGTGACCATCTGCTTCTCCCCCTCACTTTGCTCTCCCCCTTCTCTCTCTCTGTCTCTTCTTCTCCTGCAGCCATGGCTTGATTGGTTCAAGCACATCGGCCCTAGGCACCGAGGATGACTCTGTGAAGCCTCCACCTCAGGCACTAAAAATCGCTCAGTTGCAGGCATGGCCCCAGATGGGGGTTGCTGAGTGGATCCCAGTCAGGGTGCATGCAGAAGTCTGTTTCCCTATCACCCCTCCTCTCACTTGGAAAAAGAACTTATTTAATCCCTAGTAATGTTTTTCTTTATTTGGTTTCTGAACTTATTCCATACTACCAAAGATATATTTATCTTTAGTATAAAATAGCGCAAATTATTTGAAATAGGAAATAATAAATTTAAAAAATAAAACAATCAGTATCTATATCTGATTCCAGTATCCAGAAAAATAATGGGTAGATTAATAGATGAAAGGGAAAAGGAAAGAAAAGAAGGGGGGAAAGTTGGTTTTAAGTAAGAAGAATATAAATTATGCAAGTTAAGTTAGACTTCATGGTTTTATTGAACAGCTATCCATAAGCAAATGGAAAACTGGCTATAGTTAGAGGAGGCGTAGGTAAATAAATAGTCACAGCTACCTCGGATTAGATCTGGTTACTTTGGAATTCTCAGTATTCATGGAAAGCGCCTTCCACTGTGCAGTTTTGGCCATTTCATCTGATATGTTAACAACTGAGGGATCAACACTGAAGAACAAATACACTTTTCAGTTAGTATCCAGAACTCGCAAAAGCATTAATAATGTCATTCTTATTACTTTTATAACATTTGCCTTCATCAACTTAAAACTGAGACAACACTCTGACATGCATGTAAACCGAGGTCTAGCAAGATATCAGAATATTGGAGTTCTGCTACAAAGGTCTCGTGAGGAAATGCACTTTTCTTCATAATCAAAAGTAGGCGCAAGATTAAGTAAATTGGCAATGATGCCCAGAGATGTACAGTTTGACTATAAGTATACTATAGAAATGACAATAATATATTGATGTGCTCATAAACATAAAAATAATACTGCCTCAAGTCAATTAGAAAACTTTTATAATTGGCACAAACTTCAATCTGATCAAATAATTATCCAAAGTAAGAAAAAAATAAGATTATTCTTTAAAAACAATTTGCAGTTTCCTAGTCTACATGTTAACTTTTAAAAAATAAATGTTGTTTTAAAAACCTAAGGAGCAAAAACTTTGTTAAAGCTCTTAAAAACATGAAAAAGAATGCTGGGAACAGTGACCCTTGAAAATTAAAGAGAGCTCTGAAAATATCTCAACAGTTAATACAAAAACGGGATTATAAGTATTGATTTTTGCTGGCATTCACATTTTTAGTATCAAAGTGTGATATCAAATTAATCAAAATGAAAATCATAAGAACAAAATGCTGTCTCTTTCACTGTAAGGAACCAATGTCTCTCTGTCTCTATGAAATATTGCAAAAATTTCTCCAAGATCCCAAATCCAATAATGATGATATCCATAACTCGTTATGGGCTCAAGACTGTCAGTCATAAGTAATATGAAACTACTACAAAGTTAACAGAAACATATTTGCAGCAAGCTCTTTTTCTTCAGCAAAAAAAAAGATTTCATGCAACAAAGCAACAAATATAAATGTCAAGTTAGATGTTAAATTAATAATGTGACAGCAGCTATGTTATAAATGACCAAACAGCAGTCATTTAGAAAGTGCTATTTCTGTTCACTCTGTAAATCCGAGTATCATTTAAAACTGAAGACCGGAAAAGTGTGACATGATCACTGTTGGAGCCTCTAGGAAGGGCTGCTTCAGTAGCACACAATTTGGATGCCCAAATTCACAATGGAACAGCCAGAACTTGAAGCTCTGACTACTCTGAGTAGATGTTTCCCTGCTTGGTTGCCAACTTCAAGTAACTAAAGAGAAGAGTTCTTGAAGCACTTTTTAGTTTCTAAATGTCCCCCTTTAAATAAGAACTTTCCCATCAGTAGACAGTAAGATTTTTTTAAAGAAAGTATACATTTTGTTTTCCCCCAAAATAGACGAGAAAGCTTCCTTCCATTAAAGAAATTAATTTTACATTTTATAGGGCTTTACAGTTTTCAAAGGCTGTCATATATTATTTCAATGACTTTCATGCAAGTTATCAAAGCTAATTAAGCCAATTCCTGGCATTCTTGATGTTTAAATTTTAAGCAAAGCAGCATTAATCATGGTTCATGTCATCACTTACAAAATAAATATACAGATAGCCACTCATTTTGTTAAGTATTAGACAGTATAAGTACAACTGTATAAATTCATCAAGGCCCATATACAGTCACACTGAGAAAGTGCTAATGCAGGACCAATAGAAATTAAGTGGTAAATAATCCCTGCATATTGGTTAGTGTCACTAAGGACCATCATGGCAGTTCCTACATGCTTTTAAGAAGTACAACCAACAAAGTTAATATATTAATTGATTTAACAAATATTTACAGAATCTACCAAAGCAAAGCACTGTAGTTGGATATAAGATGTCCACGTGTGATATTTGAAGTATATGAAGCTTTGAGGGGAAATCATGAAAGGTGACATGGAATAATTCCAATTTTTAAAATGAATAGTAAAAAGCATAGAGAAAAATTAATAAACTTATTTATCGAAACTCATCAACTTTGGCCGGTTGGTTCAGCGGTAGAGGGTCAGCCCAGCATGTAAAATTCCTGGGTTCAATTCCTGGTCAGGGCACATAGGAGAAGCAACCATCTGCTTCTCCACCTCTCCCTCTCTCCCTTTTCTCTCTATATATCTCTCTTCCCTTCCTGCAGCCATGGTGCAGTTGGAGCAAGTTGGCCCCAAAGTGCTAAGGATGGCTCCAGGGCCTCACCTCAGGCACTAATGTAGCTTGGTTGCCAAGCAATGGAGTAACGGTCCCAGATGAGCAGAGCATCACCCCATAGGGGGTATGCTGGGTGGATCTAGGTCAAGGCACATGCGGGAGTCTGTTTCTCTGCCTCCCCACCTCTCACTTAAGAAGAAAAAAAAAAGATACTCATCAGCATGCATAAATCTAAATGTAACCTCTATAAAAACCATATAGATTAGTTTTAAAAAAGTTTTAAGTTGAAGCAAATTAATTAAATACTAGCGCTTTTCATTAACAGGTCAGGGAAGAATCCTACATACTTTCTAAAACCGATTTTTCTACTATAAATAGCTAATCAGAAATAGAATAAATGTGTAGAAATAGGAATCGGAGGTGTGCGTAAATAACGGGTTTTTAATCGTTTAAAACTAAAAAAAGTTCTCATTTCCCAACCTCTACCATTAGTTCCTAAATTTAAATATAAATCACCAAAATCATACATGCCAAATTGCTAAAAGAAACGTAATTATTTTTCTATAATGTAAGCCTTTCCTGCCAGTGGTCAAATCCCAGCCTTGGCACTAGGAGAGTTCCCGGACCTCTGCACATAGTTGTATATTGGAAGGTTCTCAGAAAATGGATTACAAATGTCTGCTGTCCAGCACACCCTGAGCCCAGCCACACTGCTGAGAATAAGACTGTTCAGAGACTTGTGCATTGACCTTAAGTGAAACTGCTAAGAGTGACGAAAGACAAGTAAATCTCGCCTGCTTGGCACAGCAATTGAAGGCTGCGGTACAAGCCAGCTTTCCCCACCCGGGCGGGGAAGGAGGAGGAAGGAGCACTGCATGAAGCCCTCGCTTCAGCTGAAATGGCAGGTGCAGGTTTCGTCACCTTTTAAAAAAATAGATGCCACTATTTTAAAGAAGCGTTACATAGCTTATTTGTGCAGTTGACATGGATATAAAGCACATTTTTACAAGATACAGTTCTATCTCACCTGTATTTTAGGGCCTTAACTGGAATCTGCAAAAGACTTCCCCCTTCAAATGGAAGGTGCACAGTGTCATCATCAGCATGGAGCATTCGTTCAGCCTCCTTTGGAGCGAACACACACAAGGAGATAGATGACTTTTCCCAGAGCATTTCAAATCAACTTCCACGTTACGAGTAAACATACAAAGACTACAGTTTTACTTTCTATTCTGTCAAAAAGATGTTTACTTAAAAGTCCTTTTTGTCATTATGTATTCTCGGTTATTAAAATGCTATTAAAATTAAAGTGTACCCTAAATATACTTCTGTATTTAAGGTTAACTTACACTATGATGTAGACTTTTTCTGGGTTACCTATGTTTTCATATTGCTAAATTCTTCTGAGTAGTGATTGAACACACAAAACACGTACTTTTTACAAACTATTTTTGTGTCAGGACTATGAACGGGACAAGTTGGTGAAATGGGTAAAAACCGTGTTTGGAATAAGTTACCTATTAACCTCACTCTGCCTCTTTTAAATTGGGGAAAGTAAAGTACTTACACTTAGGTTCTTAGGACTTATTAAAGAAGTTCATTCCCATAAAGTGACGGTGTGAGTGCCTTCTACTTGGTACAAAAATTAAATAAGTAATTGGTAGAAATTTAAAATTCTTGTGTTTTTACCTCTTTCTCCTTTTTCTTTTTGTCGTCTTCTTTCTTTTTCTTGCTTTCTGGCATGAGATCATCAAGCCAACTAAGTTCTCTCTTTGTGAAACACAGATCCATGAGTTTACGTATAAAGACTAATGCAAGAACCTTAAAAAGTGGGGAAGAGAATATTAAGTAACATCTAAAATATATATATCTAATATCATTTGAAAGAGTAACTATATGTTAAACCGTAAATAGCAAAATAGTACTTTATATATTATTTTAATACGACTGCATGCACCATCTGATTTCACAAGAACTGAGTCACCTGTATCTCTTTGAACTTTCTGTTTAAAGAAAAGACATAAAGGCATTTTAACCTCTTCTAATATAAATCCCTTACACTCTGCCTAAAATTATAAAGCAGTTTAAGCATGGTGTCTTCACAGTAAGATTATTCATTTTTTATGATGATTTTGCATTAAATACATTCTGTAAGTAGAGATGGTAACAATACATTAGAAAACCCCATTTTCCAGCGAGAGGTTTTAACTTTCCAATATTTGCGAGAAAGAGATTTTTTTACCTAATCTGCTTTTCTTTAACTGTCACTAAGGTTAAAGATGTTTTCAAATGCTCGCTGGCAATTAGATTTCCTTTTCTGTTCTTCCTATTTCCTATCCTTTGCCTGTTTTCCAATAGGTTTTTATGACTTGTTCATGAGTTCATAAGATTTCTTTGTAGTTTGGATAGAAACATGATATCTGCCTCATGCTACAAATAGTTTCTCCTAGATTCACAATCTGGTTTCACTATGAACATATAAAATATTTAATTACCATATAATTAAATCTCTTTTTTTGTAACAGGAACAGAGAGAAAGTCAGAGAGAGGGATAGATAGGGACAGACAGACAGGAACAGAGAGAGATGAGAAGCATCAATCATTAGTTTTTCGTTGCCGTGGCGATACCTTAGTTGTTCAGTGATTGCTTTCTCACATGTGCCTTGACCGCGGGCCTTTAGCAGACCGAGCCACCCCTTGCTGGAGCCAGCGACCTTGGGTCCAAGCTGGCGAGCTTTTGCTCAAGCCAGATGGGCCTGCGTTCAAGCTGGAGACCTCGGGGTCTCGAACCTGGGTCTTCTGCATCCCAGTCCGATGCTCTATCCACTGAGCCACCGCCTGGTCAGGCTAAATATATCTCTTCTTTTACAGTTGAGTTTCCCTAGCTTCTTTGAAAAGTTGCTCTCAATTACTGGATTATAACAAATATTCTTCAAAATTTTCTGCCATAATTTAACATTTAAATCCTAAATTCATTTATGATTTCTTTCTGAATACAGTATCATAGAAAAGCAACCTTATTCTAGCTCCCAGTATATAGTCAAATCTTCTAATACTCTACTAAATATTTTCCACATAAATGAATCACCGTTTTTAATGAAATAATCTGCTTATAATTCAAGTGGTAAATTCTCATATACCCTAATAAATTTCTGAATTTATAAAATCTTGAGTTCAGTAATTTGCCTATTTGTCTATTCCTATGTCAATTCCATAGTTAGCTATGCTAACTTATTAACAATTTTTAAATATTTTGTTATCAAAACAGAAAAAGTCAAGTCCCCCACCCCTGGAGCCAGCCAGAATTCTTAATTATAATTATCTTTGTTTTGTTATACTCTGATATTCATTATATCTTTATTTTTAAGTTAATATACAATTTAATATAGGAAAGTAGCATGTGTACAGTTGACTTTTTAACAAATGTATATAGTCTCATAATCCACACCCAAGCAATACAGCACATTTCTACCACCCATGTGGTTGTGACTCTAGCATTTATTTTTTTCCATAAGCTTCAAAATTATCTAGTTCACACTGACACACACCCCCCAACACATACATAAAACACTGCAAATAAAACTAGTAAATTTTATATTTGGAAGTGACATTTTTATAATGCTAAATCTGCAAAACAAAAAACATAGTATATCTTTGCATTCATTCAGATCTTAATTTTATTTCCTTCAATATTGTTATGGTTTGAATTGTATCCCTCACAAAAGATATATTTAAGTCCTAATCCCCAGTACCTCAGAATAAGACTTTACTTGGAGGCAGAGTTGTTTCTGATATCAAATATGTCTGGTGTCCTCATAAAACAGTCATGTGAAGACACAGTGACACACAGGAAGAACACCACGTGATGATGAATACAGATACAGCTATGCACTTGCTAGCCGAAAAATGCCAAAGATTGTCAACAAAACACCACAAGCCAGGGTGAGGGAAAGGAGGATTCTCCCCAACTGGGTTCAGAGGGGCGTGGCCCTGTCTGTACCTTGATTTCTGACTCTGGCCTCCAGAACTATAAAACAATGAATTTCTCTTGATTTAAGCCAATGAATCTACAGCATGTTGTTAAAGACAGCCCCAAGAAACTAATACAAGCATTATTATAAAAAAAATTTTTTTCCTTAAATAGGTCTTTCCTATCAAATTTGGTTTTAAGTATTTTATAGCTTTGGCTCACTACTGTAAATACAATTTTATTCTATTTCCATTTTTAGCATTATTAAGATAGAGACTATATACTAATTCTATGTTTTCTTATACATAGCTAGTCACCCTAAAATAATTCTTAATAATTCTAGTAGGGCTTTCTTGTTTGAGTCATTTCGATTAATAGATATATAATCACATTATTGGCAAATAATGTTACCTCCTCTTTATAAGAATTACTAGCACAGAAACTTAATTTAAATATAAAATAACAGTAGTAATAGTGGGTTACCCTATATTAAAGCTCATTTACAGTATCTATGTGGTTTTTTTCTTCTCTCTAAAGAATAAAAAGCAGACACAGACAACAGTATGGTGATTTCCAGAAGAAAAGGGGGGTAAGGAGAGGTGAAAGAGGGCAAAGGAAGGGATAAATGAGGGCAGAAAGAGACTTGATTGGGGTGGTGAGCACATGATGCAGTGTGCAGATGTACACCTGAAATCTGTATGGCTTTACTAACAATGTCAGTCACCCCAATAAATTCAATAAGAACCTCATTTACAAATTTTTTATTTACAATGAGTGAACTTTATAAAAAAAGTTTATCTTTAATCATGTTAATAATTCTTGATGCTGATGTACCACTGTCTATTTAATTATGACACATTACTTATAGAAACACTGTACATTCATTTATTTGTTAACATTTTAATATTGTTTGCATTTATATTAGTGAGAAGGCACCATAGTTCTTTTACACAACTTTATTAGACTTTGCTATTAAAATCTTGTTAGTGCTTGATTAGAAAAAAATGCAGAAGGTTCCACCTTTTCCTTTGGTCTAGAATAATTCAAGTTGTACTGGAATAAACTGCCCATTAAATTCAGCTGTTAACCACCTGGGCCTGCTACTCCGAGGGCAGATCTTCAACCTTTCTGCAAATCTCTTCTTTGAAACTGAGTTATACATATCCAACTACTTCATACTTCTCCTTGTATCAGTTCTAGAAATGTAGGTATAGTATAATCCCTTTCTCTAGATCAGGAACAGGCAGACCACAGCCTCAGATTAAATCCAGCCCGCCATCTTCATGAACTGTGCATTGAAAATAGCTTTTACAGATGAACATTTGGAATTGACTTGATAACAGGAAACACTAACTTTGAACCCAATTAAGCAAAATAGTATCCCAAAGGAAAAAGAATTTCATTTTTCTCATCAGTCTTTCATTTAAAACAAAATAAACAAACACACTTGTAAAATTACTTTTTTAAATTTCATCAGTAAGAAACTGAAAACTTCATTACATAAGTATCTATATAATATTCTTGTGGCCTATAAAGACTAAAATATTTACCATCTGAACTTTTACAGAAAAAAGTTTGTCGATCTCTGCTTTAGATAATTAAATAATTGCTATAGATTCATGTAATATTTCTTCAAACCTCTCTCATTTCTTCCTTAGCTGTGTTTATAACTTTTTCTTAATCGTGTACATTGTGTGCTCTCATTTTCTTCTTTACTTAGGTTTGGGAAGTTACCCATTATTGATCTTCACAAATAAAAACACTTGGTTCTTATTTGTTAAATTATCTTGAATTATATAAAGACAATGAAGGGAACACGTCTTCCTATGAGTGTTTTTTTAATTTTTTTATAGGGACAGAGAGTCAGAGAGAGAGATAGATAGGGACAGACTGACAGGAACGGAGAGAGATGAGAACCATCAATCATCAGTTTTTTGTTGCGACACCTTAGTTGTTCATTGATTGCTTTCTCATATGTGCCTTGACCGCGGGCCTTCAGCATACCGAGTAACCCCTTGCTCGAGCCAGCAACCTTGGGTCCAAGCTGGTGAGCTTTTGCTCAAGCCAGATGAGCCTGCACTCAGGCTGGCAACCTCAGGGTCTCAAACCTGGGTTCTCGCATCCCAGTCTGACACTCTATCCACTGCGCCACCGCCTGGTCAGGCCCTATGAGTGTATTTTTAGAGGTATCCCACAGACTTTGTTAAAAAGTTCTCCACTTCAATACCTCACAATGGTTTTACCACTCATAAGAACTTAAGATTATATCAGTGGCTTTTCATTATTAACATTTAATTTATTTGTGACAAGGAAATATTACCTATATAATCTCTACAACTTTTCAGTTTTTTCTTTATGGCCATGTATATACCAATTTTACAAGGTATTTACAAAAGGATGTATATTCTCTATATGCAAAATATAATATTCTGTGATAAATTATATTGTCTTATTAATATCACTATTAATCTCTAATATTTTTTAACTTCTAGATCTGTTAATTTCTGAAAAAGATGTATTGAGGTATCCTATTAAAGAACCAAGTTGTCTGTTTACTTTGCTTCTTATACTTGTCTATCATATTTATTCCATAAATATCCTGAACTATAAAGTTGTTTAGAAATATAAAGTGGGGTTTTATAGCTCAAACTAAAACAACAAAAAACATAAAAATGAAAAAAATAACAACCAAATTCAGTTTAAAAAAAATAGCTAGAAAGGGCTAATTCATATTTCCAAACCCCAAAGGTGTTTAAAATGGACTATTCCTTTTCTCAAAGTCAACTATAAATATTAATAATTATCATTAAAAAAACCCCAAAATATTATTAACTAGTGACAAAGCCTGAAAAAATAAAAACTTACCATCATGGGAAATACTACTGCAGCAGCTGAAGCTTTTATTACCCATAGAAGAACCAGACAGGTAAGCTGAATGACTGTGAAAATATGGACCTTCCAGAGAGGCACATATCGGAGGTATATCAGATCGGGCTGATGCTTGGCAGGCATTCCAAACAATTTTATACGGTCAAAGAACTATGTGTGAAATGAAAAAATAAAAAGTTTTCAACAAAAATATTATTTCTGCTACCTAGGAAAAGAAATCACATTTAATGTTAGGCTTTTGTGACTGAAACTGTAACTTCCTTGATTTGCTTTGTAACCATAGCCATAATGTGAACTACTGCATTAATTTGATCAGAAAACTCAAGCCAAAATGCTTTACTTTACATGCTTATAATATTTAGATAAATTTGTCTCCTGCAAACAAATGCACCGAGTCATTTACTCTTTCAACTTCTAATATGTATAATGAAAGTGTAACAATCTTATGTTTCCTTCCAGCTAACATTATCAATTCTGTGAAAATAATCCCAGGTAACAATTACCAGTTTTTCACCCACTGAAAAGGAAGCTGTGAGCAAATTCCTTGGTCTTTTTCAGCTTTAATTTCCTCATTTATAAATTGGGAATAAGATCAGCCCTACCTACCTCATAAAATTACTATAATAAAAGTGAGTTAAGGAGATCATTTCTTGACCAGTGGAGAGCAGATCCTACACAGTGTTTGAAAAAATCAAGAGACTAACTACCTTTGAGGAGTCTAGTCTTGCCAGCCACTACCTGGCAACTTTAGACAATAGGCTTTTCATTATAGGAGGTGGTCATATGGTACTAACAGTGCTTTATGCGCTAAATACTTTACACTAAGATTAGATTGATACGTCTTAACAAATTTCATCAGGCTGTTTTCCAGGGAGTAATATAAATAAGACAAAACAAAATGAAGTAGTGAAATCACTGGGTTCCAGCCATGGTTCCATTGCTTACTTAGTTAAGAACCCTCAGTGAGTCTCTCAATTTCTGTTTCCTGATTTACAAAGTTAGTATTTCTTCCTTTTCTGCTTCCCAATGCTGTTTTGTGGATCAAAGAAAATAATTTCTGTACTAGCTTTATAAACTGCATTGCACCATACAAAAGGCAGGTATCACTACTTTTATGTGAAACTAGTATCTACCTTTTCTCTTTGAGCACTGAAATTGTTGTTTAACATGTCAGAAACAACACTTTTTCTTCTCAGTCCAATCCTTTTGATCTTCCCACATACTATATGAGTCTTTAATGATAGTGGGCCTTTCAATGACTTGAATTAAAAATAGGTAGGACAATATCAAATATCAGTTCATGATCTCATTATTGGGGAAAAAATGTGCACTAAGCCAACAATCACTCAGAAAATGTGGTTTTGAAGTCCCCAGTTAACCTACGCTCACAGTATTAGAGTTGCAAATAAAACAATGGCATCATAAAAATAATCTTTGTAAAATAAAAAAAAATTAAAGCTTTTCTACAAAATCATTAAATAGTTAAGGCTTACCTGGATTCCTTTTAATGAGGAAACTCCCATATAAAGGAAAACACCATACAGAACAGGCATTGGAATAAACTGTAAGTAAAATGACACAATCAGAATTCATGCCACAAAAATAATTTCACAGTAATAAGTACATAAAAATATGGTCAGTGATTACCTATTGAGACAAAATTAAATGATCTTTCAGTAACGCAATCTAACTTTTCTAAAAATAAAGAGAAACGATAGCAAATAATAACCTTGTTGAAAATTGTTTATTTTCTATATGTTCCTTCCTAAAAGGGGTCCTATTGAGCCTTATCCTCTATGTACTTCAGTCTCTTCTATCAGAATGCAGAAAAAATTAAAGGATTGTAAATATATACATAAAATACTTAGAGCATATGGTGTATATATATCTATATATATATATATATACACACACACACACACACACAGTGTGTCTGTAAAGTCATGGTGCACTTTTGACCCATGACCGGTCAAAAGTGCACCATGACTTTATGGACACACTGTATATCAATCACTCAAAAAGCCTTAGCCATTATTTACTATCATTACCCTTACCGTGACTATTACACAGTACTATTTACTGAACTCCAACCTCAAAAGAAAATTCTTACTACTTTGGCAGTGAGGAGGATCCCAGGCTGCCACACCTAGGCATCCTACACAACTATCAACAGACCCCACCATTTACTCAAAACCACAGCTGACCCTCACCCACAGGAGAAAGCTGCTCGAGGCAAAAGGACCCAGAGCTACAGAGGAAACTACTGAACAACCTACTGTGTCACCATATGAGAAATTAAAAGAAAAATGTAAATAGTTATTGTTAATTCATTTTAAAA
Organism: Rhynchonycteris naso; assembly: GCA_037038555.1. NCBI lineage: Eukaryota > Metazoa > Chordata > Mammalia > Chiroptera > Emballonuridae > Rhynchonycteris > Rhynchonycteris naso. The sequence continues at coordinate 55,374,489 of CM073004.1, forward strand.
TAATAAACCCATTACAAATTAGTATCAAGGACATTTTTATGGAAAACTGTAATTTCCAAAAAACATATTAAGTGAGAAGAGTAGCATGGTTTTATATCTTTAAATCTCTTTGGTGGGTGGTTTAATCAAGACAGTTAAATTCTTGTATCTGTACATCATACATTCAATATACTGCAATATTTTGTTCTGGCTAATGTATATGAAGAAAATCCAGCCTCACAGTTACATGACTGGAAAGAGAAGGATCTGGAAGATCCCTGACAGGGTGTCAGGAACTCCCAGAGGTCCAAAATAACTTAAAAGATAAAAAAGTAAAAAGTGTTTACCTCTATGGAGAGTTACTTTCAGAAAGTGAGGGAAAATAGACTAGCTTTTTATGTTAGACGTTTCTTGATATTCTACTTGACTTTTTCTGCCACTATGCAGTTAACACTAAAAATTTTTTAAAACTTAAAAAATGTAAAGGGCAACCTTTGTCAGTAGGGGACAGCATTCTCCTAAGACTGTATACTTCTCCTCTTGTCCCAAGCACTTCTAATAATACACCCACCTCCAGGCAGTAACTGCCTGTTTACCAACTAGACTGCCAAGTTCTTAAAAGTAGACAGTAATGTATCCGGTTTATTATTGTTTCCCATTGCTCAGCAGAAGATTGAGTACTCATCAAATGTTTGGTGAATTAATTGGCTGCTAGAAAACCACGAAAAAGGCCAAAGAATTCCCAGTATTTAACTACAATATTTTTTAGTTACTATATAACATGTATACATATACATTATACATCTAAGCTTGTAACCTAGTTTATAAATGCTATACAACTCTCTACTTAGTAATTTTTATTTATTTATTTATTTATTTATTTATTTATTTATTTATTTTAGTGAGAGGAGGGAAGATAGAGAGACTCCCGCAGGCACCCCAACCAGGATCTATTCAGCAATCCCTCTCTGGAGCCAATGCTCGAATCAACTGAGCCATCCTCAGCTCCCGAGACTGATGTGCTTGGACCAACCAAGCTATCCTCAGCACCCGCTCGGACCAAGTGAGCCACTGGCTGCAACAGGGGAAGAGAGAGTGAAGGGGAAGAGAAACAAATGGTCGCTTCTCCTGTGTGCCCTAACAAGGATTTGAACCCAGGACGTCCACATACCTGGCCCACACTCTATCCACTGAGCCAACCAGTTAGGGTCTACTTAGCAATTTTGCTTTTAACAAAAATAGCTAGAGCACCAAGGGAAAAATGGAGTTGAGCGTTTCCAGAATAAGTAAAAAAATTTAGATTACTTAGATATGTTAGCCATGGTTATTGTTATTTTTTTAATCATGAGATCCAGTAGGATATGTACAGCAAAAAGCAGAAGTGACTGAAAGATGTTAAACATAAAGTGTAATTTCCCACATGCTTCCTTACACTTGCTCTTTCTGCTCTCCCACTGAGCACTACTACTTTTCTTTCATTTAGTTCATCAGGAGGAATGCTTTAACTTAATAGCAAGATTATGTTTACATTTTAGCCAAATAACTCAGTTGCACCCATTTTTCAACACTTCTTTTTTTAATCATGCTTATAAAATCCTCTGAATATATTCTTCTGTTAGATCATAACTAAGTCATGGATTAATTCCTTCCAGAACTCTAAAGGCTTTAATATTATTCTTTTAAAATTATTTTTAGAATGGACACATCTAATGCTTAAATTCCTATTGTACTAAAACACCATACCAAAATACTGTTTTCTGAGTAAAATTTGGGAAATGAAACTAACTTTAGATATTTTAATGTTGCATTTTCATACAACCAAGTATAAATTTTATGATTAAGAAGATTTTAAAACACTGTCATTAAGGGATTTTACCTTTAGTACCGAGGTCATGAACACGGACAGGCCCATTAGAATAAAAATCATTAGCCCTGTTACGCGCTGTTCACGAATTCCCAAAAACTTGGGTTGTTCCCCTGGAGCAGAACATTCAGATTCAAGTTTTAAGCTGTTGACATGACTTATTGACAACACGGTTGCAGCCACAAACCATGGGAGTCCCATGATAGAGCAAATTCCCAACATAACACCAACCACGAACAAGTCAAGGTGATAGCCAGCTCCTTTCTGAAAAAATAAAATGAAGGTGAATATTTATAAGTCTAAATGGTGTAGGTTAAAATTCTATACTGCTTATTTATAAAGAGAGAAGAAACTCATTTCCACCTTACATCTTTTCATGCTCTGTTCATTATGAAAACACCCCAAACTCTTGAAGAAATGATAAGGCTTGAGACAAAATTTTGAAGTTACCTTCAATTTGTGCTCCTTTCTGTTTATGATCACAGCTGTAATTTGTTGATCCATAAAGATGAGGATGGTACAGAGCAGAGCTGGAACAGCAGCTATTAATAAGGTCCACCAAGGATTTTCTCCCAATGGGCTTATGATCCAGCCCCTATTTGGATCAGTAGGCTGTTAGAAAAGTTAAAAAGAAAAAGGTTTCCTCCTTGTACTGCCCAAAATTCCCACAGCACAGACTGTGTGTGTCTAGTCCAAGAAATGGCAAGGGATCAGAAAGAATCAGATTAAATTTTGGTATGAATGGTGAGTTATTTGCAAAGATATCCCCAAGGATTTTTTTCCTATCCCCAGACAGAGGTCCCATGTCCACGTGATTTAGCTACTCCTTCCATCTAGAGGTGAGTCTATTTCCTTCCCTTTAATCTGGGATGATCTTACGGTTTACTTTCACCCACAGAACAAGACCAAGTGTGACACTGTGTGGTTTCGGAGTCTTGATCGGAAAGGACCTTTGCAGCATCTCTTCTAACCTCTCGGAACCCTGAGATTAAGCCGTTCAGGGCATCTGGACAAGCCTTCTTGAGGACAAGGCACGACGTAGTGAGAGAGGGACGGGAGGCAACTGCCCCAGATGTTTCAGCCATCTGAAGTCCCAGGCATGTGAATGGGGTCACACTGCTCCCCATCGAGGCAACGAATTAGTATGGTCATAAGAAATATCACAAACAAGAGACTGGACCACTCAGTACCCAGGTAAGCCTAATCCCAATACCACAGATTTATGAACAAATAAAGAATAAAGGGCTTTTGTTCCTAGGCCTTATGTTGTGCGAGGTTTACTACACGGGAACAGGTAAGTGATGCAGAATACCATTTCCACGTGCTCCTATCTATTTCATATAATGTAAAATCAATCCACCTAAACTAAATTGCTTTACAGGTCCTGCAGACTAGTGATCTTGGCATGGTTGGCACCAACAACTGAGCCTCAGGACACTACTTTTCCAAAGCATTTACTGGCAAAAATCTGGCATTTTCTCAAATGCTAATACATTTCAATGCTATAACATAAAATTTGTTTTATAGGAAAAATAAATTGTTAAAGATCATATGATAACTTAATACTCTTGGAGGACAATGGATGTACTGAAATCTAATAATCTTTGCATCACTTAGACTTTATATTAAGCTTGTTTCTACTTCATGAAAACATTTGTTAATACAAGAGGGAAACTTTGTATTTTCTAATTCAGGTATTTCAATGTTCCCACAGATATATCTGTTAAACTGCTTCATATTCAATATAGCACACACAGATAAATATTTTACCATGCATAATGCATTTATTCTTAAGTGTTCCTTAATTTGTTACCCCAAATGTATTTTATGCCCCTGGAAATCAGTCCATTGCTTGCAAGCTAGATCAACAAATAAATAACAAGAATATACTTAAGAACCAGAATAAAGAAATGGGGCCACAACTACAGAAAATTACCTCAATATTTTAAACCAATCTTCACTTATAGTTCTATTTATTTGTAAGATTTGGTAATAAACAGAATGTCTTTTATGGCCTAATATCTTTAGTAAAGTGAAATTTATGATATGTTAAACAAAGTTCCCCAAGCTTTTTTTATTATACATTCTTAGCAACAAAAATATAAAGAAATTTTTATAAATAAAAGTGAGCACATTTACCCAAGGGCTCAATACTCATTTACCTGCTACTTTACTAATGATTCTCTATATAGTAAAATTTATATAATAAATATTATAAGGCTTAATTTTTCTTATTATGAAGTACAAATACAAATAGACCTTCTACATAATTTTGATGAGTCATTTTCTATCCATGCACTCTACTTTGGAGACCACTGCTTTTAAAAATAATGTTACTCATTTTTATCCCAGTGAAAGACAGACTAAAATATCTTCATTATATTGCTTAATTCTGGTTACCTTTAAACCTTCTGCTTCTAAAAGAAGTCATCTAATCTGCTAAATGTAAATATAAGCAGTGACACAAATACTTGAATAAATTTTAGAAATTACTCAAAAGCTACCACGTCTTACTTAAAAGGGAAAATAATGATTGGATGCCATATTATGCATTTGGTATATTGTACACAATAGAACTATAGTTTGCTAATGAAAACAAAGGGCTCATGGATGATCAGATTAAAGTATTATTTTTCATGTTTGACCAGGCAGTGGTGTAGTGGATAGAACATTGACCTGGGACACCAAGAACCCAGGTTTGAAACCCTGAGGTCACTGGCTTGAGCGTAGGGTCATAGATATAACTTCATGGTCACTGGCTTAAGCCCAGAGGTCGCTGCCTAAGAAAGGGGTTACAGATTCAGCTGGAGCCCCCTTGTCAAGGCACGTATGAGAAAGCAATCAATGAGCAACTAAGGTGCCACAACTGTTAGTCGATGCTTCTCACCTCTCCCTGTCTGTCCTTCTCTTTTTCTCTCTCTGTTTTTTTTTTTTATATAATTCTGAAGTGAGAAGCAGGAAGGCAGAGAGACAGACTCCCGCACACGCCCAACCAGGATCTACCCGGCAAGCCCACTGGGGGCGATGGTCTGCCCATCTGGGGTGTTGCTCTGTTGAAATCAGAGCCATTACAGCACCTGAGGCAGAGGCCATGGAGCCGTTCTCAGCACCCTGGCCAACTTTGCACCAATGGAGTCTTGGCTGTGGGAGAGGATGAGAGAGACAGAGAAAAAGGAGAGTGGGAAGGGTGGAGAAGCAGATGGGTGCTTCTCCTGTGTACCCTGACCAAGAATTGAACCCAGGACTTCCACACACTGGGCCGACGCTCTACTGATGAGCCAACCGGCCAGGATCAGTATGTATTCTATTAAGGAGGAGCATTTGATTCTCTCCTGGACCTGCTGGAAAATGTTACATGGAACTTTCCAATTACTGTCAGATACACTGTCCTAGAAATATAACTAGGATGTCTGTGCTACTCATAAATTCAAGTTTAAGCTAATTCTTTAGAAAGAAATAAAGAATGTTTCTTTTGCCTGGAAAGTACATTATGAACTCCAGCTTCCAGAAGAACAAATTTGTAAACATCTCCCAACTCTTCATCATGGATATTTTCATTCTCCAGGATGGACTAGCTTTGATACCTTCTTGCTTATTTCCTAAATAGGTTCGCTGGTAGCTTTGCATCTTCATTTTTTTGTAAGTAGAATATATTTCCCTTCAAACCATCTGCTTTTCAGAGACTACGCATATTTTAAAAATAACTACCCAGGCCTGACCAGGCAGTGGCGCAGTGGATAGAACATTGGACTGGGACACGGAGGACCCAGGTTCGAGACCCCGAGGTCGCCAGCTTGAGCGCAGGCTCATCTGGCTTGAGCAAAGCTCACCAGCTTGAGCCCAAGGTTGCCGGCTTGAGCAAGGGGTCACTCAGATTGCTGTAGCCCCCCTGCCCCATCAAGGCACGTATGAGAAAGCAATCAATGAACAACTAAGGTGCTGCAACAAAGAATTGATGGTTCTCTTCTCTCTCCCTTCCCGTCTGTCCCTGTCTCTGTCACAAAAACAACAACAAGAAAAACTAGCCAGGCATCTGAGCCTCACTTTAAAGTAGTTTGGTATGCCCAAGTAACAAATAGCCAAGTGTTTTAATCCTTACCTCGAATTTTTCAGGAACATGAAGTTTAGGAGAAGGAACTCCTACAAGGTAGTCAATTGCAACCATTATTACTATTGTGAGAAATATAGCAAAGTCACTGATTGTCGATCGCACCTATAGTAAAAGGATTATGTTAATATAAACACAGAAATACTATGTATCCTTTCAAAATAATTCATATCTTTCAGATTAAAATATGCCATTAGAAAGTAGAAATGAGGTTTCTGATTAGTGATAATGTGTCAGTAAAATATATTTATATCTAATACTTTTGCAAAAGATAGAAAATACATTTCATAACTAACCTACCATCTGTCAAGGTACCGTTATTTCCCTACTGCTAGCTCAGACATGTAACATACATTTTTCACTATGAATAATTTCTTTATAACTATTTGACATAAAGTATCAACCTCAAACAATATATTACTGTTTTGAAATAAACCAAGGGAATAAAAACAGAAATAAAAAACAAGACTATTCCCAGAACTCCAAAATTATACCCCAATTACCTTGGTAGGAAAATAGCGCTTGGTCTTAAATTGCTTGAGAAATGAAGACAGAAAAAATGTTGTGAAAAATAAGATAACACACCAGAAGAGTACATCTGGAATATAAGGCCCATGAAGACCACATGCTGATCCTACAAATACACCATGAAAGGATTTACACTTCTGGAAAAGAGAAAAAATAGAAAAAGAAGGGATTGATGGGAACTCTCAGAAATCCAATAAAGTAGCAATGAATTTTACTGACTCTAAGATGCTACTGACTGTAAAACATGCCATTATTTTATGCATCTTTTAGAAAGAAAAAAACACCCCCAACTCGACTTTAACACACCATCAATTGTTAACACACATCCTGAGTTCAGAGATATTATGGTTTGAAAGATATGAGCCTCTTACATAACTGAACTGAAATGTATTATTTTGCCAAGTTATATCATATACTCCTTTCTTTCAACTCCATATTTCCTTTAGTGAAAGGCTTATAGTGAGTATTAATTCCCAAAAGTTTTGTCTTCATTCTTGCTGGTTCACAATTTTACTATCTTTACTTCTTAAGTTCCTTATAACAAAAGCAACAGAGAAAACTACTGCTATACCTTTTTATGACACTGAATAAGAAATACCTATAGTACTGAACTCAAATCAGTAATAAAAACTGCTGTTGGCTTTTCTGACTTGACTCAGACAGTGGGATTAAACCATTGGACTATGTGCACTATACATGACTATTAAAATAATATTTTCATTAATAAAATCAATAATATAATCAATGACATAGCATAATTATAAAAACCTATTGACTTGATCTTCCCTTTGGAGGTAAAAATAACTGAAAGGTAACAGTGATTAACAAAGACACACGCTACTAAAGTGCTCTTACCCCTACTTATATTCTAGTGAGACTCATTTTACACAACTCAGGTTTATGAAAAGAAAAATAGTCAAAGATTTCATTATTCTTCATTTTTATGTGCTGACATTAGTAAAACTACAACTTTACAACATGGATCATGAAAATAAAATCTACAACTATAGGCAGACCTCGGGTTATGAACGAGATAGGTTCTGTAGGTTTGAAAATGTTTAAGTGGCCATGGCCAGTTGGCTCAGTTAATAGAGCATCTGCCAGGAATGTGAACATCTAGGGTTCCATCCCCCGTCAGGGCACACAGGAGAAGCAACCATCTGCTTCTCTTCCTCTTCCTCTTCTCTCCTTCTTCCCCTCTCGCAGCCAGCGGCTCAATTAGTTTCAATCAGCCCTGGGCACTAAGAATAGCTCGGTTGGTCCAACCATCCGCCTCATGCACTGAGGATAGTTTGGTTGATTCAAGCATCAGGCCCCAGATAAGGGTTGCCGGGTGGATCCCGGTTAGGGCACATGTGGGAGTCTGTCTCCCTAATTCGCCTCCTCTTGCTTAAAAAATTAAAGACAAACTAAATCACAACTATATTAGAAAATGTTTAATTGTTTATATGGACAGAAAGGTAAAAATAAATACTGTTAAGACAAACATCTGTCTAAACTTGCATTTAATAGGTAAATATACCTGTTCTAATTTACATACAAATTCAACTTAAGAACAAACCTACAGAATCTATCTCATTTGTAACCCAGGGACTACCTGTAGGAAGGAAAAAAAATCTAACATAGTCGTTTTGGATGTCAGGAAAACACACTGAAAAGACCTATAGCTATAATTTAGAGACATCCTATCCATCATGAAATAAGTTGTTTTGAAATCACTTTCATTGAAATATCTCTACTAATGTTATCTCTGTCCTAACAAATGACTTTTTTAGCATGAAATAGCAAAGCATTAATCTAAGTTGGTTACTGACAATATAATGCTTTTAATACACATTGTCCAACAGAATTTCCTATGAGAGTGGAAACGTTTTGTATCCATAGTCCAATACAGCCACCAGTATTCACATGAGGTGACTGAGCACTTAACACATAAGCAACTGAGGATCTGAACTTTAATTTAGTTATATTTAAACTTACATAGACAAATGTGGTTAAAGACTGCTACACAGGACAGTAGGGACTTAAGTTATTAATGGGATCAAATTTCCAATTATGTAGTTAAGTGCTAACACTTTTAGTTAAAAAAAATGACTTACAATTGCTGATTAACAAGCATCGGAGAAGCTCAAGATATCTTGATTTTTAAAAATTTATTTATTGATTTTAGAGAGAGAGAGAGAGAGAGAGAAACAAGAATCCATTCCTGTATGTGCCCTGAACTGGAGAGCACACCGGCAACCATTGTTCTTCAAGATGATGCTATCCAGTCGGGGCAAGGATGTCGGTTTCAATGGATACTATTCAATACTAGTATCACTTTATATCTTTACTCCTAAATTCCAATCTAGGGAATGTCCAAAATGAATAATCTAGGGTTAGGACAACATTTCCCAACAGAATACAAGAATATGTAACAGCGTTCAGGGCACACACAGTAGGTGCTCATTCCAGGTTTTGACTGTTTTCCTTTCCTTTCCCTTAGTGATTAAGTCAGACCAGTCTCTACAATTTAACCAAGATTCAATTTGGCATTCAGGACATTAGCAGAGCATTCACGGCCTTCTAAAGAGCTGTTCACAGAGCAGATGAACTAAGAAACTGAAGGCAGAACCAGTGGCTATGGGCTGCTGTAACTGTCGAGCCCAGTATGTGCAACCATAGACCCAGCACATACATCTTTTGAATTTACCAATCTAAATGGAATTGGGGGGAGGAGAGTATATTCACATCTTTTTAAAAACTGTATCTTGGAAATCAAATATATTCATCTTTTTCTCCTATACCAGCTTCGTTCTTTTCAGCCTACATTTTTTAGTGCATGATACATAAAAATGTGATTAACTCGTATTGGGTCAGCACAACACTGCATTCTGAAAACACACTAGATTCAACAACCAAGAAGAAAATGTAGGTCTACTCAGAAAAAGCTAAAGAACTAGGCCAATAGTTCTTTATATAAAAGTTACAAAATTATTTCTTTCATAACATACTCACAGAAACAGTGAGGTTTTCCCAGAAAACCTCATGTGCTGTTATATTCTTTTCCTTCCATGCGTTCAGAGTCTCATTGCTAGGGCTCGGAGGTTCACTACATACACAGCTGAGAAATCAGAATGGGTAAGACAGGTTTACGATCCTGTATTTCATGTTTACAGTTTATTAAATAGAGCATACAAAATGGTAGTTTTTAACTTCTTAACTTTTTCCATGTTGCAAAGCATGAAAACTAGGAAAGTGAAAACACACCAGGAACAAAGGAATGGAATAGGTTTTGTGTATATAAATAAAATATAACTAATGCAAATAGCAGTATTTATTAAAGGTATTTACTTAATAAAAACTAATTAGACATATTGGTTGGGGTGGGCAGCACTGACTTCTTTTAAAATTTAACAAGAACTGGGCACCTGAAACCTATATCATTATGTTAACCAGTGTCACCCCAATAAAATTCAATTTTAAAAATTATCTGGAATGATACCACCATGTTTAGCAAGTTTACTTTCTGCTAAATCATCTCTTCTTTATCTCCATAGAAGCTGCTGCTGCCTCCCCATCCACACACACATGGTCAGAATCCCAATAAAAGGTATACTCCCAGTAATTTGTACTCTGCAAGCCCTACCCACTCATCCTTTATTGACCTTAAGATTCATTCTTTTTTTTTTTTTTTTTTTTTACCGGGACAGAGAGAAAATCAGAGAGAGGGACAGACAGAGAGGAAGGGAGAGAGGTGAGAAGCATCAATCACTAGGTTTTGGTTGCTGTTGCAACACCTTAGTTGTTCATTGATTGCTTTCTCACATGTGCCTTAACCACGGGCCTTCAGCAGACCAAGCAAACCCTTGCTGGAGCCAGTAACCTTGAGTCCAAGCTGGCGAGCTTTTGCTCAAGCCAGATGGGCCCGCGCTCAAGCTGGCGAGCTTGGGGTCTCGAACCTGGGTCTTCCACATCCCAGTCCGATGCTCTATCCACTGCACCACCGCCTGGTCAGGCAAGATTCATTCTTAAAGAAATAAATAGCATGGATTTTCATCAGGACAAGACCAGGAAAGTCATTAGGAAATCAGAGTTTTAGTGCATATTAAAAACTAACGCAGCCACCTAAAAAAGGTTAGAAACACACACACAAGCAAACAAATCTGTAAATGTGGATTGAAAAATTGAACACAAACAGAAATATTCCCAATTAGATTATGAGCTGTTTGACACGGGGCTAGAGTCTGGACTTCGGATTCAATCCAGGCTGTTATTTACCAGCTGTCTGATCCAAGGCAAGTGTTAATCTCCCCAAGCCTCCGTTTTTCATACACACGAAAAGTTTAGTATACTATAGTATGAATTATATGCAACATTCCTAGCAAGTGCTCACAGAATGTCAGCTGAATAAATGGTGTTCAGTTAACCAGAAGGAGGCATCGCTCTAATTGTCTTCCACTAGGATAAACACCATGCTCCAGAGAAGTCAAAGGAGTAGCAAAAACAAGACAAAAATAACATTAAAAAATTAAATAGCTTAAGAGCAAAGAAGATAACACAAAATAGATTTGGCATCAAAGTGTCACTAATATTTTTGAGAAGGTCAATGCCTTAACAGAATTTTCATAGCCCTCTTTCCTCTGTCTATCAAAGTTGAGAGTGTACAAAGCAGGGAAGGGAAGGAAAATTGAGAAGAGGGCTAGAGGGGTCGGGAAGACCTCAGGGATTTAGGCCTAACATGGGCAGAAAGAGGGGAGTGGTTTTCCCGTTGTTTGTTGGTAACCACGTTTCTCCGTAAGTCAATCAAATGCAGAATCATATTTACAGAATAAAAATGACTCAATTTGTTCAAGTGGATGTCCATTGAGTGCTTTGTGCTAAAATCTCACACATAACAACCCAGTCAACCTTCATATGGATAGCTGGGTTCATTTTAGCTAGATGTAGAGTGAGCATCACATTGCAAAAAAGAAAATAATAAATCCACTTCTTAGGCTCAAACATCTCTGCAGAAATACATTTTAATATTAAAGAAAAACAAAGACTTACGAGTAGCTGGTCAGTTCATCTAAATTGTTGTGCATATTAAATGCATATATTTCTCCTAAATGAAAAAGCTTCTCCAAAGCCTCATAGATGAATATGATGCAAATGAGAGCTGCAAACGCTTCCTCTGTAAATCGAGTAATATAACACACAAGGCTGCTTGCATCAGTTGCAACCAAAACAATGCACAAGAAAGAAGTCCAAAGACCAATACTGGTTCTTAAAGACAAATAGGAAAGCTGATAATCTCTGTTCAGAAAGAAAAATGTGAACATGATCAGCATATACATATGGAATAGCATTTATACTTAAAATTTTCATAACAAGCAATACAATTTACCAACATAAGATTCTTAAAAAGACAGTAAGTTACAGAATAAAAAGATAAAGATTAAAGAAAGCTCTGTGTGCTTTTGAACAGATTTAATGGTTATAAGTTACTTATATAAAAGATTTACAGTAAAAATCTACTAGGCAATAGGTGTATCAGAAACAAAGAAATCAGGTATGAGGAGTAAATGACAGATAAGCAGTCTGCGGAATTGACTGGGACTCTCTCAGAAGACGCAGACACTCTAATGTCCACACAGTAATCACAGCGCTTCCCCACTGTCACGGTCACCACCACCATCTCCTCTGCTACCAGTGTTTCCAGACAAAGTGACTTCATTTTTAAATTCTATTTCAAATGAGAAATGCCTACTACAGCATTAGAACATTTCAGGTCACTGCATTCTCTATTAGTCTATGCAGCACGCCAGAGAAGAATGAGAATCAGCTTCTTCAGTGAAGAAATAATCAGAGGAAAAGAAGTTACAGGAATCACACATTTAATAGCATCAAGTTGCTTCAGGCTAAAATATTCAGTTGCACTTATCTCACAGAAGGAACAGTACTGGTCATATCGAATTCCAAGTGAGCTGGCTATAGTACCCTGCACTGCCTCCCATGCTGCCAACAACCCTGCTGGTGGCAAGTGACAGCGCCCTCTGACTGTGGCAATTCCCTCTGCTGATGGTCAGCTTGCACCCTGAAGATCCACCTTCCTGAACTTCTTTTATAAGGCCAAGAATACCTAATGAGCAATTCAGACCAATGCTTTCTTACTAACTTGAAATTTGCTAGCACAATGAATTTTGATTGACCCTCAAGTGATTTCTCAGAACTCACACCCAGTGACTTTATACTCAAGATGATTAGGGTAGAGATGATGACAGGGGCCAGAGTAGGAGCAACCACACCGTAACACAAAAATACTAAAAATACATATTCATCAGATTCTTCTTTTTCAGCTATTAAATAAATAACGTACTTTACCTAAAGTTAAAAAACAATGTAACATATAATTATGCACAAATATAAATACATGTGACAAACAGATAGCTTTTACATACCTGCAGAATTTAAATAAAATTTTTTCAAACACTAAAACTGGACCAGTACTCCCCAATATCGTGAGAGGTTGCCCAGCAAACAACGAATATGCAATCCCAGTTAATGATGCTCCAAAAAGAGACTCTATTGCACTCTGTTTAAGGAAAAAAGAAATGAATAAAAGCAATGCATCATCAACATTATTTCTAACCTATTACAATACATGAAACAACATCTGGAAAATAAAAAATACTAATCAAGTAGTTAAAAACATAAAGCAAACACAACTTCGAGTCTCAAATTGTAAATACAGAAAATTAAAAACACATTTCAAATACATTAAGAAAAATTGCTTTGTTTTTGCATATTAAAAGTGCACTTTTGCAATTGACCTTAATTCAAATCTCAATACTGTGAAAGGAAAGGACGGAGGAATAAAGAAAAGACAGATACAGGCTCCAGTTCTACCTGTAGATGCTTTACTTCGTAAGCCCTAGCAGGCATCTTCAAACTTTTTATAAAAACGGCCCACTTTTGCAGTGCTGGTCAACCTGGTCCATACCTCCCACTAGTGGGCGTTCCAGCTTTCATGATGGGCAGTAGTGGAGCAACCAAACGGCACCGCGATTGGCCCACCATGAAAGCTGGAACGCCCACTAGTAGGAGGTACGGACCAGGTTGACCAGCACTGCAAAAGTGGGTCAGTTTTTATAAAAAGTTTGAAGATGTCTGGGCCCCACAGTATGTACAAAGATACATATTTCTGTATGTCTTAAAGTTTATTTAATAAATAGAAAATGCCTGACCAGGCGGTGGCGCAGTGGATAGAGCGTCGAACTGGGATGCTGAGGACCCAGGTTCAAGACCCCGAGTTCGCCGGCTTGAGCACAGGCACATCTGGCTTGAACAAAGGCTCCAGCAAGGGGTTGCTCCATCTGCTGAAGGCCCGAGGTCAAGGCACATGTGAGAAAGCAATCAATGAACAACTATAGTGTCGCAAGGGCAACGAGAAACTAATGATTGATGCTTCTCACCTCTCTCCCTTCCTGTCTGTCTGTCCCTATCTGTCCCTCTCTCTCTGTCCTTGGAAAAATAAAAATTAAATTAAATTAAAAAAAATAGAAAACATTAAATATTCAAATCCTGTTAGAAAAAAACTCAAACAGATCAGAAATCAACATGTGATTCTATGTTCTCAGATTGATTTCTAAAGAGCAATTTCCCACACATTTTAAAGAAATTAACCTGATACGATAGACTTAACCAATAGATATAAAAAATGAAATGCTTAACATAAAATAAATGGAAAATATCTCTATAAAACTGACAGCAATCATAAATGAGTAAATATCTCACTATTACTAAAGTTTAGAAACAGAAGATAAAATGAAAAAATTGAGAAGAGTCAGAGACATTTTAAATCAAAGCTAGTAGCCAATTTCATACCATTACCAACATTACATTCTAACTTTAGGTTACCAGATAGTGAGGGGATTCGTCTAGGCCATGAGACAGAGGGGAGATGTCAGAGAAAAAAGAATAGTTAACCATTCACAAAGACCAAGGTCAACTAGAGTGCACCATCAAGAAAGGAAAAGCCCCTCATGGGAAAGGCAAGGCAAGGAGAAGGCGCTTGGGAGAAACACCCCCCCAGGAACTGGGGGGCAGCACAGCATCAGACCAACAACAAGGCTTGAAAACCAGATGTGAAGTGGAAGACTGGTTCCTGCTAGCTCTGAAGCCATGGACACGCCTAAAACATTCTGACCCCAGCTTCTGTCATTTTTAAATGGGGGTGATGACAGCCAGGAGAACTTAATGAAGCAGTGTTTGTGGAACATCTAGCAAGTCTAGCATCTGGCATACAGAATGCACTCAAAAAATGGTAGCAATTCTCATCAGCAGCAATAAACAGAAACCTCCAAAATCAAAGTAACAAAATAATAGTATGCAGTACAAGGATTATTTCACTATTAGGAGAAAGAAAAACAAGATCAAACCTACATACAAACGACTTTGGGCACAATGAGGTGTCTATATGAATGTTAATGGTATGAGATACATTTTTCTAGCCTTTAGATGCAGTTTGTCCTAGAAGACTCTGCTAAGTCACTATAAAATCCTTAGTTAAAATAGAGTGTGCTTATTTACATGTGACATGGTATCTAGAAACTGAAAGTAAAAAATTGAGAAGAAAAGCGAAGAGATGGCAAATAAAGAAGTGCTAACAGAGGCAGACAGGCACAAAATTCGTTTCACTCCCCAATGTTGTATTGAGAAAACATGAAGAACTTCCTTCACCACTCCCAACCCCTTACTGCCACATTTACTAGGTCCTTTACCCAGAACTGTTTTTTCTAAGGTTTAAGTTGTTTCTATGTTCACTCTAAAAATGAAGTAACTGTGTCTTTCCCTAAAGAAATCACAGCCCCACTAGCTGCTGTCCCTACCTTCCGTTCAGAAGGTTCTGTTTTACCCATCAAAAGCACTACCCTTCTCTTCCCCATACACATCTGCACAGAATGGCACTGAACACTCCCTGACAGTCTCTCCTCCTCAAAAACCCCTACTTTGGTTTCTGCATAAATTCATATAACATCCTGATGCTTTTTTAGAGCGCTGATTGTGCCTGCGTCTAATCTTCTGGGCCATATTTCCTCCTCATTCTGAACCCTCCTCCATTCCATAAATTTGAGAAACTTCCCACTTTTCTTCTCACCTTCTCTCCCTATAAATTATCTCCCAGGTCAAGTATTTTATTTTTAGTTTCAAGCCCACTTGAATGTGAAACACCCCCACTCCATTCATTTCGTCCTTGCCACTAGAACTCCACCTATTAATGTCTCTATTTATACCTTAAGTTCCCATAAAGCATCTGAAAACACATTTCAAAATCATTTTCCTCTGTAATACTCTTGAGTTTGCTATTTCTATTACTTCACCTCCTATATCTCTTCCTTTATCCCACTCATGTGTAGCAAGCACAGTACAGTACCCCATGACACAGCAACTGCATGATACTATCTTATCTTTTGCTCCTTAGGGTAGGGTCCTTGAGGACAGAGGACACATGCTCATGTTACACCTGTCTATATCCCTCCAGTGCCTAAAGCACTATCACATGCACATGATATCAAATAGCAGGATGAGAGGGGCAGGCAGTGAGTGACAGTCCCAGTCCCAGAGCAAAGCACTATTTCCACGACGGTTACAGGTAAGACATTTCCATTCCACGACGGTTACAGGTAAGACATTTCCATAGGAACCAGCAGAGTTACATGTACAATTCGTCACAGCACATAAGGCAACTTACAAAAAAATATACTTTCAATACAATGATTACAGAGTGAGGTAAAAGAATCTAAATAATCAAAACTAAACTGAGTTGAAAGGAAATTTCAATTGTCAGGTTAATCTCATGTTCGGTTCATAAAAAGATACAATTAAATAATTATCACTACTTAGCTTTGGCTGTTATTTAACCTTTTATTTGTAAAGTAATAAAATAAATATTACCCCAAGAGTAAATATAATTAAATACACTTAAGAATTATAAATCATCTCATTTACATGCAATTAGATGTATATAAACAAAAAAAAAAGCCTCCAAGATTTTACAAAGTATATATATTCATTTATGCCTCCCACGGCCCCAAACACAATTATTAACAAGAACAAAAGAAAAATATTAAAACTTTCATTTTAGTCAAGAACAGAAAACACAACTTTCATTTCTGTCATATTAAATTATGGATGCAGTTTTCAGTTATACTTTCCAATAAAAAGCTTTGACTACTTTCACACAAATTTAGTAACAGCAAAATTTAAGTAAACAGCATTTCAAAAATTCATCATCTGGCCACAATTATGTGCTCTTCTTCCAGAGTCTAGTCTGGGCCTACCCACCAGGGCTGATGAGTTACTATTACTCACATGGCTCTAACTAATCCTAGGGTGCCTCACAGGATGTGAAGTAGCTCCAGTGATCAATTCCCCCACCCACGGCCCACCAGGAATCAGTTCAAATGGTCTCCCCCCACCAGACCAACCCTCTCCCCCACACAGACAATACAAGTCTTTTACTCAATTTATAAAACCATTCATCCGGCAAGCCAGGATAACTTTTTTTCTTTCTTTTCTTCTTCTTCTTCTTTTTTTTTATTTTTATTTTTCCACCTCAACTGTATGCATCTTCTCCTGTTCATATGGCTTCCCCATGTTTTCCATAGCAATTACCTTTGGGGGCAGTCTGCTCTTGGACAGGTTAATCGTGCTGTGGGTAGACTCTTCAAATACAAGTATGAATAGAGAGACAAATGCACACGGACACTTGCCTCTGAAGAGCTAAGAGCCTGGCCACTACCAATCTTTGTACTCACTATTCTGCCTTGTGTAGCTTCTCCAAGCAGCCCTCCAAAAGTGATTACAGGAGACATACAGGCACAGTATAGGAAAAGAACCGAGGCCAGGCACTGCAGACTTAATGCATCCTTGAAGTCACTCAAGAAAAAAGGTGCTTTCCTTTTGATGTCAAGTATCAAACCACCAAAAAGCCTAAATAGGTGAGATGAAACTCGTCAAACTGTACACTAGAGGATTCTAACTATTTCAAACTAAAACTATGGGCTACATAAAACTGCTGGTGTCTAGTGTTTAGTCAACAAAAATTAATACCCTATTTAAATCATGGTATACATTACAGAAGAAACACTCATTTAATTTAGCCCACTGGTAGAGGAAAGGTAGATCTCATTAACTTAAAGAGACATCAACATCCAGGCAAATGATTTTATATGAGTAAATATAATTTCAGACACAAATGCGCAAAAAAATGTACAATAAAAATAAGTAAAGCCTAACAATCCATTCATGAAAATATACACATTCTATTTATTATCTACATTATAAATCTTAAAGGTAAGTGTCAGAAATACCAGGAAAGCAATTATAATATAAATCATAATTCCCCAAAATACCCTTTAATATAAATACAGTACATTGTGCTTGGATGCACTCAGTAGTAAATTAAATAGTTTTAATTACTTTTTAAATTAGTCCTTTAATCGCATAAATATTTCTGGTCTAGGAAAAAAGCCTAAAAATTACTGGAGTGTGCATAATTTACTTTATTTGTAGTCAAGCTATTGTGCATAGTAATAAGATTTTTTTAATTAGTAAGTTTAAAAATCTATATTTGCACATCAAAGCTATGTCATGTTAATGTTTTGTTTTAAATCAGACTTTTGAATACAACTAACTTGAAAGCATTGCACTAAAATATAAGCTCTGAGAGGGACAGACTTTTTCTTGTTTAAATTTAGTTCCATTATCTCCAATGTCTAGAACACTACCTGGGACATTAGTAGGTACTCGACAAATACTGTGCCAAATCAATAATCAAAAAAGGTTTTGTGACTCAAAAACATATAATCATTCAAATCCCTACTGTAGAAAGAAAATACACCAAAAAAAAATTAATCTTACGTCTTCAAATATTTTGAGTGTTTAAAACTTTACCCTTCTAGCTTTTTTTAAGTTAATAGTGAAATGGATCCTAAACACATATTGACAAGAGAAAGAAAGTGATCCTATAAACAATCTGACAGCAAGGGGAAACAACTGGCAATAAAAAATAAAGAAAAGGTGCTAATGATAGTCTAGAAAAATAAAACTACATCATCAAATCAATGATTACTTAACAGCTTATGTAAGACTCTCAGGTAAACCACCATGAGATCAATGGGGACCTTGGTACTTCTCGGTGGTTAATCCTATCTCAATTTGAAGTTTGAGGAAATCATAACATAAGCTAATATGAGACCAGCACCTTCTATATGGGGATAATCCTATTCTCAATGATATTCAGAGATACTAATATATTAGCCAATGGATTAATTGTGAGTTGAAGCTTATTTAAAGTTTATAGTCAGTATTCCAGTTATTTTTCTTCTATATAGTATTTTTTAGGCATATCATAGTATGTCTGTATAAGATATCCCAGTTTTTTAAACATATATTTAAGATTCAACAGTGGACAAAAAGGTATCAATACCATAACATTCCTCTATTTCTACAAAATATTTTAAGACAATATTTACAACTGGCAATATTTCCATTTTTTGCTCCAAAAATGAACAACTTCAACAATTTTTCTAACTAGGTTTCCAGAGATAAATACCATGTTTTAATTATACTTATCTAATTTTACATTATCTTATGATATAATACTCCTTTAAAAGTCTAAAGTCTAGATTCACAAAAAAAAACATTGCTTATAATTCCTCTCTGTTCCCATAATTCTCTTAACTTCATAAGAAGAATTATAACAGGACTCCACACTTTCTTCAAAACCGTTTTTGTAAATTAATATAGATTAACCTGCTATACAACTGTGCAACGTTCTCAACATATGGTGCATTAACACTTTCATTTTAGATTAAAGCTTGGTATATACTTGGATCCCAAGTATATACTAGTGAAATTATTTTTAGATACATATTAATTTTTCTTAATATCATATACCTATACAATAAGGCACATTTTAAAAAATATAAAAAAATACTGTACAAGATTAGGTTCAAATATTTGCAAAGAAAAAGAATTTGTATGCCTTTTTCATCAAATCAACCCCTAGCTTCCATAGATACCCACAGTATATCAGTACTGGTACCCACCGTCCAGTCCTCTGTAGCTCAGGTCCCGCGTGACGATCGGCCTCTTTAGGAGTCTCACCCGAGCTGGGTGCAGATCCATTGGGAAATACAGGAATCTTTCGCTTTTCCTGCATTTCATAAAAAACACTCTTTCAGAATTTTGTTTTAAGAAAGCTGGAACGATACCTTCAATCAGAGGAAGCATGAGATCTTTTACTGGTTATGTCTAAAAAGTGTTCCTACATAAAAGTGCTTTCTGCCACAAATTTTCTCCTTTCAATAAGCCATATTTTAGAACAGAAGCTAATATCTGTCTATTCATACTTTAAGTTCATGCTTGATTTGTTCTATTTTTATACTCTACTATAAATATGCCATAAAATACATTCATACACACCCCTTTCCAAATTACTATTCAGCAATAGGAACATAAATATCTAATAAAGCATCTCTCCACCAGAATTTTTAATAGTGCTTATTTTAACTACTAAAAATGTATTTTATATTAAGAAAAAAGTAAATGCAATTTTTCTTTTACTAAAATACTTCCCTTAGGATATAAGTAGCATGAGTTGTTCGTTAAAAGCATTTTTAATAAAAAAACAACAATATCTCATTAGATTTTATTACAAATTCAAGTAGTATCCTCATGATAAAGGATCTTGTCCCCTTCACTTTAAGAGCAAAGAGTAAGCTTTTCATTTATTACTTGGGCCCAAAAGAAAAGAGAGAGAAAAAAAGGAGGAGGAGGAGGAAGAAGTGGAGGAACAAAAGGAGGAGGAGTAAGTGAGAAGAAAAAGGAGGAGGAAGGAGTGGGGCTGAGAGAGCAAAAGAGAGCAAGGGGTGGGTCATCCCAGGAGGTACTCTGGGTCCAAGATTAGATGAACTACTGACTTACACTACCTGCATTTTCACAAAAAACACACTTATGTTTAATATTATAGAGCATAAAGACTTATCTATAATCAAAAGATTACCATTTGAAAATAGCAAAATAACAAAATTATGAAATTCCTAGAAAACAAACATTATATTTTTAAAAATTAAAGAATAAAAATAAGTGAACTAAGAATCTTACTTAGGAAATGTTAAAAACAACAACAACAACAAAAAAAAACTCTTCCCTGAAGGAAAGTGAAAGAAATAAAACAGCTAAAAGCAGAAACTGAGTTTAAAAAACTGAAATAAACTTTGAAATCTGCCTAATTTGAAAAATATGAAAAACCATTAGCTAATCATACAACAAAAAAATGTGACAAGGAGCCAACTTCACAAACTGAGGGAAATTATATATATATGAAATATAAATAAATAAATATACAGAGACAGAGAATATACTGTACAACCCTAAACAAATAAATTTAAAACCTTGATAAAATGGGTAATATACTAGAAAAACATAATTTCCCAAAACTGATAGCAGAAAAGAGGAAAACTATAATTTACTAAAACTGACCCCAGAAAAAAATTGAAAGTTTATAAAAACCAATTTCTACAAAATAAGTTGTTAAAACCTATCATACAACAAAAGATTCAAGCTCAGAAAATTTTACAAAAGAATCCCTCTATTCCAAGATATTTATTTAAAAATTTAAGAATACAGAAAAAGGAAAACTTAGAATGTATTTTTATAAAACAAGTATAATGATAATACCAAAACATAAAGACTGCACAAAAATCTATAGAAAAATCTACTTAAGAGATGAGAACAACTTTAATAAAATACTAGACATATAGATTGCTGACATGGCAGAGCCCAAGTTGGATTTATTCCAATAATTCAAGAGTGTTTTGTATGAAAGAATCTATTAATATGATTTCATATAATAACTGACACATATAATTCATATGATCATCTTCAGAGATGCAAAAATGTACTTTGACAAAATTCAATATCCACCTACATTAAAATTCTCAATGAAATAGAAATGCTATACTTTCTGAACATGATAAATGTATATTTTGGTCCCAACATCAGTAATTTAGTGAAAGGAACACTAGGGACACTGACTACAGTTAGAATCTAAGAAATGCTCATCTAAAGTCAACTACTTAACACTATGACATTTTAGCCAATTATATTAGACAACAGAAAACATGGGAGGTATAAGAAGTTTAAAAGGACGATTAAAATACTGCAGATGATATGACTGAAAATCTACATTCAATAAAACAATTAAAAAAGGCAGCAGGATAAAAAATGATGCATACAGTACAAATAACCTTCACATGCATAAAAGTAACAAACAGACAATATAATGGAACAAAGACCTCATTTACAATAAAAATAAAGATAAAATACTAATGAATACACTCACCAAGAAGCTTGTAAAGCGTAGATAAGGAGAACTTTATAATATTCCTTAAGGAAACAAAAACTGACTTGACAAAGGAAAACAACTGGGGAGAGATACCATGTTCTTGAACAGATTCAGTGTTACAAAGATGTCAATTTTGCCTCAGTTCATTTAGAAATTTAACTGCCAACAGAGTTTTCTTTTTAAAAACTCAGGGTTTTTATTTTCTTCTGTAAATAGGAAGCTGATTTTAAAGCTTACATAAAAAATATGTAAGTATAGCCAAGAAAATTTAAAGAAATAAACAAGAGTGAGAGATATCAAGAATGAGTCTAGGAGCCCTAGCCAGTTGGCTCAGTGGTAGAGCATTAGCCCCACATGTGAATTTCCCAGGTTCAATTCCCAGTCAGGGAAAATAGGAGAAACAACAAACTGCTTCTCCACCCATCCTTCTCTCTCTTTTTCTTCCCTGCCTACAGCCATGGCTCCATTGGTTCAAGTGCATAGGCCCTGGGTGCTAAGGATGGCTCTGTGGCACCTCTGCCTCAGGTGCTAAAAATGGTTCGGTTGTAAGCATGGCCCCAGATGGGCAGAGCATCGGTCCCAGATGGGGATTGACAGGTGGATCCTGGTCGGGGTGCATGCAGGAGTCTGCCTATCTCCCCTCGTCTTACTTGGAAAAGAAAAAAACAACGAGTCTCAGCCATGGGCAAGTAGCCCAGTTGGTTAGAACATCGGCCCTACCCACTTTAGTTGCGAGTACAATCCCCAGTAAGGGCACATACAAACATCAACCAATGATGGCACGAATAAGTGGAAAAACAAACTGACGTTTCTCTCTCTCTCTTTCTCTCCTCCTGCTTCTCTCTAAAAATCAATTTAATAATATTAAGAATGAATCTAACCTTCCAGATATTAAACCAAACAGTTTCAAAAAGTGTGATACTGACCAATGAATAGGTACACCAATGGTAAAGAAATGCCACAAAAACGTCTGAATGCAAATGGAAATTTAGGTAAGGAAGGCAACATCACCAATCAATGGAAGTAATAAAAAAAATTATCAACTTTTTAATAAATTGGGATAACCAGACAGCAATTTAGAAAAAAGATAAAGTTGGATACATACTCTACCTAATATATCGTGATGAACTCCAAAGGATCCAAAAACAATTTAAATGTTAAAAGAAAAAAAAAAGGTGGTGGGGGGCAATGAACAAATATATTCAGAGATAGTCAACCTCACTAATTACAAAAATGCAAAGTAAAATCACATTAAGATGCCTGAAATAGTAAGATAAATATATCTATCGCTAAACAGATACCTAAGCTTGACAACATCCTGTGCTGGTGATGCTGTAGGGACACAGGCACTTTCAGGCAGCATTGTGAGGGTCCAAAATAGTTCACCCAATAAGAAGAGATTCTGCTAACTATCTAGTAAAACTATACATTCCCATGTAAGCCAGCAATCCTTTTCCTGAGAATCTGTCCTACAGCTTTATCGGTACAAGACTAATATGGCATAGGAATACTAAGATCTGGTTTGTAAAAGCAAAACCGAAAACAACTGAGCCCAGGAATAAGATAAACAATGATATACCCAATAACTGGGACACAAAATAAACGGTGAGAAAGGAATAAGGAGTACTCCTATGCTTTCCTATAAGATCTCCATGATGCGCTGTTATATTTAACAAAAAGAAAAGGTGCAGAACAGTATATACAGTATGTTAACTTGTGGTACGAAAGAGGAGCAAATAAGACTGTATGTTCATACTTCTTTGAACTGAATAAAAAAAAGATAAACAACTTATAACAAATGGTGACCCATAGAAGGTGGGTACAGGGGTAAGAATGTAAAGGGGACACTGGGGTTCAATTTCTCTGAGTGTAATATATAGTTTTGATTTTTAAAAACGTATATTCAAATGTTTTTTTGACATAAGCTGAAGAACTGTGTGGAGTCTTACCTGAGAAGGAACACTCTTTGGTGGCTCTATGCGTATAGAAGGGTCCCACTCTCCTGGAGGTAGGACAGTCACTTGATCTAAAAATTCATCAATTCCAGATAAGAGGTCATTTCTGTCTTTTGCTTTATAAGCTACATCATGGAAAATCTAAAAGAAATAAAAAACAAACACTGAGTAAAAGAATTTTAAAGCTGAGACAAAATTCTACACATAGTAATTTTTTGAGGAATCTCCAAACTGTTTTCCACAGTGGCTGCACCAGTCTGCATTCCCACCAGCAGTGCAGAAGGGTTCCCTTTTCTCCACATCCTCGCCAGCACTTATTCTGTGTTGTTTTGCTGATAAGTGCCATTCTGACTGGTGTGAGGTGATATCTCATTGTGGTTTTAATTTGCATTTCTCTAATGATTAGTGATGTTGAGCATTTTTTCATATGCCTATTGGCCATCTGTATGTCCTCTTTGGAGAAATTTCTATTCATTTCTTTTGCCCATTTTTTGATTGGATTGTTTGTCTTCCTGCTGTTGAGTTTTATAAGTTCTTTATAAAAATTAAAAGTCGAACTGCCTTTTGACCCGGCTATCCCACTTATAGGAATATACCCTAAGAACACCACAGCACTGTTCGAAAAGAAGAAATGCGCCCCCATGTTCGTGGCAGCATTGTTCACAATAGCGAAGATCTGGAAACAGCCCAAGTGTCCGTCAGAAGACGAGTGGATTAAAAAGCTATGGTACATATATACTATGGAATACTACTCAGCCATAAGAAATGACGACATCGGATCATTTATAACAAAATGGATGGACTTGATAACATTACACGGAGTGAAATAAGTAAATCAGAAAAAAAGAAAAACTGAGAAAAGCATGATTTCATACATAAGTGGGACATAAAAGTGAGACTATGAGACATGGACAAGAGAGTGGTGGTTATGGGGTGGGGGGAGGGAGGGAAGGGTGGGATAGGGAGGAGGGGAGAGACACAGGGAAAACCAGATAGAAGGTGACAGAGGACAATTTGACTTTGGGTGATGGGTATGCAACACAATTGAATGATAAGATAACTTGAAGATGTTTTCATTGTACATATGTACCCTGATTTATTGGTGTCACCCCATTAAAATTAATAATAATAAAATAAAATTTAAAAAAATTCTACACATAGTAAATCCACTTCAGATATCATAAATCTACAATAAAGATAGTTACCTCACTTCTTATCCCAAGCATGTCTCACCCTACCCTGGGTAACACTATAAAAAAATAACCCACTCTTAGTATTAGCTGATGAATTAACAGTAACACTCAAATAACTAAAGAGAATAGTGATGTGTTAAGACAACATAATCTTTTTTAATTTTTATCTTTAATTTATAGTATTGACATGGTTTCTAGTGTCCCGCTCAATATATCAAGACAAAACAATTTTTAAAAAGAGAATTTTTTTCATGGAAAATACTCCATATGTAATTCATTGCCAAATAAAGCAATACTGCAGCATGTCTTTCTACTTCCGTGATGTTTTGATGTCATTTATCCTAAACCAATAATCATGGATATACAAACAATTTTACTTAAATACTGAAATCTGATCACTCACTATTGGCCAGGCACAAACCTGCACACTTGGACAGTGCAGTGGACACAGATAACACAAGGACATAGGGGGAAAGACAGTGAAACAAGTCAATTACATAAATACATAATTGCAGGTTCTGATAAAAATAAAGCAGGGTAAGGGAAGGCCTTAAAGGAGGTTAATGCTATACAAGATATCCAAATGAAATGAGACAAACCCAGGCAGAGAGTGGAGTGGAGGCAGGTGGAGGTAGTGGGAGAGAACTCACATGAAGGGAAGAGGGATTGGAAATGTCCAGAGGCAGAAAGGCGCCTGATGCTTCCGAGGAACAAAAAGGAAGCGAATGGGGCCAGAGCAAATGGGGGACAGTATCAGAGCCAAGAGGTTTGCAGAGGCTGAATCAGGCGTATCTGATTAAGACAATGATGAAGAATTTAAGTTTAAACATAAATACGTAACAAGGTATCACTGACATGTGGATCAAGAAAATTATATATATGTCTGACTGGTGGTGGTACGGTAGACAGAGCAACGACCTGGGATGCTGAGGTCCCAGGTTTGAAACCCCGAGATGGCTGGCTCAAGTACAGGCTTGCCAGCTTGAGCAGGGGGTCACTAACTCAGCTGGAGCCCCCCAATCAAGGTACATATGAGAAGCAATCAATGAACAATTAAAGTGATGCAATTACAAGTTGAAGCTTCTCATCTTTCTCCCTTCCTGTCTGTCTCTGTCTCTCTCACTTAAAAAAAAAATGTAAATAATATATTCAAATCTGCATGTAATTGGTAGAGGAAAATATTGTTAGAGAAAGACTCAGAAACCCCACTTCAATCACCAAAGAGAAGAAGAGAGTGTAACCAGAGAAATGGCAGTGAAGATGGTAGATTAAATGTAAAGCACATTAAAGTGGTAAAATCAGTAGACTTTGGTGACTAATTGTTTGAGATAAGCTAGAAAAAAAAAAAGATAGGCACCTAGGGCTTCAGATACCTTAGGGACACATGACAGAGATGTCTGAGGCCTGACTACAGAGCTCCCTCCCAAAGAGAAAGAAAAGTCCCGATCAATATCGGTCACCGTCAAAGGTGAAGCTTGCAAATGGAAGAGCGATTACAGAGGAAAATATATCCTAAAATCCAAGATGAAAAAAATTTCTAGAAGGTGATGAATAATTTCTAATGTGGGGAAGAAAACATCAAAGAATAACCCCTAACCCAGACGGGAAGGTCTTGAAGACCACAACAAAGGCAGAACATTTGAAGCCTGAGTATGAGATACACCTGAAACCTATCTAATTTTATTAACCAGTATCACCCCAATACATTTAATAAAAAAAAGAGTGAATATGAAATAAAATAGTACAGACAGCAAGGACAACTTTCTAAGCTTCACTAGAAAAGAAAAGAGAACTATAATTTAATATGTATTATACACTTCAGCATCAGCATCCAAAAGGACTTGAATTCCACTTCAAAGGGATTTTAGACATTATATGTTTCTCCATCAGTGCCCACTTCAAAGGGTACGTTAATTACCTCATCCGTCATGAGAGTGGCTATTGATCTTCCGATTTCATGGTACTGGGGTGCCTTGCCTGCTGGACCCAGTAACAAAAACAAAAACCTAAGAAAACATTAAAATACTTAGATTTAAACATAAATAATATACATACATAAACCTCAGCAATCATTAAAAACAAAAAGCAGAGAAGTAAACACAAATATAACACTTAGGCCACTTGATCACCCTTCTCACACCAATCACTAAAAACAAGCTTGCAACTCTACTCAGAGTGAAGCGATGACAGAACTAAGAAAGGCTTTCATAATTAAATTCCTACTAAGTTATTACTTCCTATGTTCCTGAGGCTAAGACAGTAAGTAATTAAGGGAATTCAGTGTTTTACATTAAAAGTTCCCATCTTCCACATCCCTTTGAATTTGAGTCAACGATTTTTTCCGGTCTGTTGGACAGAAATGATAAATTAGTGAATACCAATCCCATTGAAGTACTTAAAAGTAAGGTTCGCCTAATGAAACAGTTAGATTATACACACCAAAAATGCGCAATCCCTTAAAATATAATGTGGATAAAGACTCTAATTGGAAAGAAAAAGAATTGTTATCTACAACTTCAAATTTATAAACAAACCTCATATTATTTTACGTTAATTTATTTATTTATAGTGACTAGATAAAAAGTATTCAACTTCCTACTTAACTGTATCTTTATTAACATGACAATAAAACATTAATATTTATACTTATCCAAATTGGAAGTATTCATCTCCCTGGTTTGAGAATTTAAATCTGAATCTATGGAATTATTTTTCTCATTTATCTTAATACTTACTAGACCATTAATGCACCTCAGTGAAGCAGTGTGAAAATAGGCATGTAGATTTCAAGCAAGTTGCAATTAATTCTTCATAATTACGATTATAAAAATAATTTTTAAATATTTTAAAATTATTCTCATTTTGGATTAAGTTGAAACTGTCAAATAGCTAAAGAACTGATTAATTATGCCTCATAACACAGCTTTCTAATTATTATTATGGATATTACCCCTATTTTAATTTTTACTCATAATGTATTTTGAACAGGAGATTTTGGTCAGGTCAGAACAAAACATTTTGCCTAATTCAGAAGCATCACATTTAATCAACTATGGGGTATTATTGTCCTTGTTTTACAAACGAAGCTTAGAAAACCTGAGTCAGGTCTGACCCCCCACAGAAGCGGCAGAGCAAGGATTCAACTCCATTTTCTCCAACTCCAGTGCCTGCACAGAATGGACATCTAAAATGATGAAGTGTTTTCTAAAGCAAAGCTCCTGAGATACCAAACTTCGTAGAAAGGTATCAATATGACTATTTTTAAAAGGATGCGATTATACTATATTAGCATATTTTTAAAGATAACGCTTTACCTGGTTGGAACAGGGACCTCTGTCAGCCCTGAGAGAAGAACCGCGGGGGCCAGTCTCACAAACGCAATTATAGGCCTTTCCAAAAAGTCCACTTCTCCCACCAGGACATTGGATGCTTCGGCTCCCGAAGGAATTTTTCTCATGAAATTCATGTCAACCTATTGACAAATAAATAATAATTAAAAAAAAAATTGCAAGGTATTTATAAGAGACTATGTAGAGGGAAACAAGAAAAAAGAAAGCTGCTTTTAAGACTAGTATTTGCTAATCAAAACTGATTCTAATGCATGTATAAATGCCAAAATTCTCACAAAGGATGGAGTAGACAAATACAAAAAAGCAAGCAAATTACATCTATGAAACACTACTCCCAACTGTTTTAACTGTCATAATTTTTACTATAGTATTTCAAGAAATCTAAATTACCAAGCATAGAAACTAGAGAAGATTTTCAATGAATATAGTAGCACTATTCATTAAAAACTATTAAGGACAAAAATATAGTTCACAAACTAACAATGGCTCATGAAATTATACACAGTGCTAAAAAATATTCATT
This sequence comes from Rhynchonycteris naso, assembly GCA_037038555.1. Taxonomy (NCBI): domain Eukaryota; kingdom Metazoa; phylum Chordata; class Mammalia; order Chiroptera; family Emballonuridae; genus Rhynchonycteris; species Rhynchonycteris naso. The sequence goes on from CM073004.1 coordinate 55,403,365, forward strand.
TCATGATGATAATCTATTGTTTCATCTTAAAAAGAAGTCAAGTCCCTTTGTATTTTTTATAAGTCCTTTTTATTTTAAAGAACTCTGGGCATTCCTCAGTGTTGTCATTAAGTGGAAGAAATGTTTTTATTTTTATTTAAAACTGAGATATATAGCCATTACTGGTACAAACATACGATAGTGTCATATAATCAAATTTGGTTATCTGTGTATAATTACAAAGAAGAGGTTACAAACATAATATCAAAGCATGGGAACTTCATTTATATGCAGTTTCACACAAGTCACTAAACAACCACTTACAGGGCTATCTATTAAAAAAAAAAACCAGCACTTACGGCGGGTCTCTTGAGTCCCACACCCAGTGTGCCACAACTACAGTGCCAGGAGGCAGACTCCTGCCCAACAGGAGACAGGGAGGTGTACACAAGGATAGTCCAAATAAAAAAAAGTAAAACTGTGACAGAGGAACAAAAATCAACGGCATCTGCCATGTCTAGAGAAGATCTATAATGTAAATTATATTAATATATTCATTTATCAAGAATAAATGGCAATTCAGTTCCTGAACACTTCTTACTCATCTGCAATATGCGGAGCACCAGTAAAAATGTAACTGAGTTAGCACAGAAGTAACTACAACAGCTTTTTGTTCAGTCAGTGTGCCACGTGCAAGGCTTTTTATACTGGGAGAGCACTCAACAGCAAGGTTACATTAAATCATCATTTAAACTCCCTTTCTACAAAACATCATCTGTAGTTTGCATCACAAAAGACTGAAGAGAAAGAAATAGATCTTACTCAAAGTAATCACATTTAATTTAATATCTGACAGTGGATACCAAAATATTAAAATGCTGAAAGTATCCTGTACGCAAATTAATAGCATTAAATGAAAATGGTCACATAGAATCAATTATGCAGAAGCAGTACTCATAAAGTATGTCTTACATTCAATTGTCATTTGAACTTGTAGGTTTTTGCCCTTTTGTTGAAAAAAGTTTTCTTTTTCCATTTCACCTGAACACTCATCTACTGGCCCTGGCTGGGTGGCTCAGTGGATAAAGAATTGACCCAGAGCACCAGAGGTCATGGGTTCAACTCCCAATCATGCTAAGAACAAGAAGCAATCAATGAGTGCACAACTAAATGAAACTGTTGTTGATGTTTCTTTTCTTTTCCTCTTTCTCTCTCTCTTTCAAAGCAAAACAAAAAAATTTAAATACTCATTTACCAAAAAAAAATAATAATAATAAAATCTGAGTTGAGATAGGTGAGTTATTTTAAACTCCATGCCCTTACCTACCCAGGAGGAAACACGGATATGCTTCCCAGGGACATTCCAGAAAGTACTGACACCACAAAGCAGTACTTCTGGGATTGCATTACAGCCGGGAAAAGACTGAATTCACTGCTATTTCTGTAACATCGTTCCCAGAATCAACCTTTCTAGTGGTGGTAGCTGCAGAACAAAGGACTCTAATTCAAAAGGTATTGACGTTTCAGGATATCTATCTATGGGTAGGTACAGATGAAAAATGTGCCATATTATTTACATGCTCTTTTGTCAGAATTTCTAAAACTAGTAAGATACAGTTATATTCAAGTGCTCTGAGATTGTCACCTTTCTCACAATTTCTGACCTTAACCTATTACAAGCGTTGCAGCAGGTTTGTAAGCAGAAGTCTATTAAAAAATTACTACAATCATTGTTACTAAAGGTACGTGACTAACAATTTTCTTGCTAAGAATGATTAAGAAAATGAATAGTTAATGACAGAATTACCTTGCTGAAGTCAACAGTACTATTTTCTCTGCTGCCTCCACTTCCATTACCTTTAACTTCTCCACTTTTACTACTGTCCAAGTTTCCAGGTGCAGACTGTGGGGAGGCCAAAACACCTGTATTTAAGAATAAGCGGATTCCAAATGAGTAAGGAGAAAATTCACACAGTACCCTAACTCTGCTCACATCCTGAAAGTGATGGTTTACTATAAGCAAATGTGCAAGGTCGAAAAAAAGAAAAAGTGCCAGTGTTAGTACCAAACCAGAAAGATGAGAATAACATTTTAAGCAATAGTAAAGCTACTCATTTTAACATTTTAAATAATAGCATTGGAATTTACAAAAATGGTGGCCTTTGCAAAAAGAAACAACGTGAGTAGGTGCAGAATCACCTGCGTCCATTTACCGCGACAAAGGCTTAGGCACAACATTGCCAATATATCTAGCGTGCACATGAGCTGCAAAGGTTAGTGATGCCTATCGACACTTCGCATGCATGCATCAATAAAAATATAAATTTTCTCATGAATCCTAAATGTCATTTGGAAGATTTCAGAACGACATCTATACATGTAGGTTAAATTTACCATAATCTTTCATAATCATAATAGTTTGCTCAGGAATTTCATTTGTTAGGTAACATGTATGTGCTGCCTACTATCCTTATTTCTAAAAAATACACCTTTACAATATACTGAAATAGCAATGTTTTCAATAATATAAATACAAAAAGGACTTTTTCATTGAACAGATCTGTGCTGAATATAAGTGCTCTCTGCCACTCTGTAAGCCGTGTGCCTTTAAGTACCTCACACAACCTCTACGATCCAAACTCATAAACTATGTCTGGATTAGAAGTGATAGCTACATGTTCAGTAACATTCACTTGTTGGGATGACAATGATCTATGTTCCAGCACTAGCAGACTCATTTCAAGTGACAGTCCGCAGCATTGCACAACAAAATAAACTAACAAAACGATGTAGCATGTGACCAATTACTACCACTATTTTACAAAAAGTTCAAATCTCAAAAATTTTCAAGTACACCATAGATTTCTACCATTAAATGTACTTCATTTTTTTAAAACTCCAACAATTTCCAGTTCAAGAATATAAAGCACTAAGCATCACAGGAGAAAAGGCACTGGACTGAATTACAACAGGCTCCACGATTCACATGGCAATCTAACAACCCACAGAAACTGAAATTGTTTGTGGTTATACCTTATAAACCTTATGGTTAATATTGGTAATTAAATTACAGAATTTTAAGCACATAAATTAAATGTTCCTAAGGTAGTTTTTCTTTTTCTAGAATATAAATACTATTAACTAATAACCAACGTCACCATTTGAGTTTACTATTTAAGTTCAATGAGAGAAGACCTTTGTGATAACCACTTCTCTATTAAATACCTAAACTAGAATGTCACTGTGGCCCCAATGTCTCAGTATAAAAAAGCATATCTAATCCATTTAGACCAGTGGTTCTTAACCTGGGTTCTATCAAATCCTAGGGGTTCGATGAGTCAGTCTCAGGGGTTCGGAGAAGCCTCTGCCGCAGAGGCCAGAATAAAGTAATACCATAATTTGTTGTGAGTCCATGCACTTTATTGGTTTTGTTCTTTGAGCAAGGTGATGTTCATGCACGGCTCATTTTGTGCACCAGTAAAAAAACATATACCTATGTCTTGAATTTGGAAAAAAAAAACTTATTTTATTTATCACTAAAGAAGGGTTCGGTGAATGCGCATATGAAACTGGTGGGTTCGGTACCTCAAAAAAGGTTAAGAACCACTGATTTAGACACATGCTCATTTTCTCAAAGTGTTAAAGAATTCTGAAATAAAATATTTCCTAAAACTTAACTCATTTTTCAGCATTTCAGCTTAGCACTGGAAGTTATTAACATTCCTCTTCTTTGACCTTTGTCCCTAAACTTTCAGAAGAGTCAACTTCTTTATTAGAATACATGCTCAAGGAATAGGGGGCTGGGCTAGATAACTAGTATCTTCAGTGGCTTCCGACTCGCATACAAGAAAATAACGAAGGTCCTAGCAGCAAGTGCAACAGAGCATCAATACCTGTATACTTGTAACCCCTAAAAACATTCAATCTGTAAATGTATAATCAAAGAATATGTATGCACAGCTTCCGAGAATACTCCCAGTAGATTTTGTAGGGAATAGTGGAATGAGATGGTTATGGGGGAAAGTCAGGATAAAGTAGGAATTGGAAGAAGAAATGATGTGGAACTAGATATTGTCAAAGCTAGAAGATATGACCTGAAGTCACTTAGCTAATCCGGTCATCCTGAACCAGTTAAAATTGCCATGCCAGGTTATGTGCTCATTTCCCACCATTATCTTTCCTATGTAGCCCATCTTGAGCTCAGCTAAGCTAAAGCTGTTTTCTTCCCTTTTTTTTTTTTTTTAGAGGAGGGGAGGCAGAGAGACAGACTCCCACATGCGCCCTGACAGGGATCTACTCAGCAAGCCCACTAGGGTGTGATGCTCTGCCCATCTGGGGTCTTTGCTCCATTGCTCAGCGATCAAGCGCTTCTTAATACCTGAGGGGGAGGCCATGGAGCCATCCTCAGAGCCCAGAGCCAACTCACTCCAATCGAGCCATGGCTGCAGAAGGGAAGAGAGAGAGAGAGAGGGGGGGGGGGGAAGAAAAGCGAGAGGGGGAGGTGCAGAAGCAGATGGGCACCTCTCCCATGTGCCCTGAATGGGAATTGAACCCAAGACACCCACACACTGAGGTGATGCTCTACCACTGTGCCAACTGGCCAGGGCCTAAAGGTGTTTTCTCAATCAGTAAAGGAAGTCCTCCTGCTCCTCCAACAGATTCCTAGTGCTCAGAATTAAATGAGTAAGTACCCAAAATTAAAACTATCATTAGCACTGATAACACAGAAGGAAAATCTTTGCTTTAAGAAAAAAAATAAATGTATGTGTATATATAAAATCAATCATGAGATTCAAAAATCATACTAGATAAAAAGAAATCAAAGTTATAAGAGTTTTCTGTCACTAAAAGTTTGAAAGTAGAAGCAGTTGGAGGTATGGCTCACAACCTGGGAAGATTTCTGTCCCCCAAGAGACATCTGGCAATGCCCAGAGGCATTTTTGGTTGTCGCAACTGGGGTGTGCTGAGGGCAGCCAGTGAGAAAAGGCCAGGGATGCTGCTAAAAATCCCGCAGTGCACAGTGCAGGCCCCTACAGCTAAGGAGCATCCCGCCCAAATGTGGACAGTACCAAGCTTGAGAAACACTGAGTTAAAAGAGCAATCTCAACCTTTTTTATCTCATGGCACACATAAACTAGTTACTAAAATTCTGCAGCACACCAAAAAAAAATTATTTTTGCTGATCTGACAACAAAAATTGATATAATTTCAGTTTACAAAATAATAATAATAATAGTAATTACCTACCCTTCTTGCTCAAAAGTGACTTTTTAAAAAATCAAGTACATATACTTGTATATAAGTATTTCTGGTATAAGAATTAACCAATCAGATGCTACCACATTAAGCAATATGACCAATAAGATGCACTGCTATTATACGAACTATATAGTTATGGTTCAAGACAGAACATTCATGTCTGACTGGTGGTGGTGCTGTGGACAGAGCATCGAACTGGTATGCTCAGGTACCAGGTTCGAAACCCTAAGGTCACCAGCTTGAGCACAGGGTCATCAGTCTGAGCACGGGATCACTGACATGATCCCAAGGTCACTGGCTTGAGTCCAAAGGTTTCTGGCTTGAGCAAGAAGTCACTGGCTCAGCTTGAGCTCCCCCACCCCCATCCCCGGTCAAGGCACATATGAGAAACAATCAATGAACAACTAAAGTGATACAACCACGAGTTGATGTGTCTCATCTCCCTTCCTCTCCCTCTCCCTCTCTCTCTCTGGGAAATAAAGAAATACAGCATTCACCCCACACATATTATTGTATTGGTCTTGGCTGTTGTCATTCCTTTTTTTTTTTTTACAATCTATAGGAAAAGACTAAATAGTCAGGTATTGCAGAGCTTAAAAATTCTTGAGGCACACTGGTTAAATATCGCTGAGTTAGCAGTTGCAAATATGTGCTAGAAATGAGTTTACCTCTTTTACATATAATTATCCTCCAAAAGCACAACTAATGGGAAACACCACACAGTATGTTTGGAGATAGCCAATAAAGAGAGTAAGAAGCCGCCATATTTCACAGGAGCACAAAGAGTTTTGGTCAGAGGACGTAGGTTCTCTCTCACTAGTTTGTATGATCCAGAGAAATCATTTAACCTTTCTGAGTCTGAATTTCTGAAAATGGTTGTAGCACCTAACTTACACAAATTTTTATACCAGTTAAATAGGCTAATATAACAACTATCAACTACCACTGAAGAGTTAGATATTATGGGTATTACAGAGAAATGTGATAATATTATATGATTAAAAACACTAGTTAGTATTCCCATATATCACATTGATGTATGACTGTCAGTAAAGTAGCCACTAAAGAATATTTCTTTAACTGAATTGGACATAAATATAAGTATAAATACACACATAATTAATATAAAAGAGACAAAAATTTTCATAGTATATAACCCTTAAGTAAGTTACAAAACTTTTATCCACTAAGGAATAATCTTACTAATTCACATACAAATATATACTCTAGCCACAACTATAGGAACTCTGGTCTTGAAAAGTTTAAGGTAAATTGGGATTAAAGATAGATAACACATTAATTAAGTTAAGGACAACTAAATTTTATTCCAAAATATAATACTAATCTTGAAATAATAATGATTCCAGGCAGTCTTTAGGGAACCTCAGTCTTCTAAGAAACAAAATGAGAAAATGAACGTTCAATCTTATTATTGTCAGGAAGGTAAACATAATGCATTCTTTGGACAAAAGCACCAAAAAGTAGATAAAAGGTGTCTCACCTCATTAAAATTTATGTACAGTGTGTTCATTCACCTTATGAATGCACAAGAAAAGCCACCATTTCCTAAAAACCATGGCAAATTAAAAGGTTACCTATAAAAACATCTATGTGAACCTGAATCATTCAAATGCCTTGACCTATAATAGCTCAGTGACAATTTCTGAAAGGCACTAAGTTATATGTAGCCTTCTTTTAGTCTTTTTGTAACTTAAAATCTTTCTGTTCTTTTCTGTAATATATTATAAAGGGGGAAAGAAAACCATGCAGAAGTCAAAATAAATTAAAAGCATCATCTACAAATGCTGCTTAAGCTAGGTGCTAAAAGGCATTCCAAGTGCAAGTGATCCAGAGGCAGAAAGCACCACACATGGAGGATTTTAAATAGTTGCCTGGAGTTATGTCAACATTTTCCTCATCCTTTTGCTCCTGGCCTTCCGGTGCTTCTAAGTCTTCCTCTGGCGGATGAATGACTACTGTGGGAATATCATCACTGGCAGGGGAGACCAGTAGTTCTGGGACCTGAAGCTGACTCTGCTGGGAACTTCTGGAGGTCAGGCGACTGATGCTAGGGCTAGAAGGAGGGCTGTTTTGAGGGGTGGGCACTGGGGTTGTACACCTCGAGCCTGCAGGGGTTCCAGCTCTTGAAGAAGGAAGAAGATGACTGAGAAGAAGAGACAAAGGTGATTCTCCTCTCAGTGAAAGGTGTGAGGCAGACAGACCTGTTCGCAAAGAGTGGCGGGAGGGGGAAAGGCCTTCCCCTGAGATAAAACAAATAAATGAAACATGATGAAGTTCCACTGCAGGAAGTAAACAGAAACACACACACACAAAATCAATTTACACTGTAAATGAAATGGCAAGCTTTAAAGGCGCAACATTTTAAATTCATGCTATAAGGGGTAGCGTGGCAATCAGATTTTTAAATATTAGAAAGTCACTGAAAAGTGCTTAAGCTGTAATTAGTTCCCTGAAGGTGTATCCAAAAATAATAATATCACTAATAACAAAATGTAAAACACAATGTTAATGTAGATTGTAGGGAACAATATTGTTTGTTAGGCATTAGAATGCCCAATAGTATGGATTTTAAAAAAAAGAAAAAACAGTATCAGTAGGAAGTCACTGCTTAAATAAGTGATAATTATCAAACAAGAACATAATACAATAATCTAGGAACTAGAACCCAAAACAGAATTTAGCAGCACAAACAGGATTTGTCCTACACTATACACAACCACTGCAGATAATTTTCTCTCATTAGAAAAGTCACATTTAACATTACTAATAAGTCCTATTATTCTAATTGATCATTAATAAAAGTTTTCATTTCTAACTGATAAAAATCAAATATTTATAACATTAAGTTAACAATGCCTCACCTACTATGTTCCCAAGTAAAATTTAAAAACATAAAAAGTTACACTCACTTTTTAAAAATGAGAAACATCGGGTCAATTTTAAAGGATACATATTCTTGAGCTCTCTGAAGATACTAACTAATAAATATCTTAAAATATTCCATTTGTAATACAGCAGATAATTTAAACAAATATGTACAAGTTTTACTTAGATGAGAATAAAATATTTCTCACCAACAACAGCAATAACTAGGTAAGTCTTACATATTTCTGAAGCTAATGGATATCCATACTTTAAACACCTATTCTATGAAGTATACCTTAGTGAAATCACATTGTTTTTAAGAAAATAAAAAATATAACAATCAATCCCATATGATTTAAATAATCCAAGTTCATGCCCAAGAGATTCCAGAAATATTAAAAATAAAGATTAATCTTCAATCCACAAACAGTCACCCTTTAATTAAAAAAGTAGCAATGTGCAGGAAAACTATCAAATTACATTACAACAAAGTAACATAATTTCCATGCTAAAATGGCATTTAAAAGAAACGGCCATTGTCATATGTTTACAAGAAACCAAATGACAATTGGAGAATAATTAGGAGCCACTGCATACGAGAAAAGAAAATTAATAGGGTCCCGCTGGGTAACTGAACCCATTTCATGAGGTAGAGAATATCCAACACATGAAAGATAAAAATGAGAGGCAAAATGTGACACAGGTGGCATACTTCTAAATTGAATTTAGGACCCTAAGAGATTTCTTTTACCCTGAAGTTCCCTTAACTATGCAAAGGCATAATTTAAAACAGATTAAAAGGACATTTTTTTAGTGGTCCAATGCTCAGAAGAAAATGTACTCAAGCCATTTATACTGAGCTGCAAACAATGATTTGTGTCAGATTTAGATATAAATAACTCTATCTCCTATGGCTGTTTGCCTGTAGAATACTTAACGGCCATACTATTCTTTCAGGGCTAGAAGGACACTGTGGCCCATCCTCCCCTGCTGTCCACTGTAAGCCTCTTAAGCCCCGGGTAATAGTAGCAGCTAGAGGAAATAACAGCCCTCATAAACAACTCCAATCCTTTGAGACTGGGGTTTTCCAGAGCCGCCGTCACAGCTCTCTGAGAGCCAAAATAGAACCCCAGTGATGTAATCCTCTGCTTTAAAAAGAGGAAAGGCAAGACCTGCAAGTGTGCCAGCCTGAAGATAGTGACAAAGGCAAATGGCTAAAACAGCACTGTCTCCCCATGTCCCACAGAAAACCCACTGCTAGACCGTAAGTCGTAAGTGAGAGCGGAGAGGGGAAGCATGTAGGTCTGCGTCCTTCTCAATGGCTTGGTCTCTCCTAGTATAGATAGGAATAATCAGAGAAATCTGTCACAAACGGTATAAATAAGGAATATTGAATTCAGCAAACCAACCCAAAAACACTTGTTTCTGCCCGATTAATAAAGTATATTCAAGAGACAAAAGAAAAAAACAATGGCAAGACTAAATGTATAGATCATAACAGAAATTAAAAAGCAGGAGGGAGAATTAATTCAGGGTTAGACATAGTGATAGTGTTTAAAAATTACTGACAATTGAAGTGTGCCATATTAAAAGAGAACGCAAAACTTTTCAGCTAAATGATTTCTACAAATAAGCTAAAGAAAGACATTTCAAAAGTGATATTTTAAAGACACAAATAATACCATTGAAAATTTAAAAATAAAAAAGATAATTAACTGCCCTATGTAATTACCAGGAAAAAACATCTTTCGCCAAATGCTAATTGTAACATACGGAAATGCTGTTAGAATAAAAGTGTGAGCAAAAATTGGACGCCACAACTCGTCTCACCATTCCTTTCAAGCAAGTGAGGGTCAGAATGTTTCTTGCCTATATCTGCAAAAGATCGAACAAGGGGAATCCGACTCGTGAATCTTTTCTCATTCTGATGATGATGTCTCTTCAAAAGAGCTTCTCTCACATTCTCTCTAATGGTTTCATCCAACTGACCAGAGGCTATCATGTTGTCTAAGACCATATCTGTTCAAAAAAGAAATAAATAAACTAAGTCACTAACACCTGTATGAGTATAGCATAGAATAAATCTAAGTGACACCGTACTAGAAAAATAAGATTCTTACATAACTCTGGCAAGTGTTATTCTTTTCTAATATTGAATACTGGGTCCATAAAGGTAAATATAAATATTATCCAACAAAAATGAACAAATTACATAGAGACCTTATTTTAATAAGTACTATTATTTATAAGAAGGCTACTGTTATATACTAACAGCCTCCTTATAGTTGCAAATGCTTTCCTGATATGGATACAATAAATTCTATTAAACTCTTTAGTCAATAATATTGGCTTCCACTGAAGTAAAGGTATTGTATTGCTTCCCCTAATACTTTCCCCCCCCAAATTGGACATGAATATTTGGACTCATTCATTTTATCATTTAACTATTTACTGAGTACCTAATAGGTTTTAGGAACACACCAGTTAACTAAGCAGGTGAAGTTTTACTCTTACTCTTCCAAAAGTAGAACAACCAACGAGCAAATAGATAAAATATCATGAAGCAGGAAGCTCTAAGATGAATGTATTGGTTTGTGAGAGAAGACAGTGGGAGGTGAGGAGAATGGTGAAGCCATTTTATAAATTATTGTGGTGATTTGACTTTTTAATTTGAGTATATATTAATATTTTATTAACATATTTTATTAATATCAATTAAAATGATATATTAATATTAATGCTGTTAAGTAGTGCCACTGGAAGAGATCAATTTACCAGGTTAAATGTAACATTAACACAATAACTACAGGTTACCATACAAACAAAACATTTACTAAAATGTTACATTGTATTGTGTGATAATTGCAAAGCCAAAATAAGACTCACTGTCCATATTTCAATATTCCTAACTCAAATTTTCTTTTATTAAAAACAAAAAAGTTAGCACTTTTTATGATAATTTTAAAGATTTGCAACATGTGCTCAATCTAACAATCTGGTAATATCAAAATATTTCTACCCTGAGAAATTCTAATAGTTTATGGTTCTCTTGAAGAATAAATGCTATAGATTTTTTGGTTTTCCATGGGAGCAATCTGTAAAGGTAGTCACACTATCAAATTCATTACCACTAAACTTGATGTTGGTTTTGAACAATTACAGTTAATGGTGAAATAACTTAATTACAGCTGCCTTTTTCTACTTTCTACCTCCACAGTATCCTTCATTTCCATTGCTACTACCTACAACTGTACAGGTCATCATCATTTCTTGCTTAGCCTATTCCAATAGAATAACTGATCTACCTTGCTTCTAATTGATTCTAATGCAAAGTCACCCTCCATATCCTTGCAAGAATTATCATCCTGACATATTAAATCACATTACTCTCCAACTTAAAAATCACTAAAGAGCTAAAATGACTACCAAATAAAATCCAATTTCTTAACCCCATAATTCCAGGCTTGTGACATTCCATCTCTAATTAATATTCCAAACATGTCTCCAATTACTATTCAATAAATCTGTATACTTAACACTAACTTTCCTGAAATTCATACCTGTCAATACTTTCTATCCTTTTCTTCCTTCTCTTCATCCTCCTTAGAATACTTTCTTTTCTCTTATACTAACTGCTCCTTGTTCCCATGTGTTCACATTTTATAAATAAGTTATACAGTTAACATACTCTATAGATCTGCCCCAGATACCTGGTCCAGAAAACAAGGAAACAAAAAGCTCTTTCCTCCACATTTCCAGAAAACAGGCTCAATATCTGGCTATGGCACTAGTCACATTCTTCTTGATACTGTAGGTATGTCTAATTTAATCTCATAGACTCCAAACTTATAAGTCAAAAAGTGCTATCATACATCCACCCATCATGCTGCCCTGCACTGAATGGGAGCTAAATACATAGCTGTTAAACCATGGCCTAAAATTCCACTTTATTTCCCTTATTTAAGTATCTCTAATTTCAGTGCAATTAAAGCATAAGAGCATCAATTTGGTATGACCTGCTATTTCATCTAGAGTGCTTGCTCGCATATCCAGCATGACTGTTCCATTTAGGATGCAACTTCTCAGTTCAAAAAGACTGTGCAAAGAGAGAGTTGCCACATAGGGTTTACTCCACCGGTCACCACCGTCTTCAACATCCTCTTCAAATTTCAGCCATCTAAAACGTATAATATATAAAAACATTTTATAAATGATGACAATATCATTGGCTTATTTTAATAAGATAAACATAAACTTGTTATTATAAAGAGAAGCAAAGACCACTGACAACAAAACGAAGTTTGGCTACAAACATATTTTTACAAATTAGTTTAATTGTCTACAATATCTATTAGCCACAAACTATCTTTGCATTTCTTCTTTCTATTCTAAGTTATCACAATAATAAGTCTACATAAACAAACTATGGTCTAGTTTCCACTTCTAATCCTCTTTTAAACCTAAAATAAACAAGATTTTGATTTTTCAAATATTTCTAATTAAAGACCTATGAAAATCTCTAATGACTCCTTTTGTGTTATGTAAAAATAGAAAGGATTACTTAAGAAAACAAACTTTGAGCCTGACCAGGCGGTGGCGCAGTGGATAGAGCATCGGACTGGGATGTGGAAGACCCAGGTTCGAGACCTCGAGGTCGCCAGCTTGAGCGCGGGCCTATCTGGCTTGAGCGAAGACTCGCCAGCTTGGACCCAAGGTCACTGGCTCCAGCAAGAGGTGGCTCGGTCTGCTGAAGGCCCGCGGTCAAGGCACATGTGAGAAAGCAATCAATGAACAACTATGGTGTCGCAACGGCAACGAAAAACTAGTGATTGATGCTTCTCACCTCTCTCCGTTCCTGTCTGTCTGTCCCTATCTATCCCTCTCTCTGACTCTCTCTCTGTCCCTGTAAATAAAAAATAAATAAATAAATAACAAAACAAACTTTGAGAATAAAGAGAAAAATTAAACATAATTTTCAGACTCAAGGAAATTCTCTGCTCAGTTTTTTAAAGCACTGGATATCTAATAATTTCAGTCTTATATTCTCTTTTCAAAAAGAGATTGCATACAGCTATTTAAACATGAGACTTAGTCTCTATTACCGAGCAGTTTCTTTCCATTCATACTCTTCTCCATCTCTGTAACACAGTTCATCCATTTCCGTGAAGAGATCATGAGGGATGTGCTCTTCATCATCATCTTCGGTGCCAAGAATGAACTGAACCCTCTGGGAAGGTGTGTCTGGACAAAACAAGAGTTTAAACACACTCAAAACTTTCCGCAATTCACTCAAACACAAATTCACAGTTTTGACAGTGAATCCTTTGTTTATAAATAAATATATTCCATCAAAACTCTTTTATTATTAAAATGCTATGGTTTTAAAACAAAACAGGAGCAACAATCCAGAAAAAAGAAAAGAGTATTACAGAAAGATCAGAGCTACAGATGATAAAAACTGAGTGTTAGAAATAAAGACTAATCTTGTAACTAAGTGTTGTAAAAACAAATAAAAATAAGCAACCATCCAAAAACATGGAATACTATGTTCAAAGACAGGACTTTCTCCTCACTAAAAATACACATTCAATAAAATAGAACATTAAAAAATATGCAGTTAATATGTAGCTCAGTTCAAGAGTGAAAAAAGAAAACCCCCAAGTTGCAAAACATAAAGAGAAAACCCAAAATAGAGGTATATAAAAACTGGTGTTTCCTACTATCATAGAGGCAAACTGTCAGCTGCGGTTAAAGAGGTATGACAGTTACTGGAAAAAAGAAACACCCAACTCACGGCATCTGAATTTAGGCGGTATAGGATCCCAAAATAAATTCTCGTCCAGGACAGTTAAAAAAACTAGCAAACAACCACAATCATCAATTAAAAACAAATTCAAATTCTGCTGAACATGAGAGATGAGTTTCAAACTCAAAATTTACACTGAACAACACAAACTATCATGTACTTGTAGATGCAACAGAGATATCAGAACAGGTTAAAAAGTAAATTAGAAGAATTATTAAAAGAAAAAATAGATCTGAGGAAATCAGACAGAATGTATCAATGACAAATTTGATGAAAAACACAGAAGGTTGAGATGCAGAGAACGGAATAAGAAAGTTGAGCAGGAAAAACTCCAGAAAGAGAATAATATAATGAATAAGGGGAAACACAAGAGAAAAACATATCTGAAATTTTTCCCGTAGGTTATAACATCGGTCTGCGTATTGAATTAATACCCTGAGACCTACACAGGACAAACAAAAACATATTGTGATTGAACTTCTTCATGTTTTGAACCTTTCAACATTTAGGTCTTGTGCTTTTGTCAGACTTATCCCCAAGTAAAAGGTTTGCTGCTACTGAAAGTGGTAATTTTTTATTTCAATTTGTAATTGTTCATTGCTACTACACAGAAATATAATTAATTTTGTATCCTACAACCTTACTAAATTCACTTAGTTCTGTAGTTTCATAGATTGCTTCAGATTTGCTACACACATGACCCTGTGTCTGTGAATAAAGACAATTTTATTCCTTCCTTTGCAACCTGTATGCCTTTAATTTCTTTCTTGGCTTATTACAATAGCTAGGTACTCTAATACCAGGTATAGAGTGGCTAGACAGGACATTCTTGCCTTTTCCAAATCATAAGGAGAAAGCATTTAGTCTTTTATAGTGAAAATACTATAATTAAAATACTAGTAATACTAAGTGTGATGTTGACTATAGGGTTTTGGTAGATGCTCTCTATCACTTTGAGAAAGTTTTCCTCTATTCCTCGTTAGCTAAGGTTTCATCATGAACAGGGGTAGAATTTTTCTCAAAGGCTTTTTCTGCACCTATTGAGATAATTATACAATTTTTCTCCTTTATACTATTAATGCAGTTGTTACATTGATAAATGTTTAAACTTTACACCAAACCTGAATTTCTACTTGGTTATTAATTCCCTACGGCTATAACAAAACACCACATAGATAATGGCTTACACGACACAAATTTCTTCTCTTATACTTCTGGAGACCAGAAGTTCAAAATCCTACATGGCTGGTTCCTTCTGAAGGCTCTAAGGGAAAATATCCATTTCCTTACTTCTTCTAGCTTCTCAAAAGAGCCTACCTTCTTTGGGTCTGGATCACTTCCTCATGTTACTACAGCCACTTATTTTTGTCACATCTATTTCCTCTCTGATCTTCTGACTCCTCTTCCTAATGATGTCAGTGATTGCATCTAGCTCACCTTCATAACTAGTATAATCTTCCCTTCTCAAAATTCTTAATAACATCTGTAAATTCAAGTTTGCCACAGGTTCCAGGCATTAAAAATAGAGACATCGTGGGGGCCATTATTCAGCCTACATCAATTACGATGTATTATCTTTTTTATAATTGCTGGTTCGATTTTTATTTATTTTTATTTAGTCTGTAGTTTGATTCTCTTGTAAGATCTTTATCTAGTTTTGGTATCAGGGTAATGCTGGATTCATAAAATAAATCGGGAGGTGTTCCTTCAACGGCAATTTTCTGGCAGACTGTGTAATTTCTTCCTTACATGTTTGATTGGATTCATCCATGATGCCATTTGGGAAGAAAGTTTTCATTGTGGAAACATTTTAGACTACAAATTCAATTTCTTGCCTAACCAGGAGGTGGTGCAGTGGATAGAGTGTCAGTCTGGGACACTGAGGACCCAGGTTTGAAACCCCAAGGTCATGGCTTGAGCACAGGCTCATCTGGCTTGAGTGTGGGCTCAACTAGCTTGAGAGTGGGATCATAAACATAACCCATGGTTGCTGGCTTGAGCCCTAAGGTCACTGGCTTAAAGCCCAAGGTCACTGGCTTGAGTCCAAGGTTGCTGGCTTGAGCATGGGAACACTCACTCACTCTGCTAGATTCCCCCAGTCAAGATGCATATGAGAAAGCAATCAATGAACAACTAAGATACCGCAATGCAAAATTGATGCTTCTCATCTCTCTCCCTTCTGGTCCATCTGTCCCTGTCTGTCTCTCACTAAAAAAATTAAATTCTTTATACACATAGGGTATTTCAGGTAATCTGTTCCTGCATAATAGCCTGTATTCTTAAAAAACTTTCCCATTCCATTTAAATTATCAATTTTGTTGACATAAAATCAATCATAATATTCCCTCATTAGTTTTTTAATTTCTCTAGCATCTGTACTAAAACGTTTATGATAGTGGTAATGTGTATCATTTTTGTTTTTCTTGATTAGTCTAGTTAGGTTTATCAATTTTATCAATCTTTTCAAAGAATCAGATTTCAATCTGATTAGATTTTGATACTGTTCTTCTGATTTTTATTTTATTAATTTTTAATATGGTATTACTCTTTCCTTTCTTTTACTTACTTTGGTTTAATTTGCTCTATTTTCGCCTTACTTTCATGACTTAAAAGATGAAATCATTGACTTAATATCTTTCTTCCTTTCTAATAATAATAACCTATATGCTATACATTTTCCTCAAAGCACTGTTTTAGCTGCATTTAATAAATTTAAATATGTGGGCACTTTGCACAATACCAGTATAAATAAAGCCTGTGCATATCAGAAGCATGTCCTCATCTTGCAAGATTTTATCTCAGTTACTGACTACATCATGTTTTTATTTTCATGAGTTTAAAATATTTCCTTATTTCCATTATGACTGTTTCTTTAAACTTATGAGTTATTGAAAAGCATCTTATTTAATTTCTAAATTGTTTAGGGTTCTTCTTGTTATCTTTCTAGTTTAATTCTATGGTGGTTCAGTGAGTATCATTCAATCCTTTTAAATGTATTAAAACCTGTTTAATAGCCTAGACCCTTGGTCGGCAAACTACAGCTCGCGAGCCACACGCGGCTCTTTGGCCAGCTTAGGAGTCCCTTAATTAAGTTAATAACCATGTACCTACCTATATAGTTTAAGTTTAAAAAATTTGGCTCTCAAAAGAAATTTCAACCGTTGTACTGTTGATATTTGGCTGTTGACTAATGCGTTTGCTGACCATGGGCCTAGGCTATGCCCTATCTTGGTAAATGTTCTATTTACACTTGTAAAGAATGTGTATTCTGCTGTTGTGAATGTCAATCTGATAGTGTTACTCAGGTCTTCTATATCCTTATTTTTTCTTTTTATTTACTTGTTATATATACTACTGAGGAAGAAGAGTTGAAATCTAACTATAATGAAAAATTTATGTCATTTTTTTCAAATGTGTCAGTTTTTGCTTCATATATTTTTGAAGCCAATTCAAGCACATTGAAATTGTTACATCTTTATTTCAGCAATTTGATTTTAGGTGCTTTTAGGTCATTCTTTTCATATTTCTTCTCCTTGGGTATTGTTGAACTACTTGGGCCTGCGAGTTCAAAGTTTTCATTAAAAGTTTGGAAAGTTTTCAACAATTATTTCTTCAGTATGTTTTTCTTGCACCTTCCTTCCTGGCACTCCGATTATACATGTTAGCGTTTAGATTATGTGAGCTTGTCCAACAAATTACTGATGCTCTGCTTATTTATTTTCAGTCTTTTTCCCTCTCTTTCATTTAAGTAGTTTCTATTACTACCCCTTCAAAAATCACTAATTATTTTTTTCTGCATTGTCAAATCTTCTGTGACTCTTATATTTTTCATTTCAGGGCTTCCATTTCTAGAAGTACCATCTGGCCTTTCTTATGGTTTCAATTTCTCTTTCACACAGTCATATTTTCCTCTATTCTTTTGAGCATATAAACATATTTTTATAGTTTCTTTAACACATTGATTTTCTAATTCCATTGATTCTGTCACTTCTGGATGTGTTGACCAATTTATTTTTCTCTTGGTTGTGGCTCATATTTTTCTACTTTTTAAAAATAAATTGAGGTGTCATATATTGTGAATTTTGCATTGCTGGGTGCTAAATTTTATTACATTTCTTTCAGTGGTGTTATAATTTGTTCTAGCATGCAGATACTTGAAATCAGTTTAATTCTTTCAACACCTGTTTCAGAGATGTGTTGTAGAAGTGGGCACCTGAAACCTGTGGAATTATATTAACCAGTATCATCCCCAATAAATTCAATTTTAAGAAAAGAATTTTGAAAGCAGATCCACTGTAGTCTTTAGTGTAAAACTAATTAAGAACTGCTTTTAAAGCAATACCCTACTGTAAACTCCATCCAATGCACTGTACATCACAGGGTCTTTCCACTCTGATGGAAACACACCCTCTTCCAAGCCTTGTGTGAATTACAGAAATTGTTTTGCCTACTGCTTTCTGGTGGTTATTTCCCAGGTCGCAGGTAGTTCCCTTTGGCCCAGACCAGTACTCAGCCAAAACTTCAAAAGGACCCTTCTTCAGGCTGTTGAAACCCTCTCTGCATAACTCTCTACTTTCTGACACTCTGCAACTCATATTCTAACAGCTATGGCCTCCCCAAATTCCAATCTCTGTCTCCTCACATCTAAGAGCCTGTGAGACTCTGTTCAGATCCCTCTCACGGAAACTGTCCCTAGGCAATAAGTTCAGGCAATCAGAGAGCTCATCTAACTTGCCTCCCCTGTCTCAGAGGTTACACACCTGTGCTGCCTATTGTCCAATGTCTGAAAATTACATTCTGTATATTTTATTCATTTCTCTATTTAAAATGGGAGGGAAAATTCAGTTCCAGTTATTCCATCATATCCAGAAGCAAAAGTCCTTTATAACCTATTTTTAGAGAGTTGAGGGAAAGAAAAAAGAGACTCCATTCATAGCAATTTCTAGGGTACATATTGGCAGTTACAACCAAAATAAACCAACTTCAGTAGCATAAAACTTTTCTAGGGATAGTTATTCTATTAAAAAAGTCACAAATATTTCCTCCACCAAATTTATTTCCAAGCCACTATATTTATTTAGACTTTGAATATCATAAGTTAGCTTGAAACAGCAAATTAACCAACCCAAGTGAACATATAAACACTCTTACTTACAGTTAAATCAACAGCATTTCTTTAAAAATATTGTGTGGCTTTTTGTTCAGTATGAATTAAAGACACATACTGGTCCATTCACAGAATAGCCTGAGATCTCCTAAACAGGATGGACACATGAATTGGAACAGCAAAATACTTCTAAGTTATGTAACACCATCAATGTTCACTAGTGATCCCTTCTACAATTAATGTTGTTTTTTTCTTTGCTAAGCTATCTATATGACCACTTAATATTTTACTAGGCTATCAGTATGTCTTAGTGCAGGTTGTTATGCCCACCTTTTTGCCTCTCTAAGCTGAAGTTTCTCCATCTGTACAATAAAAACAATAATACCCATCTTTTGAAAAATGCAGGGAAGAGTCAATTTAAAAAGTCTGTGTCGCCTGACCAGGCAGTGGCGCAGTAAAC
Organism: Rhynchonycteris naso; assembly: GCA_037038555.1. Classification (NCBI taxonomy): domain Eukaryota; kingdom Metazoa; phylum Chordata; class Mammalia; order Chiroptera; family Emballonuridae; genus Rhynchonycteris; species Rhynchonycteris naso. The sequence goes on from CM073004.1 coordinate 55,422,862, forward strand.
AGAGTATATCGGCCTGGGATGCTGAGGACCCAAGGTCACCAGCTTGGGCACAGGCTCATCCGACTTGAGCACTGGCTCACCAGCTTAAGCACAGGGCTGCTGGTTTGAGTGTGAGATTATAGACATGACCCCCACGGTCGATGGCTGGAGCCCCAAGGTTGCTGGCTTAAGCCCAGATTGTTGGAGCAATGGGTCCCCGGCTCAGCTGGATCTCCCCACCCCACCCCCGCATCAAGGCACACATGAGAAAGCAATCAATGAACTAAGGTGCCGCAACTATAAGTTGATCTTTTTTATCTCTCTCCCTTCCTGTCTCTCTGTCCCTCCATCTCTCTCTCTCTCTCAAAAAAAAAAAAAAGTTTATGTACAGAACCAGGACTTAATATTTTACTAAGCCATCAGTACTTTTTTAAGTTCACATTATAGCTGTATTATACACAGTAATACTTTCCCTCTTTACAAAAACATTCCTTTACCACAGCACACAAGTGTCTGTAGGGGTGCAGCTCATAGAGCTTTGCTGGCAAACACACTCTAGTATAGAGAGGGCCATGTGAGCCCATGTTCTCCTAAAAAGCCATTGACACCATTTGTCAACTAAGTGTGTTTACTGAGTCCTCCTCAGGCTACACAGCTATTTTTTCTGGTCCTTGCATTACCTACCTCTCGGGAACTATTAAATCAGCATTATCAACATTTATTATCAGTTAATATTCTCTCTTCTCTACTATATGCCATCCCCTCCCCCATTTCCTCTGTCTATTGGTACTTTTATATTTCTCTATTTTCAAACAAAAATCTGGTCCTATGAACCACACTATCAAGTCAGAGCACTCTTTTTTGGCATAAATAACCAAGTAATCCAACTTTGTGAATAAGATCTTCTGGCCAAAATGTTTAAAAATGAAACAAAAGATTCTATTTCTTTCAGGACCTTGAGGATGGATCCCAGATATCTGTTCATTGTCTGTGTAAGTAATAAAATTTATACTGAAGAAAGGTAAATAAAACCCAACCGAATTCAAGCTTAAGTGTCAAGACAACTTTTACAATTCCAAGGCTGGAATACAATGAAAACGTCTGTGTAACTAATAAAATATATACTAAAGAAAGGTAAATAAAATACAACCAAATTGAAGGTTAAGTGTCAAGAGAACTTTTACAATTCCAAGGCTGGAATACAATGAAAACAAAGTCCCTTATTTTTGTCACTTATTCCATGTAGATCTTCAACCTAAAAACTATCTTCTTGTAGAAAAAAAAATATTCTTACTTCAATTAATATTCTTCAATATATATAATGTGTCTTAATTATTACAGATATCGAGTTTTAAAATATATATATCCAATTTAAAAAAAAAAGCTTTCCAGTAACATACTTTAAAGTGTTCATAGAGAACTACTGTTTCCTTTTACCATAAGAAGGAGATTCCCGTCCATCTTCTTTATCTGATTCTTTATCTTTCCTTCTCCGGTGGTGATGCTTGTGTCCACGATGCCTATGACGTCGACGACTCTCTTTACTAAATGGGACGTGAACACCAATATATACAGCTCGATGACCTAGGAAAGGGTTCAAAAACATAGTACTGATTTTCCAAAAGGGAAAAAAGAATGATAGACATAAAAATATACCAAAATTGACTTTGATAAAAGAAAATTACACTTAAGTTCACATAATTTTAAAAAGCTAGTCTCCTGTTACTTTTCTTATTTTTCAGAGTACTATACAAAACATTACACCAAGGATTAATACCACTGACTGATAAATAACACTAGATACACAGAGTACTTGTGTAAGCATTAGCTTGCAAATCTAAGAAGACATTCTGAAAAGCAGACCTTTTCAGAATCATACTATGTAGACATAAATTATTCCATCATATTTATGGCCAACCCTAATTAGTAGAAGTCCTGAAGAGATGTGCTTTTAATGACACTTATATGCTTTACTAATGGGTATTTGTAAATATTTACTAATGTCTTACAGTTTTAAAACTCTCAAATCCTCACGGTCCAAATTACTAAGAGTTCATTAAATGTAAATGGTCCAAATACTATAATTAAAGGGTGCAAATCATCAGATTTGGAAAACAAAAGCAATACATTAAGGTTATCGTATACTTTTAGAATAGAAAAAGGTATTGCTGATATTGCATTATCCTGAGTTTGTCTTCTGAACAACAAAACGGTTTTGAAAGGCAATCTCTGCTCCTGCTTGTTATATAAACCTGAATCAAGGAAGGTAGACAGCTAGCGGCACTGTGTCAAATACTAAAAGGGCATGAAATTGATTTCTTAAATAGTTTTAATGAGGTTCCTATCTAATTAGCTGTGTTGAGTGATAGGGGTCATGGACTACAAGTTGAACTAATCTGCATAGAGCTGCACTTTGCCTTTATGTACAAAAAATAAGAAGTCATATGCTGAAATATGAATGGTAATGTCATTTGTTTCCTAACAAATTCTGTAAGATGGTAAGAAAATAAATTCCTCAAGAAATTCAAGATCATCATCTTTAGATGAGATCTGAAAGTACAATCAATCCTGATTATTCATGGATTCTGTATTTGCTAATTTGCCAACTCAATAAAATGTATTTGTAAGCCCACACTCATGGAGATTTCAGTCATTTACAAACATGCACAGAGCAGCAGAAATTTGAGTTGCCTGACACCCAAGTTACCAGTTAAGGCTGAAAACTGGTGACACAGACTTCTTGTTTCAGTTGCCCATGTATTTCAATAAAGTAAAAAATCACCTTTTAAACTAAAAGATACTAGTCCTAAGAAACATATGAAACTAAAATTGTTTAAACATCTTCTAGTACCCGCTACTCTACCTAGTTCATGGTAAGAACTATATAAAGTATTGTAGATATTAAATATCAATTATTTCAAAATATTTTACCAGAAAACCCTGTTTAAAAAACCAATTATAAAGGGTTTCTTTTTGGAATGACAGAAAAGTTCTGGAATTAAAGGGTGTTCATGGCAGCACTAATAGTAAACACAGTAAAAAACTATAAATTAAACACTTTAAAATGATGAATTTTATGTTATATGAGTTAAACCTCAAGAAAAGTGAAAATAACTATAACAAAATTAAGTGATATTACAATTTTATTTTAGTGAAACTATTTTGTTCTGAAGACCAAAGAAAATCAGCAATTAAAGAGTCAAAGTCTCATCACTGTGCACTAGAAATGATCACTATGACCCCAATTAGTACTGATCACTTCCAGCGCACACGCTTCAATGCACCAAGACAAAAATAAACTTCGTGAGCTAGCAATTTTAAAATAAATAAATTATTTATTTGAGTTTGCAATTTAGGTAAAATAAATAAAAATATGCTAGAATCCAAAGATTGATATGATAGATGGCACTACAGGTTTTTCTGTCCTGTTTTTATTATAATTCCATGTTATAACTTTTCTCTTTCACTTTTCCTTTCACCTTTATTTTATTTTATTAAAGGGCTATTTAATCAAACTCTGAAATAAACTTAACCTCTCCATCAAAGTTGATACTGAAGTTTAAATACGCACAAAGTGTGCAAAGTTAAGGGCCTTGGGGTAACTAAGGGAACCAAGAAACATAATCAAATGCCTCTCTTCATGTTCTAGGTCACATATATTTGAGGAATAACATTAAATGGTAAATGATAGATTAAATGTATCACCATCCACTTGAATTAATAAAATTATTGCTAACAGTTTTAACTTCCATAGCCCCTGTAATTCACAGAATCTAACCATAACCTTCTAGGTAACTGAGGTTCCTTCTATAAACCCTAATAAGTCCAGACTTTAAAAGTCGAATTTAAACTGACCAAGCAGTGGCACAGTGGATGGAGCGTAGGCCTGAGATGCTGAGGACCCAGGTTCAAAACCCCGTCACCAGGTTGAGTGCAGGCTCAACCAGCTTGAACATGGGTTAACCAGCTTAAGCACGGGGTCACCAACTTAAGCCTAGAATCATAGACATGACCCTATGGTCGCTGGTTTGAGCCCAAAGGTTGCTGGCTTGAGTCCAAGGTCTCTGGGTTATGCAAGGGGTCACTCAGCTCTGCTGGAGTCCCCGGTCAAGGCACATATGAGAAAGCAATCAATGAGCAACTAAGGTGTCATAAGAAAGAATTGATGCTTCTCGTCTCTCTCCCTTCCAGTCTGTTCCTATCTGTTCCCCACCTTCTCTCTAAAGTCAAATTTAAAAGACAGGGTTCTTCCCCCATCTCAGAAAGTAAATATGAAGCACTTTTTACTCTTTCCACCTCCTTTTTCACAAGCCACAAATTAATGGCCCCATATGATACCAATTTTTAAAGAAGAGTTGAACTTAAACAATGTATTCTCAAAAAGACCCCAAAATAAGTCCACGAAAACATTTACCACAAACACCACCTTAACCAAGTGCTCAAAGTTAACATCACCAACAATAAATCATGTTGATATCATATGTCCCCAGATACAATACAGTGAGAACAGCTCGTCACTTTGGTGGTATGTTCCCCGAACATACCACAGTCTTAGTCTATTCATACTATATGTAAACATTAGAAAAACCCAAACTTCAAGCATCTAATCACTACTCTTCAAAAAAGGTCATAAAGAAACAAGGAGAAACAGAGAAAATATTAGAGGTGAGATGAGGCTAAGGAGATGTTAAGACTACTGGGTCCTAAACCATTCAACTGGATCTTGGAACAGAAAAAGGACATCAGTGGAAAACTGGTAAAATCTAAAAAAAGTCTGTAGTTTAGTTAACAGAATCAAACCAATGTTAATTCCTTCATTTCCGTGAACTTGTGCTGGTTACACAAAATGTTAACACAAAAAAATGGGTGAAGGGTATATAGGAAAACTCTGCACTATTTCTGCAAGTCTTCTGTAAATCTAAATTTATTTCAAAAGCAAAGTAGAAAAAAAAAACCACACTTTTCTCTGCTTAGGGAAGAAAGATTGCCTAATAATCCATTTGTTCCACAATTCTATGCTGAAGTTATTACAGCATTTTAAAAGGCTGATGTCACAGACCTATAAAATGAACATTTAGATGACAACTAGTGATAACTGTGGCTTTTATTAGTCTGTTACTCTAGTTTGGTCATAATACAAATTACCCAGCCTGCTAGAAAAAAACAAAAGTATTAACTGATTTTGTAACCATGGCACTTCCATGTTCCAAGTTAACTAATGGTAACCATTTGTGAAGTTTGTGTTATTATAATCTATGCTATGCCAATGCTTTCAACAGAATTAAATAATTAGGGAATGTTCTATTTGCAAATATAGGTAGAGGTTACTTACATGAGTGTTTGCTGTATTAATCTTTAAATTGTATTTAGAATATATAATTGAACACCCCTCTCAATGTATGTTCTACCTCACAACAACAAAAAATACTTCAACAAACAGTAGGTAAAATTTAAAAATAACATTCATAAGTAATTTACCCTGCTAAGCATAAGTGATTGTAAACAAACTTACTTTCTAGTTCCTCTTTTTCAAACTTGGTGTTCACAGTTGAGCTAGTTTTGCCAAGATCTACAACAGCTTCTTCATCAGGACCCTAAAAAAGAAATTGTCAGTGGTCATGAATCAACATATAGTGAGGACATACTACTCGGTGTATTTGAGAATATGGAAGATTGCCTTCCTAATTTTGGGTGGGGACAGGAAAGGGGAGGGAGAGATGAAGAAAGGGAAGCATCAACTCATTGTTCCACTTAGTAGTTCCCTTTTAGTTGTGCTCGTATTGCTTCTTGTACGTGCCTTGACTGAAAATCGAACCCGCAACCTTGGTGCGCTGGGATGAGGCTCTCTCTATTCACTGACCCTGCCCGCCGCATCCCCTGCCAGGGCCAAGAACTAAATTCTTATTATAGCTAATTGCATTCTTTTTAAAGTGTACTTATATGCCTTTATTTTTTTTAATCCAGAGAACAATTTAAAAACCTCATGGTAAGAACAGATAGCAAAAAATTTTAATTGGTGTCCTATGGAAGTTACGAAGTAACTGGTACATGTATTCACTTCAACTGAAAGACCCACCAGATCAGAAAGTAACAAACATCTGGGGTGAGGTGGACCTTTAGATAACAATACCGAATGCTTTATTTCCTGTTCTTTGCTCTTTGGTCCTCTAATTAAAAGGAAACACTTAAACTAGCTATAATAAAGTGGATTATGGTTAAACACAAAATTGGCAAAAATTAGTCTGTAGACTTAACATGTAGTACCACCATTAACTGACAGATGAAGCAAGAGCCAATTAAAGTGAGAACTTTAATTTATACAAAGAAAAAGTCCTGCCAAAATTTAACCTCCAAATAGATTCTACCTTTAGGCTGTGACATCTACCTTCATAATTTTGTTCCCTTCTTCAGCTCAACAAACACTAAATATACAGTGTGTCGTAAAGTCATGGTGCACTTTTGACCGGTCGACCGGTCACTTGCTCCCCCTTTCCCTTTGGGCTTTGCTGTCCTGTTATCTGTATCTATGTGTCATGTATTTATAATTTTACTTTAAAAGAACAAAATTTTAGGTTTAACTTCCCTTCTAACTAAATTTTCAAAGGAACATTATAATCATCATTAACTATTATGTAATTATTATGCACAAGATTCTGTGCCCAGATACAGATATAAAAATTCCCTTCCCTCAAAGCCTTCAATGCAGCTGTAGTTCACTCTGGATCCTTGCTGTACAAGGGAATAGTCAACCTTGCCGACCTTTAACCTTGCGGGACAGCATGAAGCCTGAACCCCCGCGAGGCGTTCCAACAAATGCACCCAGACTGGGTGGGCAAGGGTGACAAGGAGGACACCACCTTCACTTAGAGTTCCTCAGGAAAAGTCTATTCCATTTTACGTGACAAAGACAAGAGAGGCGGTGTACAAGGAGCAGAGAGAACAGTAGACAGGGACGCTACTGTCCTCAGCCAAGCTCAGGACTGGGAGACATATTGGAGGAGGACATCCAAGCTTTAAAAGGATATACAAAGGCTCTGAGGAAGAACTGGCTGATATTAAACAGGCCTATCTGAACTTCACGAGTGACACAAATCGGCTCACAGAGCCTGTGGTGTGTGTGCAGTGGCAGAGGAACCTAGAATACAGAAACCTCATTCCCACCAGGGAGGCCTGTCCTGCAACACCTCTGTCAAGGAATCAAAGCAAAAGATGAATGCAGGAAAAGGAGGGCCCAGGAAGAGGCTAGAGAACCAGAAATGAGCGGGAAGGGGCTGGGGCTTTGCGAATGGGTAGACGGCCTGAAACCAGGTAATCAGAGTGGGCAAAAGGATGGCGCGACGGGAAATGGGCAATGTTCTGGCCTAGATGGAAGCAAAATACTGCGAAACTTCCAAAGCAGGAGAGGAAAGACAGCTTTCAAGAAGGAAAAAACAATCTAATTTGTTCTCTTAGAAGGTCCTTATGCTTAACTGGTACCTTTGTAGGCAACAGAAACAACTGGAGAGGAGAGAATTAAATAGTGTTAACATCAATTACAACATTTCGAATAATCCATTGAACATCATTCTTCTAGAATGAAGTTACTTTTTATCCATCCAATTATTGTATATTTTTAATTTTGCAAGACGAACTTTCAACAGTCCCGTTTCTTTGTGGTTCCTTAGTGCTTCCCTAGTACTTAGAACATACAGACCAAAGTGACACATGATGTAGCTAGCATCTCACTACTTTCAATGCCCAGAAACTGGAGGACCAGTTTGTATTAGAAAGGATCAAATAGGAGGTTGGGTAAAGTGATCCTTTAAAGTCTCTTCCAACTTTTAGTCTGAATTATTGTACTTTTGTGTATAGCCATTTTCAGTGTATACAAACTAGATTCATATACAATTGTCACTTGCTGTCCAAACTCTCAATATCCAAATTTTCTTATATTTAAGCTGAGGAACCGAATCAATCTGATTACATTTTAAATAAATTCCCTGCTATCCAAACTCTGCTTGTTACCCAAAACTCAGAAGCAGACTCAATATATTAGGAAATGCAAATTTCTTGATATCCAAACTACAGAATCAGATACATTTGGATATCAAGGGGTACCTGCAAACGACTCTAAAGGACTGGTACTCAATATTGGAAACTCAGAGAAGGAAAATGACCTGCTAAGCCTTCATATTTAAGGAAGTACGGAGCAGGCTATATAGACCATGCAACACTGTCATATGATGAACTAAGAAAGAAGACATCCAACAGTGTGTAGGTTAACCAAACTGTCTTCTGGCAGTCATACACCCTGAGAAATGAGGAAAGGCTAACATAAAAGAAACCCACCAAAAAAAAGTACAAGAATGGGTAAGTAATAATTACCACCCACTAAGCATGTCATACTCTAAAGCCTTACCTAGTTTCCCCCCAATGACTTGATACCAGTTCGTCCCAAAACATGCACAAGTACAAAAGACAAGCTGTCTCTTCACGTCAAAAGGCAGAAGCTGTATTATCCCAGGTGGCAGGATACTGTGGACTTTAAAGGGGATTAACTGCTCCCATTCTAAACTTTCACTTAGCAAGAACAACTGTCAGAATAGGAAACAAAACAATGCACTTATCTCTCATCCTGAAACTAAACGATAAAACCTTGCATTGCTGCTATGCAGGTAAACTTACATGCTTACATGTACTAACAGCACTAATCAGTTAACACTAAAAAATAGCTTAAATTAGGCAATCTCACGATATTTACTTATATAAAACAAACACTCTGACCTCTAAACATCTTTCATAAAATATAAAAAATACTTCTAGTATGTATAACAAGTGGCACATTAAAAAGGATGTCTATCAGGATATCTTCTTCTCGTGGTCCATCCTGCTTGCTCCCATTAGCCAGTCTCTGTGAAGCCTTCAGTTAGTCATTTAACTTAAAGCCAAGTGAAAATATTACTACACTGTTACTGTTTGGTTTTGAAGGAGAATGTTTTCATGTGTAACCTGTAGAACAAACAAAACTTAGAAGTTTAAAGTCTACAAAAATGTACACCACTAGTACTTTAAAAATGGAGGGAGAAGGGAAGCACCTGCATTTCCCTCTCTCAACTGTGAAATATGAATCTGAAAGGCAGTCTGCTATAAATGCAAACAGGAAGTAGGCCACACACCCGCCATCTTGACATTTTACAAGTAATTCAACTAAGTGTGCAGGGTGCATAGTCCCACATATTAAAAAGCTCTTAGGACAAAGCCACTGGCATTTCAAAGGGGCAAGACATTTCTGATAGAAATATACTGCATTTCATATCCTATCATTTCAATACTGTGCTTTAAATCATACTTCCAACTATAGAGGAAGTTAATGCACTACAGAGTCTACTTTTGCTTTTTAAAAGCACTATAAATAAAGGCACTATATACAACAATATATGTAATATTAAACATTTGGAAGGCAGAACCTCAAGTCGCTAACACACTGTCAGAGAACTGGGAAAGCATTAAGAAGTAACAGAGACAGATACTCAGGCAGTATTAATTTTTTGTTATAACAAATGTTCAAATGTTTTACTTTTAATATTTCTAAAAAAGAATAAATTCAAATTTAATCTACTAATAAGTCAGTTCTTTTAAAATTTTCATCTAGAAAAAACTCTACCTCATTTTTTTTGCTTCAATAATATAGAAGAAAACTAAAAATAGCATCAAGGGCAACCCTTGACATCAAAGTGTTTTCATTCTTAACCTCAGATAAATGAGTCACGCAAGCCATTGCCTACAAAGCCCACCTAAAATGAGATAAAGTCGAGGCACTAGGAAAACTCCAATACACACACACAAAAATAAAAAGGCCCCTGAAGTACATCAATGCAAGACTGATAACCCTAATCTTAACCAAATTATTTTATCCTTGATTTTAAATTTCTACTTGTAAGGTAACTTTTCAGATTATAATTGCTCTATAACAAAGAACGCAACTGATTTAAGAATTATCTTTATAATACAATCATAAAGAAAGTTTAAATTCTCTGTATATGAAGGAGCATGTGTACAAGGTTATTTATTGTAGCTTGCACCAGGAAAAAACTGGAAACAATCTAAGGACTCCATAATAAAGGAATGATTACCCAAGGAATACCCAGCTACTGAAGAAAACAAAGACACTCTCGTTATACCGGCATAAAGAAATACCTATGACCTGTTATACACAAAGTGGAGAACCACATATACGGAATGCTACCTTCTAGGTAAGAAAGACCCCAGAATAGGAATATTTGAATTTGCATGTGAAACACTGGAAGGACATTAAAAAAAAATAGTAAAGCTGAACTTGTAGTAGCAAAGGTAAAGTCCTGGGTTTGTGATTTTTTTATAGTGCTTTTAGTTTTCACCAAGTATAAATACAGAGGTAGATAGAATCAAATCTTTAGGAAGCCACTTCACCCATCTGTCTTGGTCTCAACTATAAATCAGAGTATAAGACAACCTGAAAGAACTATAGAATGAGATACCATGTGAAGTGTCAAACACTAGGTACTTAACCCACAGAGGACGCCCACATTGTTACTGAATCTGAAGGCAACGACTCCATTTTTCCTTAAGACTGCTCTCATCTACCATATAACTTTACAACTAGATCAGAAAAGTCTTACAAGTAGACAAATACCCAGTAACCACCTAATTAAAACTAATGTGATTTAAAATGTTTCCTAAAATAGCATTATGGTTGTGTAAGAGAATTACTCATAGGAAATGTATACATAACTATCTAGCATGAAATGCCAAGATGCTGCAACTGCTTTTCCTAAGGACCTAAATGATATGTTAAATTTAGACCCACCTGGACAGCTTGTTGGAGCTCAGTCTCCCTGTGCTACACTAGGGATGCCGGTTCAGTGGTGGAAGTGGACCACGCATCTGTATTTTTAAGAACTTTTCTTTGTCATTTTCGTGTACATTAGAATTTGGATTATCTTAACAAACTTATCCTTGGATTATCTAAACACATCCTTGGATTATCTTAAAAACTTAATTTCCATGCCTGACCTGTGGTGGCGCAGTGGATAACGCGTCGACCTGGGAACACTGAGGTCGCCAGATCAAAACATTGCACTGGTCTAGTCAAGGCACATATGGGAGTTGATGCTTCCAGCTCCTCCCCCCTTTCTCTCTTTCTCTCTCTCTCTGTGTCTCCTCTCTAAAATGAATAAAATAAAAATTTAAAAAAAATTTTTAAAAAAACCTTAATTTCCACATATATTAATTTCTCTCTGAGGCTGCTTCATGCCCTTAATCGTTTTAGTTAGGTCTTCTTGGGGCCACTCCCACCTCATTTACATTATGTCCTTTTAACCCTTCAGAAAATAAAATGTACATTCCAATTCACAAGAAAATACTGTAAAGTTACTACACACTTTCATTAATACAACCTCAAATCTATAGTGTCCTAAAAGTTGATCTGTATGATGCCTAGGGCAATCTATCAACTTACATAAAAATAACAATGTTGTCCCCCCCAAAATACAAATTTCCTCCAAATAACCCCAATTCCCAAGCCAATCCCTACCTACCACCAGGAATTGAACTTAAATTTTAGAAAGATTTAAATTTATGGGAAAAAGAGCTTAAGAGTAAAAGCAAATAATCTTTTCAAATCCGGTTAAAGGGAGAAATCATCAATGACTCTTGTTTGGTGCAATGAAAAGCCTATGAGTGCTATTCATAGTTTCTAAAGAACTCAGTTAGCATCGCTGAATCCACATGGTAACTCTAAAATAAGCTGAAGAGATGTAAGAGGTATGTGGGAAATCATTGCAAATTTTAAATGCAGGCAATCATGCAATTCCCACAGAAAAAAAAGCCTTGTGAAAAATACTCTGTCATCACACAGAGTAGAAACTGGATCAATTCAGATATTGGAACAAAAAGCTTCACGAGATTTTTATTTTAAATACCATGGTAAAACTAAAGACAACTTAATTTTAAGGAAGTTTCAAAGGCAAAAGATGAAGTCAAAGAATGGAAGAGCACAGAACTCAGAGGTATGAGGCATAAAAACCATCAAGCAACAGCCAGAATTGTTAGTGACACACATCATTGTCACATACTTTTTCACAAGGCACAAGAGTCATGGACAATGGAGAGGCTCATCAGGGTTCTACCTAAAATTATAAATCACAAATATTTATTACACTATTTACCTGAAGAGATGCATTCATTCCAAGTTCTAATTCAGTATACACACACACCAAAAAAATATATAGGAATCACTTATTTTAGGGTTATAGAGATGTACATTTATTTAACAGAAAATGAAGATAAAATCTATTTCCAAAATGAACTTTCTTAAAAAAAAACTATCTCAACTTTACTAGTCATTAAACGGTTTAGAAAAGGCATTCCACACAAAAGGGAAAACATACACATAAACAAAGACCCAGTATATGTTTCTCAGTAAAAGAATGTCCAGTCGGTGTCAAGATTCCCCATCTTCAGCCAGCACCAGCATGAGGTTACCATTACCTTGGTATTCTGAGGGCTCCACTCCATTTTTCTACTGAAAATCCACAGAAGAGAGCCAGGAAATCCCACAGCAATATGGTCTGTTTGCCCATTCTTCCCTTGGATAATACCCCTGTTCCTCATGAATTCAATGAACCACGAAAAGAAGTCTCACTTCCTTAAAGACCAGTAATTAAGGAAGTCATCCATTCATTCAACAAATATATACTGAGTGCATATTTTATACCAAGCATTATCCTAGGTAGTGAGAATACATCAGTGAATGAAAATCTGTAATATAATAAAATGTCCAGTTTATCATTTAATGTACAGTTAAGATGTGGCTCTCCATGGTAAGAAATCCAGATATAAATGAATTCTCCTTTCCATTCCTAATGAATAAATGAGACCTCACAAACTCATAGGTGTAGACACGTTTTACTTTCCCAGTTCAGTTTTCCCATTTTACAGATAGAATAGGTATGTAGATGACTCTCTTTGGAGATAGACATACCCGCATACATAACACAAGCAATGCCCATGCACATGCACACACACACACACACACACACACACACACACAAAAGCTTAAGTGACTTGTTGAAAACCACAGTTAGTTGGTGAAAGAACTAAACTAAAAGCCAGGTCTCTAGAGCCCCAGTTACATGGGTTCTTTAACTCCAGATAATAAACCAAAGTCACTGTTATATATGCTGAGAACACACAGCAATTTCTATAGTACACATTAAAACTTATAATTACCTGTTTACACAAGTACTTCCTTAACTGTCTCCCTGCCTCAACATTAAGTTCCAAGAAAGGAATTGTCTGTTTCGCTCACCACTCCATCTTTAGCATCAAGGAGAGCCTGGCCCTTGGTAAGTTATCTAATAAATACTTGTTCCATGTTGAGTATGTTCCAAAAAACAAGAAGACACTCATCAAAAAATTTATATTGGATCCACTTAAGGACTCCTAATGAACACAATTAAAACTCAGACAGACAAGTACTCAATATTTTTAAATTTAAGAAATCAATTTATGACCCCCCCAAAAAAAAGCCCCGCATCAACAAACAATAAAATCAAAATTCAATTCACAAGTGAGAATTCCCAGCAAAAATCAAACAAACTTAGTTTCTATACCTGAAATAGATTTTACAATCATACAACTGCCATTTTACTTATTCTCCTCACAGTTATTTATCCTGCCTGAAAAACAAAATCCATAATTTGCATTTTCTTGGTAAATAATCAAAAATGATACTTTCATATTCCAAAGGAATAATATGAGGGGAAAATGAGTATTAAAAGATTATATAACTATATATTCATAAGCCTACTCTAACATCCTTTTTTGACATATGAAGTTTTAAAAAGCCTCATTAATACAGCAGCAGGGCCCTATCACAAATTAATTTTTTCATTATGTAAGATTTATGGCGATAGCTTAAAAGTAACACCTCCCATCAATTATTAACATATAGAGTAATTTTAGTTACAGAATTATTCAATTTAGCTTCAAAACACACTTAGCCATTAAGACAGAGTGATTTCTTTCCTAGTCTCTTAGCCAAATAGGATTTTTTAAAGCCTGTTCAAATAATATTAACTAATCAAAAACCTAATTTTGCAGAATAAAAAAGATGCTATGAACATTGCTAACTTTACACAAAGATTTACTCTTTTCAGCAGATGACTTCCACAGCCAAGGACAAAGAGGATGATACTATTCTAAGCCAGTGCTACTAAGCCTGACATTTCTTCAAGCTTCACTATCAAACTCTAAAAGAGTCAAACTTGTTTGTAAATAAATCACAAAAACATAACTAGGTACATACAAGTAACTTCTTCTCCAGGCGAAATCTTTCCATAGCAACATACAACTGCCTTGTTTTTGATCATGTAATTCAGTAAGTCCCTTTAAGATTCCACGGACAGAGTCTGTATCTGATTTAGGTCACTGTGCTTTGCACAGATGAACTCTTCTGAGTTGCTTTTATGGGTACAGCCAATCACTGTCTTCTAAGTTGCCTAATCTTCCAAGCTAATAACTCCAATTTATACAGGGTCACAGCATAAGAGAACGGGAAAGTAACATGCACATAACCCTTTCTGTAACATCAGTCAAGAGACAGAATACCCTAAGGATATGCGGATGACATGTGTTAGTGTGTGTTTATATGCATATATCTTAGAATACATATTTTTAACAACATAGTTGGCTAAATCTAGCTCTTTCATTTAATTTCAGGCAACATCCAAAGATGATTTCATCAGAAGAGTTTTGCCTTTATATCATTACCATATTTATACCAACTTATTGTAACTATATTAACAGAATTGAAATCGTATTATGGGTTATAATTATTTTAACGAAAACTCAAGTGTTCATATGGATAACAGCTAAGATGGAAGAAAAAATGAGCCATACCCCTTTCAAATTCAAAGTCCTTTACATACTTTTGAAAAATTACTCAAGACTCTCGAAAGGCCTGTGTTTATATGAGTTTAACATATATATTTATCTTATTGAAGGTAAAACTGAGAAACTTTAAAATATTTAAGTTCAGTTTTAAAAATAATAAAGCCATTACAAATTACAAAATACATCTTAATGAACATAACTATTTTCAAAAACAATAAGAAGTTAAGTGAGAAAAATGGCTTTTACATTTTTCCAGATTTCTATTGATATCTGATATGATTTATTTGGTTAAATTATATGAAAAAATCCAGGTTCACACAAATACTCTATTGACAAAGGAAGGAGTGTTTTAGTACTCTTTTCAGGTAATTGTGACTATTCTTCTTTGCTACGTCACCAAATTCAACAAGCAGTCATTTCTTTTCATTTATTTTTTAAGTGAGAGGAGGGGAGACAGACAGACTCCTGCATGCCTCCCAACCAGGATCCACTGGCAACGGCTGTCTGCGGCTGATGCTCTCCCTATCTGGGGCCATGCTCACAATCGAGCTATTTTTAGTGCCTGACATGGAGGTTCCACAGAGTCACCCTCAGCACCCGAATCAACAAGCTCAAATCAACAGTCACTGGTTGTGGGAGAGGGAAAGGGAAGGAGAGAGAGATAGAGAGAGAGAGAGAGAGAGAGAAAGGAGAGGGAGGGGAAGAAGCAGATGGTTGCCTCTCTTGTGTGCCCTGACTGGGAATCGAACCTGGACCTTCCACACGCCGGGTCGACACTCTACTGCTGAGTCAACCAGCCAGGGCCAAGTAATCATTTCTTTTTTCTTTTTTTTTTTAATTTTAAATTTCTTTTTATTTTATTCATTTTAGAGAGGAGACACTGAGAGAGAGAGAGAGTGAGTGAGAATGACAGAGAGAGAGAAAGAAGAGAGAGAGAGAAAAAGGGGGGAGGGGCTAGAAGCATCAACTCCCATATGTGCCTTGACCAGACCAGTGCAGGGTTTTGAACTGGCGACCTCAATGTTCCCAGGTCGACGCTTTATCCACTGCGCCACCACAGGTCCGGCTCCAATTAGTCATTTCTTAAAGGTTAGCTTGCAGGATGGACTCTGAAACCATTTCAAGTGAATGTTTTGTACATTGTTATACTGAAAGCCACTGGTCTAAAACTACTTCAACTATGTAATAAAATATTTAAGAAAAAAATTTCCAAGTATAATTAAAACAAAACTCTAACTGAACATGAATGAATAAAATGTCTTCCCAATTCATATCAATGTAATTTAAACTAAAAACATATCTTTGAATACACAAAGTTGCTTCCTGGTAACACCAAAGTCTGTATTTTAACAAAGCAAATGAATGATCCTTTCTACAGAAATATCTACATTTCAAAAGTGAAGTCTTACCACCAGCTAAAACCGTAGAATGCAATAATAATATGCAACAAATTAGCAACAAAATAAGAAACTTAAAACCAAAATACTGTATTAAACAGAAAGTCTTTCTTTTAATCTTCCACTGCTCTATATGACAGCAAATACCATGCCAGAGACATGCCACAGCCTTCAAATGCAACTAAAGCTTCAACTTCTCTAAGAATCAGAAACCCCAGTAATATCAAGTTAAAATAAAACATTTAATTAATCATACTTTTTAAATCTTCTAACTTTCTATGACTTAACAAATGAACATAAATCTGAAGAAGCAAATAGAAAAAAATGTATTATTCTGATTGTAAAAATTCTCAATACATCAAGCTCAGAACAAAGAACATCTGCAAACAATCAAGTTCAATAGCAATTTCTACAATGACCTAGAATTTGCCTCCTATAAAAATCCTGGTCCTCCCCACTAGTATTTAAGAGTTTAACCTCCTGGTTATGTATGTGTCCCATCCCCTTGGGATTACAAAAACCCATAGCGTAGGGATTTAGATAGAAAGGGGAGGGAGAGGAAAAAAGGAAGGAAAGAAGGTTAAGAGTCCCCAGGAGATAAATAAAAATCAGGTGCATACAAACTTTTAATTCCCCAAACTGCAAAGCAAAATGTTATTCACCAAAATAAAAAACATGCGTTTCTCCGAAATATTACCTGTGTGACACTATCCTGGGCACCACTAAGCCAATAGTCAAGTAAAATGTTAAAAATCAAGTTTTCAGTTTAGATATAGGTTCAACATATAAGCTCAGAAGTTTTAATCTTGCTAAGTTCTTGACTTCAGAGGAAGGGGATGCGGAAAGGGGAGGAGCAGGAAGCATTAACTCCTCACTTCCTGTATGCGCCTTGCCCAGCAACCTCAGTGCTCCAGCTCGACGCTTTATCCACTGCGCCACCACAGGTCAGGCTTAATCTTGCTAGTTCTTTTACTTACTAGCAATACTTAATTTTAAACCAATCTATTGAAGTATGATTAACATATAAAGAGCTGCACACATTTAATACATAGCCCTCAATGAGTTTGGGGGATATACATTCACCCGTGAAACCATCACCATCACGGCCATAGAAATATCTGTCACGGGCAAATGACTCCTCACACCCTCTTTATAAAAATAATTCTTTTAAATTAACATCAAAAACTGGTAAAGATAGGAAGAAGACACAGACATTCTCATACTTTCTGATGAGAATGTAAGTTGCTCGAAACATTTTGGAGAGTAAGCTAGTGAGAATGTCTTTTTTTTTTAATTTTGAAGAAAATACCCAAAGAAAATATCTTTGGGTAACTACTCTACACAAATAAAAACATCAAAATAGAAAGATACAGTAAGCATGTTTACTACTCAAACTGGTAAAAACAGAAAACAATTAGAAAGTAAAGAGACTTCCTGATTAGATTGAAATATGATGAACATATATACAATTAGAACTACCAAATCCCTCTCAACAGACATCAGTAATACATTATTAAGGAAAACACAAGTTGTAGAGTTTTATGCTTATCTTCACATTTTTATGTTCTACTAAGGATAAAACATTATTTGTATGTTTCCATAAATGTAGACAAAGTACAGAGGGATATATAGGTTGGTCTATGTCTCAACAAAGATCATGCTTCTTCAAAGATGTTAAGGATCTAGTAATTGAATATACAGTGTAAATTTTTTGTTAGAACTGAACAAAATAAAATTCCAGTTTATTGTTGGATAATATTTTTCCATACATACATCAAACAGACCAAAGGAAATATAAAACCCAGCAACTTCATAGACAAAAAAGAAAAAGAAAGAAAACTTTTATGTTTGGCCTTTTTAAGCATCTCACCCAAACCAACTACTTACAGTACAGCTAAGCACACACATGAAAAAAGTGCCTGGAATGCTCGGAATAAGATTTTGTTGTTGTTTTCTATGCTTTCTTTTACCTTTTTATTTTTCTTCTTTGAGACTCTAACGAACATGGTCACACCACAAGTAAAGTCAGAAGTAAGACAGAGAACACTCCAAAGGCTGGCTTGGTCATCACAAGATCACTAAGTATGGGTGACCCCCGACCACATGTACAGAAATATAAAATATAAATAAGAAATACATTTCCTTGTTAGAGTATTTTTAGGAAAATAAACCAGGGCCTTTGAATTTTTGGTTCATTTTTCTCTCCCTGTTGCAAATGTGTGGTTGGGTGGTAGAGAGCATGTGCAGCTGTGGCTGGCACTGCCCGACTCTCCTCAAAAGTGACCAGCTTATATTCTGAGACGGGACGTGGAGAATGAAAAGGCCATGGAGGCCGTCTTTTTCTAAGTTCAACTTTTCCCTCTCTGCTATGTAGTCATCAAGTCAGCCTTCTGATTCTTGGGGTCAACACCATCATCGTCATCATCTTCAGCTGTCGGCATGACGTAGGTGCCTCAGCCTCACCCTCAGCTACATCCTCTTTGCCACCATCACCCTCCTCCCCTCCCCCTACTCTTCTTTAACTGCCTCATTGTCAGCCTCCCTCCCCACTTTCCTCGTTCACATTCCCATTAGCAGGTGCTTCTCTTCCATTCTCTGTCTCTCCCACAACTTCCTTCTTCTCCTTTAAGTCCTTGGTGGTGATCCCAGAGCCACAGCTGGCTCCGTGGGGTGTGCCAGGGATCCAATGCAGCAGATTAAAAAGGAAGCGAGTTCGAGGACTCTGGCCAAAAGGCTGCTGGAGTCTGAACAGGGAGCCGGAGCCAGATATGGGATCAAGGCAAAGGCAGTTTGCAAGCAGCCAGTGGGAAATATCGTAAAAGATTTAATATCAAAGATAATAGTTAAGAAGCCACTAAAGGTGAAAATTATCATTTTAGTCAATTCTTCAAAACTATGATCAATTCATCTTTTGACACAACTTCGATTATAAGGCAAATGACATTTTCGAAAGCACAGTTCACACAGTCAGAAGATGGTTTAAAATTTTCCTCAACACATTCCCATTGTCTAATAACAAATTTGTAGATACCCTGAAAAGAAACTATCATATTTTTTCAGCTTCAGTCAGCCAATTATATAATCACATAAACAGATTTCTTTTTTTCAAATCTTAAATTTAGGAAACAGAAACAGAAGCTTAGAATTCAAATTGTGAATTCCAATCAGCCATGGGGGTAAGGGGGAGATCCAGAAATGTAAGTTAGGTGGAAAACTGTACAGGAACTGTAATGATTAAGAAAGCACATGGATGGACCTTGAGATTATCATGCTTACCGAAATAATTCAGGCAGAAAAAGTTAACCATATGATTCCACCCGTATGTGGGATATAAACCTGAAAGCAACAAATGCACAAACGAAAATGAACAAACAGAAACTCACAGGCACAGACAACAGTCTGGTGATTACCAGAGGGTAAGGGGTTCAGATATATATATGGTGACAGAAGTCGACTTGACTTCGAGAGGTGGGCACATAATGCAATATACAGATCATGTATTATTTAAGTGTGCACTTGAAACCTATATAATCTTAACCAATATCACCCTAATAAATGTAATAAAAAATGTTTAAGTATGAGAAAAAGAAAGCATATGTAGTACCATTTAACTTTCCTTTATAGACGTGAAGTCACATTTTCAGTGCAGGAACATAACACAGGGTGTAACTGCTAATGATGGAGATGCTGTTGCTGACATATGCAAAGGACTCATAAATGTTTCTCTTAATTTGACCAAAATAAGGAGGGGGCTACAGTCAGGTGCGTTACATTTTTAAGAGAAAACATGTTCGAAATTATTTTCCTCGTATTTTCCCAAACTCTTTAAAAAATGAGTGTGAGAACAATCTCCTTTAATAATGACAGGCAAGGAAGTTAGTTCTATTTTTTACTACCCGGAGACATGCATTGCTTAATTTGGGCAACAATTCAGCGTTCACTACGGACTACTGTACTAGTCTTCAACGATGTGTAAGATCGCCACCTGGCGGCTGTCATTAGACATGTGGAACCGCTCTCACACTGTGCTGCTGATGAAGAAGATGGTCCTATACCTAATACAGGGGGAAAAAATCAGGGTTTGAAAAAATTTCCCTGGCAGCTGCTTCAAGAAACCTGGAAACTTAATTAGACTCGGCAAAACTCAAGTATTAAGGAGATAAATAACTATGAAATAAATATTCCATCTACATATGTATTAGGATATTTAGGATATATTGTATAGTAGAGCTATAGTTTTCACATAGGCATTTTACATGTACTACTGAATAATCAGTGTGTTACAGTAAAGCTGGTTAAAAGCCATTTGTTAAAAGTTGTTTCAAGTACCCATAGCATCTCAGGAATTTTGTTTTTAAACATATTTTGAGGCATAACTATAATTTCATGGGCATTAAATAGGTGAAGAATCTAGTTTGTAAATAAAATAGCACAAAATAAACTGTCTTTTTTATCAAAAACAAGGCAGAATTAAACACATCATTAAAAAAGTAACTGTACTCAACAAAGTACATCTATAAGATATTTCTTCAGAATTCTCCACATTTAAATGCTAGAGACAAAGATAGTTCAACTGATATTTGCATTGAGAAAATATTAATTTACAGTATTCCTACAATAATGACAATGAGTTTTTCATTCTTGTAGGTCTCATCTGGGGCTACTGTTAGCTGGGAAATTTTATCTAAGAAATTAAAAAATAATTTAGGGTGTTGAACACACAATGCAATATACAGACGTATTATAGAATTGTACATGTGAAACCCGTAAAATTTTATTAACCAATGTCACCTCAATAAATTCAATCATAAAATAAAAGAAAAAGAAATAAAAAATAGCGATTGGTAAGAATTAATACAACTGAATCTAGTTTAAGCATACAATTACCAAAGTTGAAATATGATTAAATACAATAAATTCAGATATACTTAAACTCAGGTTTCCAGTAAAAGTGACCTCCTCTCTCACTTCCTTTATGGCAGTCAAAACCAATCAGGAGTAACTTCTCTGTCTCCAAAAACTTAAGTCTTCTCTACATTTAATCTTTTGATCTTTTTGCTCTATGATCCTTGATTCTACACAGCAGGGTGTCTCAACTTTGGCACCACTGACACTTGGGGCTGGACATTTCTTTCTTGTCTGGGGAGGTCCTGCACTGTACGATGCTCAGAAGCATAGCTGGCCTTACCTACTAGATGCCAGTAGCACGCCTATGCCCTCACCCCAGTTACGACAAACAAAAACGTCTCCAGAAATTGCCAAATGTTCCTTAAGTGGTAAAAATACAGCCCAAACACACAAACTCACTTAGAACCACTGCTTTAGAAACAATGGGAAGCTAGCACTGATTTCTGGTGTTTTAAGATCTTGTAAAATAAACAAAAAATAATCTACCAGGATCTTCCTCAAAAGTAAGCATGAACACACACATAGGCAAACATAAAGGAAGGCCTTAATCCTTTCAGAGAAGCTGCATTTAGCAATGAACTCTACAGGTAGAAATGAATCGTAAACTTGAATTTGAAAGTTTTATTGAAAATTACCTGTTCTCAGTGTACAGGAATTTCAATGATGTCATACGAATAATTTTACTCTATAAAATATTCCTGTTGTTCCTATTAATATAATGCTTTTAGGTAAATAAAGGCAGGATGGAAATCCTTTAAATATGCACACTTTTAAGCACTATAAAACAAGTCTTCAGGCTTTATGCCTAAACCTTCACATTTCAGAGTGGCTTGTGTAATGTAGAATGTCTCTTGCACTGACTCATCCGAGGCTAACTGAATACACTAAAAATCACTGTACCTTGTCCCTGTATGCATTTCACCACAATGCAGTTATCTGGTTAATCTACTTTATTAAAATTCATAGACTAAGGCCCTGGCAGGTTGGTTCAGCAGTAGAGCTTCGGCCCAGCGTGTGGAAGTCCTGGGTTCAATTCCTGGCCAGGGCACACAGGAGAAGTGCCTGTCTGCTTCTCCACTCTTCCCCCTCTCCTTTCTATTTCTCTCTTCCCCTCCTGCAGCCAAGGCTCCATTGGAGCAAAGTTGGCGCAGGCACTGAGGTTGGCTCCATGGCCTCCACCTCAGGCGCTAGAATGGCTCTGGTTGCAGTGGAGCAAGGCCCCAGAGGTGCTGAGCGTCACCCCCTGATGGGCATGGCGGGTAAATCCCGGTCAGGCACATGCATAAGTCTGTCTGCCTCACCCCCTTGCTTCTCACTTTGAAAAAATACTAAAAAAAAAAAAAATTTGCAGACTAGCCTTTCTTGCTTTGAAGGGCCAGACTACAGACTCTGTCAGATTGACAGCAAAAAAAATAAAATAAAAAGAAAAGACTAAGGCAGATACAGGTATAAAATATGGGTGACTTAAAAGTGGCACCTGACTAAGCAGCATGTCAGAGATGCAGAAGATGAAGATCAGAGAGAGCTTTTCTCAAGCTAGCTTTCCTTTCTGAAGTTTATGTGGTTTTCCCTGGATCCCAGCAAAAAAACCTATGTGGTTACAGTATATCTCTAACTATATCTATAATGAGTTTAAATATATTTCTGACTCCAGGTCACCAAGAGAACTCTGCCTGGAACACTCACATAATTTACGTGTTTTTTTTTTTTTCACTGCGTTACAAGCTGTCAATTATGAAATAGAAATAGTTTAAGGATTTAAGATAAAAATACTGCCAAATTTAACTGTTATGCAAGAAAACTGGCAGGTCTTTATCAAGTATGACAAATGCTGTTGCCATTTATTCTTTAATTTTTTTGAGAGCGCCTTGGCCTGATAGCTCAGTTGGTTACCAGTTCGATCCCCCATCAGGGCACATACAGGAACAGCTTGATGTTCCTGTCTCTCTCTCCCTTCCTCTCTTGCTAAAATCAATCAATAAATTAAAAAAGTAAAGAAAATGTTTTTTGGGGGGGGAATAAGAGAGAGCAAGGAAGAAAGAGAGATAAGAAGCATCAGCTCATTGTTGCAGCACTTTACTTGTTCATTGATTGCTTCACATACATGCCTTGACCAGGGGTAAGGGGCTCCAGCTGAGCCAGTGACCCCTTGCTCACGCCAGTGAACTTGGACTTCAAACCAGTGACCTTTGGGCTCAGGCCAGTGACCATGGGATCACATCAATGATCTCACACTCAAGCTGAATGAGCCTGTGCTCAAGCCTGCGACCTCAGGGTTTCAAACCTAGGACCTTAGCATCCCAGGTCAACACTCTATCCACTGTGCCACCACCGGTCAGGCTGTTGTCATTTATTCTCTGATATTAGTTCCTTTTTAAAAATTCAAGGTAATATTTATCTTTCAAATTACCCAAATTTGAATGAAAATTAATTCATCAGATAATTATCCTCATGCTCAATACTATATAATTGAACTTTAAGTACTTTTAACTACTAATTTAATTGAATTAAAATAGACACTATGGTCAACTATTTTATCTCATACTCCCGAAATTTTCCCCATTTGTTCTCAAACAGGAGACACATTTTTATGTGAATACAAATAAAGCTTCCTAACAATAGTAACTCACTTTATGTTTACATAGCGTAAGGGACGGGGAATAAAAAACAACTTACAAGTCATCAAAGAACACAACAGATTAAAGATTTGGATTTGGGTTTATGTCTTCCCTATCCTGGTATTCATTAATATCACAGTAAATTTCTATAGAATAAACTGACAAAGAGACTAGAAGAAACTATAACTAAGAAATATCATAAAATCTTTGGAATACATAAAGCGGATATAGGAATGGTCATCTCATTTGGAAAATAAACTGCAACCTTAAAATAGATGCTATGAACAAAACAGTAGGACACAGACGCTAAATCATATATATAAATAAGCTAACTATGCACAAAATTTTATTAAGTGATTATGATAATTTACATATATTTGAGAAACAGCCTCTAATTAATGATTTTATCCAAGAAATTATCTCCATAAATTATAATTAGCATAAAATTAGAACTAAATACTACTGCAAACTGAGCCTCTACATAGATAATGCAATTTGTCAACCAGTTTATTTTGGCTGAAGATAAAACATTAATGAGCATAAGTGCTTCAATCAGATAGTCTAAATTCAAATCCTAGTTCTGCTACTCACTAGCTGGGCAAGTTACTTAATCTCACCAGAGAGCTCATCTGTAGAATGTAAACAATAACAGTACTTACAAGTGATAGGTTGTAAAAATTAAACAAGATAATGAATGTAATGAGCTTAAAGAAAAGTTCATGGCACAAAATAAACACTCAAATATTAGGTACCACCTTTACCACATGATCATCTTTACTGGTCATACTAGGTTAATTTTACATTTTATATTTAAGTGAAATTAAATTTATTCTGTAAATAATCATCACCATCTCCCAACTCATTTCAACCTCCTTGAAGATTTAATTCTTTCGGCAGAATTTTCTTCTATGGACTCCATATGTATACAACAGATTCTTAGTGATAAAAACAAAATACAATATTCCATGCTAGACAGGTCCAAAGCAAGTCACATATAGCTTTTAATTCACAATCAACACAGTGACTAAAAAATTCTGATTAAAGGCCTTAGACCTGCACTGTATAAACCAAATGGTCAAGTCCACTTATATCAGGTGACAAACTAAAGCAATAGCTGTTACACTACAGTGATTTAAGGCACTGAACAGTAAATGCCCCTACCCAATAGACACAAGCAAAATTAGTCTACCAATACTAATTTATTATAATTCATGTGCCATTCTTTTGAGGCAGCTTGAAAAATTACCTGAAGTGTTATCATCTTGGTTTTCTCCAAAAAATTAACTCAATGAACATGATTTATTTCTCCAATCAGATACCTCTACCTATTGTAGATGCAGGGACACAGCAATCCCCAATGACCTGAAATTCACTGCCACCAAACTAGAATCTAAGCTGCTCCTACCTACATATTTGAAGCCCACAACTGTAATTGAGGAAGCACAGCCACTGCAGTTAAACAATATACCCTGTAGCTAATCCACTCAGTATTTAGCACTTAACCTTTTAAACCTATTTATTGCTAAATCAATGCTATTAGGGGATAATAGCAAAATAAGGTAATGTATAAACATAGAATAAATGCAATTGTTGCATTTTTCAACTGTGATCTGAAATAATAAAATTTAATAAAAACTCTTCCTCTCCCCCACTTTACGATCTTGTCTCCCACCTCTCCTCATCACACTCCCAATATGGATTCTAATTCTGGAGGGCACAAACCTTGCTATATGATCATTATATTGCAACAGTCTATTTTGATTTCTATTCAGTAATATTACTTTCCTTTATATCTTACCGCTATCAAGATTGTTTTTGTAAAAAGGTTTGAAGTAGCTTGAAAAACAGAGGTAAGAAAACCTCTGAAAAAAATGCAGTTAAAGTCCATATATGACCTCCTTAAACAAACTGCACTACCTTAAAATTCCTACAGTGTCTTTTTTGAGATACATTTTTGTAAAACAGAATGGCAGCTTGGCTATTATAATCCATTAAAATTTAATGCTACATAGTTAATTTAAAAGTTTCTAAATATCTCTAAGTTGTTTAATGATCCTATAATTCAAACATATAATCACACACGTAACATTAGTGAGTGTATGTGTGTGTGTATATGTACAGGCAAAGCAAAATTCAGAAGACGCACTTTACCCCATAGAATATATGGTCTGGTTATTTCAGATTACAGAAAAATTAATATAAATCACAATTAAATTTAATATGAAACTAGATTACTTATAATTTATCACCATGCCTCAGCAGAGTAACTAGGAACTATCTTATACCCCCTCTGCAAAGCAGTGTGCTACTCTTCTGCACTGTAATACTCTGCGGACTTTATTCTGAAAGGCTGAGAGTGACAAGAAGACAGACTCAATCTCACCAAAACAGATATGTTTCACATTTCAAATGTTTTGCCAAATAGTTAAAGTTAACTAAAATATGCTTTAAACTTCTAAACCTTTTATCAAAATATAATTATATTCTTTTAATTTAATGATAAGGCAGTAAGTCACTAACCTGTGAAATGATAAAAAATAAAATCAATACTGGTTTCTGTCCCTGGTTCCAAGCAAAGCTCCTACGCGCCATGGCACTTCCTAGGGGATAGGAGTGTATTTTGTTCTAATGGGGAGACTCTTGGTGGGCTCCTGGTCGGGGGCTGATGACCAGAAAGACCAACAAACAGTAAGTAATTAGAAGCTTGGAAATTCCAGTCCCACCCTTCATTCTCCAGACAAGGAAGAGGGGCTGGTAATGGAGCTATTGATTGTCAAGCCTACTGAAGCCTGCATAAAAATCCCAAAAGTACATAGAGAGTTCAGAGATCTTCCAGGTTGGTGAGGATGTAGAGGTAATGGGAGAGTGGCCCACCTGGAGAAGGCGTGTACACTCTGTGCCCATTCCTACATACCTTCCCCTTCACAACTCTTCCATCTGGAGGTTCATCCTTATCCTTTATCCAATCATTACAAACGGGTAAACTGAGTCCTGTGAGACCCTTAGCAAGTCAACTGAATCCAAGGACTAGATGGCAGAAACTCCCAGTTTACAGCTGATCAGTCAGAGGCACAGGTGACAAACTGGACTTGCAAATGGCATCTGAAGAAAGGGTAGGCTTGTGAGACTAAGCCTTTAACCTTTGGGATCTAATACTATCTCCAAGTAGATAGTGTCACAATTGAGTTGAATTGTAGGACACCCAGCTAGTGTCCCAGAATTGCCTGGGGGGGGGGGGACCTCTGGTGTCAGAAGTATTGTGAGTGTGGCAGGGGCAGGGAAAATATGGGAGGAAGACTGAGATTGTCCTAATGCAAAACCCCTCCCATAACCCTAACCTTAACCCTAGCCAGATTACTCAGTGCCCAGGTTTAAGGAGAATCGAGACTTTCTATTTTCTAATTTCTTCAATCAATATGTACAGTAACTCTTAGAATTGTGTTACACGAGATATTTAATAAAAATTTTTGAAGAAAACATTTAATATTTAATGCAGTATATATTTTTCTCTGATCTTGAAGAAGCTTTCTAAGTATTATAATGTCAACTTTATCCATAAAAAAAAAGACTCAAAAATGTTGGCTGCTCAAGGCCACCTGGTGGCAGATTAAGGATAGGGAACTCAGGTGTGTCTGAAACCCAACTATGTACCTGTTACATCAGGGGCTAAAAATTACCTTGTTTTTAAAATAAGGCTTGGGGCTATTTAATGAACTTTCCATTGTTGAATAACAACAGTTAAATATAATAAAGTGAGAGACCAAATGAAGGCCAATTTTAATCTGAATGGGTCCTTTATTCCTAACAAAAGAAGACCAACTTGCCCTGATATAAATAAGCTCACAACAGAACATTATCCAGATAAAACTACTAATGGCATGTGCAAAAATGGGTGAGGAAGTCCTTCCTGAACACATTTGGAGGCCATCTGGGAACAATTACAAGCAAAACAAAAGCAAGTACAGAATATTACACACAGTGAGGACTGCACTGAGTCCATGCCCCAGCTGGTTATAGCACCTGCAGAAGCACTGCCGCATGGATTAGGAAGGCAGGGAGGTGGAGACCAGGAAGAAAGGGAGTCCATGGACCTCAAAAATCATAAAGTTAAAAGGCAATGAACAGGAAACAAAGTTCTACTATGTAAGTAACAATGCTAAAGAATTAATAAACTAGCACAATTTCAAACCAATATACATAACAGCTGGCATAGTATCTGACATTTGGAATCCTTTTTCCTGCCATTGGTCCTTTAAGGTCATTTACATTAAAAGTCAGGGATTTTCATTAAGCAAATATTACACAAGTATTAATATATAGGTAAAATACCCAATGCTTTCCAGCAAGCAATTTAAATGCATTTAAAACTTGTGGCAATATCTTAAAAGCCATAAAATTTTCATTTTAATGTGCTTATTAGTCACTTGGCCTAAAATTCTATCTCAGGTTTAAAAAAAATGTTAAGTACTCTTATTTCAGAATCAATCCAAACTGTATTTATCCAATATTCCCCCCTATTGAACCAAGGCAAGAACATTCTCTCCAACTGACAGTTATGTTAAAGCAAAGTAGGAGTCATAACCACAAAAGAGCAACATAATTTATTAACTGACTGATTAAACAATTAACTGGAAGCATATTCAATGTCAATCTTATGAATTCACAATACTAGGCTAACATTCACTCGCTGAAAAAATATACATTCAATGCTTTCTATGTATTAAATCCTAGAAACAGACCTAACTGAGGATTTAGTAGTGATTCAGAAAAACTCTATCCCAGCCCTCACAGAATCTGGAGGAAAAAAGAAATATTTCTTTGACATATTTAATTACTATAATATTAGCAACAAATTCACAAAAATTATAGTAATAAAAGCTCTTAGAGAAGTAAACTACAGTTGACTCAATTATCTGAGACCAACCAAGCTTTCACGTATTATGAAGTAAAATTATCTGATATGCTTAATGTTAAATGGTATTGAAAACCAGGGATCTTTGATGGATTACTCCAGAATAAAGATGAGAAAATGAGAAGTGATTTTAAATCCATCATGGGTTCAAATCTCAGCTTAGCCTCTTACTAACTGTACAGCCTGGGAAATGTTCAAAAACCTCTTTGCCCATGAGTTTGCATCTCTAACAGGGACAATACATGATTAACAGAAGCCTAATGAAATTC
The DNA here is from genome assembly GCA_037038555.1 of Rhynchonycteris naso. NCBI lineage: Eukaryota > Metazoa > Chordata > Mammalia > Chiroptera > Emballonuridae > Rhynchonycteris > Rhynchonycteris naso. The sequence goes on from CM073004.1 coordinate 55,451,858, forward strand.
ATGGCTCAAAACAGACTTTCTCCCCCTGGCTGGTTGGCTCAGTGATAGAGCGTTGGCCCAGCATGTGGATATCCCAGGTAAGATTCCTGTTCAGGGCACACAGAAGAAGTGACCATCTGCTTCCCTCTCTCCCCCTCTTTCCCTCTCGCTTCTCTCTCTCTCTCTCTCTCTCTCTCTCTCTCTCTCTCTCTCTCTTCCTCAACAACAGCACAACACCCCAGATGGGCAGAGCATCACCCCACAAACGGTTTGCTGGGTGGATCTGGGGTGACATGCGGGAGTCTGTCTCTGACTCCCCTCCTCTCAATTTTAAAAGAAAAGAAGAAAAACAGGCTTTCTCTAAAAAGTTAAGTTAGTTGCCTGTTCTTCAATAACTTACCCCACAGCAAAGGACAAAACCATAAATCCTTTATTAGGAATTCGCATCAACGTGAAAAGCATGACATACCTCCTCCCACCCAGATCAGATGAGGAGTACAGTAGAACCTTTCATAGACTTTCATTATTTCATTCGAGATACGGAAAAGTCTCAGAACATCATCACGGTTTACACCAAATAAAGTATAAAAATACCTTCAAGAGAAGAAAAAAGGATTATCTACCTTTCCAAATGCAGGGGGTCCTCGGGCTATGACACAGTTCCATTCCTACAACAGTGACAGTGACTTTATCCTAATTTTAGAGTAAGTCGAAACACACCCTAGCCTAAGTCACTTACCTACCCTAACACTGCTTAGGAGCCATGATAAGGGCTAAAAAGTCACTGACCAAAGCAACAGAAACAGAATACTTGCACTTTTAACACTCCAAAATGGCATTCGTAAGCGTACTGGGGGACGCCACCTTCCTCACTCATAAGCCATGTTACAGTGTATTCTTCCGCTGCATGCAACCCAACTAATTTGCCCACACTGTCCGTAAGTACAACGCTAACGGTGGAAGCTGAAACACTCACATCTCAGTTTTCTTAAGTTTTTATGGGAATGAGCGTCATAAACTCAAAACATTGTAGGTCGAGACTGTTGTAACCCAAGGATCCCCTGTATTGGCTTCTGACGACTGGAAAACATTTCTTTAGTCTTATTTTTAACTAACCTTTCTTTTTAAAGGTAGGGACAGACATTTCACATGGAGTATGTGTAACAACATGAGGAATCTACAAAAACAGAGATACCTTCCCACAGTGCCACCACGTTGCACAACTCAAGGAGTAACCAGTCATGCTGTACTCAAGGTAAATGGCATCTCCTGGAGCAAAAACAGGAACACGTTGTCAATACCAAGGGCTCCTGCGACTGGGCCACTGTAATTTCAACAATTACTTGTAATTAATATGGATAATTTTTAAAATATTATCCTTAGTCAATGGTAAGTATAAAACTCACCAAGTAAAATTCTAAGTTTAAAAACATATACAGGCCCTGGCCAGCCAGTTCAGTTGGTTCGAGTATTGTCCCGACATGGCAAGGTTGCAGGTTCAATCCCCAGTCAAGGCACACACAAGAATCAACCAGTGAATGTATGAATAAGTAGAACAACAAATCAATCTCAATCTCTCTTTCCCTCTCCCTGCTTCCGTTCTTTCTCGCTTTTTAAAAATTTTATTTATTGATTATTTTAGAGAGGAGAGAAGGGGAGGGGTAGAAGCAGGCATCAACTCCCATATGAGCCTTGATCAGGCAAGCCCGTGGTTTTGAACCGGCAACCTCAGCATTCCAGGTCAACACTTTATCCACTACGCCACCCGTCAAGCTCCCTTCTCTCTCTTAAAAACAAAACTGAATTTAAAAAAAAGAAAAACATTTATAACCCAGCAGTTATTCACTATTTCCCATACCTAAGGCACTTCATTTATAAAGCATCCTCAGTCTCTTTCCATATCCTGCCTCCCACTTGCTCCTCACTACCTGAATCCCAGGTTAGAAAGCAGTTTCCGGTGAGAGGACCGCCAGCAAACTCAAAAGTTCCAAAGAACTCCTGCATTCATATCCTAACTAGACACAAAGGATGTGATTTTACTGACCGACATGTATTAACAACTTTGGTATTTATGTGGTACCTTGACAACATAAAAAATTTAGTAGTTCATAGTATATTAGACTTTTATCAACAGTCAAGTATCTCTCTCATGAAACAGCTGGATATGTTAACCTATGACATAAAGCAATACAAAACAAAATCATCCCATTTTACTGAACAGACAATATGTTTACATGATTCAAACACTGAAACTATATATAGCCCTTGCCAAATGGCTCGTTTGGTTAGAGCAGTGGTTCTTAACCTTTTTTGAGGTACCGAACCCACCAGTTGCATATGTGCATTCACCGAACCCTTCTATAGTGATAAATAAAATATGATTTTTTTTCCAAATTCAAGACATAGGTATATGTTTTTTACTGGTGCACAAAATGAGCTGTGCATGAACATCACCTTGCTCAAAGAACAAAACCAACAAAGTGCATGAACTCAAACAAATTACGGTATTACTTTATTCTGGCCTTCGCGGCAGAGGCTTCTCTGAACCCCTGAGACGGACTCATCGAACCCCTAGGGTTCGATAGAACCCAGGTTAAGAACCACTGGGTTAGAGCATCACTCCAAACCAGAGAAGATCCCCAGTCAGGGCCCAAACAGGAACAGACTGATGTCCCTGTCTCTCTCTCTCTCTCACCCTTCCTCTCTCTCTAAAATCAATCAATTGAATAAAATGAAACTGTATAGAAAGATAAAAAGTTTTACTCCCACTTCTCTCTCAATTGCTGTTCCCTCACACCCTCTATGGCAACCATTTTTATTAGTTTTTGTTTATCTTTCCAGTATATTTATACAAATGCTAGTAAACACAAATATTCTTTCTTATTATCCCCCCTTAGAAAAAAAGCACTATACAGTATAGTATCCTCTATCCCATACCTTGCCTTTCTAAATCAATTCATCCTAGTGATCTCTCCACTTCAGTACAGAGATCTTCCTTATTCTTTTTTTATACCTGTAGAAGTCCCACTGTGTGGGTATACCATCATTTATTCAACTCATTTAGTGCCCTCTGAGGTTGCTTCCAAAGCCTCTTAAGTGATACAGTTTCCAAATCTTTCCCATTGCTGTAACGAAGAGAACTATCAATATCACAGAATTTGCTTTCTTAAACTTACATTATTATTAGTGACCTACTATTCATATTTTGTGAGAAACCATCAGAAATTCCCACCTCACATGGCTGCATTCTCTCCCCACAAAATTTAATGTATATATTATAGGACTTCTCAAATACCATTATGCATTGTAATATAACATTATACACTGTACATTTCCAAAAAGCGTAGCTTGTAACATTTCCCAAACTTATTTGGCTACCGGATTTTTCTTTGGCACAACCTCCTATAGATGTTGTATTCTGCAAAACAAACTTTGGCAAATACTGGGCTGGATGTAATATTGTCCCCTCTTTAAGCAAAATATAAGAGTATGAACATTTTTTTTTTTTTTTACAGGAACAGAGAGTCAGAGAGAGGGATAGATAGGGACAGACAGACAGGGAATGAAGAGAGATGAGAAGCATCAATCATTAGTTTCTCATTGCCGTTGCAGCACCTTAGTTGTTCATTGATTGCTTTCTCACATGTGCCTTGACTGCAGGTCTTCAGCAGACCGAACCACCCCTTGCTGGAGCCAGCGACCTTGGGTCCAAGCTGGCGAGCTTTTGCTCAAGCCAGATGGGCCCGCGCTCAAGCTGACCCTTTCTGGTCTCGAACCTGGGTCTTCCGCATCCCAGTCGAACGCTCTATCCACTGCGCCACCACCTGGTCAGGCTGAACTTTTTAAGGAAGGCACAATCCAAGCTGAGCTAATTTCTGGACTAGGTATTCCTTAACTGGGTTTTTTGTTGTTTTGTTTTTTTCATTATAACTATCCCCTCCCCTACCACCTAGCTTTGAGATCTGAATGGAAAGTTGTTGGACCCTCCACTGGAAAGAAGACATGAAAGCATAAAATGTTTCTGTTTCTGGGGATTCGTGGGCCCTTGGGACCCATCCATAGTCATATTTACATTAAAGGCAGTTCTATAGACAATGCTATATTATCAATGGCACCATTAATATTTCCAATACTAATAGAAGGCCCAGAGCACTTTCCATGCAAAGCCAATGAAAAAAACAGCAGAGAATTCAACATGAAATGTACCTTGGTGCAAAGCAAGTGAAGCACATTCATGGGGTTGTATTTAACTATTGTTATCAAGCAAAGTAAATTTTTTTTTTTTTTTAAGTGAGAGTAGAGGAGACAGAGAGAAAGACTCCCATGTATGCCCTGACTGGATCCACCCAGCAACCCCCATCTGGGGACAATGCTCAAGCACCGAGCTCTCCTCAGCACCTGGGGCTGACACTCAGACCAATTAAGCTCTCCTCAGAGCCCAGGGCCAACGCTTAAACCAATCAAGCCAGTGGCTGTGAGAGAGAAAGAGAGAGACAAGGGGAGAGGGGAAGGAAGAGAAGCAGATGGCCGCTTCTCCTGTGTGCCCTGACCAGGGATCGAACCAGGGACTTCCACACATCAGGCTGAAACTCTATCCACTAAGCTAGCCAGCCAGGGCCCATATTATCTTCTTAAGCAGCACTGAAAAAAGTGTTTGACCACTCTCACCTTAGAGAACTTATTTAAAAATGTCTAGTCCATGGAAGCAAAGAGTCACTCTAGAAACCCCTCACTACTCCTGTTCGCCAAGCCTCTGCCCTCAGCAGCACTGCTGAGCCCTATCCTAACAACACACAGCCTCAGACCCCTTCACGGCTTATCGCGTTCTCGCTCCAATAGTCCTAAGTTGCCCCTAGTTGTAAAATTCAGCGTGTATCACTCAACAAAATACACAGAGTTGTCTGCTAAACGAAAACGGGAAAACTTCACTGCAAACTAGAATGCTGGAATAGTTACCTGCTTGCACAGGAATCAAAATTTCTTTCAAAGGGGGGAGGAGAGTTTGACTGCACTTTTATTTATTTTTTACTTATATATTTTATTTTTTCGGCGAGAGAGAGAGATATAGACAGTAAGAAAGAAATATGAGAAGCGTCAACTCGTAGTCGCAGCACTTTATTATTCATTGATTGCTTCTCATGTGCCTTGTGGGAGGTGGGTGGCAGAGGGCTCCAGTCCAGCCAGTGACCCCGTGCTCAGGCCAACAACCTTGGGATCATATCAATTATCCCATACTCAGGCAGGGGACCCCGTGTTCAAGCCAGAGAAGCCCATACTCAAGCCAGAGACCTCAAGGTTTTGAACCCGGATTTTCAGCATTGCAAGTTGATGCTCTATCCACTGTACCACCACTGGTCAGGCTTAACTGCACTTTTACATATAAACACAAATCTTTATTAGTGATACATGCTAACTGCACAACAGAAAATACTGTATGCATAAAAAGTGATTAACTATAGAAGAATCCATAGTCAATAAAAGGAAGCTATAGTATACCGTATTTCCCCATATATAAGACGCACCTTAATTTGGGGGCCTGAAATTTGAAAAGAAAAATCACATAAAGTTATTGAACTCAAGTTTTGGTCATCATAAAATTCATACAACTCCTCATCACTGTCAAAACTTCCATCCATTAGCTTGTCCTTCTCTGTGTCTGATGATGAATCACTGTCTTCGTATCTTCATATATTGCCTGCTCCTCAGTTCTATCTATGGCATTTGAAATGCCACAACCACTGCGTAAGACACACCCAGTTTTTAGACCCCAAATTTTTTGGAAAAGGGTGTGTCTTATACATGGGGGAATATGATAATAAATCAAAAGCCACACTGACTAATCTATAATATTGACTCTATGAATCACCTGTACACATTTTTTATATAAAATGGTCCATTTTGTCAGTTCCAGTTCCTGTCTAAGATCATATTTGTGGTAAAATACAGTAGGACAGAAGGGGAAGGAAAGAGGAAGAAAAACAACCCAGTACAGGATGTTGACGAGTGTGAACTACCAAGATGTTAGAATGCATTGGTTAGCACACCACATACCACTAAAACAATATATACATACCAGCTTCCTCCAACACCAAGTTACTTTAGCTTTCAATTTTAACTTACTCAAGTAACAGGAGTCTACTGTTACAAAATACTCTAATTTTCATACCCTAAGCTCTCAGGATAAAACCTGCGTACTTCCCAGTCTCAATTACCAAACAAAACAATTCTTCAATACAACTCAACTGTTCTACAGTTTCACTTGCACAGATAACAGATTTGCTGTCTCTCTTTATTACAACCCCATGGATTATGGCCCAGAGATACTAATTATAAGGTAAAAAAGTAACTAAAATCCTGAGATTATGCCTGGGGTACACACTATCTCTGATAACTATCAATAGCTAATCACAGATCCCCAAACAGATACTTCCTTACAGAACTATTGAAAACCTTCTGTGCTTGCCAATCAGGACTGAACTCATACTGGGTTGTTAATATCTTTCATTTATTCTAATGACTACTTTTTTTTTTTTAAAGTATTTCCAGCAGACTCATGAAAATGTTTTAACTGGGGCTCACAAACAGAATTAGCAAGAAATGTGAATGCTATCCCGGCACTCATCAAACATACCAAGGCAAATTCAATAAGGTTAGGGCTGTCTACCTTGTTTGCCTATAAACCCAGTGCCTGGCACTTAACACTCAAAAAATGTATGAAATTTTATAACAAAATTCATGAACTCCCCAAAATTTCAGTGGTAACAGAACTGTGTTAAATCATATACTGCTTAAAAGAAAGAACATTAGAAACAGAGCTACTTGTTGTAACAGGATTTATACCAGGGAAAAAAAAGTTCAAATCAATCCTACTGGAGGCCTACAATGAGTTTTTGCAACAAAGCAAAACAAAAGTTGCATTTTTATCAGATAAATGACTTTCTTCTGTATCCCAAAATCAGGATCAATGAAAATTAGTTTTAGAAAGATAAAAACCTTTGAGCCTAAATTATGAAACAGATGGGACTCCAATTTCGTAATATAAACTGCCACCAACTGATTCAAAATTTTTTGCATAATTACATACCTAAGATAGTATTTTATGAATTTCATGGTTTTTTTAGCTATGCTAAGCAGTTGGCATGAGTTAGAGAAGTTATGACTGATGAATATCATTATCTTCCATTTTTATGACTTTCATGTACCGGAGGGGGGGTGGGGGGCGTAAAAACTCAGCCAGTAAAGATTTAACTTCATCCTTGTAAATAGTTTCTCTTCCCAGTTTTCAAATTAGTGTGTCTACTAATTAAACCAACAGCTTTCCTGTTCTCCCTTCCTATTTTTTGACTGCATAATAGCTTTTTTTTTTTTTTAACAGGGACAGAGAGAGAGGGATAGATAGGGACAGACAGGAACAGAGAGAGATGAGAAGCATCAATCATCAGTTTTTCGTTGCGACACCTTAGTTGTTCATTGATTGCTTTCTCATATGTGCCTTGACTGCAGGTCTTCAGCAGACCAAGTAAACCCTTGTTCGAGCCAGCAACCTTGGGTCCAAGCTGGTGAGCTTGGGGTCTCCAACCTGGGTCTTCCGCATCCCAGTCTGGCACTCTATCCACTGCCCCACTGCCTGGTCAGGCTGCATAATACCTTTTTGTATTTAATTTTTATTACTGACTTGTACGTCTACTGTAGCCAAGTCTTATTTCCAAGTGCTCCCCTGCCATGCCATTAATAGTGTTCAATAATTTCTGTGTCATCTGTCTCCCTCATTTAATGTCAGTTCTGTTAGAGTAGAGCTGGTTCTGTCTTGTTGGATACTGTTACTACAATGAATGAATGAATGAATGAATGAATGACTTGGACGGCAATGGCATTATCATATGCTCCTTTGCTAGCTAAGCAGGTAATATCTGAGAAGACAGCAGTTTCTATACAGCTTTATGAAAACAGCGCCCCAGTAGTAAATTTAAGAGCAAATGACACGATCTGATATGCACAATTAGAGAAGGTGCTAAAACACACATCCAAAACAGTTTATTTGAAGGGCACACAATTACAGATTTTTTAGGAAGAGTTTCCAGTATTCCATTACCATCACTATGAATGATCTCAAAAACCACTCACTGCTAAATGACTTCACTGTCTGGAGATTCAGGTTTTCTCCATTTTTTTTGAGAATTTATAAATGAACATAGTGAAATAATGACTACTCTCCAGGGCCTCATGGGGGGTGAGAGGCTAGGTAAGAAAAACTCTTTAATACAAACCCGTTAAAAGCATTTTTCCTGTTAGTTGTGAAAGACTGGAAAAATTTTCACTGAACCTCCCTCCTTTGCTGGACACAGAGTTAAGTACTGGAAGTCGGAAAATTTAGAACAATTCCATGTGCTCGGGGTCAGAGACTACGAAGGGAAAAGGGAATCACAACTGCGGGGACACAAAGGGAAAAGGGAATCACAACTGCGGGGACACATGGATTCTACATGGAAGCAGGAAGTCCCTTTCTTGAGCATGGGCTGCCTGCCGGTCCAGCATCCCAAATGGGAACACCGATTCTGAAAGCCCACCCCACTCCCCGCTGCCTCTAACCCTTAAGTCAAAGCCAGCCTCTCTCCGGGAAATGCCATCTGATTAAAGAAGGAGCAACAAGAAGGCTCCGGACACCTTCCTCTCGCTACTTGGCCTGCGGCAGGAGGATACTCCTCCGGTTTTCTCCAAAAGAGGAGGCGGACCAGGCAGAGTCAACAGCGACAAGAAGCCTTGGCCGCGAAGGCAGGCGGCTCGTCCACGCGGCCGGAGAAGTCACTGAACAAAGCACAGCGCGGACGCGGTAGGGAAAGAAGGGAAAAGGTTCACCCCAGCTGCTCACCACTGCCTGGGGCTAGAGACAGGTGGAGCGAGCTCCTCCTTACAGGGAGAAGAAACAGGGGCTTTCGAGGGGCTAAGCTGAACTCCAGCTCCAAGGCAACCGGAACTGAGACCGGCCGGGGAAAACGCACGGGAATGAGGGGACCAGCGCTGCAGAGAGAAAGGAAGAGATGGTTGGGGTCACGGGAGGGAGGACCGGCCTGCGGGGGTGCTGGGGTATGGCGCCAGCTGTCCCGAGAACACGGTGGCGAGGATGCGCGTGGCGCGCTGCCGGCCGCCCCGACTCGGGCCTCCTCGGCTCGCCGCGCCCGCCCCCTCGCACCCGCGCCCTGGGCGGCCACACAAAGGGGACGGCGAGGCGAGGCGAGGCGAGGCGCGCCGGCCGCGGGGCGGTGCAGGGACGCCCGGGCCCGGACGAGGTGGCCGGACCGCGACGCCCGCCGCGTCCCCGCCTTTGTCTGCCTGGCTCCGCGCCCCCCGCCAAGGAGCCCCGCCGCCCGCGGCGCCGTCAGCCTGCTCGTTACCCGGGTGAGTAGCGGTCTCATCTGCTCGCCGGCCCCATCTGCCTCCATGCCGGCCGGCCAGAGCGTGGCGGCCGCTACGGTGCTCCCCGCGCGGTCCGCCCGCCGCCGCCGCCGCCGCCGCCGCCGAGACCCGCGGGCGCGAGGGGAAACGAACGTGTGTGTCCGTGCGCGAGGCGCGCACGCGTAGAGAGAGCCGGGGGCGCGAGATGCGGGGCGCGCGTGTGCACGCAGCGGCCGCGGGGCTGCCTCTAGCAGGACAGCGAGGCCACGGCGTGGAAAGAAGAGTGAGATCTGAGCCAGCAACCGGACAAGGCGGGGGTGGAGGAGGGAGCCGCGTAGGGACCCGGGGGCGGGGCCGCAGCCCGTGACGCGCGCAAAACCCGGTCCCGCCCCCGCCCCGCCCACCACGTTACGCCCCCTGCCAGTTTGGCACCACCAGCCCTCTCCGCGCACCCGCCGGCCCCGCCGCGAGGCCACCCGGAGGAGGGGCGGGAGGGAGGCGGGATGGGCATTTGCCCCAGCCAATCGGCGCTCGCGAGTTGCCCACGGTCTCTTCCCCCCACCCCCCCACACACAAACACACTCCCTGCCATCTCCTCTGGAAGCCCCACTGTTCCTGGTAAAATCCTAAATGACCGAACCTAAATGTCTTAATTCGTTTTTCTAGTCGGAGCTTACCCTGTAGTTTGGAAGTGGGGTGGGGGGTCACCACCGCCCCTAGCTCCTAACCAGTTTCTCTAAAGGCACGAGGGAAGGAGTATGCCACCCCTTTACAAGGACACTCACAGGAACCCCAAAAGGAACTAACAGGTCTTCAGACGCCTGCAAGATTTTTTCCCTCAGTTCAAGTAGGCATGAACCCCAACTCCGAGCCTGTGAAAGAGGGAGTACTCTTGACCAGGTATGCTGTGTGCTTGCCCCTTGATTGGGCACCACGGTGGTGCCCATACATTTCACCTCCCAAATATGCACTGCTCCATCCAGCAGGAGATGATGATGCTACCTGCCACACAGGGTCAGGGAAGAATTAAGCGAATTTCAATCCGTAAATGGGACTGACACATAGCATGCTTGTTATAAACATTATTGGTAACAGAGTTGTCTTGAGCGTTTAAAAAAGATAAAAGGTTTAGTTGTGAAGAGCTAAATCAGTGCAATGGAAGGGAACTATCACAGCGGATTTGGAGCTCATACATATCCATCCTATCGATCTGCAATAGGATAAATAGCAAAGCCTTTGTAGGGAGCAGTTAAGGATGCTGTGTGACTATCTGGCTTGAGTCACCGTCCCCTTTTGTTCTAATTCCCCATAGTCTCTTCAAGGCTGGCACACATTATTCTTTCACTTGTAGGAGAGCAAGTGTGCTTCTGTTATAATTAAGCAACCGTGTAAGGCGGACTGCAATTAGAGACTGTGACGTTCTGCAAACACGCTTCAACTCTAATCCTCACAACTACAAAATACGTTTTATTATCTCCGCTTTACAGATGAGGAAGCTGAGGCTCGCAGTGATGACTGGTGTTAGGTCCTGCTTATGGAACTGCCCTTCCTATTGCACCATTCCAATGCTTCGCTGAAGGAAGCTGAACAACAGTAACGAAAAGGGAAGAAAAGATAAAACAAAAATGGAAAGGAAAGACTCTGGAGTCCGAGGGGAACTGAATATTTTTTTAAGCCTCTTAAACTTGTTTAAGGTGCCAATCGCTAGTGTTCATATTATCCCTCTCTAAGGTGAAGATGATTTATATTAAGAATTAGTTCTGGGCTGTCTTTCAATGCATCTCCCCTTTGATAAAACTGTTACTAGTACACACAGAACACCGTCTACTGCATTTCTCTGCTTTTTCTATACAGCATTTATCCTCTTGTAATAAGCTATTTATGTTATGCTTTATTATGCTTACTGTCTGTACACACACACACACACACACTAATGTAAGCTCCATGCAAGCAGCAATTTTTGTGTGTTTGCTGTTATATCTCTAGCGATCCTAGAAGAGTGCTTGGCCCTACCTGGTAAGCTCTAAGTACACGTGTTAATGAGTTAGTGTATACTGCTCACTAAAATTAGGGGATATTCCAAAATGAATTATGAGGCAATTAAAAAAAAGAAGCATTTGATTTTTTTTTCATTAAACAAGAACATCAGAGAAGCAAACAAGTCAAAGAAAGTTGTTTGATTATACAAATGAGATGCAAAACCAACTTTTATTTTATTGGTGAAAATGCACTATCTAAAAGGCTATAAGTGCTGGAGTATCTGCACATTCCCTGATCCCCTAATTTTTGTGAGCAGTATATTTGGGGTGGGGACAGGGGAAAGGAGGCGGCTAACATTCTTTAGGACCTAAGAGCATTCTGGGTGACAGTTGAGGATATGGCCAAAGTAGTCACAGGAACAAAGTAGGAGCCAAGACCTTTGGTGCCAGAGTTGAAAGAGCTAAGTGGTCAAGTTCAAGAAGGACTTAAAAATATATGCTTGCGAGAACATGCTAGAAAATAAGTTTCTCTTAACCAGCTTGCAAAATAAATAAATAAATAAAAATAAGCCCTTGGTTTATTTCATCCACAATTATATTTTGACTTCTGTGTTGTCATGTAATTTTTCCACTCCTCACTTCATCCCCACAGCTAGAAAACTAAGGTGGGTAAAGATCTGAATTATAGAATGTATTACCCTCCACTGCGCACTTAATTCAAGCTCAGCCTGAGTTCATCCTGAGGTAGTGGTCGTAGGTAAAGAAGATAATGTGTTAAAATTGCTTTCATGCAAATAGAGATGACTATAAAATGTTCCAAGGTGCTGAAAGGCAGATTGTTCTCTTAAGTATTTTAAATATCCACGCAAAATGTAGCACAAAGAAACCTTTGCTAAACAAAGGGGTATATGAACTTAAGTTTATCATTAACAATGATGTAACACCTAAAATTAATGACATTCAAATGTATCCCAAATTCAGGATACTTCCTGTGTTTCTGGAACAGCAGGTAATACTAGCAGGGGCTTGGATAAAACCTCTTGGCAAGAGCTTTATACAGAGAAACAGATAATCTTCCCCCAGCAGTTCTCTTGAGCCAGGGCATATTTTGTAAAAACAAACAGCAGCTTGTCATTTTGAAAAGCCATCTTTAATCTTTAGCAGAGGATCCTCTGACAGTCGTCTTCATTGCCTCATCTTGGTCATAGCTGAAATTTAAATGTTCCTAATGATCTGACCCTATAAGGAAAACTCAGATCCTTGGAATGGTGTTTACAAGTACACCGGGGCAACCTCCATGGGAAAGATGAAAGGAAAAGAACTGAAAAAAAAAGTGTTGTTCTTTATGTCTATAGGCTAGGCTTATGGAAAAATTAAAAAAGAAAAAAAAAAAAGGACCAGGTATCTATCTGATCACATGAAGTTTTGTGTATATCTGTACATACATACACAAATGTCCATACATATTGATATATACACAAATGCCAACAATGGAATGTGTATGGCTGTTAATACAAGTAAGGGAATTTTTTTTTTTTTTTTTTTACAGAGACAGAGTCAGAGAGAGGGATAGATAGGGACAGGCAGACAGGAACAGAGAGAGATGAGAAGCATCAATCATTAGTTTTTCATTGCCGTTGCGACACCTTAGTTGTTCATTGATTGCTTTCTCACATGTGCCTTGACCGTGGGGCTACAGCAGACTGAGTAACCCCTTGCTCAAGCCAGCGACCTTGGGTCCAATCTGGTGAGCTTTGCTCAAACCAGATGAGCCCACACTCAAGCTGGCGAGCTCGGGGTCTCGAACCTGTGTCCTCCACATCCCAGACCACCGCTCTATCCACTGCACCACTGCCTGGTCAGGCTCAAGTCAGGAAATCTTAATGAGAGAGAATGGGAGACTTTGGGTGGACGTAGGGATGGGTGCCTCCTGTGGGAAAAGGAAGTACGTGAAGGTGTTTGGAAAAGCTACGACATAGTAGATTGAAACTGTCATGAATAATAATGACATAATTTCATCAAATGGAGGGAGGCAAATGGGAAAGAAGGGTATTTCTGGTAGAGGTAAGAGCAAGATCAGTGGCATTGATCTGAAGAAGCAGGGTGGTGCACTAGTAAAGCAGCTCCCCCACGCAGTCCAGTCTGCAGGCAAACTGCCTGGAGATGATTGCTTTTGTGTTAGTTGTGTCTTTGGGCAACTAACTAACTTCACCTTGCCAGCCTCCTTTTTGAAACTCTAAATTGAGCCTGACTAGCTGATGGTGCAGTGGATGGATTGTTAAACTTGAGACGCTGAGGACCGAAGTTCGAAACCTTGAGGTCCCTGGCTTAAGCGCAGGCTCACTGGCTTGAGCACTGGGTTGTTGGCTTGCATGTGGAATCATAGATATGAACCCAAGGTTGCCGGTTTGAGCAAGGGGTCACTGGCTCGGCTGGAGCCCTACCCCACCTCTACCCAGTCAAGGCAGGTATAAGGAGCAATCAATGAACTAAAGTGCTGCAACTATGAATTGTTACTTCTCATCTCTCTCCCTTCCTGTCTCTCTCACTAAAGGAAAGAAGGAAGGAAGAAAGGAAAGGAGGGAGGGAGGGAGGGAGGGAGGGAAGGAAGGGAAGAGAGAGAGAGAGAGTAAGAAAGAAAGAAAGAGAAAGAAAGAAAGAAAGACTATAAATTGAGAGTAATGGTACTCTCCTCATGGGTTTATAAATGAAGACTAAATATGACATCTAGCAGACCACATGACAGATAAGAAATACTCATCTGGCCTGTGGTGACTCAGTAGATAGAGTGTTGACCTGGAATGATGAGGTTGCCAGTTCAAAACCCTTGGGCTTGCCTGGTCAAGGCACATATGACAAGCAAGCAATGAATAATGATACTTCTCACTCCCCAACCTCCTCTCTGTAAAATCAATAAATAAAATATTTTTTATAAAAGAAAAGCACTCATTATATGTTTATTAGTATTATCTGTTGGGAAACCATGAGGTAGAAGAAGGTAGGCTCAAGCTCACACATTGCGAAGGTCTCTATACCAGGTTCCTAAGGAGCTTACATTCCATAAGAATGAAAACTCAGGTGCAGGGACCATTATCTGCCTCCCCACTGGGAACATCCCAGAATTCCTGGCACATAGTGGCCACTTAAAAAAATAATGAGTGAACACTAAAGAAGGTGGCCTTTTTTTCTACATGCTATTACAGACCCACCAATCAGAGGGTATTAAGAAGGGAAATGATGTGACTGTATTATAGACAGAACCATGTGAAAGATAAGATGGGAAGGAGAAATGCCCAGAGCAAGGAGATATGCTCTAACTGCCCTGCTCAATTTGGTGACTATTGAGTACTTAAAATGTGGCTAATTTTAATTGAGATGTACTGCAACTTTAAATGTTTTGGCACACACAAAAGAATGTAATTTTGTTAATCTTATATTGATTACGTGTTGAAATTAGAAAATTTTGGCTACCATTGGGTTAAATAAACATTATTAAAATTAATTTACCTTTTTTTCTTTTTACCCTTTCAATGTGGCTACTAAAATTTTAAAACTACATATATGGTTCTCATGATATTTCTATTGGATGGCTTTGGGCCGCAAAGCATGAACTAAGGCAATGACAAAGGAAATAAAAAATATCAGTCAGATATAAGAGATACTTTGGAAGTGAAATTGGTAGAACATTAGTGACTCCTTAGAAGCTGCAGGAGGAACAATCGAAGATGACCTGGTGTCCATGGACAGGTTGAATTTGATGTCCTTAGGGACATCCAGCTGGAGGTGGGTAAAATATGCGTAGAACTGAAAACTGAGCTCTGAACTAGAGGTACTTAGTCCAAGGCACTTACTTGTCTCTGCTGAAGCAACAAAATTCCTAGTTAAGTATTCTCCCAGGCACTGGGAGACTATTGCTACTCAAAGAATCATCCAGAGAGAGAAAAAAAGAAGGATTTAGGTCACTAAAATCAAGCTAAATGTGACACGAAGGTACGCGAACACTGCCAGTTTATCTACATTGCAACACTACAATCATCACTATTTTTCTGAGTACCTCTGCCTTGATAGGGACACTTCCCCTTCAAGACTTAAAAAGCATTTACAGGGAGAAAATATTTGCAAATGACCCATCTGGTTAGTTATCCAAAATATATAAAACTCAACAATAAAAAAAAATTTATTTATAATTTGTCAAAGACCTTAACAGACACTTCACCAAAGGAGTCAGTTAAGCATAGGACAAAAAAATGCCTCATATCATGTCATCAAAGAAATGCAACAATGCGATACAACTACCCATCTACAAGAATGGCCAAAATCTGTAATAGACTACACCAAATGCTGACAAGTATGTGAAGCAACAGAACTCTCATTCACTGCTGGTGGGAATGCAAGATGATGCAGCCACCTTAAAATGCAGTTTGGCATCTAACCTGTGGTGGCTCCGTGGATAAAATGTCAGCCTGGAAAGCTGAGGTTGCTGGTTTGAAACCCTGGTCTTGTCAAGGCACATATGAGAAACAACAACTGTGAGTTGATACTTCCTGCTCCTCTATCCCCTTATTTCCCTCTCCTCTCTCTCTAAAATCAATAAATAAGATTTTAAAAAATATATACAGTTTGACATTTTCTTACAAAAAGCAGCATACTCTTACATTTTATCCCAGCAATTATGCTTCTTGGTATTTAGGCAAAGGAGCTGATAACTTACGTCCACACACAACCTGCACAGAGTTGTGTATAGCAGCTTTATAATTGCCAAAACTTGGAAACAACCAAGATGTTCTTCAGTAGGTGATCAAATAAACTGTGATAGATGTAGACAATGAAATAATATTCAGCACTAAAAAGAAATGGCCTATTAAGTCATGCAAAGACATGGAAAAAGCAGCCCTGGCTGGTTGACTCAGTGGTAGAGCATAGGCCCGGTGTGTGGATATCCTGGGTTTGATTTCTGGTCAGGGCACACAGGAGAAGCACCCATCTGCTTCTCCACCCTTCCCCCTCTCCTTCCTCTTTACTCTTTCCCCTCCTACAGTCAAGGCTCATTGGAGCAAAGTCGGTGCTGGCACTGAGGATGGCTCCATGACCTCTGCCTCAGGCCCTAGAATGGCTCTGGTTGCAACCAAGCAATGCCCCAGAGGGGCAGAGCATCACCCCCAAGTAGGCATGTCAGATGCATGCAGGAGTCTCTCTCTCTGCGTCCCTGCTTCTCACTTCATAAAAATACAAAAACTAATTAATCAATTAATTAATTAAAAGACATGGAAAAAGTTTAAATGCATACTACCTCATAAAAGAAGCCAATCTAAAAATGCTACACACTGTATGATTACAACTATAAGACCTTCTGGAAAAAGCAAACGATGAAGACAGTAAAAGATCAGTGGATGCCAGGGACTGGGCAGGGGAAGAGAATGAGCAGGTGGAGCAAAAAGGCATTTCAGGGCAGTGAAAATACCCTGTAAACTATAAGGATGGATACATGTCGTTACACATTTGTCTAAACCTATAGTATGTACAACAAACACCAAGAGTGAACCATAAGCTGTGGACTTTGGGTAATTATAATGTGTCATCGTAGGTTCCTCAATTATAATAATGCACCACTGTGGTAGGGAACATTGATAATGAGAGAAGCTGTGCATGTGTGGGGGAACTTTCCCCTCAGTTTTACTGTGAATCTAACACTGCTTTGAAAAGTAAAGTCTCAGTAAAATAAATAAAGCCCAAGGTATAAAGCTTAAGTTGGTGCTACAAGAAAAAAAATAAAAGTATTTTAATCTGCTTTCACTAATAAAAATTGGTGGATAGGGTATATATTCAGGTATATCCATGGAAACATTTGTGATAGAAAAAAATGGCAATAAACATACTTAATTAAAATAGTTTAATAATATTAATAGCCTGAACAGGCAGTGGCGCAGTGGATAGAACGTCTGATTGGGATGCGGAAGACCCAGGTTCAAAACCCCAAGGTTGCCAGCTTGAGCATGGGATCATCTGGCTTGAGCAAGGGCTCGCCAGCTTGAGTATGGGATCATAGACATGACCCCATGGTTGCTGGCTTGAGCCTAAGGTCGCTAGCTTGAGCTCAAGATCACTGGCTTGAGCAAGGAGCCACTTGCTCTGCTGTAGCACCCGCTCAAGGCACGTATGAGAAAGCAATCAATGAACTAAGGTGCTTCAATGAGGAGTTGATGCTTCTCATCTTTCTTCCTTCCTGTCTGTTCCTATCAGTCCCTCTCTCTGACTCTTGCTCTTTCTCTGTCAATAATAATAATAATAATAAATATAAAAAATTACCTTAACTTAAAACACCAATATAATTTAGGCAAAGTACTTTCTTTGGTTTAAGTTTCACAGATAGTTGTAATATTCCTTCTCCATTACTTTATATGTATAGATACATCATTAAATTGGGTAAATTAATGAAGTGATGTTAAAGAAAGAAATACTGTCCCATTTCAAGTATTTACCCAAGAGAAATAATACTAGGTTCACAGAAAAAACTTATACAACAATGTTTATAGTAACTTTATTCACATGGCTGAACTGGAAACCATGGTAATCTCCTTTAATGAGATCTATAGATGAATAAGAGTTATGGATACCGCTGGTCAGATAGCTCAGTTGGTTAGAGTGTTATCCCAGAGCACAGAGTTTGCTGGTTCAATCCCTGGTTAGGGCACATATCTCTCTCTTAAATCAATAAATTTAAAATACAGTTATGGATAAATTAGAATGATAGGATAAATAAATTATGATAAACAAATTGTGGTATATTCGTATAATGGAATACCAAACTACAACAAAAAGGAAAAAACTATCAATACATAAAATAATATAGATGACACCAAAACTGAATTTTGCTAAAGTGAAAGAAGCCAGCCTCCAAAGGCTGCATCCTGTCTGAATTCATTTATATGACATTTTTGAGAAAAACAGGGGACAAAAACAAATCAGTGGTTTCCAGGTTTTAGGATAAAGATTAGGTGTTGAATACCAAGGGATATGAGGGAACTTTCAGGGGTGATAAAACTGTTCTTGGTCAGGATGGTAGTTACACAACTGTATGTATGTATTTGTCAAAACTCATAGTACTGCACACTAAAAAAAAGATGAACTGTACGTAATATGTATGTAACTATTTCAAGAAATGTGACATAAAACAAAACATACTGTATTAATGCACACACATACACACATGCACATACCTTTTACAATCTGGGATTAGTGGATTTTTTTTTCATCAACCTTACTTTACATATTTATGATTATGTGGTAAGTCTATGTTGTGCTTCAAAGAGTATATCACAGCATCCTTAATATTATTTTTAGAGCTGCAATGGACTCTCTTCGATTATTTTGATTTCTTACTAACACATAAAAAACTATTTGCATGTCTATTTCTGAATTATTTTATGCACATATATTCATAAGGAACTATACTTACTGAAACTCAAGACTGTAAATACTATCATGGTCAAATAACACAGTGAGTTAGGAAGGGTCCTGGAACTGAATATAGACTGCCTAACACTCAGCTCATTGTTTCTTTAGCAATGTTGATATTTTTCCAAGTCAGTTCAAAGTCATTGGTCACCACCTACATAGGTTGCTCAGGCATTGGCTGGCATACTGTAACCCACCGTTGAGTAACAGGTGGCAAGTGAGTCCAGAATAGTGTACATTGGCACTTCGAGATGTGCCGGCAAATGATTGCTTTATGCTTTGATGTCAGCAGGGTTCTTTAAAAGTCAGAGTCCATTTGGTCACACCTAGGTACAGCTCGGTAGTGGCTTATGCGGTGGTTGCTATCCAAAGACTGTTTGTTGTTCTTAGTTCTTGGGCCAGGGTAACATCAAAAGATCTTTCCTGATCAGGCCTTCTTTTTTCTTCTCAGGATCATTCTTTATATATAGTTAAATTTTAATAAACACATCCTCCTTATATCAAAGTGATCCCTTCAATCAGGTCTGTGACTAAAACTATAATGAATTTTGGATTGAGAACTCATCTGAACCAAAGGGATTGAAATCTAAAATTGCATGGTCCCATTTTGGGAAACACAGACAAAGATATACAGGGAGGCAGGGATGGAAGAAAACATTTCTTGGCTTGGAATAAAAATTTTCAATGCATTAATATTAAAATAAGCAATAGGGTTGGTATAGATCATCTTGGGGTCTTTATAATTGTCCTTTAAGATAATCTAAGACTGACTGGAAAAAGGAGACAGGTTCTGCATAACATTGGACATGTCACTTAACACCTATAGACTTCTGTTTCCTTATCTGTAAAATAGGGATAATTAGGCCTTATCCTCAATTGCAAACGTCATAAATCTCTGAAATATTCTTTTTCATAACTCTTTGGGCTACAAAAAACTAACCTAAGGCAATTTATAGACTTGATCTCCTTGCTGTGATTATCCATACGTCTCATTACCAAAATATTAATGTGTCTGATAACAGAATATTGTCCTCCACTCATGCGCTGCCCCTAAAAGGTTTTTTTTTTAAAGACAGCTCCCTGTGATTGGGGGTTTGTCCCCATCCGAGGCCAGTCTGTGTGTTTCTTGCTCTGTCACTTGGTTGAACTCACTTGGTTGCCAACAGAGAGTGGAGAGAAATCAGATCAAGTGAAATCTTAATCCCTTGGGGTGCTTCCAAATGCTCTTTTTGCATCCTGGAGACTTCTGTAATCTTCAATACTTGAAGCCAGAAGTCAAGTATATGGTACATACAGCCTGTCAATCTGTGCTTGTATGTGAAACAGTACACCTACGTCTCTCTCTCTCTCTCTCTTCCTCTCTCACTGGTTTATTTGGTGGCAATAATAAGTTCATCACATGTGACTGTGCACACTGCCCCACATAACTCCATTTAAATATAGTAAGTATGTCCTTGTAACTTGGGGTCAACTAGGACTCAGAAGTGGGAAGCTTTCCTTGTACGTTATTTTCACAGCTGAGGTCCATTGAGACATTATGCTCAATTGAAAGTTGAAAGTAGAGAGGGGACGATGAAACATGTCTTACAAAGTATGAAGTTATAAGCACCAGAAGTTCATCTTTCCTTAAAGACAGTTAACCAGAAAATGCACTCATTTGAGGACTGAGAATATGTCCCCTGCAGTTGGGAATACTAGTGTTATTTTCCAAGGAGTCATTAGCTGTATCACCTCCTTTAAATTCCAGTTAATAATAGTGCTTAAAATACAAGTGGAGATACAGACCATGGCTCCAGTCGTAAGTTCCCCTCCATATATGAAGATGGCATGACTACTTACCATCAGTAACACACATTCCATTATTCTTTAAGACGTTGGTGCAATAGCAAGACTAGGTTGATATGGCTCTTTCAATGTCCTCCCTATGATATCCAGCTTTAAAAATAGTATGTTATCAGAGTTAGGAATACAAGTCTGAGACCATAGATCACAAAGAGGCTAATCAGTGCATCTGTAAATCACATCCATTTCCGAGTGGTTACTGGTCCCAGTAGGTCTATCTAGTCGGATAATTTCTATCTTTCCCTCTAAAGACCCACTCTGGGCCTAAACTGGTCCAATCTTCCTAAAAAGCAATTTGGTAACATGTATTACTAATCTCAAAAAAGAACGTGTTCTTTGACACAGTGAATTCATGACTAGGACTATTTTATGAGATAATTCATAGGTATGGACATAAATTTATATACAAAGGGGTTTATGCCAATGTTCTGTGTCAAAGTGAAAAATTAAAAACCATTGAAAAATTGAAAAAAGTATTAAATAAATGTTTGCATTCCCTATTATGGTATGTAATATACTCATAAAAAAGACACTGTAACCTGACCAGGTGGAGGCGCAGTGGATAGAGTGTCGAACTGGGATGCGGAAGACCCAGGTTCGAGACCCTGAGGTCGCCAGCTTGATCGTGGGCTCATCTGGCTTGAGCAAAAAGCTCGTCAGCTTGGACCCAAGGTCACTGGCTTGAGCAAGGGGTTACTCGGTCTGCTGAAGGCCCACAGTCAAGGCACATATGAGAAAGCAATCAATGAACAACTAAGGTGTCGCAATGAAAAACTGATGATTGATGCTTCTTATCTCTCTTCGTTCCTGTCTGTCTGTCCCTACCTAACCCTCTCTCTGACTCTATCTCTGTCCCTGTAAGAAAGAAAGAAAGAAAGAAAGAAAGAAAGAAAGAAAGAAAGAAAGAAAGAAAGAAAGAAAGAAAGAAAGAAAGCCTGTCACTTAAAAAAAAAAAAAAAGACACTGTAGCCCTGGCTAGATAACTCAGTTGGTTAGAGCATCATTTTTGAAGAACAGAGGTTGCCAGTTTGATTACCGGTCAGGGTATATACAGGAAGAGATCGATGTTCCTGTTTCTCTCTCTCCCTAAAATCAATCAAAAGGAAAGGGAAGAATACGCAGGGTAGAGGAAACAATAAATAAAATAAATAAATAAAATTTTTTATTTATCAATAAATAAATAAAATTTTTTTTAGATATTGTAAATTTTAGTGGAAAATGTTCATGGTATCAAGTTTTATTAAAATACTGAATAAAAACTTAATACAGAGTATAATCACAGTTATAACTATAGATTAATTGAACGAATTTTAAAATAGCAACAAAGTGACTAAAGGGAAATAGACTAAAATGCTAACAGTTATTAGTTCTGGGCAGTAGGATGACGGGTGATTTTTAAATATCATTCTTTATAGGTTGCTATAAATATCCACAATGAATAAATTACTTCTGTATTGAGAGAAAAGTTGTAAACATAATTTTTAAGGCATAACAGTTTAAATACTAATGGAAATAAATTACAATGTTTTACATTAGTAATATTTCAAAGTTAAATACCACACTAAAAAAGCCAAACTCATGGCCTGACCAGGTGGTGGCACAGTGGATAGAGCGTCAGACTGGGATGCGAAGACCCAGATTCGAGACCCTGAGCTCGCCAGCTTGAGCGCGGGCCCATCTGGCTTGAGCAAAAGCTTGTCAGCTTGGACCCAAGGTCGCTGGCTCCAGCAAGGGGTGGCTCGGTCTGCTGAAGGCCTGTGGTCAAGGCACATGTGAGAAAGAAATCAATGAACAACTAAGGTGTCGCAACGGCAATGAAAAACTAATTATTGATGCTTCTCATCTCTCTCTGTTCCTGTCTGTCTGTCCCTGTCTATCCCTCTCTCTGACTCTCTCTCTGTCCCTGTAAAATAAATAAATAAATAAGTAAAAATCCAGCTTAAAACTTAGCAAACTATAAGATCCAAGAAGATAAATCTAGCAAAAACAAATATTCACTTATTAAAAAAAAAAAAAAAGCCAAACTCATGCATAGTAACTAAAGCTATGCAGTGTCATTACAGTAAAAGGATATTTATAAGCTGTTTAGAGATACCACTTCCCTCATTGAGGCCAAATCAGAAACTAAATGGCTTAAACTAAAGCCTGCCATGAAGTCTGTTGAGTATGCTATGGGGTCCAAAAGGAAAGGGACGTTAAATTGTAGTTAAATGTTCTCAATGGCATCTTTTCTGTATTAGAAAAAAAATACGTTTTTTTAACAAAAAGAAAGAAAATCATTGGAGTTTCTGAACATCTCATGGTTAGGAAACTAACCCTAGTTGATAGAGCAGCCCATTGCTTAGCAACCGAATGAAGGCTTCATAAAGGCGGCCTGGAAGTCCATAGTTCATCAGCATCAGCAAACACAAATTTGAATTGGAAGCTTTCTGCCAATTATTATAACAAATCTTCAAAGACCTGCCAAATAACACTTCTTTAAAATAAAAGCTTCTAAGACAACTGCCCGGTTGAAAGCTACAGTTCTGGTATTTGTTTTAAATTCTATTAGACTAGGGTTTCCCAGATTTGCTTGTTCATAAGAATCATCTGGGTTTCTCTTGAAATACAGTGTGTTCATAAAGTTATGGTGCACTTTTGACGGGTCACAGGACAAAAGTGCACCATGACTTCATGGACACACTGTATATGGATTTCCAGATTATAATTCAGCAGATCTGAATGGGGGGCAGGGAATCCATAATGTTAACAAGGGCCCTGAATGATTCTTATGACCAGCAAGTTGTAGACACATTGCTTATAAACTTTCACATCCTTTCTAGCATTTCTTGCTAGTTCTAGTTATATACTGTCCTTACCTGTCATATGATGTGTTTTCCATCTGCCTCTCTCACCTAACAGTAAGTTCCATGAGAACAGAGATGGTATGTATTCATTTCTCTACCACAGTGGTTCTTAACCTGGGTTCTATCGAACCCTAGGGGTTCGATGAGTCAGTCTCAGGGGTTCGGAGAAGCCTCTGCCGCAGAGGCCAGAATAAAGTAATACCGTCATTTGTTGTGAGTTCATGCACTTTGTAGGTTTTGTTCTTTGAGCAAGGTGATGTTCATGCACGGCTCATTTTGTGCACCAGTAAAATAACATATACCTATGTCTTAAATTTGGAAAAAAAAAATCATATTTTATTTATCACTAAAGAAGGGTTCAGTGAATGCACATATGAAATTGGTGGGTTCGGTACCTCAAAAAAGGTTAAGAACCACTGCTCTACCATCAAGAACCAGTTTGGTACCTGGCATATAGGATTAGAAGCTGAATTCATATTTCTTGAATCAATCATTCAAACTTTGGTTGTAGGTAATAAGAGCCCAGTTTAATTCTGGATCATCCTCAGGATAAAAGGAAAAGACCCACCTCTGGAAAGCACGGCATGCCTGCCCTCTGGCCAGGCCCTTCTGTCATCTTAAGGAGAGTACACATGGGAATCTGGAAGAATTGCAAAAGAGGACTTGCTGACTGCCAGGCATATTAAGACATCATATTCACCGAGAAAATAAACATCCTGTCCATATCGACTCATCTAGCTAGATAATATCTATAACTTAGGCAAGTATATTGCATGCTGACCTGATATGGAACAATAAAGAAACAAACAAACAGAAAAACTTCCTCGCTCCTTCGAGGTCAATCTGGGGGAAACGGATTGCCAAGCAAGTGAGGGACCAGTATAACTGAATAGGCTTCCACTCTCCTGAATATTTAGGCTCACAAAGAACTATAAGGGCAAAGAATGTTATAGAAATCTGGGGCCTGAAACCCCCCCACCCCAGTACTTTTCTGTAGTGTTTTTAAAAGATTAATTTAAGGATGGCTACTGAACACTAAATGGCTGAAATAAGGCACTTGTGTAGATACATAGACAACACGATAGGCCTACTATGGAAGCACAATAATCCTTTGCATACATAGGTTCTAAGCAGGTGTTTATACAATGCTCCCGGATCAATCTGTCAGAACAAAACTAATTCTGGAGAGTGGCATACATGGAGTTCTGCAGCTGTGGCCTGTCTTCTCTACTGCCTCCACCAGGCCTGGCTTCCCTGCCCGTGGAGATGCCACCTATGCCTTCACTTTAGAGAAGCCTGTTCCTTACTACTGAAACCTGAGCTTCAGGTGAACTGAAGTCACTATTCCTCCTGACTCTTAACTCCTGACTAAGCATTCACTAGCCATTCACACTTAACCCCATAAGAAAGGTGTGTGCGTGGGTGAGTGGGTGGGGTCAGCAAATGTACCGCCCCTAAGCCAAATCCAATCAGCCACCTGTTTTGTTACTAAAGTTTTATTGGAATAAATTATGCCCATTCATTTCTATATAGTCCAAGGCTGATTTTGGCATTGCAATAACAGGCTTGAGTAATTATGACAGAGATCATCTGACCCATAAAGCCTTAAATATTTATCGTCTGGGCAGATCATTAGAGAAAAAGTTTGCCCACCCCTTATATACAATATATAAGGCACAAGGAAATTAGGATGATGCAGCTAACAAGGGCCAGCCTAGATAAGAAAGGTACTGTAAATAAATAACTAGAGAAGTATTAATAGAGGAGGTATTATAAACCAAATAGGTCACTGCAGAGTCCCCAAAAATGATGAGCAAAATCAGAATTGGAAGGTCTAGTAGAGAGCAAACAAATAATGGTGCGGATTATAAAAACAATGTGATTTATGGAAGCAAGATATGACTAATAACCACATTCTGATCGGTCGCAGATGCCTTCTGTGTGAAATTGACAATGAAAAACTAATGCTTCAGAAAACAAGAAAATTGAAATTACAAAAAAAAAAACTTTCTCAAAAAAATTTGTGCTAAGAAACCCAATAGTTTTAGTGTTTGATTCCATAATTATAAAGTTTATTTTAGTCCCAAGTGGTATTATTGAAATTATTTTGTTTTATGATTCACTTTATTCACCAGATGTGGTCCATGAAGATTTTGGCTTTTTTAAGAATGTAAATTCAGCCCTGGCTGGTTGGGACAGTGGTAGAGCATCAGGCTGGCATGTGAATATCCCAGGTTTGATTCCTGGTCAGGGCACACAGAAGTGACCATCAGCTTCTCCACACCTCCCCCTTTCTCTTTCTCTCTCTCTTCCCCTATGGCAGCCATGGCTCGATGATTTGAGTGCATTGACTCCGGGCACTAAGGATGGCTCCATGGAGCCTCTACCTCAGGTGCTAAAAATAGCTTGGCTGCGAGAATGGGTCCAGATGGGCAGAGCATCAGCCCCAGACAGGGGTTGCTGGGTGGATTCTGTTCCAGGCGTATGCAGGAGTCTGTCTCTCTATCTCTCTTCCTCTCACTTGGAAAAGAAGATAGATAAATAAATAAATGTAAGTCCATCCAAAGCAATTCTAAGGATATTTTCCATAGCCTTACCTGAATAGTTCCCTGATTTACACCAAAGCCTGCCACATACTAAGTGCTCAGAAAACATTTGAACAAATGAGTGACTTTTGTCAATAAAGTTCCAAAAAGACTTTAGGGCATGACAACACTTGCTAGGTGACTGCTTTGAAGAAACACACGTTTGATTTGTCAAATTTCTTTGATTCCTCTTTTTAACAAATAGTCAGTGAGAGCCCGGGATAGCTACATGATTGGTGGGCCCAGTGCAAAATGAAAATGTGGAATTCCTTGTTCAAAAGCAGGAAAAAAAGTGTTTTCCTCTCTTCTGTGGTTTCCTCAACTTGTCTTCGTATATTTTATTGCTACTCAGTGTTGTGCTCCCTTGGTCACATGGGTATTAGAAGCGTCCATATGCTCCCTGGCACTGAAGACTGCAGAACTCCATGCGTGGGCAGGAGAACCCGACCCATCCCCCCCCTGCAGGACCAATCCTTCCCTGCTCCAGTGTGAGGTTGCTGGTGGTGGAAAACGGGAGAAAGCACAGCAGATGTCACTGGGTAGTGTTGGGGGAGCATTCCAGGGAGGCAATTTTTGTTTCATTGGATTTCACTTACAAAACATGAATCCAAAGACCAATAATTAAGAAGTTCAAGATAGCAACTGATGAGCATTAAACCCCAGATGCACAGCTCCCTCCCAAGTGCTCCTGAAGCTGACCTGATTGAGAATCTACTGTCTGCCAGGCTCTGAGTCTGCTATGTGAACAAGACAGGCAGTGCCTGGCCCGTGGACCCTTCTGTCTCACAGGGAAAGCAGACAAGAAGGGAGGAAACTACCTGGCAGAGTTCAAGAGCGTTGATGTGAAAAGGCAGAGCCTGATAGCTGCAGTCCTGCTTTTAAGGAAGGAGTCCCAAACACAGAGACTGCGAAGTGAGACATGCTAATGTATAGGAGGAATACAACCAGAGCTGGAGTGCGGATGGAGGAAACAATGCTCAAAGAACTAGGGGTGGAGAGCATGGCGCACTTCAGGACATAAAGGGGATTGGCACATTTCAGGCCCAGCAAGTAAGGAGTAGGGCTTTCTCCATGATGTTAGGGAAGTTCCAACATCTTCTGAGGACAGTGGGGAGCCACTGAGAGGGATTTAAGACAGAGTGTCTTGACCTGGCCCCGTAGTTCATTCAGTTGGTTAGAGTATCATCCTAATACACGGAGGTTGGGGGTTCGATCCCTGGTCAGGGCACATACAAGAATCAACCAATGAATGTATTAATATGTGGAACAACAGAGATGTTTCTCTCTCTCTCAAAATCAATAAATCATTAAAAATTTTAAAAAGAAAAAGGCTGATGACTTTATCAGACGGTGTTATATAAAATTACTCAAGTTGCAAGGGAGAGAAGAAAAGCATAAACGTAGGAGGTGTGGTAGGGAAAGCAGTCAGGATGAAAGGAGAAGCAGCAGAGGGTGGTTTGGGAATATATGGGGCTGCTAGATAACTACAGGGGTTCACACTGGGGCAGGAAAGACCTAAGATACCAGAGATTGAGGTGTGTAGATTTCACTTCAATACTGTATATACCCGAAAGATGAGGACCAGGGGTATCAAACAGAGCAGGCTAAAGCCTGATGTGAGTGTGCTCCTTTGGCAGGCTTCGGTTAGCAGCTGGCTCTCACCACTCACGATTACACAGCGCTGAGGCTGGAGAGTTGTTCTGGAGCCTATGATCACCACTCAGTTCCACACTTTCTTCCAAAAGACCTTACTCTGCAAAGTAAATATAATAACACCTAGGAAACGTTATCTGAGCAACTTCATGAATGGACCAGACGTAAAATATGAACACGTGTTTTATCCCCTTTAAAATACACAGAATATGTGCCCATGTTTAGTCTTTACACCTGTGCACAGAGAACAGCATCACAGGCTGGAAAAGGCTGGGGGAGATCATATCCAAACACACTCAAGTTACCTGACAACTTTGTGAGTACATGAAGTATCTACCATATTTTGAGAATCCCTAGCTTGCTTGTCAGGTGTAATAAAAGCGATTGATCATTTCAAAAGTAATGCTGCAGTCATGAATCTGATTTTCTGAACAGTATAACAACTGCTGTAGTGGATACAAGAGCTGGTCAGAGGAGCTGGTTGGACATGCAGAGTCCTGGGCATGTGCACACAATGAAAGGTAAGGAAACACAGCTCTTAAATCTCCTCCCTGAGTTAAAGAAGGTTATCATTTGAGTTGAGAAAGCCAGAGGAAACCACTGATGGCAGAATTTTTAGAAACTGCTCAGTAATGTGGCATGAAATATAAGGGCTGTAAGGTTTAATGAGAGAAGAGCTATCAGCACCATTAATGTTCTCATATATCAGAGCACTATTTCATTTCACATTAGGTTATAATTAATTGCTTTCCTGTCTTCTGTGTGGAGTTCCAATAAGTTCCATAAGGACTAGGAACGCTGCCTACTCATCCTTGCCTCCCTCTCAGCACTTGGTAACATTGTACATGAAGCGCATAAAGATGTGTTAAGTAAATAAATTAGTTCAACATCATCCTCTTTGGTAATATGATCCTGGCTGGTATTTTTCCAGATTAACTTTTTTAGGGGCAATTTTCTTAGTAAAACCATAAAGGGATATTCAGGGTCAGGACATTCCTTGTTCTGGTCTTGACTGCAACTCTTCAGCTCTCTGTGGGAGGGGAGAGGAGAGCTGTCCCTGGTCACAAGGCAGTAATCTGAGTCAAGGACAAGAAACAAGTCCATCAGGAAGTGAGCCGATTTAATGTTATTTCCTCAGATATGAGGTTAATAAAAATTTAGTCAAAGGGTCGAAACACGTTGGATTCTTATGTTCCCCTAAAGCGATAAGGATAATGGACGGACTGCGATACAAAGAAAGAAGGAGCATGGGAAGGTTTTCTCAATCTGCCCCATCATGCCAGCTCATCTTTCATGCCTTACACACCCTGTGACGTGAAAACCAGCAGAGAACG
Source organism: Rhynchonycteris naso (assembly GCA_037038555.1). Lineage (NCBI taxonomy): Eukaryota > Metazoa > Chordata > Mammalia > Chiroptera > Emballonuridae > Rhynchonycteris > Rhynchonycteris naso. The sequence continues at coordinate 55,480,924 of CM073004.1, forward strand.
TTTCTCTTTTCTTCCCCCTTTTGTTGGGTGGTAAATACCAGCTGGAGCTTTGTGAGCCGTGAGTAATACACCTGGCACTGGACCAAGGTAACTGCCACCTGAAAACTTTCCACTCTGTTATTATTTCCCAGCTCAGGACTCTTATGGTCTGAAAGCATGAATGGAGGAAACTCCCCCTGTGGGCTCTCTTTCGCAGGACTTTTCCTACAGCAGTGAGTGGTTAAGCTACTTTCTTCCTTCTTCCTACATCCATTCTTCTTTTTCCCTTCCTTCCTTCCTTCCCTCCCTCCTTCCCTCCTTCCTTCCTTCCTTCCTTCCTTCCTTCCTTCCTTCCTTCTTTCCTTCCTTTCTTCCTTCCCTCCTTTCTTCTTCCTTCCTTCCTTCCTTCCTTCCTTCCTTCCTTCCTTCCTTCCTTCCTCCCTTCCATCCTTCTTTCTTTCCTTCCTTTCTTCCTTCCCTCCTTTCTTCTTCCTTCCTTCCTTTTTTAAGTGAAAGGAGGGGAGATAAGAGACAGACTCATGCATGCACCCCAACCGGGATCCACCCCTGTCCTGGGCTGATGCTCAAATCAACCGAGCTATTTTCAGTGCCTGAGACTGACGCTCAGACCACTGAGCTATCCTCAGCACTGGGGCTAACATTCGAACCAATCGAGCCACTGACTGCAGGACGGGAAGAGGAAGAGAAGGGGAAAAGAAGCAGATGTCGCTTCTCCTGTGTGCCCTGACTGGGAATTGAACCCAAGATATTCATACGCTGACCAATGATCTATCCACTGAGCCAACCCGCCAGGGCCTAAGCTACTTTCACCTCCCAGTTTTGCTCCTGTGTACCTAGCCCACATCCAAACATTCACCCTCGGGATGGTTTCTTCTTGCTTCTCAGCACATGTCTGGGTTGTCTCTCCCCTGGCCACAACTAGGCTCTTTCTTAAAGATGAAAACCAACTTAAGTTGGTTCATCAAAAGGAAAATGTATTTAGGGCTGTCAATATAGCAGGGCCAGCCACACTGACAGGTCCCTGCACATATTCCTCACGCTTTATTTTAGGCCTCCAAAGGTCAGTATCTGCCTCTCTGTCCCCGAGGTTATTTCCTTAAACCCAGGGAGGCTGCCCTACCTGTGCTCAAAGCAGACCTGAGGTTTAGGAGCAGCTGTTACCCGTGACCAGTAAGCACTGGTGATTCATAGCCCAGCTTCCTTGCCCGTCAGTTAAAATCGTCCTAATGTGTCTGTTTTATGTTTCACAGAGGGGTTAAGCTTACAACATACCTTGAATTAGATGCATTCCCAGTCCCTGTAGCCTGCTACTATACTAATATTTCCCGCCACTCCAAAATAAACTATGAGCCCTTGGATCTTTGTCACGGGGTCAGCTTCTGGGGAAACCCCCAACCAAGATAGTCAGCAGGCTCCTCCCAAAATTCTTATAATGGATTCCAAAGCCAAATATACAGAACTTTTTAAAATCACCCATAAGATGATTAAAAGTTGACAATTCATAGATGAAGTCCTTCACACACAGCCTCAATATTTATCAAACTTGCTTCTTTGTGTTCTGAAAGTGTTCTTCGGACTGAATGACCTCTGCTGGTAAACAGTTTAACAGAATGCATTTTCAGTCATTCTCATGTGCTTTGAAGGTCATGGCACAAGCCTCTGAGTCATGATTCACAGGTGTTTTCCACCTGCGATGTACAAATGGCCTTGCCCTTTCAATGCCTATATTCAACCGGAATGTGCTGTGTTGTGAAATCATAGTCAATGGCTGGTCCACAGGGGTTTTTGTTTGTTTGTTTGTTTTGAATTTATTTAACTCTTTTTCACTGCTCTTTGTTTTCCCATTTACCCCAAATACTCGTTTATTAGTTTTCTTCTCTTTTTACTCATAATTCTCCCTCTGTTTATTTCTATCCTCTCATTGTTCTTTTTATGACAAAATGATACAATCCCACATAATTTGCATATGGTGGATGCTCTGTGCCCAAAGGTCCCTCTTAAATCAAGGAACTCACCCCTCCGAGCTGAGAGACATTGGCTGCTGATGGCGTACAACTCAAGTTTCTCTTTAGGAATTGTCCTCAGCTAAGGGAAGCTACCTTGCCCAACGTTCTACTTCTCCCTGGGGGGCAGCCAGCATCCGAAAAGGCTCAGTCCGTTAGTATCAGTTTGGAACAACTCTGAAGGAGCTTCCCAGCTCCAAAGCTCCATGTGGGATCAGCTGAGGCTTCTTAGCGATGGCATCATCTTTCCCCTGTTTCCTTTGCCCGGTCCTGCTTTTCTCACTCTCCACAAGGAATGTTCCTGAGAGCACCTTCTAGTCAAACATTCGTGCAGAAATCTCAGAGTCTGTTTCCCAGGAATCTGACATATGACATTTTGGGTAAAAGTGGAAGATCAAGAGGGATAAAAATGTGCTCATTTAAATTTACTGTCATCTGGGTACTCTGTCTTGTATATGTAAAATGATGTCATAAAAATTTGGTAGGTGCCTGTATACATTTGTATATTCTACTACTAAAAATGTGTGGAAAAATAAAGTGCATAGATTTGGTTGAATAGAAAACAAGTGTAACAGCACCTGATATATGGAAGGAACTCAACAGATAGTTTCTGCATCTTTGACTCAGCTTTCTAACAATAAAATATGATTTCTACTTGTTTCATGATTCAGTGCTTCAAAGGTGGTGTGTTTTCATTTGTAAATAATTGTTTTTAATAGAAAATGTTTACCAAAAAATTAAAATGTTTACATTTTAATCTATATCCAGGTAAATAAAACAATTTAAAATAAGCCCTGGCCAGTTGACTCAGTAGTAGAGCGTTGGCCCGGCATGTAGAAGTCCTGGGTTCGATTCCCGGTCAGGGCACTCAGGAGAAGCGGCCATCTGCTTCTCCACTCTTCCCCTTCTCCTTTCTCTCTATCTCTCTCTTCCCCTCCCACAGCCAAGTTTCCATTGGAGCAAAGTTGGCCTGGGCATGGAGGATGGCTCCATGGCCTCTGCCTCAGGCACTAGAATGGCTCCGGTTGCAATGGAGCATCGCCCCCTTGTGGGCATGCGGGGTGGATCCCGGTCAGGCGCATGCGGGAGTCTCTCTGGCTCCCCGCTTCTCACTTCAGAAAAATACAAAAATAAATAAATAAATAAGTAAATTGGTTTTTTTTAACTGCAGAAATTAGCTTATCAATTTCATCAAGTAGTCACCCTTAGTCAGTTTTTTTTCCCTTGAACCCTTGCTAAGTTACTATCATTACCATGTATTATAAAATCAAAATCACCAAGAACTGTCCAGAGAAAAGACTTCATAAATAAGATGCCTCATACAGCCTTGGCCAGTTTGCTCAGTGGTAGAGTGTTGACCCGGCAGTGAACACCCCAGGTTTGATTCCCGGTTAGGACACACAGGAGAAGTGACCAGCTGCTTCACCATCCCTCCCCTTCCCCCTTCTTTCTCTCTCTCTCTCTGTTCCCCTCTCGCAACTATGGCTCAATTGGTTTGACTACATTAACCCAGCTGCTGAGGATGGCTCTGTGGAGCCTCCATCCAACTCAGGCACTAAAAATGTGTAGCTTGGTTGTGATTGCGAGAATGGGCCCAGATGAGTAGAGCATTGACCCTAGAGGGGGGTTGCCAGGTGAATCCCAGTTGGGGCACATGCAGGAGTCTGTCTCTCTATCTCTCTTCCTCTCACTTGGAAAAGGAATAAAAAACAAACAAAAAAAGTTTTTTTTTTGAGCACATAAGTTATTTCTGGGTGGTGGAAGTCTCTTCAGCATATGCAAGCCTCTTTGTGTTACGTTATGTTTGTTCATGTAACTCCCCCTTGCCTGAAGCCTCATTTTCACCAGCATATAACCAGGAAAGAAAGAAATAGAACAAGGATAAGACATACCTATTTTGTAAAAGGCTTGGCTCAGAAATGGCATAAATCACTTCCACACATGTTCCATTGGTTAGAATCCAGTTGTGGCCACAACTGACTGCAAGGGAGGCTGGGAAATGTAGTCTAGCTGTGTGCCCAGGAAGAAGAGAAAACTCATTCTTTGCTAAATAGCTAGGAAACCCAGACACAGAGTCTTTGTGCAGCTTAAGAAAACAAGCAAATATCAAGCTTCTCTAACCATATTAGGGGGATCTTAAAGGTGACAGACAGCTGGCTGACTGCTAGAGCCCATCAAATGAGAATCACCTTCTTCAAGTCTCCACAGTGGTCCTAAAATATAATATCTAAAAATAAGTCTAATTATTCAGTAATCATTGAACCAATACACCAAAGGAGGCTCCACAGCAAAGCACTTTGCCTCTCCAAGACAGGATAGAGGACCTCTTAGGAACTGACTGAAGAGTTAAGTTGGCCTTTTCCTCCTTCCCCCTTCCCCCTTCAAATGAAACAGTCACATTGTTTGGAAAGGTTTCTGAGATCATTATCCAGATGTCTCATCACTCTGACACCACCACCCTGGGCACTAGAATTTCAATCACCAAGTCCTGTGAAACTTAACCAGTTTGCTTTCTGTAACATTTTGTCAACCAAGGGAATAAACTACACTGCTCACAAAAATTAGGGGATCAGGGAATGTGCAGATACTCCAGTACTTTCAGCCTTTTGTATAGTGTGTTTTCATCAATGAAATAAAAGTTGGTTTTGCATCTCATTTGCATAATCAGACAACTTTCTTTGACTTGTTGTTTGCTTTTCTGATATTCTTGTTTAATAAAAAAATCAAATGTTTCTTTTTTGTATTGCTTCATATTTATTTAGAAATATCCCCTAATTTTTGTAAGCAATATATATAATATGACAGTTAAAAGGAAAAAAATCACTTCATTTGACCAGTTTGTACAAGAAAACAGTGAGGCTGTGGATGGTTGGTTCAGTGATAGAGCATCAGCCTGGTGTGTGGATGTCCCGGGTTCGATTCCTGGTCAGGGCACACAGGAGAAGAGTCCATCTGCTTCTCCACCCTTCCCCCTCTCCTTTCTCTTTATCTATCTCTTCCCCTCCTACAGCCAGGGCTCCATCTGAGCAAAGTTGGCCCAGGCACTGAGAATGGATCCATAGCTTCCACCTCAGGTGCTAGAATGGCTCTGGTTGCAATGGAGCAATGCTCCAGATGGGCAGAGCATTGCCCCCTACTGGGCTGGACAGGTGAATCCTGATCGGGCGCATGCGGGAGTCTGTCTCTCTGCCTCCTGCTTCTCACTTCAGAAAAAAAGAAGAAAAAAAGAAAACAGCGAACCTTTCATTTCCACATTCAAGCCATAGATCAGAATTTTATTTTAAGATGACAACTCAGTGGCTACTGGTATTTTTTTTTTTTTTGTACTTACTCTTCCACATGAATGACAGAGAATAATTATTCATTCTGAAGATGGCTTCACAGGGAGAGCTTGCAACCCACGCTGTTTTGTTTTTATTTTAAGTTCAAAAGGACATTCCTGAGGGAAAATGTGATCAGTTTATATGAGCCAAATGAAACCATCTGTGTAGGAGGCTTTTGCTTTGTAGCCTAAATGGTTAACTCAGGCGTGTCTACACACAGAAGAGCCGAACAATAATTAAGACCTGTCAGTGAACACCACCACACTAGATAGTATCAGTGTTTACCAGTAGTGTCTGCTCATATTTACAAATCACTTTATAATGTTCGTCATATTGCATGGGTGGATAATCTTTTTTTTTTAATTGCTGGTTCACCCCCTGGAGCAAAACCAACCTTGTTATTAATTTAGAGTTGTTTTTCCTGAAAGACGCATTAAGCATCAAAATCACTTCCTTTTCTATCCAATCAAAGAGAGTGGAAAAGTACCTAATGCTTACAAAAATACTTTAGAATAGACTTTATTTCCACAGGGTGGTCAGCTAAGAAAGGGACAAATAGGAAAGAAGAAGGAAGAGGCAGAGACAAAGGGTGGGAAATAAGGGTGGTAGACATGAAAAGGGAAAGGAAAACATGAATGACAAAGGAAGGATGTAAGGAAGAAAAGCAGGGGAGAGAGTGAGAAAGAAACGCGGAGGGAAAATAATGGCAGATGGTTTCTTCAGAGGAGTAGGGGACATCTGAACAAACCAAAGAACAGAACCCGAGGAAGCAGAACAGGGAAGGGAATTGGGGAAAAGGTTTTCTCTTGGATGGTAGCCTTTATAAGCAGAGCAATGGTAAGGTCGGATGAGATCAAGTTCAAGGTAGCTCTAGCTATGGGTGGAGGTTTCCTAGCTTGCTGTAAATTTTATGAAGAGTCATGTCTCCAAAAAGAAAAAAGGGAAAAAAGCAGTCATGTATCTCCAGTCAGAAAGATACTCTCACTTAAGTGATGTATTTCATAGATTTTTTTTAATTGACATATAATTTACACACCATCACATTCACATTTTTAAAAGTGTAGAGTTCAGGGTTTTTGTTACATTCACAAAGTTATGCCATCAAAACCACTACTTAATTCAAGAATATTTTTATCACCCTAAAAGAAACTGCATACACAGTAGCAATAACTCCCCATTCCCTCCTCCTAACTGCCTCTGGGAACCAAAAATCTCCTTTATGTTTCTATTGATTTGCAGGCTTTGGAAATTTCATGTAGATGGAGACTCACAACACGCGGCCTTCCTTTGCTCAGCATGCTTTATGTATGGCACATATAGCAAGCACTTCATTGTTTTCTACAGCTCAATAATATTCCGTTGTGTGGACATGTCACATTTTCTTTATCCATTTATCAGTTGGTAGACAATTGAACGGTTTCTTATCTACTGTGAATACTGTTGCTTTGAACATTCCTGTACACATTTTCATGTGAATATGCTTTCAATTTTCTTGAGTGTACACATGTCTCAGAGAAGAATTGCTGGGTGGTATGGTAAGTCTATGTTTAACCTTTTGAAGAATTACCAGACTGTTTTCCCAAGTGGCTTCACCATTTTAGGCACACCAGCAACCTATGAGTGTTCCACATTCTCTACAACCTCAGCAACACTTGTCATTGTTTAACTTGTGTGTGTGTGTGTGTGTGACAGGGACAGAGAGAGAGACAGATAGGGACAGACAGACAGGAAGGGAGAAAGATGAGAAACATCAATTCTTCATTTCGGCACCTTTAGTTGTTCATTGATTGCTTTCCTGTATGTGCCTTGACTGGGGGTGGGGGTGGGGGTTACAGCATACTGAGTGACCCCTTGCTCAAGCCAGCGACATTGGGCTTCAAGCCAGCAACCATTGGGCTCAAGCCAGACACCATGGGGTCATGTCTATGATCCCAAGCTCAAGCCAGTGATCCTGCGTTCAAGCTGGTGACCTCAGAATTTCAAACCTGGGTGCTCTGCGTCCCAGTCTGACGCACTTTTTGATTTTAGCTATCCTAGTGAGTGTGAAGTACTTCTCATTGAGGATTTATTTGATTTGTATTTTTCTAATGACTAATAATGCTGAACATTTTATCATGCCCTTGTTGGTCATTTGTATATGTTTAATGGAAAAATATCTCATTAAAACCTTTGGCCATTTTTTAAAGAGTTATTTGTCTTTTATTATTGAACTATAAGTGTCTGTCCATCGGGATACCAGACCTTTACCAAATATATAATTTGAAATATTTTCTATCATTCTGTGAACTATCTTTTCACTCTCTTGATACATAAAAGTTTTTAATTTTCACAAAGTTTACCTTATGTATGTTTTCTTTAATGAATTATGCTTTACGTGCCATAGCTAAGAAATCATTACCTAATTCAAGGTCGTGAAAATTTTTAACTCTGCTTCCTTTAAGAGTTCTATAGATTTAGCTCTTACATTGAGGTCTTTGATCTGTTTTGAGTTAATTTTTGTAAACGGTAAGAGGTACGTGACCAAATTCATTCTTTTTCATGTGGATACCAGTTTACCTAGCACCATTTGCTGAACTGAACTCTTCTTTCTTAATTGAATTTTCGTGGCACTCTAGAGATCTGTCCATTTCACGTGGGTTACTTTATTTGTTGGCATATAATATTTCATAGTATTTCCTTATATCCTTTCTATTTCTATAAGGTTGATAGTAATACTCCCTCTTTCATTCTTGGTTTCAGTACTCTGAGTCTTCTTTCTTTTTTATTTAGTCCAGCTAAATTTTGTCAATCTTGGTGATGTTTTCAAAGAACCAAATTTTGGATTTTTAAATTTTCTCTATTATTCTTCTATTTCCTTTTATTTCTGCTCTAATTTTCATTATTTACTGCTTTCTGCTAGCTATGGGTTTAATTTCTGTCTTCTGTTTCTAGTTTTATAAGTCAGAAGGATAAATCACTGGAGAACAAAATTTTTGTTGCATCCACAAAAGCACTTGTTCTTACCTAATTTGAGTGTGCTGATCTCAAATCTGACATTAGTGTTTCTCTGTAAGTGACAGCTTTTTGCAATTCAAGATTTTAGGTTTTCATCTTATTGTAGAATTTTCAACATTTAGTTTAACATAATGAAGTACAATGTCTTCTTGGGCATCATCTTTGTGAAAATATAATAATTTATATAATGCAGTAAATATATTAATACACTAAAAGATATCATTGCATCAGAATTTGTCTCCAATTTCAAAACAGAACATATTAAAACACTTATTTTAATCATAAAATTTGGGCAAAACTTATTTAAATTCTGTTCAGGCAAAACTTTGCATTTGTAGGTCTTGCATTTGTGTACTTATTGAGGACAATCTCATTTGATGCTTCAGCAGTAGTCTGGCATCATATTTCTGTCCCACTGCCCCTGATAACGCTCTTCCATCATCTTCAGATCTTGATGAAAGTGTTTTCCCTGCTCATCACTAACAGCTCCAAGATTTTCAGGAAACTTATCAAGGTGAATGTTCAGGAAGTGAATCCTAACACTCATGTTACATCCAATGTCGTGGAAAGTCAACAGTATTCTTTGAACCAGAACTTCATAGTTTTCTGGTTTTTTGTTGCCAAGGAAGTTTTTTGTAAGTGCCACAAAAGACTGCTATGCTGCTTTCTCCTCCTGACAAATTCTTCGTCACATATGAGGGTTCAAATTTGAGGTCCATCGAATACACCTGCTTTTATCTTCTCAAAAGACAAGGCAGGAAAAGCAGAAATAATATGTTGAAAGCATTCACTTTCTCTATTCAAAGCCTGAACAAACTGCTTCATTAAGCCAAGTTTGATGTGAAGTGGGGGAAAATGATCCTGTCTCAACTAACTACAAGTTCATTCACAATATTTTGCATCCCTACTTCCAGAGCTTCATGTTTCGGCCACTCCTTTTGTGTCCTGTGTTTCTCCCGAGCTCAGCTGTCCCACAAACACAGAAAGTGAGGATACTTCGTGAAACCTCTCTGTTGTCCTACCAGGAAATTTACCATTTTAAAATCCACACAAATGATCAAGTTATGCTACACATACTTCAGAAAGTTGAGGACAATTTTGAAGTCATTATAATCTTCTTGCAGATGAGTTGAACAACCAATTGGAACCACTGAAAATAGGCAATATACGCATGTGTCACAAATGATGAAATATTGCATTTTTGATGTTGAAGTGTGTAACAACCACATTTTTAACAGAAGGTGTCCGTACTATTCTTACATTTATGCCTACTCGAAGAAGCCATGATTCAATCTTAAAATAAAATAAGAGGGTGTTTTTATCAAAGAATATTTTTTTACATTTAAAAACAACTAAAATTATGTAAAAGTGATGTTTGTAAAACATTAATTGCCTTGTGGTTATGTTCAATACAAGAGTCGTTGCCTTTTAACTCCAATTTAAAAACCAATGCATGCCATTAACTGCAACAAAAAGAAATTAAAATTACATAAAAACTGGAGCATACACCAGAAAACGGATTTCAGGTTTGGAATCAGAAATGCAAAAGTATATAAAAACAGTTCTAAAACCTGATGCAACAGAAAATGAAAAAAAAATTGTTTCCCAGTGTTATGGATCTGAGAGCTTTACTCTTTTAATATAGGTATTTAGAACTATAAATTTCCCTTTAAACCTTACTCTTTTTTAAAAAAATTTTTTTATTTATTGATTTTAGAGTGATGAGAAGAGAGAGAAGGGGGGAGTGGGAAACATCAACTTATAGTAGTTACTTCTCATTTGTGCCTCGACCAGGCAAGGCTGGGGTTTCCGACAGGCAACCACAGCATTCCAGGTCAATGCTTTATCCACTGTGCCACCACAGGTCAGGCCTAAACTAGGATCTACATTTGCCATTTTGCTATTTGTTTTCTACAAGTCTTTTTTTTTTTAAATTTTCCTCGTTCCATTACTGTCTTTGTTTGTGTTTATCTAAGGTTTTTCCACTATAAGTAATTTTAACATTTGACAACAAAGAACTATCAATTACTTTGTTGTTACCCAGGTGACCTTTAATTTTATTTGAGACATTGATTGTTCTTTACTATTCCAATAAAATCAAATGAGAAAGATTTCATGATACGGTTTAGGGTTTAGTCACTGCCTACTTGAAAATTCAACTTAGAATTAGTAACAATAAAATATTTTTAAAAGTTTTATTTTGTGTTTTAAATTCCTTCATTATTTCTTTACACACAAGATAGTGCCAATTTTATGTTTGTCAATGATATAGCCACTGGGAAAACAACAGTGAATGAGAAAGATTCTGTGCTTATGAAGTTTGAGTTCTAGCGAGAGAGACAATAAGTGCAAAGCTATACTTTAAAAGTATAGAGAGCCTGACCTGTGGTGGCGCAGTGGATAAAGCGTCAACCTGGAAACACTGAGGTCGCCAGTTCAAAACCCTGCACTGGTTCGGTCAAGGCACATATGGGAGTTGATGCTTCCAGCTCCTCCCCCCTTTCTCTCTTTCTCTCTCTCTCTCTCACTCTGTGTCTCCTCTCTAAATGAATAAAATAAAAATAAAATAAATTTTAAAAAAATATTAAAAATATAGAGAGATAAGGGATAGGAAGAAAATAAGGTAGGGGAATGATGTTGAGATGTAGGGTGGAGGGACTCTTTTAGATTGAGGTTTCTGAAAAGTGCACCCTGAGGAAGTACAGACACCTAATTAAAGAGGAGGTTCAGGGAATAAATATCTATCTGCTGGGGGTGGCAGTTTTGGGTAGAGCATTGGCCCAGTGTGTGGATGTCCTGGGTTCGATCCCTGGTCAGGGCACACAGGAGAAGTGACCATCTGATTCTCTTCCCCTCCCTCACCCCCTTCTTTCTCTCTTCTCCTCCCACAGTCAGTGGTTCAATTGGTTTGAGCATTGGCCCCGGGCACTGAGGATAGCTTGGTTGGTCTGAGTGTCAGCCCCAGATGGGGGTTGCTGGGTGGATTCTGATCAGGGCACATGTGGGAGTTTGTTTCTCTATCTCCCTTCCACTAACTAACTAACTAACTAAATAAATAAATAAAATATCTGCTGGTGACATGTTAGAGGTAGAGAAAATAGCTAATACAAAGAACCTCAGGCAGAAGTGTGATTGACATGGCTGAGGAGAAGCAAAGATTCCCATGTGGCTTAAGAGAAATAAGCATGAGGATGGGGGAAAGACTGTTGAAAAATAAAGCAAGAGCCCTTCTGGTTGACTCAGTGGTAGAATGTCAGCCCAGTGTGTGGATGTCCCGGGTTCGATTTCTGGTCAGGACACACAGGAGAAGTGCTTATCTGCTTTTCCCCTCCTACCCCCCCTTCTCCTTCTGCAGCCACTGCTCAACTGGTTCGAGACCATCACCCCAGGTGCTGAAGATGGCTCCATGGAGACTCTACCTCAGGTGCTAAAAATAGCTTGGTTGTGAGCATGGCCCCAGATGGGCAGAGCAACAGCCCCAAAGGGTTGCTGGGTGGATCCTGGTATCCTGGTTAGGGCACATGTGGGAGTCTATCTCTTTATCTACCCTCCTCTCACTTGGAAAAGAAGAAAAAAGAAGAAAATGAAAGCAAATGAGGTAGTCAGTGATTGTATATGCATGACATTACAGGCCTTCTTCTATGAGGAGTGTGAGCAAGAGAATGACATTGTTAGTTTTACATTTTGAAAGGATTACTCTGGCTACTATATGGAAAATAAACTGTAGGAGGGCATGAGTGGAAGTTGGAAGGCTAATGTGGTGTACACACCTTAAATTGAGCTCTAATGAGTCATGTCCTTGTACAGTACTCTCCCCAGAATACAGGCTGATCCTGTGACTTGCTTCTAATGAATAGAATATGGCAAAGACGATAGGATGTCACTCTTGTGAATATGTTACATTACATAAGACTTCATCTTAGCAGACTGAAATATGAGAAATTCTCCTGATTCTTTTATTTATAGAGGCTAAAATGTGTATTTTTAATTTTTTTAATTACAGTTTACTTTCAATATTACTTTGTGTTGGTGGTAAGTGTACCATATAGTGGTTAGACAATCATATACCAGTACTTGACAAACTGTTCTCGCCCTACCCCCAATATTTCCAATAATCGCTTGGCACCCTACATGGTTATTGCAATATTATTAACTATACTCCTTATGCTGTACTCAACATCCTTGTGACTATTTTGTAAATGACAATTTGTACTTCTTAATCCCTTTACCTCTTTCACCCAGTTTCCCACCCCCGACCCCAGCAACCACATCTGTTCTCTGTGTCCATGAGTCTGTTTCAGTTTCATTTGTGTGTTTATTTTGTCTTTTAGATTCCACAGATAAGTAAAATCAGATGGTATTTGTCTGTCTCCTGACTATGTTGAAGAAGCAAACCACTTATGACCTGTGTAATAGGTCACTTGTCCAAGAACTATAAGAGACATCCAAGACCAAGGGGCAGTCTCCAGCCAAGAGCCAATTAGAAGCAAGTCCCCCAGTTCTAATAACCACAAGCTATTGAATTTTGCCAACAGTTTGAGTGAACTTGGAGGTGGATTCTTCCTTAGTCAAAACACCAAATGAGAATTCAGCCTGTTAACATCTAGATCAGGGGTCCCCAAACATTTTACACAGGGGGCCAGTTCACTGTCTCTCAGATCGCTGGAGGGCCAGACTATAAAAAGAACTATGAACAAATCCCTATGCACACTGCACATATCTTATTTTAAAGTAAAAAAACAAAATGGGAACAAATACAATATTTAAAATAAAGAACAAATCAATTTAAATCAACAACTGACCAGTATTTCAATGGAAACTATGGGTGCAGATGCATCCTGTGCTCCTCTCACTGACCACCAATAAAAGAGGTGCCCCTTCAGGAAGTGCGGTGGGGGCCGGATAAATGGCCTCAGGGGGCCCGCATGCGGCCCACGGGCCGTAGTTTGGGGACCCCTGATCTAGATTATAGAAGATCAGATCCTGAGTATGGTATCCAATTAAGCCACTTCCAGACTCCTGACCCATAGAAACTCTGGGATAAGAAATGTGTGTAGATTTAAGCCACTAAATTTATAGTAACTTGTTACACGGCAACAGAAAACCAACACAACCAACTAAGATGTTTTTGTATTAGTCCTGGCAAGACCATGATGGTGACTTGGACCTGGCTAGTAGCCATGAAGATGGAGAGAAGTGGTCTGGTTTGGGATGTGTTAGTGAGAGACAGACAGACAGATATCAATTCTTCATTGTGGCACCTTAGTTGTTCATTGATTGTTTTCTCATATGTGCCTTGACCCTGGGGCTCCAGCAGAGCAAGTGACCCCCTGCTCAAGCCTGTGACCTCGGGCTTCAAGCCAGCGACCATGGGGTCATGTCTATGATCCCACGCTCAAGGTGGTGACCCTGCGCTCAAGCTGGTGAGCCCACATTTACACTGGGTGAACTAATGCTGAAGCCAGGTGAGCCCACGCTCAAGCCAGCAACCTTGGGGTTTGAACCTGGGACTTTAGCAACCCAAGCCGACACATTACCACTGCATCACTGCCTGGTCAGGCTGGTTTGGGATGTGTTTTGAATATAGAGTCTATAGGTTTTGCCTATAGCATCTGCCAATAGCTTGGATATTGCGTTTGTGAGAAAGAGAGGAGTCCAAAATGACTCCAAAAATATCTCCATAAATACAAGTACACAGCTTATAAAAATCAGTGGATCTATATTTTGCCCATCTCATAAATTAAATCTGGTCCATCCCTGTTGACATGTCATATATATGTCACCTCTTTCAAAAATGTATTTGAACCTTTTGTAAGCCAGGAGAATACTATCCATACTTCCCGGTTCATCTGATATATTTCCCTTTTGTGAAATCTCCCTCATACAGTATAGTTGCTTAACATTTTTGCTCCCTGTTTTTTAGTCAATTAGGGTTGCTGTAACAACATTATATAGACTGGGTAACTTATAAGCAATCAAAATTTATTCCTCACAATTCTAGAGACTGAGAACTCCAAGGTCAAGGCACCAGCAGATTTGATGTCTGGCTCATAGATAACTGTCTTCTTGTTATGTTCTCATATGAGGAAAGAGACAAGGGAGTTCTGTGGGGTCTCTTTTGTAAGGGTACTAATTCTGTTTATTAGGACTCCACACCCATGATCTAATCACCTGCCAAATGCCCCATCTCCAAACACCAGCACATTGGAGATTAGATTTCAACATAAGAATTTGGCAGGGGGTGGGGTACAAACATTTATTCTATAGCACTCCCCTAGAACATTGCTCAAAAATTTCCTACAGCATTTGTCTTATGACCGTAATTTATGTTTGTACTTCTGTCCCTACACAAAACAGATATCTCATATTTTTCATCTTTATAGTCCCCAAAGCCTAGAACAGAGTCTGACAAATCTAGGAAATATTCAAAAGTTTGATGAAAAAATAATTGCAGTTATTCTGGAACATCTGAAATAGTCAGATTAACTGTATTTTATCTGATTTTGTCCTTTGTCTCAATATAGTTTATATCACTATATGATCAACTAAAGCAGAACAGACATGTACTCATATATTACCTATGTAATAAATAGTCTACTGTGTGATCATTTGACAATGTTAACACCATAAATAATATTATTCATATCACATATATTGTGTGTATGTGTTCATATGTCTGTGTGCATCTGTGTGTGGGAGAGAAACAAAGATTCTGTAAGCTGGCATTATTTATGCAATTTAAATTCAGATTCAGCATTTACCTTTTTGACTAACTCTTTTCCAGCCTTGGAAAAGGATAAAAGTAAAGTTTTGGAAAGGCTTTTGAAAGTGATATGTCAACTACTCAAGCATGTGAAAAAGGAATAAGATAGTGCTGGTTCCCTTTAAAAGAGGAAAGGAATGTTCCAATATAAAAAGTATGGTATTCATGGGCTACGGTTTGTTCAAACACACTGGCGTGACTTTCCAGGCTGTAGTCCAATTGTATGATGCATTCAGAAGCCCTGTGCCTACTCATAAAAATGTCTTAGATCAAAGACTCTGAAAATTGTTTAGGAGCTTTAACTGTCTTGAGTGCAGCAATGTTGTCTATTTTATTTTAGGACCAGAGGTTCGACATTGAACCTGATAGACCAATAATTATAGTTTCTTTAATTCTAGAAAAGACATGCATACACTCTTTCAAAGAGGGCAAGTAATGTCAAAGGCTTGGAGGAGCCTCTCTGAGTCAGTTTACCATTTGCCTTAAAAGTTCAAACCCCAAGGTTTTCCTACTCTTATCATTCTGGGACACCCAAACTCTCTAATAAATCACAAATATGTAATTGCTGTCACTTGGGAAACTTTTTGGCAGTAAGACTTATGACTTGAAGCATGATGGGATTTCTGTCTCTTCAGTTAAAAATGATGCTCAAAGCAAGCCCATTACTTTGGTTAGAGTTATTCACAGATTGGAACCAAATCTGAAATGCCAAGCTCAGAAGAAAAACAGACTTAGAAACAACTGAAAGGACTTTCCATGGACAAAATCAAGAACCAGAACAAATCTAGGCTGCTCAAAAGGTTACTTAGTCTAAACTTGGTCTGTAGACAAGGATGGGATACCAACTGATAATGACTGCTATGTCTTTTCCAGTGTAGATTAAAGCCATCCAAGAGGGTAAGTCTCAAAATTTGAGACCTATACACATTCTATCTTATAAACATTAAAACACCTCTCATTGCTGAAAATGGATGAGAATTAGAATCTATTTTCAGAAAACTCATTTAGTATATTCACTAAACCCCTCATGGCTCTATCAGTGACTTTGTTAAGGGAGTATATCATTCAGAGCCAGAAAAAAATGCTGTTTAAAATACAGTAGGTAAAGAAATATTTGTTCTGTGGTTACAAAAACAAATTTCGGAGCCCGAATGCATGCATATGACTTGAATTTTGCAGAAAATCATATCATTCCAGATTTATATAAATAAATACATCCAGCAGTGTAAATTGGTAGTAATTAAACATAGTTTATAAGCCATTGAATTATGTTAAAAATCTATACAGAAGTTCTCATTAATATATTTATACACAGAAAGAAGATATTTTGAAAATTGTTTTCGTGTTAGTGTTCTAGAAAGGAGCTTCCTGGTGGCTGAGCTTGGAGAAGACCTGCAGAAATGGAACCTCACAAGGGGAAAGGAAAGAAAAAAAAAACAGGTCATCAGTCATAGACCTGAAGTGGCTGAAGGAGAAGATGTTATTTGGTGTCTGCTACATCTTTGCATCCTTCAGTGACACTTTCATCCATGTCACTGATCTTTCTGGCAAAGAAACCATCTGCCCTGTGGTTGATGGGATGAAGGTGAAGGCTGACCAGAATGAGTACTTTTCATATGTCGCCATGTGGCCCAGAGGTGGAAGGATCTGAGCATCACTGCCCTCCACACCAAACTCTGGGCCACAGGAGGAAACAGGATCAAGGTTCCTGGACTAGGCACCAGTCAATTCTCAGAGACGCTGCCTGCTCAGAAATAAAGATTAGATGGACCAAGGATGTCACCCGCATCCCCTACAATAACACCCACAGAAAGGGGGGTCACTATGGTCATCATCTATAAACAGGACTCCCAAATTATTGCCTTCTGTTAATAAATTGTCTTTGTGTGAGCTAAAATTACACACACACACGTATACATATTCTAGAAGAGAAACCAGAACTCATAACCCTAACACTTGGTTAGCATTTAGTAACTGCAAGTTTCAAATTATTCTGATTTTAAATTGTCTAGCAAACAGATGCTCTAACTTGTCTCTGTTTCAGATTTGATCATTTTCAAACATAAGACTTTCAGATTTCCTGTCCCTGAATGTTCATGAGTTGGTTTCTTGTAGGCTTCACGAAAACTAACTTAAGTGGCTTTATGTTTCTCAGAATGAAATGACTGGCTAACTTTAGTAACTCAGGGGTAAAAGGACACATGCTTTGATAGGAAGTTGGTGGTATATTTTTTTCAGTTGGTTAACTTAGATTCAATTTTATTCAGGGACATTCTTTAGAGATACATAGTTTTCTATTTTCAGAGTAAAATAAAACCTTTACTGTTTTAATTACTCTAGTAATTTTTTGTTGTTGTTTTATACTCATCTCGCCATTCCATACTCTGTTCTATATAACCAAAATATCGTGACCAACTCTTTGGTTTGTTTTCAAGTTTCAAGTATGATAGGCATAATGAGGTAATGGGATAGCAAAGGATTTAGACTCTGAGGACATAGGTATAAAGCTTGCAGTAACCATGTGATTTCAGACCTCATTTTCTTGTCCGTAAAATGGGGGTGAATTCTTACCTCTCAAGACATGGTGTAGGTAATGAAAATATCAAGACATCTCTATGAAGATGGTGGATTGAATACATCCCTCTAAAACCTGACCACAACATCAATAAAAATAATTTTGTAAGGCATAAATCTACAATAAAGGAAACTGTAAAAACAGAATTTTGGAGGCCTGAAGAAAAAGAGGCAAGTAGCAATCAAATTGGCAAACCCAAGAAAGCTAAATCTTAAAACAACAGTGGGGAATCCTAATTTAAGATTCATTAAAAGGTTCAGGAGTGGGATAGGGAGAAGGGGAGGGGTACAGGGAAAACCAGATAGAAGGTGACAGAGGACAATTTGACTTTGGGTAATGGGTATGCAACACAATTGAATGATAATATAATCTGGAGATGTTTTCATTGTACATATGTACCCTGATTTATTGGTGTCACCCCATTAAAGTTAATTAAAAAAAGGTTCAGGAATTGATAGAACCCTCTGAAAGTGAAACAAATGTTGATCTAAAGACTAGTTAGAGGACGTCTGAAAGGCAGTTGGGGTCCTAGATATTGCCTCTTCCACTCCCTGTACTTGGGCAAGCTGCCCCCTTCCTATTGGGGCAGCAGTCAAGGACTTCTTTCTTTGGAGAAGGTAAAACATAGGGTCTTTTTATTGGGGAAATATCAGGCACAGATGAGCAGACAAAGTCCATGACAAAAAATAATAATAATTAAGTGAAGTAATTTGCAGTATTTTAAGACATCCTTCATCCACCTGTGTAACCTTCTATCCCAGGAACATTGGAAACCAGACCTGACCCCTCCTCTGGATAGGAGATTGAAGGTTTTTTTGTTGTTGCTGTTTTGTTTTTCTTCAGATATTCGCCAACTTTCTTAGTAGAAAAGACCAAAAATATTGATTTCAGGGGTTCTTTAACCCAGAGCCCAGGCAGGTCATCACACACATTTATAGCTTCCAGTCAACTTTAGAGTCTCCCATTATTGAACCTAAATGGAAAAATCAATGACTATCAACATCCAACAAAACTCTCTAACATAAAGAATACAGAAAATAAAACACAGGGGGGAAAGCCCCTTAGAAGAAACAGGGCTATGCAGAAAGGAGAAAGCTTCAAATTAGCATTATTAATACTTTTAGATTATATCTATGAAACACAAATGAGATGTTATTTAAGAGAGAATACAAAAAAAAATTCCTTCTTTGCCTTTTGCCTAAGATCAAGTGAGAGATTACAAAATAAATGAAAAGACCTTTTGGAAAAATAATAACATTATAGAAAAAATGAAAAATCTCAATATAAGAGTTAAAAGATAAAATTAAGAAAAAGTCTGCCTGGCCTGTGGTAGCGCAGTGGGTAAAGTGTCGACCTGGGAACACTGAGGTTGCCATTTCAAAACCCTGCACTGGTCTGGTCAAGGCACATATGGGAGTTGATGCTTCCAGCTCCTCCCCCCTTTCTCTCTCTCTCTCACTCTCTCTCTCACTCTGTGTCTCCTCTCTAAAATGAATAAAAAAAAAAAAAATTAAGAAAAAGTCCCAGAGCTAAAATACAGAGATGGAAAGTAGAAAATAAAACATAATAAAAAGAAAGGATAAGTCATGGGCATCCAACAGCTAATTAGTAGGACTCTAGAAAGAGAAAATTTAGTACATTTTCACAGAAATAATTCAAGAATATGCCCCAAAAGTAAAGGACACATTTCTAGATGGACTCATCAAAATCCAGGAAAAAGAAACAAACAAACAAACAAAACTACCAATAAACCTCATGCCAATGCATACTATTGTGAAATACCCTAATACTAAGAACAAAGGGAAGATCCTAAAATCTTTCAGAATGTAAAATAGGTAATATGTAAAGGGTTGATGTGTAGAAGGGCAGTGTATATCCCAACAGGACCCTAGAATTTAGATGATAATGGATCAATCATTCTTTAAAAAATAAAAGTTGAATAAGAAAAATTATCTGATACACTTGAACATAGTCACAGAAGATATTCTTCTTTTTTATTTTATGACAGAGACAGAGAGAGACAGAAAAGGGACAGATAGGGACAGATAGACAGGAAGAGAGAGAGATGAAAAGTATCAATTCTTTGCTGTGGCACCTTAGTTGTTCACTGATTGCTTTCTCACATGTGCCTTGACTAGTGGACTACAGCAGACCGAGTGACCCCTTGCTCAAGCCAGCAACATTGGGCTCAAGCTGGTGAGCCTTGCTCAAACTAGATGACCCCACGCTCAAGCTGGCGACGTCAGGGTTTCGAACCTGGGTCTTCCGTGTCCCGGTCCAACACTCTAGCCACTGTGCCACAGCCTGGTCAGGCGAAGATATTCTTCTTAAAGATAAATTAATATAAAGTATCTAAAAAGTTAAACAAATATAACAGTGAGATAATTATTAAATCCAGAAAAAGCAAGAAGTTATTCAGGCAAAAAAATCTAGTCAGTATACTACATGGCTCTCTATGGATAATATTACATAATTAACCTAATATCAATCTAACCAAAATCTATGCCTTAATTAGGATGTCAGGGAAGAAGTATTTGTGTATATATCAGAGGAAGAACGAGAGAGTTAACTCTTCATCTTTCACTTTAGGAAACCAACGGATTATCTCTAAAAATCAAGAAACAGCGGGGTTGACTTGCTGGTGGTGGTACTGTGGATAGAGCATCGACCTGGGATGCTGAGGTCGCAGGTTCAAAACCCCGAGGTCTACAGCTTGAGTGTGGGCTCATCTGGCTTGAGCACAGGGTCGCTGCCTTGAGCTCAGGATCATCAACATGATCCCAAGGTCTCTGGCTTGAGCCCAAAGGTTGCTGGTTTGATCAAGGGGTCACTGGCTCACCTTGAGCCTTGTTCCCCACCCTTCCCTGTCAACGCATGTATGAGAAGCAATCAATGAACAATTAAAGTGATGCAACTATGAGTTGATGCTTCTCATCTCTCTCTCTCTCTCAAAAAACAAAACAAAACAGCAGCATACACCTGTTACCTGGACATACAGTAAAAAAATATTAGAACAGCTGAAAGGGTAAATATGGTTGCCTTTGGGGAGCGGGAATTGGGGAAAGAAAAGGATAAAGATAGAAGACTGCTGTTTTCCATAGTAAGCTTCATTTGACTTTTAAAACAATGTACATATAGAACTTTAAAAAAAATTAAAACTTGTGCCTGATCAGGTGGTGGCGCAGTGGATAGAGTGTTGGACTGGAATGTGGAAGACCCAGGTTCAAGACCCCAAGCTCACCAGCTTGAGCACGAGCACACCTGGCTTGAGCAAAAGCTCGTCAGCTTGGACCCAAGGTCGCTGGCTCCAGCAAGGGGTGGCTCAGTCTGTTGATGGCCCGTGGTCAAGGCACATGTGAGAAAGCAATCAATGAACAACTAAGGTGTCGGAATGGCAACAATAAACTAATGACTGATGCTTCTCACCTCTCTCCGTCCCTGTCTGTCTGTCCCTATCTATCCCTCTCTCTCTGTCCCTGTAAAAAAAATAAATTAATTAATTAAAACTTGTAAGAAAAAGATTAAATGACATACTGTGCCTCAAAACCATCTATTGGAGTATATACATATATTATGATGAGTACATATATAGTTTATAATAAACAGGTAATAATTTTTTGCTTGTCTTTTTAAATAGGAGTAGAAAAATTAGATGGCTATAGTCCTTTCAAACAAGAGGAAGGCAGTGACCTAGAACATGGAATCCCAAAACACATTATCCAAGAGCCCATGATGATACCACACCTTTTGGAATTACGTAGACTTTTTGGAGTAGTAGCTCAGGCACAGCAAGTCTGTTGAAACACAAATCAATGAGGCAATTTCAGAAAAGACCTTATGGGCCACTCATGTATAGTAAATGCATTCACTTGGCCCAAAGAGAAGTATGAAATAAGTCAGAATTATGAGACAACTTAATAAATGTGCTCTGTGAAATAGATCAAGTTCTCATTCTTGGAGCTCTTCTGGAGTGGCTTTCAACCTTGATTGCCCCCTAAATTCATTTGTGGAGCTTTAAAAAATCCTGATGCCCACCACATCTTAGTCCAATTAAGTTAGAATCCTCTTCAAAGTACCTCAAATTATTCCAGTGTGTAGCAAAGGTAGAGAAGAACCACAGCCCCAAGGTTTCAGTTCATGAGACTAGGCTGCCACCTTTCACATCTCATCAGAGCCCATGGAGGGGTAGAGAGACACCTGACTGAAGGGGAGAGAACTTGGGTATCCCTCACTCCACCGTACTTCTAATCGCACTATACTGTGAATTGGCACAATCATATGAATATGTCTTCTGGGTGATTCTAGGACATAAATATTTAATACAATCTCAATTACCCTCCCTCATCCTCATGTGCCAGAAGAGGAATTCTGATTGGTCAGAATCTGAGACACTGATGGGGTGCGTGCCTTAAAGGCAGAGACCAGACTCCATCCTTTCCCCTTTATTCCTCACATCCAGGGGAAGTGGCCCATTTTTCCATTTCTAGGCAACTGGTCTTCGTGGGGTTGGCTCAGCTACCACAATTCTCCAGGTATAAGACACACCCTTTTCCAAAAAATTTGGGGTCTAAAAACTAGGTGTGTCTTATACAGTGGTTGTGGCATTTCAAATGCCATAGATGGAACTGAGGACAAGGCAATATATGAAGACAGAGATTCATCATCAGACACAGATGAGGACAAGCTAATGGATGGAAGTTTTGACAGTGATGAGGAGTTGTATGAATTTTATGATGAATAAAACTTGAGTTCAATAATTTTTTTTTTCAAATTTCAGGCCCCAAAATTAAGGTGCGTCTTATACATGAGAGCGTCTTATACATGGGGAAATATGGTACATTGACCCCACTCTGTATAAGCCTCTCTGCATGTAGGCCTGGGGTCTCTCACAAGAACCCAGTGAGTAAGGAGTAGGACACTGTTGGAGTCTACCTGTCTACCTGTGCTGCCACAGCAAAACACCAGAGATGGGGCTGGGGCTTGAACAACTGCAGTTCATTTTCCCAGTTCTGGAGGCCAGAAACCTGAGATCGGGATGCCAACACAGTTGGGCTCTGGTGAGATCTCTCGTCCTGGCTTGCAGAGGGACACTTTCCTGCTGTGTCTTCCCTCACATGACCTCTTTTCTGTGCACAGGTGGGAGGCAGGAAAGAGGACAGAGGGAAAGGGAGTGAGAAAAAGAGCGAGAGAAAGCACTCTCTCTGGTTGTCTCTTCTTATAAGGGCACTAACCCCATGATGAGGGCCCCATTCTTATGATCTCATCTAAAACTAATTATATTTCAAAAGTCCCATCTCCAAATACCACCACCTAAGAGTTTGGGTGGAGGGACCCTAACAATCATTCTGTAACGGATGTGCTAGGCCTCAGGCCTGGGCCGAGCGCAGTGGCCAGAGCCTTTGGCTAGATCTCCATAACTGGAAGAGTACCTGGTTCCCCATCCAGTCTTTGACTTTCATATGTGCCCTCCTTCAGTTCAGAACCCCAAAAGAATGAATGAGAGCATTTGAGAGCTACATCCTCCCCTACAAGCCCTCAAACACAGTTTGTGGGGACATCCCAAGTGGGTCCCCCCTACCCTGACATCCTAATGAAGCAACAGGCATTTTCTATTCTCCTCCCCAATCAATCAGTATATGCATTTTAAATGTAGAGCAGGACATTATGCAAAGCATTATAAGAAACTAAGAAAGAAGACACACTCCTAGATCATAAAGCAGGGGTGAAATTCAAAATATTTAACAATGGTGGGGCATCGACAATGACTTCTTACAAACCGGAATAGGAGTATTTCAATTTATCAGCAATATGCATGGTAATACCAGTGTGTTCCTGCTAAATATTAGCTTTGCCCCGAAGGGCTTATGAGTATTTGGCCACAGATGCCTGAATGGATTCAGGCATGCAAAGGAAGAATGTAAAAGGTATGGAAGCCAAGGTATGCAGGGCCTCCTACCCCCAACCCCTCCCCTCACTTGCCCCTTTCTTTACTAAACTTTCGGAAGCCCTTCCCCAGAGGGCAGCCGTGCCCAGAGGCAGGACCGGGAGTCAGTCATAAGCCTGAATCAGCCTCCCCTACCAGACACGTCCTGGCAGGGGAAATAGAGAAGTGAGAAGAGAAAAGAGGTCCTTCAATTCAGCTGGAGACAGGGAAGGTCACCAGCACAGTGAAGGGGAGGCTCTTCATTCAAGTTGCCTCAGATTACATTTGTTCACACACGCATGCAAAATGCCGCTTAAAAAATAAATGAGGTTAATTTCTCTTTATGGGTTCCTTTTCATCTCAGGGTTTCAAAGCACCTTGCCACAAAAGAGGCCCATCGTCACTCGGTTTTCAGTCTACATTTAAACTGAGGGCCCAACGGGTTCAAGTTTGGTAAAGCCCTTTGAAATTTTTAAAAAATAGGGAAGGAAAAGAAAAGCCATTATAAGATCCAAGTGCCCAACCGAGGACCACACAGCCAGAAGACTCCGGCTCTGATGAAAGGCCCTGCCTCCATTCAGATGACACTTTTGCTAATTAAAATCACAAAACCAGCCGGGGAGATGGGGAATGGTGACTAAAGCACCCTTACCCCAGAAACAGAAACACTAACAACTGACTCACACCGGCTACCTCGGATTTTCTCCAACAGGCATTTGGAAGAAAAGGAAAAAAATTCAAGTCCAGGCCACCCTCCATCTACTGACCCAGTAAACTCCACATCTGGGTAGGTGACACATCCCTGACTCGTTGCCTCCTCATCATAGTCCCAGTGCAGGAAGAGCCAGCTTGGCCTCCTGGGGATGGGAATGTTTTTTGCATATGCATTTTGTTCAAAGGAAGGACTCAGAAATCTCCCCAGTTCCAGCGTATGAGTCACGAGTGGGTGTTTGCTTTTTGGGTTCTGGGTTTGAGTCACCACCCTTCCTGCTGTTGGTCTTCTCGATCCAGGGGTAACAACTGAAAAGAGATTGCTAGAGATGTTTGTGAGGCTTAACACCCGAAAACTGGTCAGTTGGCAGTTACTTTGAAAGGTCATTCTGTTCTCTGTAAACAAGAAACGGAGCGTTTAAAAATAACAGTAGGAAAGAGGAAGGAGTGGAAAGGAAGAGGAATAAGTTTATGAAGGATGTGATTGAGGTAGACGGAAGTAGAGTCTACTCGAAGTAAAAATAGACAACTGCCTGTTTGTCAGCCAGAGGAGGGACGGGGCTGCTGATGTTGACCACGCATAGGCATGCTGCCTTCTGGGACTATTCATCCTTGGCCTGGCAGTTTGGGTAGTCTGGGTAAGCGGGATTGCCAGTATCATTGGACAATTCTGGAATCTGAAAGACCATCGTGGCATTGAAAGGACATCTTCCTGATGTCCCTCCCATCAGTGCTGTACCTGGCACCACTGGTTTCTGAAAAAGACCTCAAGACCACCCAGAACAGTGGTTCTTAACCTGGGTTCTATCGAACCCTAGGGGTCCGATGAGTTGGTCTCAGGGGTTCCGAGAAACCTCTACCGCGGAGGCCAGAATAAAGTAATACCATAATTTGCTGTGAGTTCATGCACTTTGTTGGTTTTGTTCTTTGAGCAAGGTGATGTTCATGCACGGCTCATTTTGTGCACCAGTAAAAAAACATATACCTATGTCTTAAATTTGGAAAAAAAAATCATATTTTATTTATCACTATAGAAGGGTTCGGTGAATGCACATATGAAACTGGTGGGTTCGGTACCTCAAAAAAGGGTAAGAACCACTGACCCCGAATTCTACAACAGGGGATATTCTACAAAGTCCCAGTCCCATGCTGGGACCAGGTGCTGAAAAACACCCGTTTGAAAAACAGCGATCTGATAGTTTGGGGCACCCCACCAGCTAGTTTTTATTTCAGGGACATTGGCCAAAAAAAAAAAAAATGAAGACACTTAAGATGGTTGAGAAAAAAGGTGATCGCAAAACAAACAGGTTTTGATCTAATGGACAGCTCAGCTGGATTCGACCCAGGAAAACTAACCACAGGCATTCCAGTTTCGCTTTTAGAAAGCAGAGATTGCAAATGAAAAGAGCTTCAACTTTTCAAATGGTTGGAATGTGGAAGTCAAAGCTGGACGTTTTGTAAGCAGTTGGAGGCTGGATCCTATCATTTCTTGCACATATAATTAAAAGATATCTGGCTGCCCACAGATTGTTGCTCCATTAGGAACTTTACAAAGGTTCAGAAAAAAGAGCCCCTGCCCATGCACTTCAAATCCTGGGAAACCTACATAAATCCTTGGCAGAAATGTGAGGATAATGAAAACAAACTCTGGTATCACTCTGGATCAAGTCACAAGAGAAGAAAAAAGTATTATTTAATTCAAAACATTCTCATTTTGGGGAGAAAAAATTATAATGCCTATCACCACCCATTGGGAAAAAAAAAAAGATTATAAACTTGGAGCTGTTTTCCTGGGACCTTGATGACTTAAAACAAAAGGCTTCATTGTTTGCAGAATGTTTTTTTTTAATGTCTCAGTTTCTTGTTTTAACAATGATTATCTGAAGATGCTATAGAACTTTCTGACCTACCCATTTGCTGGGAGCACATACATTTAAAAGAGGCCTGAGGCCTGTTTCAAAACAAAACTAGACAATTAACACACAGCCCTGGTTGTGACTTTATGATGACCTGTTATTTATGGCACAGCTTTAAAAATTCTCTCTATAAGTGAAGACCTAGGATTTGACTCTGACAGAAGAAGAGTTATTCAATTCTTTCATAGTAATTCTACTTTTAACCTGCTCAGTCTTAGGACCCACTTCTTGGAAATGGGACCAATGAGATGTTCTCGGAACTTATAACTACCCATCAAATTGTTTCCTAGCTAACACAGAGCTGGCTGCCAGCTGAGAACATCCAAGAAGTGGGCTCCCAGGGATAATGTTTTTTCTGTTATCCTGCTTCTTTAACCATAGAGTTAGACACCTGACCCCGGCCGGGCCAATTAGAGTAAGGTGACCAGACGTCCCGCTTTTGGTGGGACAGTCCCGATTTTTAACAATTTGTCCTGCGTCCCGTGGCGTTTTAAAAAAGTACCGATTTTTGGAAAGGATGCACGAAAAGCTAGGGGACGGACGGCGGGAGAACGGGAAGGGAATATACAGTTTTTGGCAGGGAGACCCCTGCCTCCACCTGGAAGCGCCTGCACTGCCGCAAGAGCTGGCTGCACCGTGCGCCCCAAAACAAAGACCTTCGGGTGGGATGTACCTGATGGGGCAGCGGCTGTCAAGTCCCCTAACTACCCATAGGCCCGCGTCCTGGATGCCAGCGTGCGGCTCTGGGCTCTGTGAGGTGCAAGCCGCTAGGTTTCCAGCGGGCGGTGGGGCTGGAGGCGGGGAGCGTGGCCGCCACAAGGATGAGTCCAGGTGGGCAGTGTGTGTGACCGCTAGCGTGCAAGCGCGCCAGCGGTGCTGCCCTGCCTGCTCCCGCCCGCTCTTGCAGCTCCGGCATTGGTTTCGGGACCATGTAACCAAATCACTCAAACTCACTCAAAATTTCCCATATAGTAATATTTCCAAAAATGATCTTTTTAATGAGGTATTATTATTAAAAGAATATATTGATAAGGAAAACGTTAAATCTTAGGCATCAGCAAAAGTCACAATAGACAACAAATGGTTAGAAATATTTCCTCATTTTGAAACAAACCATGTTCCATACAATAATGCATTAAAAATTGTGGAATATATGCTGTCTTTACCAGGAACCAATGCCGCTACTGAATGTGTTTTTTCTACCCTAAATAAAGTGTGGACATCAGAAAAATCACAATTAAGTGTTGAGACTTTGAAAGCCATTTTATGTGTGAAATATAATTTAACAAATTCCTGTGAAAAATTTCATGACCTTTTAAACAACAACAGCAATCTACTAAAAAAAATTCACTCAAATGAGAAATATGCCAAAGAATAAAATAATACTACACATAATTATTTTAATGTATTATATTTGTAAATTGTACTTATATTGAAATTTAAAAATATATATTACAATACTATTTTTGCATTTTATGAAAATTGTTTTGCTCCATATAGACCAAATTTTTAATCAAGAACCCCACCCCCACCCCCACTGGTCAATGGTGTCCCGCTTTACCAATTTTAAAATCTGGTCACCTTAAATTAGAGTGCTGCCTTGAAATTTTTCACGCTGTAGTGCGGCTATGAGTCCCATATTCTCTTGTACGAACGCGTGGGGTGTGAAGTTTGGAAGTATGGTTGTTCTTTACCTTATAGAAGAAGCTGATCTTCAGAAGGGAAAAATGAGCTAAGACGTAGAGAGGGAAGACAGGGACATGCTGGCTGTGTTTGAATTATTGGTTCCATCTGTCCCTGATATCATTCAGCTTGTCTTAAGGCATAAGATATACTACAGAAACTTTTTAAAAATTTACTACCACTACCCCACTTTTCTTTTTGGCCTAAGCTACTCAGGTTTCTAACACATCAGAAAAGAGTACTACTAAATCCACTGATTGAACTGGTTGTAGGGGGAAAAGAAATTAATCAAGGTTGCCAATATATTTTTCTGAAAGAAAATTTGACCCAAGGGACTATAGAGAGGTAGTTATTTACAATGCTAAGAATCTCCCAACAAATGTCTGGACAGCACATATGTTGGGTGTGCAATCCATATAAGGCCATAAGTCCAGGAGATGCCATCTCTACCTTTTAGTAGCTTAAAGTCTTGTCTGTGATATAGTCAGCTTTGTTTCCAGGGGAACTAATGTTTCTTGTTTACTGTGTATTCTCCACCCCCTCCTAGAACAGGAGCTACATAGTCAGGGATGTCGATTTTGTTCACTGATGTATCTAAGTTCCCAGAACAGTGTTTTGTATATAGTAGGCCATCAAGGAGAGTATACTAAATGAATAAACTAACCTTTGTCAGTGTCCTAATCCTGTTAGGTGTGTTAGCTATTCAAGAGTGCTAAGCTTAGAGACAGAAAGAACAATGAAACTGAAAGAAGGGAAGATAGATAGGTATTTGGGACAAAGAGCAGGCTTAAAAATTAAAGAGAACAAGTTTTCAGTTGAACAAATTGGAAAACTTTTGCTAACACTTCTGTTTTAACAACAAGTCCGTAAATAAAGCAAATGTATCTCTTTTCATTTGACCTTTATTTAATCTCTATTTTGCCTTACTTACTGCTGGTTATACCGCTATACATTCTTTTCTTATTTTAGTAATAGCATCTCTTTAGTTTTAGCTCCACAAATGGCAGCCCAACTACAAACCACGCTTTCTAGCCTCCCTTTCAGCTCAGTAAGGTCACATGACTAAGTTTCGACCAATAGGATGTCCAGTCAGGATACTATATGCCCCTGGCCTAGATCATGATACTTCTCTGGACTAGACGCATGATGTAGGCAGAGCCAATCAGAGTTTTCTGGGGAGATGAATAGGGGTGCAAAGGAGAAGGGATTATTTTCTCTTTTCTATGATTGCTAGCTATAAAGGCAATATAAATTTAGCTTGGCCTTGGCATCACTGCTTAAGAATTAAGCCAGTTTGGAAGTATGCAGAGCCATGAGGGGAGGACAGGTGGTCCTGTGTGGAGTTTGAATCTTTGGAGCCAATTAGGCCTGAGGCAAAACTTCCTCCCACCTCAGACTTGCAAGTTATAGAAGTCAATCAGCTGCTTTTGTGCTTCAGCTATGTTGTTTTTGTCATTTGCAACTGACAGAGACCTGACTAATGCAGGAGTAACCAAAGATAAGATTAAAACGTAGATATAGTTCTGTTGTGGTTGCCCTAAATGCTAGACAAAAAAGTTTGGACTTGTTTCTGAAGACTGCAAGATGAACCATTTGAATGAAGAGACTGTCAAGGTGGTCCACTGTGACACCTAGGTGCAATTTCCAGGCTTCTCACTTCCTGGCAGTGGGCCAAATGTAAATCCTGAGCCATTGTTTCCTTATCTACAGACTGGGGGTGATTCCACATACCTTACTGGGTGGCTGGGTGGAATACATTAAATAATATATGAAGAGCTTAATGCAATGTCTAGCACAGTATAGCATAATCATTCTTCTTGTGGTAATAGTGGAGTGGTAATGGTGATTGAAGAAAATGAAAGAGAAGGAAGAGGAGGAGAAGAATGGAAGAGCAGAAATGAATAAGAATACCTTATAAGATGTTTTTGTCACTTGCAAAGTCGTAAGAGCCATCAGCAAACATCAGCAGGACCATACGTGTCTGGAAATCGGAAGTGAGGAAAAGGGAAAAGTCAGTTACGATCCAGATCCAAATTTAAAATACCTGTTGAATCGACTGGCTCTTGAACTTTCTCTTCTTTTGCACCCCCACCACCCAAAATAGGAAAGACAACAACAATGAAAACCAGCTCTGTGTGAGGAGGTGTTTGCATATGGAAGGAAGAAGCTAAAGATTTCATTGTGAGTTCTTTCTATCCAGTGCCAGCTACGTAATTTGCAGAGTCCTGTGCAAAATGAAAATTGAGGCCCTTTGTTCAAAAATCAGAAAAACAAGTTTTTTTCCTTTCTTCCTGATCTTTCTCTTGATCTGTTGTCATGGGGTTTTTTGTTGCTTCTTTGTTTTTGCTATTTAGTGTCACATGACCTTAGGTATAGGTATACTCACAGTGTCAGTAGAAAACCTTGGCTAATGTTCTACCCTGATCCTGGCCAGACCTGTGCCCAGGCCCCATACCAGGAGCAGACAGCAGCCATGGTCACTGGGCTGGGATGTGGGAACAGGCACACAAGAACTGGTCCTGGGAGGCAAAGAGGTAGTAGAAGGTGGACTGTGGTTGAGTTGAGGTTCCAAGCTCCAATGTCCCATTGGACTTCAATTAGAAAATATAAATTCAAAGATAAAATTATTAAAAATTTCCAGATGGAGCCCTGGCCGGTTGACTCAGCGGTAGAGCATTGGCCCAGTGTGTGGAAGTCCCAGGTTCGATTCCCGGTTAGGGCACACAAAAGAAGCGCCCATCTGCTTCTCCACTCTTCCCCTTCTCCTTCCTCTCCATCTTTCTCTTCCCCTCCCACAGCCAAGGCTCAATTGGAGCAAAGTTGGTTGGGGCACTGAGGATGACTCCATGGCCTCTGCCTCAGGTGCTAGAATGGCTCCTGCCACAATGGAGCAATGCCCCAGATAGACAGAGCATCGATCGCCCCCTGCTGGGCATACCGGGTGCATCCCGGTTGGGCGTATTTGTTAGTCTGTCTAACTGCTTCCCTGCTTCTAACTTTGGAAAAATACAAAAAAAAAAAAAAAATGTTTCCAGATGGTGACCACAGAGTATTAAACTTCAAACATGTGGTCCCTTTATGTGATACTTTTAAATTTATTTACTTATTTATTTATTTATTTTAGAGAAAAAGGATGGAAGAGAAAGAGAGAGAGAAACATTGATTTGCTGTTCCACTTGTTTATGCATTTACTAGTTGATTTTTGTATGCACCCTGACGGGATCAAACCCATAACCTTGGTGTACAGGGATGATGCTCTAACCAACTGCATTATCCATTCAGGGCATGTGATGATTAATAAGGTGACCAACTGTCCTCCTTTAGGGAGGACAGTCCTTTTTTTAAAAAAAAAAAAATGTTTTATTAATTTATTTATTTATTTTTACAGGGACAAAGAGAGAGTCAGAGAGAGGGATAGATAGGGACAGACAGGAACAGAGAGAAATGAGAAGCATCAATCATTAGTTTTTTATTGCCGTTGCGACACCATAGTTGTTCATTGATTGCTTTCTCACTCGTGCCTTGACCGTGGGCCTTCAGCAGACCAAGCCACCACTTGCTGGAGCCAGCAACCTTGGGTCCAAGCTGGCGAGCTTTTTGCTCAAGCCAAATAGGCCTGCGCTCAAGCTGGTGACCTCGGGGTCTCGAACCTGAGTCTTCCGCATCCCAGTCCGACGCTCTATCCACTGCGCCACTGCCTGGTCAGGCGACAGTCCTTCTTTTGTAAGTTCTGTCCTCCCTCAAAAAGTATTCTCCTACATGTCCTCCTTTTTGATATTGAAAGACTAATCTGTAAATGTCCGTATTTGATTGATGCAGAGTCGATCCATTGCATGTGATGTGACGTATTTTTATCTAAATGAGTATTTTTTCTTACAATTATTATTAAAAATTAATAGGCATGTAATCATAATTACAATATAAAAATATTACAAATGTTTTATTAAGCATTTGTCATATTATAGTGTATTATTTGTTGCAATGAATAAAATGCTTCTTTTACTTATGATATTGTTTTCTTCAATTATTTTTGTCCTCTTTTTCACTGTAAAAAAAGTTCATCACCTTATGATTAATTTTATGTGTCAACTTAAATAGGCCATGGAATGTCCAGATATTCGGTCAAACATTATTCACTGAATTTCTGGAAGGGGGCTTTTTAGGTGAAATTAACACTTGAATCACAGACTGAGTAAACCAGATTGCCTTCCCCAGTATGCATGGATCTTATCCAATCAGTTGAATAAAACCAAAAGGCTGACCCTCCCCAAAGTAAGAGAATTTTTCCTGCTTTCAGACTCAAAGTGAAACATCACCTCTTTCTGGATCTCAACCCTGGCAGCTCTCAGACTGCAACTTACACTGTTGGTTTTCCCAGTTCTGAGGCATTCAGACTCAGACTGGAACAAAACCATCAACTCTCCTGGGTCTGCAGCTTTCCAGCTCACCCTGCAGATCTTGGGATTTTCCAGCTTCCAGAATCACATGTGCCAGTTTCTTATAATAAAGCACTTTCTGCCTGTATCTCTCCATTCATCCATCCATATGCACCCTAATAATTCTGTTTCTCTGGAGAACCATGGTCACATATTCATAAAGCTGGTCCTCACTTGCCACTACATGGGAGTGGGAGGGACAGAGAGAGATTAGTAAAGAACTTGCCTTTGTTTTAATTAGCTATCAGTAATATCTTGCTGTCAGCATAAAGAAGAAATACATTTTTTATATATAACAATAAAAGTAGAGATGGCTTACAAACTTATAGTGTCCCAAGATCACATATTGAAACATACTGTTCTAGAAAAATATTAATTTCATATGTTAAAGGGTAGGACTTCAGAAATAATAACTGAACTGGGTTTCACCCTTTGTACATTGGTTGAATTCTTCACCCTGTGCATAGTCAATAGTACGTTTTGTACTGTAGGACCACAGGGCCTTATCCAAAACCCTGGGGCCGGATGTCAGAATTCAGAATTATCATGAATGTTTAAAAAAATGCTTCACTGTAAGTGCTTTATATTATGTACACTGCCAGCAGACACTCTGGGACAGCATTCTGGACTGAAATACATGAACATTTCTGCAGTAAAACATGTGAATATTTATGCTAGTTGGTCAAAGACTGTAAATAGCCTCATGTCAGTTCAGGTTAGATTCTGCTTTCAAATGAGTTCAGGTGAGGTCAGATTTTGCTGCCAAATGAGTTACAAAAACTCAGTCTGGAGAGCTTTTTGGAGACTAGAAATGCAAGTCAGGGTTAGTGGATCTTAGTTCCTGTTTCCGCTGTTGGCCTCCCCTGACATTCACATTCCTGTTCAGACTGCAGTGAACTAAAGAACAAAATGAGAGAGGAGGGCTTGCCTGGAGAGCATCTTGTGATACATAGAAAAGGTCAAGAAGAAGGCTTAGTATTTAGCCTTGCAGTTGACTTCCACAGCTCCTAACTCACACACCTTGAGCTACGTGAGGCTAGAAAATAAATCAGAATCAAGGTGCAGAAGACGAAAATCCCCACAGCCTCCTCTGGAGTGTTCCCTCATGCACTGTAGCACGCCCACAGAAACTTGTTCCTATGGCATCCCAATGGTGGCTGCTAGCACCCAGGGTTCTAAACTGGGAAAAGTCATCCAGGTCTTTAGGGAATATTCATATATGTCAACTGAGTTATACTTAATCTTAGGGAAAGAGCTTCAAGAAATTGCCTCCAACATTTAGTCACAGGTTAACTATATGGAAGCGTTATGTCTTAATTTTTCAAAAAATGGCCCTAGCTGGTTGGCTTGGTGGTAGAGCATCAGCCCAGTGTGTGGATGTTTCTGGTTCAATTCCTGGTCAGGGCACACAGGAGAAGTAACCATCTACTTCTCCACCCGTCTTTCTCCCCATTCTCTCTCTCTACCCCTTCCGCAACCATGGCTTGATTGGTTTGAGCACAACGGCCCTGGGTGCTAAGAATGGCTTCATGGAGCCTCCACCTCAGGCACTAAAAATAGCTCCATTGCAAGCATTGCCCCAGATGGGCAGAGTATCAGCCCCAGATGGGGGTTGCCAGGTGGATCCCAGTCAGTGTGCATGCAGGAGCCTGTCTTTCTATCTCCCCTCCTCTCACTTGAAAAAAAAGAAAAAAATATTGATTGATTTTAGGGAGACAGGAAAGGGGAAAAACAGAAACATCAATCTGCTCCTGTATGTGACTTGACTGCAACCATTGTGTATTAGGATGATGCTCTAACCAAATGAGCTATCTAGCCAGTGCTGTATATATTATCTTTAAATACATTTATTAATATACTAAAGTTAGTTAAGTGGCTATCAAATACATAGAGAACTCCTTATTTTCTCAGTATATCTCTAGTCACGCTCTCAATTCAGTCGTTCTCTTAAAATTATTAGCATTTTATGGCACAATCTTGGAAATACTCAGATGTAGCCATTGTATGAACATTGCTCAAGGTCTTCTTTAGAGAATGCAATTTTCAAGCAATTGAATGTTGCTCTGGTTGAAGGTAAAGGAGAGCTTTCCCTACAGAGGCCCTTCTGCATGGTAGTGCCCTCTCATATACATCTTGGAGTCTCACTTAACCTTGAAGGCCAAAGACCAATGCCAGGTACAACAACCAGGAACCAAGTAAGACTGAAAGGAAATTCACTTACATCTTCAGAGTTCTCACTGAAATATTTCTGTGCCTCTTATGTAGTATCAATTACTTTTTATCTTAAAAAATTATACCATATTCTTAAATATAACTGTTCTTTCTGGAAGGCACTCATTTTTACATCTGTAACTGCTTCCAGGCTGAAACCTTAAATCAAAGAAATACGTAGCCTGACCAGGCGGTGGCACAGTGGATAGAGCATCGGACTGGGATGCAGAGGACCCAGGTTTGAGACCCCGAGCTTGCCAGCTTGAGCGCGGGCCTATCTGGCTTGAGCAAAAAGCTCTTCAGCTTGGACCCAAGGTCGCTGGCTCCAGCAAGGAGTGGCTTGGTCTGCTGAAGGCCCGCGGTCAAGGCACATGTGAGAAAGCAATCAATGAACAACTA
The DNA here is from genome assembly GCA_037038555.1 of Rhynchonycteris naso. Classification (NCBI taxonomy): domain Eukaryota; kingdom Metazoa; phylum Chordata; class Mammalia; order Chiroptera; family Emballonuridae; genus Rhynchonycteris; species Rhynchonycteris naso. The sequence continues at coordinate 55,515,861 of CM073004.1, forward strand.
AGGTGTTGCGATGGCAACGAAAAACTAATGATTGATGCTTCTCACCTCTCTCCGTTCCTGTCTGTCTATCCCTCTCTCTGACTCTCTCTCTGACCCTGTAAAAAAAAAAAAAAAAAGAAGAAGAAGAAATACTTAAATAATGTTTTTAGTAAATGATTAAGTTTGGACTTAATTTTTCTTGTGTGAAAATATAGGTTAAAAATTCTTAGTAGTCCAGTAATCTTTGCATTTTTTAACAGATGCTCAACAAATATATTAAATTGTATAATCAATTACGTATTAAATGTTTTCCCTTCTTTGTTACCAATATCTTATTATAATATTGCTTGTTGTTATGAGTATTTGTACACTTAACTTGATTGGTATTTGTTTTCTTATTAGTACATTGAGAAAATAAATTCTATCTTAGAAAGGATCTCTGATAGGTTGTCGGTGAAACTAAATTAGAAAGATAGAGTGCATTTATTTAAAAGGGAAATCAGATTACTCATTAGTTACTCAGCATCAGTCACCACTGGTTATGCAATAAGAAAAGTAAACCTTAAAAGCGAGAGACTCAAAGAGGAGTCAGCAAATTAGACTGTAAGTGGAATGTAAAAAAAAGAAATTGGACTTAGGAATTTTAAGGGTCACAGCTGTCTCTCTGAACTTAACAACAGTGTTCACAACACTGAGTATGTAAAGGAATGCATGTTATGTTGGTTCACATTAAGTCAGGACATTGAAGTGCTGCAATTCAACCAGGATATCTATGCAATCGTCATTGCTTAAAGAAAGACAGAGAGAGAAGCCATTTATTCAACACTGGTAACATGATCCTTCACTATATTGACATGCTAAGGCAGTAAATAATCAAAGACTTGGATTTTTTGAAATTAGTACATGTATCTAGTAGACATGCAGAAAGAGGCATTTAATTAGCAAGTAAGAGTGCCAGATAAAATATAGGCTGTCCCATCAAATTTGAATTATAGATAAATAACAAATAATTTATTAGCATAAGTGTGCCCCAAATGTTTCATGGGTAGTTAGGATTGGTATGTCAGTTCCGATTCTTTGTCACCTTCTCAATGTCATGATTCATTCATTCATTGCTGATTCAACATCAATTTATTTATGGCCTTACTCTGCTGGGTATTGTGTGTAATATTGATCATACAGTGGTGAGCAGAACAGATTAATCTAGAAAAGTAAAAAGGTAATCACTTTATAATTTGATAAATGTCATGATTCACAGTGTACAGGTATGCCTTACAGAGGCAATTAACCCAGCCTTGGGTCAGAAAAATACTTTAAAAAGAAGTGATATCTAGATTAGGCTAAAGGCAAAAGGTTGGGGGAATAAAGAAAGGTTCTTAACAGAGACTCATTACCGCAGGGCAAAGCTTGGGGAAAAAGAGGCATCATAGAGCACTTGAGAAATTGAAAACTTTAATAGTTAATATGATTGAACCATAGACCAGAAGGCTCTGATTGGTGAAGCATGTGACCTGGTAACATGGCTAAGTTACCAGGGACCTCTTTTAAACCCTATTGAATGGTCCTTGCAGCAAAGTGACATAGTTATATTTGCAAATTAGAAAGCTCCCTCTGGCAGTAGAAAAGAGAGTGGGTTGAAAGTGAGTGTAACTGTGGACTTGGGAATGGCTATGGCAAGAAGTAGGTAGATGTGAGACCTATTCAAGTTGTCACTCCAAAACTGTCTGGTTCTTTGAACAGATGCAGGCTCTTTGAGCCTCTTCTCTACATTGGCTTTGATGTGGCCTATTACATAACAGGCCCTACTGCCTTAGATGTGCAGGGAAGTGTTGCCTCCACCATTACTGCCAAGCCAGATCAAGTAGAAAGAAATGGAGTCTCACAAGGAGAGAGCAAACCAGATGTACGTAACTATGTGTTAACACGTTTAGTGAAGTGTATACATCATTAACCCATACTGCGGTTTTGATCGACCTGGGGTAGGAGAACCAGCCCAGAAATGGACATTTTGCCAGGGCTACGGACAGAAATGACCATGAACCCTGCTTAATTACCTGCCTATGAAAGTCACCGATGTTACAAGCTATCCAAACAGACAGCTCTTATTAGTAAAGGAATATGTTTAAGCTTTTTCATGAGGATGAGGAAATCAGAAAGAGAAGTCAATGATATAAAATGGAAGCAAGCCCAGTGATAAGGGTAGGCAAATGAAAAATTAGATGATGCAAACAACGTGACAAACTAAAACGTAGCCACATTTACCCTTTATTGAAAGTTGAATATGGGCTATGAACTAATTTAGAATAGGATTGGCACATAATCTCATCTCATTTCCACAAATGTGCTAAGGAATTAAGCATTGTTTCTATTTTCCAGATGAGGAAAATGGATGCTCAGCGTGTTTAACTCTGCCTAGATCAAGCAGCATGAAGTAATATTTGTAACCCAGGTTTTTCTGTCTTAAAAAGACAATTGTGCTGCTCATAGCTTTTTTTATGGCATAAGAGAAAAGATACTTTTCTGCTTGACCAGGCAGTGGTACAGTGGATAGATTATTGGACTGGGACATCAAGGACCCAGGTTAGACACCCTGAGGTTGCTAGCTTGAATGCAGGCTCATCCGACTTGAGTGCGGGATCATCAGCTTGAGCACAGGGTCACTGGCTTGAGCATGGGATCATAGACATGACCCCATGGTCGCTGGCTTGAACCCAAACATCACTGGCTTGAAGCCCAAGGTTGCTGGCTTGAGCCCAAGGTCACTGGCTTGAGCAAGGGATCACTCACTCTGCTGTAGTCCCCCCCCCCCATCAAGGCACATATAAGAAAGCAATCAATGAGCGACTAAGGTGCCGCAACAAAGAATTGATGCTTCTCATCTCTCTCCCTTCCCGCCTCTCTGTCCCTATCTGTCTTTCTCTCTGTCTCTCCTTCTGTCTCTGTCACACAAAAAAGGGTACTTTTCTGATGGAGGGTCAACCTGGCATTTGTGAAGCACCACCATTTCATTCTGAACAGGACAAAAAGGACAATGCATAGGCACCACTACGTTTACGGAATGCTGGGACCTCTCTCACTAGGAAGTCCAAAAGCATCCATGCATAGAACAGACAAGGTTAATAGAGACAGGTTCTATAATTTGTGGAGAAGCTATTCAAGATTCAGTACCCTCATCTATTATTTTTCAGATAAGGACAGATGATTTAGCCAGAAAAATAAATTTGGTTGATTTATAAATATTTAGAAAACAGCAACATTCACTTGAAGCTAATGCTAGGAGCTATGTTCACCAAGATCAACTCATGTCAGATTAATCTTATTTCTGTCTTATATCTATGACATTCTGTTAAACTAAAAGATCAGAATTCCATAAAAATACTGCACCAAAGTTCTTACAAAAATGTTTTATGACATCATTGTGAAACAGTATGAGAATGGTTAAGTTGAATGCTGGCTAGCTCAACTGACTAGAGGTGTAGCGACTTAAACAATTACTTCCCCCCAAAATAAATGTTTACTTGGGTGTATCTGGTGATATACTATCAGACCTCATACTTAGATTTGTCTTTTTCAATATATTTTTGATGACTTGATGAATATGATCTACCTTCTGAGCTCCAGCTTCAGAATGAAATCCTTGCTAAAAATCTTCATATGGATGTCGAAAGCAACTGAACCTAAAATGTCCAAAACTGACCTCATTAGCCTTTCTTTCAGACTGGCCTCTCTCTACTCCTCCCCAGTTCAATTAATGGACTGCCATATTAGTCAAGACTCTCAGCTGAAAGTACCTGAACTAGAACGAACTTAGGCAACACAAGTAAGTATCATCTCAGGAGATCCAAGGGAAACAAATCAGCCCCACGAACAGCTAGAGCCAGGGGTTCAAACATTATCAGGACTTTTCTCTCTGTTTCTCCTTGCCCATAAGCTTCATTTTCTTTTGCTTCAGACTGACTCATTCAATATGGTGGAAAACATAGCTCAGGCTGCTATAACGAAACAACCATAGACTGGGTGATTTAATAACAAACTGTGAGACCTGTCTCACAGTTCTAGAAACTGGGAAGTTCAAAATCAAGACGCTGGGAGATCTGGTGTCTGGTGAATAATCGCTTCCTGGTTTGTAGACAGTCACTTTCCTGTGGTATCTGCACAAGGATAAGGAAAGATCATCTTCCCCGTGTCACTTCCTATAAGAGCACTAATTTATAAGGTTACAAATATTGTCAAGTCGATACAAACAAGTCCACAGCAACTTCTGTCCCTAAAAAGGGACTGACTAAAGCTTTGTTTGCTTTCAGGTTCAAAAGTATGGACAAGGAATCTGATTGACTTGGTTGAATCAGTTGCCTTCCTCTGTCTTTCCTCTGACCATAGCAGGAACTGTCACCAGTGATGGCCATATGCTGTCAGTGGTCTGCCTCATGGGCCCCTGTTGGTGCCTTGAAAGTTCTTCAGTGAGTCTGGGATATTCTTCCATTCCTTAAACCTCCCACTGAGAAGCCCAGGAGTTCATCCACTCTCAGGATGCCTCCAATATTTAGTACTGTGGTGGAATTTATCAGATGAATAAATCTCAGTTTACTTAGAAGTCTCGTTTGGCCCTGGCCAGGTGGTTCAATAGAAAAAGCATCATCCCAGCATGCCAAGGTTGCTGGTTTGATCCCTGATCAGGGCACACACAAGAAGCAATCAATGAGTACACAACTCAATGAAGCAAGAGAGTGGAACAGCAAGTTGATGTTTCTCTCCCTTTTTCTCCCTCCTCCCTATGCCATACCCCTTCTCTCATATCAATTGGGAAAAATATTGTTTTTTAAATCACTTCTGGTCATGTTATTTACCTTTCTTGGGATATGATTTCTGGATTATCTCAACCTCCCTGATAAAGCAAGACTTGTTAATGTTTATGGAAAATACAAAAATACCAAACAATGTGTTAGCTAAACATTTGACTGACAAAAATAACTGATAAAATTCATCTAGAAATCATTCTTCTTTCCTTCTTGTTTCCTTCCCCCATTAAAACTTGAGATATAAAAGATCCCAAAGTTAGAATTAACCTACAAATACCAACATACTCATCAAAATTTTACCACATAATAGCAGAGCAGAAAAGTAACTCCAGCAGTTCTGAAGTGAATCATTGGCCATCCACGGACTCACCCAAACTCCTTTTCAACACTTGAGTTAATACCAGTATCATGAGATCCTAGACCATGTTCTTCTTTTTTTTATTTTGGAAAGAATGACTAATCCCTGTATACTATTCTTGGACTCTGTTATTTTGGCCAACTTAGGAAGAATAGACTAATACTAATAATATCCAACATTTACAGCACGTTCACAGTTTACAAAACCTTTTTCCACTTAATCCTCTCAGCAGTTCCCAGATGAAGAGATTTGCCTGAGCTCACCCGTAACTAAGTGGTAGCACTAGAAAATAAACACAGGTCTTCTAAATCCAGCCTTCAGTTTTAACTGTGCACAAGACAGTGTAAGTAGTGGTAGATGCAGTCACTAACAATCTTTATATTTCAATGATGTAACACAATCAGGTTTTTCCTTATTCTTGTCACAGCAGTGTGGATGGTTGGGGTTAGGGATTCTGCTCCACATAGTCATGCAGGGACTCATGTTCCGATGGTTGGGGTTAGGGATTCTGCTCCACATAGTCATGCAGGGACTCATGTTCCGATGGTTGGGGTTAGGGATTCTGCTCCACATAGTCATACAGGGACTCATGTTCCTTCTACCTGCCTGTCATCATCTTCCACATGTAGTCTCCAAAGACACTAGAATGTGGCAGATCACACATGGGAGATTTTTATGAATCAAGCCTAGAAGTGGCACACACCACTTTGGCTCAGGTTTTTCTGGCCAGAGCACCATCCCAGAAAGGGAGGCCTGGATGTAATTCAGCTGTTTGCCCAGAGCCACAAGCCTTGGAACAGTGAATTTGAGAGGTTTGCTCTTAGTGCTTTGGTTTATCAAGCCTTCATGAAGTCTCTACTGCTAGGAGGTCATGTGGAACAATCTCTGGAAGTTATTTCTCCTTCCCATCCAGCATCTTTCTCCTCCATTAAACATCTAGAACATCTGTATATTCCTATTCACTGTTAACCCTTTCTCGGGAGCTGTTTTGACAGCTAGTCTGTTCTCATTTTCTTTCCTTTTTTCATCTGTGCATTTGTCTTTCCCTCCATGAATCATAAGCTCTTTAAAAACAAAAATGTGTCAACCATTGCCAAACTGTGAGATGCATTCCTTCCACCCTCCCCGATCAACCCTCTACTTTTATCCAAATAAACTCAATTCTGCCATATCACATACAAGATGTGGTGCTTGGTGCCACAAGGAGAAGCAAAGAGGAATTAGGCATGGATCTTAAGAAGCTTATTAAACAAGCCTAAATGTGAAAGTACCGTACAATTAGTAATATAGAAATACAGTGCTGCCCTAGCCAGGTAGCTCAGTTGGTTGGAGCACTGATCCAATGCATCAAGGTTGTGGGTTCGATCCCTGGCCAGGACACATACAAGAATCAACCATTGAATGCACAAATAAGTGGAATAACAAATCAATGTTTCTTTCTCCCTTCCTTGTTATGTCTCTAAAATCAACAAATTTAAAAAAGAAATTTAAGAAAGAAATATAGTGTTAAGGAAATAGAGGAAACAGATTCTGGACTGAGGGGAAGGGGACTGGAAAAGACTTCACTGAAGAAGAAGTGATATTGATAATAATAATAGTAGCTAATACAGTGAATTCAAGGAACTGGCATTAAAGTGCCTTACATCACTCCATATCATTCTCATAACAACCTTATGAGGTGGCACTATTATTGTTCCCATTGGCTAGACACAGAGGAAGAATATGCTGTAGAGGACATTACTGGGACAGTTGGTGAAATGTCAATACGGACTACAGATCAAACAGATAACAGTATTGTATGAATACCATCTTTCTTGATTTCGATGATTGTGGTTATATAGAATGTTCGTGCTAGTAGGAAATGGACTCTGAACTATTAAAAAATAAAGGTGCATGGTGTTGTCAGCTTACTGTCAAATATTTTAGAAAATAGTTCGTGTGTGTGTGTGTGTGTGTGTGTGTGTGTGTGTGTGTGTAGGAGGGGGGAAGGGAATGATGAAAGAAATGTAGCAAAATGTTAACAATTGGTAAATGTGGGTGCCTGGAGGGTTTGTGCTACTTTTGACATTTTCTGAAGGAGGCTACCAGGCGCAGTGAAGTTCGACCCCGCGTGCCTCCTTGTGGCTGCGGGCACCACCCACCGCCCCACCCACTGCAGTCGCAGGGCCAATGGGGTGCCTCCCTAGACGTGGAGAAGGCCCGCCCCCTAGGCGGCACCCGGCATCTGGTCAAGCAGATTCTCTCCTCCCCTTTCTCGGGGTTTTGGTGCTGCGGCGCAAGGGGCCAGATAGGAGAAGGAAAAGATGACCCATCCTGGGAAAAAACGTCCCTGCCTGGGGAAAAAACGGCCACTTACCGGAAGCGGAAGCGGAGACGGGCTGTCCCCCACCCCCGCATGGAAAACCTCCGCGAGAGAGAAGGCCTGTGTGCTGACTAGACACACCTGCCTGACAGCTTGTGTTCAACACAGTGAAACATCACGTCCCATCCCTCCACGTCTCCCCTGCCCTCACTCCCGGTTTCCCCCCTCCTTGCTTCTTTGGGTGTGCGTGTGCATGTGCACGTGAGGCAGCGGCTTTTCAGTTCCAGCCTGGGGCTCTGTGTCTACCCCACTACCTGGCCCCTAATTTGAGCTGGGTCTGACAGCCAGGAAATTGAGATAAAGGCAGGACAAGGAGAAGGAACACACGAAGAAAATGGTAGAAAGCTTGGTGGGGCAGGTGGGTGGTAATGGGGGTACAGGGAATGAAATTGAGATGTAATAAAAGATGGTCTTGAAGGCCTACTCTAAAATTTAGACATTTCTGTAGGCACTAATGTGAGCCAAGATAACTTTTTGAGATAGGGTGTATAAAATAATAACAACTAATGTTTATTAAGCACTTACTATTTGCTAATCTTTATACTAAGCATTTTACTTTAAAATTTTTTTAATTGATTTTAGAAAGAGAAGAAGGGGGAGAGAGAGAGAGAGAAACATTGATTTGTTGTTCCATTCATTTATGCATTCATTATTTGATTCTTGTATATGCCCTGACTGGGGATTGAACTCACAACCTTGACATATCAGGAGGATGCTCTAACCAGCTGAGCTACTCAGCCAGGGCAGTTTTTCATAAATTATTCCATTTAATGCTAACAATGATCCTATGACATAGGTACTGTTATCATTCCCTAAGATTTACAAAAGTTAATAAACTTACCCAAGGTCACACAGATTTTTGAACCCCCAAATCTCATAATCCTTGCCACCAGAGCTGGGTTTAGGAACATAATTTGTGGGGAAGTATGAAGGATAGTTTGGTGGCTAAAAACATTAGCAACAGGGCTGTCTGCTCATAGTTAAGGATTTTTCCAACTTCTGCAAAAAAAGATGGGAAAATGTGAAACATACCTTTCCTTTTCCATATAAACATATTTCAGTGTATTCATTCAAGAGAATAGTTACAGCATGACAGGAACTGATCGTAAGCTGGGGATGGGGCAGTGAATGACACAGACCTTCCTGTACTCATGGAACATGCAGATTAGAGGAAGAGACAGAAATTAATGAAGGAATCACATATAGTTGCAAATTGCCACGTCTCTGAAGGAAAAGCACTGGGTGTGTGTGATACAGGGCATGTTGCAGGGAAATGTTCTAGCTTGGCTGCCATGGATCCCACTTCAGAAAATAATCTCTATAAAGAGAATCTGAGTAGTTGATGAAAAGTGGCCAACCAATGGACACAGTGTGTTCTAAGGTCTTTTGAAACTTCAAAGTCTGTAACTAAGCTCCTGATTGCTTCCCTACCCCTAAATCTCTTTCAACAACATACCATTTCCTCATTGTTTCAGGTCAAAATACTGTAATAATCTTTGACTCCTATGTTTATCTCTCTCTCTCTCATTAACTCAGATGGAAGTCATCAGCAAACGCTGCTGGCTTCATCCTAACATGTAGTGTTCTGCCATTACTTAATTTCAACACTGCTACCGCCCTGCTCCCAGTCACCACTATCGCCTCCTTGACTGGCCTCCTTACTTCCACTCTTGTTGCCTACAGTCTGTTCTCGACAGTGATGTTAAAATGTCAACCACATCACGTCACCCTGTGCTCTGAACCCTCTCCACCAATTTCCCACCTCATTCAGAGGGACATCTAATGCCCCACACTGACCCACAAGGCTCTTTGATACCCAAGGCCCTTTTCTTACCTGTCTGCTCACCTCTTGGGCCTCTCCTGCAAATATTCTCCACCTCTTGTCTTCTACTCCAGCCACACTGGCCTGCTTGTTCTTCCTAAACATCTCGGACCTACTCCCACCTTCAGGCCTTTGTACTTGCTATTCCTTCCTCCCGGAAATCCTCACCCCACTCCCACCTTAACTAGCACTTCCCATCCTCCTTTCTGTTCCGCAGTAATCCTCATCATCCAATCAGTTCTTTCGTTTATGATCTGTACTCTAGAATGCACTAAGCACTATTGTGCTTATTCAGGGACATGATGCTTTAGCATTGAAAACAGTGTCTGCCACAGGGTAGAAACTCAGTAAGTAGTTGTTAAATAAATTCATTGAAAATTTTTGAGGGCTTGTTCTGCAAGGCACATTGCCAAGGCATAAGCTTAAGATGAAGAGGAGAGGAGGACCTGGAAGCCCAGACCCCTGTGGATTTCCTAGTATGGCAGCAAAGCAACCTCAGTGTATTACCTCTGGGGTGGACGTTGGTATGCGCAGCTCAGACCTCCCAAGGGAATGGCAGTTTTGTTCTCTCAATGCAGCCCCTTGTGAGGATCACTTTAGCTAAAGAGAGCTGCCTCGCCCAAGTCACACCTTCTCCCAGAGCCATCTAAACCCATTGATTGATTGATGTGGAGTACAAAGGCCTTGCCCTCTTGCCCCAGTCTAGAATAACTTTGAAGGATCCTCCCATCTTCAGAACTCCATGTGCGGTTGCTTGAGGCTCTCACCGGGTCTGCCTTGCAGCTCAGCCTCTCCCTCTGCCTGAATATGCTTCATTTCTTTCCTTTCCCCAGGTATGGCACATAGGAACGCTTCCCATGAAGCCTCCTGCTGCTAACTCCATCTCACAGTCTGTTTCCCAGGAAACCCAATCTGTAACAATGCCCCTCCTAAAATCAGCACATCTCTGTTTCTAATATCGAGACTTACATGGTGACCTTTCATCATTACAGGCAAAACCAGACTGTCTCCTAGAAAAGACAAGGGGTTTCATAAGGGCCAAGAGACCATTTACCTCTGAACTCACAAAATCAATGGCATGCCATTAAGGAGGAAATATATGATACATTCAGGCAGCTCTAATGAAAGGAGATTTATCACTGGGACTTTGGATAGTTAGTGCCATGCTCAGGTAATACACATGCTTTTAACGGGGATCTCCTGAAGATAGTTCCTGCCCCTTAGGAAGGTAATGGGAAGGTTGTGGGCATCTCTGTTCCTGGACATCATCCAAAATAATGAGGTTAATGGGGTCCCACTTTCAGGAAGACTGAGGTAAGGAATGGCAAAGTCAAGGTTTTGTGCCTAGCTCTATGTTGTTTCAACATATCAGGAGAAAATGTTTAGGTTTATTTGTCCAAAGCAAATAAACAAAAATATTTAAAGGTTATAAAATTAGATATACACCTTCTTAATGTCTTTGAAACTGGGAGATGCAGGTGTTCACACACAGAAGGTGTACCTAGTGATCCCTGTTCTAGCCCTTGCTACTTGCTCCCCAAGAAACAGGTCTGAGGACATCCTTACCATCTTAGGTGCTGCTTCTAGATACTCTTTGCTGATAACATAAAGATCAAACTCCTTACTACCACACTGAATGCCTTTCACAGTCAAACCACAACCACACACTCTAGGTTCCATTCTAATTCTGGAACATTTTCCCTTCTTCCTGCCTTCAAGTTTCAGAATTACTTCCTGCTGACTAAAGGAGCTGGGCCTTTCCCAGCTCTTTGTTTTTGTGTTTGCTAATCTCCGCTTTCTTCCTCCTCTAATTCAGTCTCAGCTTCAATGTCACCTGCCTCCCAACCTCTGACTCTCCCCAACTCTAGGCAGAATTCATTGTTTCTATTTTTATTCTTATGCCATACCTTGTTTAATCACTTTTCTAGCTTTTCTTTCATTTTTTAAAATTGCCTGACCTGTGGTGGTGCAGTGGGAAAAGCATCAACCTGGGACACTGAGGTCACTGGTTTGAGACCCTGAGCTTGACTAGTTGTAAGGCCAGTAGCCACGGCCATCATCATAGCCACCTGGCCCGTGCAGGTTCGCATTTGATTCAGACAGATGGTAATGAAACAACAAAACTAAGAACTGGTGGGCCATTACCTTTAATCCTAGCTCGCACCCGGTGGGTGGGAAAATACTTCCCTTTCCATTCAGGGCTCCCAAAGCCACTGACTCATCTAAGTATTCCTGGAATCAAAGGCCCCACCAACCTTATTCACCTTTGTTCCCTATCTCCTTCTCTCTGCACAAACTCTGCATAAACTGGCTTCTCCTTCAGCACTCCGCTATCTTGGCTGCTTTTCTTCTGCAATGCTGATAGCAGGATCCAAGAGAGAGAGCCCTGGTCTGTTTTATTTTATAGTGTAGAAATTAAAACCTTTAAGCCAATATACAAATAAGGAAGTCTCTGATACAAAGCCACTTATCTGAGGTACACATGGGATTCCTCATAAGAGTTTACCACCCCACATCATGCAACAGTCAAGGGTGTGGGGAAAAACTTTGTTTTGAGAAGATCTTAGTATTAGAAGGATGTTAAAAAGATTTTAATATTAAGAAGGTGGGAAAGTATTAGTCTTAAAACTAAGCCTTAGGCTATAAAAACCTTGCCAGCTTATAACCTGTCTCCCACATGCAATGCAAACTATAAGCGAGCAAACATATATATCATATTTACAAACTTATTTGACCAACACTAGTCAAGGGACATATGCAGCTCCCATACCCCTAAAATGAATAAAGTCTTTAAAAAAATTTTTTAAAGTGACAATATTAGGTCCTGGCAGGTTGGCTCAGTGGCAGAGCGTTGGCCCAGCATGTGGAAGTCCCAGGTTCGATTCCCAGTCATGGCACATAGGAGAAGTGTCCATCTGCTTCTCCACCCTTTCCCCTCTCCTTTCTCTCTGTTTCTCTCTTCTCCTCATGCAGCCAAGGCTCCACTGGAACAAAGTTGGCCCAGACACTGAGGATGACTCTATGGCCTCCATTTCAGGTGCTAGACTGGTTCCCACCTCAATGGAGCAATGCCCCAGGTGGGCAGAGCATCACCCCCTGGTGAACATGCTGGGTGGATCTGAGTCAGGCGCATGTGGAAGTCTGTCTGACTGCCTCCCCTCTTCTAACTTGAGAAAAATATCAAAAAAACAAATTAAAAAGTGACAATATTAATACATGCTTATGTATTAACAATGTAAAATATAAAAGTATATAAGACAGTAACTGACTGACCTTAAAACAAAAACTGACAAAAATACAATCATACTTGGAGACCTCAATACACTGCTGACGACTCTAGATCATTCATCCAAACAGGAGATCAATAAAGAAATATTGGCCTGAAATGAAACACTAGAGCAATTGGATATGATAGATATCTACAGGACATTTTATCCCAAAGTGACAGGGTACACATTTTTCTCTAGTGTACATGGAACATTCTCAAGAATCAATCATATGTTGGGCCACAAAAATAACATCAGCAAATTCAGAAAAATTGAAATTGTACCAAGCATATTTTCTAATCATAAAACCTTGATACTGGCCTGACCTGTGGTGGCGCAGTGGATAAAGCGTCGACCTGGGAACACTGAGGTCACCAGTTCAAAACCCTGCACTGGTCTGGTCAAGGCACATATGGGAGTTGATGCTTCCAGCTCCTCCCCCCTTTCTCTCTCTCTCTCTCTCTCTCTCTCTCTCTCACACACACACACACACACACACACACTGTGTCTCCTCTCTAAAATGAATAAAATAAAAATAATAATAAAAAAAATCCTTGAAACTAAAATTCAACTGCAAAAAAGAGGTAAACAAACCCAAAAAAATGTGGCAACTAAACAACATACTTTTAAAAAATGAGTGGGTCAAAGAAGAAATAAGCACGGAGATCAAAAGATACATACAGACAAATGAAAATGACAATACGACATATCAGAATCTCTGGGACACTGCAAAAGCAGTAATAAGAGGGAAGTTTATATCACTTCAGGCCTATATGAACAAAAAGAGAGAACCCAAGTAAACCACTTAATTTCACACCTTAAGGAACTAGAAGAAGAACAGAGACAACCCAAAACCAGTCAAAGAAAGGAAATAATAAAAATCAGAGCAGAAATAAATGAAATAGAGAACAGAAAAATTATAGAAAAAATTAATAAAACAAGAAGCTGGTTCTTTGAAAAGATCAACAAAATTGACCAACCTTTGGCAAGACTCACCAAGGAAAAAAGGGAAAGGACTCATATAAACAAAATCCAGAGTGAAAGAGGAGAAATCACCACAGATATCATAGATATACAAAGAATTATTGTAGAATACTATGAAAAACTATATGCCACCAAATTCAACAATCTAGAAGAAATGGATAAATTCCTAGAAGAATACAACCTTCCTAGACTGAGTCATGAAGAAGCAGAAAGCCTCAACAGACCAATAAGCAGGGAGGAAATAGAAAAAACTATTAAAAACCTCCCCCAAAATAAAAGTCCAGGCCCAGATGGCTATACTAGTGAACTCTACCAAACATTCAAAGAAGAGTTGGTTCCTATTCTATTCAAAGTCTTCCAAAAAATTAAAGAAGAAGCAATACTTCCAAACACATTTTATGAGGTCAACATAACCCTCATACCAAAACCTGGCAAGGATGGCACAAAAAAAGAAAACTATAGACCAATATCCTTAATGAATACAGATGCTAAAATACTAAACATAACACTAGCAAATCGAATATAACAACATATTAAAAAAATAATACACCATGATCAAGTGGGATTCATCCCAGAATCTCAAGGATGATTCAACATCTGTAAAACAGTTAACATAATACACCATATCAACAAAACAAAGAACAAAAACCTCATGATCTTATCAATCGATGCAGAAAAGGCATTTGATAAAATACACATAATTTTATGTTTAGAACACTCAACAAAATAGGTATAGAAGGAAAATATCTCAACATAATAAAGGACATTTATGATAAACCATCAACTAACATCATATTAAATGGCATAAAACAGAGGACTTTCCCCCTTAAATCAGGAACAAGACAGGGATGTCCACTCTCTCCACTCTTATTTGATGTGGTGCTAGAAGTTCTAGCCAGAGCAATCAGATAAGAAAAAGAAATAAAAGGCATCCATATTGGAAAAGAAGAAGTAAAGGTTTCACTTTTTGCAAATGATATGATTCTATACATCGAAAACCCCAAAGTCTCTACAAAAAGATTACTAGAAACAATAAACCAATACAGTAAGGTTGCAGGATACAAAATTAATATACAAAAGTTCATAGCATTTCTATATGCCAACAACAAAACATTAGAAAATGAACTCAAAAAAATAATCCCCTTCATGGTAGCACCAAAAAAATAAAATAAAACACCTAGGAATAAACATAACAAAGAATGTAAAGAACTATATAATGAAAACTACAAAGCACTGTTAAGAGAAATCAAAAAAGATACAATGAAATGGAAAATATTCCTTGTTCTTGGATAGGAAGAATAAATATAATCAAAATGACCATATTACCCAAAGCTATATACAAGTTTAATGCAATTCCCATCAAAATTCCAATGACATTTTTTAAAGAAATGGAACAAAAAAATCATCAGATTTATATGGAACTATAAAAAACCCCAAATAGCCAAAGCAATCCTAAGGGAAAAAAATGAAGCTGGGGGCATTACATAACCTGACTTCAAATTATATTTTAGAGCCACGACAAGCAAAACAGCATGGTATTGGCAGAAAAATAAACACTCAGAGCAATGGAACAGAATAGAAAGCCCAGAAATATAGTCACATATATATGGTCAAATAATTTTTGATAAAGGGGCCAACAACATACAACGGAGAAAAGAAAGCCTCTTCAACAAATGGTGCTGGGAAAACTGGAAAGCCACATGCAAAAGAATGAAACTCGATTACAGTTTGTCTCCTTGTACTAAAATTAATTAAAAATGGATCAAAGACCTAAATATAAGACCTGAAACAATAAATTACATAGAAGAAAACATAGGTACTAAACTCATGGATCTTGGTTATAAAGAGCACTTTATGAATTTGACTCCAAAGGCAAGGGAAGTGAAGGCAAAGATAAATGAATGGGACTATATCAGACTAAGAAGCTTTTGCACAGCAAGAGAAACTGATAACAAAATAAACAAACAACCAACTAAATGGGAGATGATATTTTCAAACAACTCAGATAAGGGGCTAATATCCAAAATATACAAAGAACTAATAAAACTCAACAACAAACAAACAAACAATCCAATAAAAAAATGGGAAGAGGACATGAACAGACACTTCTCCCAGGAAGAAATACAAATGGCCAACAGATAGATGAAAAGATGCTCATCTTCGTTAGCTACTAGAGAAATGCAAATCAAAACTACAATGAGATACCACCTCACGCCTGTTAGATTACTATTATCAACAAGACAGGTAATAACAAATGTTGGAGAGGCTGTGGGGAAAAAAGAACCCTCATCCACTGTTGGTGGGAATGTAAAGTAGTACAACCATTATGGAAGAAAGTATGGTGGTTCCTCAAAAAACTAAGAATAGAGCTACCATATGACCCAGCAATCCGTCTACTGGGTTTATACTCCCAAAACTCAGAAACATTGGTACGTAAAGACACATGCAGCCCCATGTTCATAGCAGCATTGTTCACAGTGGCCAAGATATGGAAACAACCCAAAAGCCCTTCAATAGATGACTGGATAAAAAAGATGTGGTACATATATACCATGGAATACTACTCAGCCATAAGAAATGATGACATCGGATCATTTATAACAAAATGGATGGATCTTGATAACATTATACGGAGTGAAATAAGTAAATCAGAAAAAACTAAGAACTGCATTATTCCATACATAGGTAGGACATAAAAAAGAGACTAAGAGACATGGACATGAGTGTAGTGGTTACCGGGGGAGGGGCACAAAGTAAACCAGATAGAAGGTGACAGAAGACAATATGACTTTGGGTGATGGGTATGCCACATAACTGAATGACAAGATAACCTGGAGATGTTTTCTTTGAACATATGTACCCTGATTTATTAATGTCACCAAATTAAATTTAATAAAACAAAATTTAAAAAAGTATATAAAGTATGAAGCATAAATGCCTTCACCCATGTTTTGATTCAGAAGTTGTTTGGTGGGCTTGGGGGAGATGTATACAGGTGTTCATTATTACTCTATATACCAGGGGTTGGGAATCTTTTTGGCTGAGAGAGCCATGAACGCCACATATTTTAAAATGTAATTCTGTGAGAGCCATACAATATGTTTAACACTAAATACAAGTAAATGTGTGCATTTTATGTAAGACCAACACCTTTAAAACACAATAAGTCTATGAATTCTTTTTAATAACGTTGTTATGCTGTTGCTAACAAATGATGAATAAAGTACTTTTTACCATTAATGCAACTTCTGGTGCTGCATGGTTTTGCTGAGGGCTTCGTAGTCTGGTTGATACGTGGTAAGGTTAAGCTTCATGCAGGCGTTGAGACTTCCATGCGTTAAACGTGATCGTAGGCTGGTCGTAACGTTCTTTAGATGTGAGAAAGACTGCTCACATGCATACGTAGAGCCAAACATTGTCAGTACAGCAATACTTACACTCTGCAGTGTGTGGTATGTGACGGAAAGCGCATTCCAAGTTTTGACAATCAGCCGGTCCGCGGGTTGAAGGTTTTTCATTTCTCCCCACTTGTGTTTGCTCACCAACTCTGCTTGCTGTCGTGCAAGTCTTTCCAAATCTTCATTCAGTTACTTGAACTTATTCAGCCACATGTCTGAGGCCTTCAGGTCAGCAGCTTGTAGCTCAAAATCTCTGATGGAGACACCGGGGATGTAATTCAGGTCTGCACTGTCCACTGCACACTCGTGTGGATGGGTGATGAACGTAAAAAGACAGAGTGCTCACGAAATTCTCTAAAGCGCACTTTAAATGACTGCAGGAGATTAGATGTGAAGCCCACTAGCAGCTGGAGATCAAGATGTTGAGCAGGGTCACTTGCTGTACATGCATCTTTAAACTCTCCCAGTTTCTCACCTGACCAGGTGGTGGCGCAGTGAATAGAGTGTTGGACTGGGATGCAGAAGACCCAGGTTTGAGACCCCGAGCTCGCCAGCTTGAGCGCGGGCCCATCTGGCTTGAGCAAAAAGCTCGTCAGCTTGGACCCAAGGTCACTGGCTCCAGCAAGGGGTTGCTCGGACTGCTGAAGGCCCGCGGTCAAGGCACATGTGAGAAAGCAATCAATGAACAACTAAGGTGTTGTGACAGCAACGAAAAACTAATGATTGCTGCTTCTCACCTCTCTCCATTCCTGTCTGTCGGTCCCTATGTATCCCTCCCTCTGACTCTCTCTCTGTCCCTGTAAAAAATAAAAAATAAGGAAAAATAAACTCTTTTTTATTGTCATTTTTTTTAATGTCAGCAATGAAGAGTTCCAGCTTGTTTTCAAATGCAAACACTGCTTGTTGAAGGGATAACACTGTATTTCCAATGCCTTGCATTTTCACACTGAGCTAGTTCAGATGTTCAGTCATATCCACGAGGTAGTAGAACTTCAGGAGCCATTCAGTGTTAGCTAACTCAGGATGCTCAATGTTTTTCATTTCAAGAAAAGTCTGGATTTCGCTCAGACAAGCCGCGAAATGGCTGAGCACCTTCCCTTTTGACAACCAATGCACATTGCTGTGCAGAAGCAGACCAGGATAATTATTCCCAACTTCATCCAGCAGTGTTTTAAACTGGCAATCATTTAAAGCTCGGGCAACAATAAAGTTGACCTCCCGAATGACCAGGGACATCACCTCACCAAGCTGCTCGCCACACATCTGAGCACAAAGTGACTCCTGATGTAGGATGCAGTGAAAACTTAGGATGGGTCTCTTTTTATGTTCACCAAGAAGAACTATGAATTCTGTTTTTCTGCACCATGCACAGAGCACCATCAGTATACACCGAAATAAGTTTATCCATTTGTAGATTTTTTTCTTTAGCGAACTTAGTGAAAGACCAGAATAAATCCTCCCCTCTTTTCTCTTTCATAGGCAAAACAGCAAGACTTTCCTCATGTAGTGTGTCACCGACAGCATACCTTGCAATCACACTGAACTGGGATAAATGGCTTACATCTGTTGACTCATCCAAAGCGAGAGAAAAGAATGGAGATGCCTTTATGTCCTTCACTTGTGTTGCCTCAATTTGATTTGCCATCATGATGGTACGATTGTGAACAGTTCTTGCTGACAGAGGCATGTCTTTTACTCATTTGATTATCTTGTCTTTATCCGAAAAGTCGTCAAAAAGTTCATTGGCAACATCAAGCATGAATGTTTTGGCATACTACCCATCTGTGAATGGTTTTCCGTTTCTCACAATTGCTAAAGCACCAGCAAAGCTAGCAGAATTCCAGTCACCTTGTTGGGTCCAAACATGGAGTTGCTGCTGACTAGCTTGCACTCTGCACAGTAGCTCTTGACATACTTTCTTCCTGCTGTCCCCTGCTGGATATTTCAATGCAAATGTAGCATGGTGTGTATTGAAGTGCTGCTTTATATTTGAGCGTTTCATCGATGCAGTTTTATCATTGCATATTAGACACACTACAGAACCTGCTTTCCACAAAGGCAAACTCCTCTGTCCATTTCTGCTGAAAAATACAATACTCCTCGTCTTTTTTTCTTTTAGCCATCTTCTTCTTCAAAAGGGTCTCTGCAATTAACTAGATGACTACTTGATTAAAATGAGGGAAGTTTACTTTCTGACCTCACAACAACCCGCGTACATGTACGTTACGCATTCTCCAATATAAATTTGGTGTTGTCCGGGAGGACAGCTGTGATTGGCTCCAGCCACCCACAACCATGAACATGAACAGTAGAAAATGAATGCATTGTAATACATGAGAATGTTTTATATTTTTAACGTTATTTTTTTTTAATTAAAGATTTGTCTGCGAGCCAGATGCAGCCATCAAAAGAGCCACATCTGGTTTGCAAGCCATAGGTTCCTGACCCCTGGGATAGAGCGTTGGACTGGGATGCTGAAGACCCAGGTTCGAGACCCCGAGGTCACCAGCTTGAGTGCAGACTCATCTGGCTTGAGCAAAATGCTCACCAGCTTGGACCCAAGGTCACTGGCTAGAGCAAGGGGTTGCTCAGACTGCTGAAGGCCCGCGGTCAAGGCACATGTGAGAAAACAATCAATGAACCACTAAGGTGTTGTGACGAAAAACTGATGATTGATGCTTCTCATCTCTCTCCATTCCTGTCTGTCTGTTCCTATCTATCCCTCTCTCTGACTCTCTCTCTCTGTTTCTTTAAAAAAAAAAATTTCAACATAGCTGACTTGAGCGCAGGCTCACCAGCTTGAGTGCGGGGTTGACAGCTTGAGTGTGAGATCATAGACATGACCCCATGGTCTCTGGCTTGAGCCCAAAGGTCACTGGCTTGAGCCTAAGGTCCCTGCCTTGAGCAAGGGGTCACTTGCTCTGCTGGAGCCCCCACTTCCCACCCCATCAAGACACATATGAGAAAGCAATCAATGAACAACTAAAGAGCCATAATGAAGAATTGATGCTTCTCATCTCTCCCTATTTGTATGTCTGTCCCTCTCTCTCTATCTCTCTCTCTGTCACTAAAAGAAAAATGACAGCTTGCCTTTCTTTTTTATTTACCACTCATCCTGTCAGAAAAAACTACTGTTAACAGTTGTCATTGATTTATTTTTCTATACTTTTCGCTATGTTTCTAAACATATAACTATACATTGTTGACATAAGAAACATCCAAAATGTAGAAAATTTTAGTAAGTGATTGAGCCAAGTTGACAACATGGTGGGGAGCAAGATCTTGAATACTCCGGAAAATAACAGTTTTACAGGGTTTTTAATGTATTTTAAATTGAGGAGGGAGAGTAAGGAAGATTACAGGAAGGTGGGGGAAAGCAAGGCAGGGATCAAATTAGAGGCTAGTTAAGATTATGTCCTCTCTTGAGGGTGGTCACGCTTTAAAATAAGGGTCTGAAAAGGTGGTCCCATATTAGAAGGAGGGGCCTGATAGAGGGCATTTCAAAGATGAATTAACCTAGATGCATCAAAGAATGGACACAGCTTGGTTAAAGCAAAGATAATTAGCCTGAGGTATGACTACTCACCATGACCTGCCAAGTTAGTAATTTATGATCAAGTCACTCTGTGAGGTGACTGGCCGTAGAACCCTTTTTGCCGAGAATCCCCAACTCATACACACATGCAATCAAATTTTATTCAAATGGAATCATAATATATCTGTAGTTTTATAATTTTTTTCAATTAATCGACTTTGTTCCTTAGAGCAGCTGTAGAGAAAACTGAGCAGGCCTGACCTGTGGTGGCGCAGTGGATAAAGCGTCGACCTGGGAACACTGAGGTCGCCAGTTCAAAACCCTGCACTGGTCTGGTCAAGGCACATATGGGAGTTGAGCTTCCAGCTCCTCCCCCCTTTCTCTTTCTTTCACTCTCTCTCTCTCACTCTGTGTCTCCTCTCTAAAATGAATAAAATAAAAATTAAAAAAAAAAATGGAAACTGAGCAGACAAAGTTCTCATTTACTCCCCTCCCTTCTCACAGTTTCCTCCATTATTAATATCTTGCTTTTGTGTGGTATGTTTGTTATAATTGATGAGCCCAAACTGATAAATTATTACTAACTAAAGTCCACAGTTTACATTAGGTTTCCCTCTGTCATCTCCACCATTACAGGGTTATGCAGAATAGTTTCACTTCCCTAAGTCCCCCAGTGCTCAACCTGTTCACCCCTGACAACCACTTTTTACTGTCTTCTCATGTCTACCTCTTCCAGAATGTAGCTGGAATCACACTGGCTTTCTTTCACTTGGCAATACACAGTTAAGATTCCTTCATGTGTTTTCATGGCTATAATTTATTTTTCAAATTGACATCAACATTTTCCTATGTTCCTACATCTACATCTATCATTTTGGCTATTAAAGAATAGCCACATAAGAATTTCATAGTGTGATTAAACAAACTTCTTTATTCTTTTTTTTTTATTATTGAACACATAGGCTCTTTCAGGTTTTCTAATAGTCTATTTACATATCCTTGTCTCCCACTAAACTTTGTCCTTCTTAACCATAAAACATGGTGTTCAACTAATAGCATTGCTTCTGTACCAAGAACTATTTACACAAGTAAAAGAGTGGTAGTAACTCAAAATAAGAAGAGGCAAGGCTATTGTAAGTGATGGCGGAGGAATTTAGAGGAGGGAAGCACTGGCATGTTGGGAAAACACCACTCATCGAAGACTTAAGAGGAGGTGGGATTGAAATTGGGCTTTTTTTTTTTTTTTACAGGGACAGAGAGAGTGTCAGAGAGAGGGATAGATAGGGACAGACAGACAGGAACGAAGGGAGGTGAGAAGCATCAATCATTAGGTTTTTGTTGCTGTCGCAACACCTTAGTTGTTCATTGATTGCTTTCTCACATGTGCCTTGACTGCGGGCCTTCAGCAACCCCTTGTTGGAGCTAGTGACCTTGGGTCCAAGCTGGCGAGCTCGGGGTCTCGAACCTGGGTCTTCAGCATCCCAGTCCTACGCTCTATCCACTGCGCCACCACCTGATCAGGCTGAAATTGGGCTTTAAATGGGTGGGTAGGGATGAGGAGGAAGAGATTTCAGTCCTTTCACTTCTAAAATAAAGAAATTTATGATTGCCAGATGGGAGGAGGATTGGGGAGATGGGTGAAAAAGGTTAAGGGATTAAGGTGTACAAATTGCCAGTTATAAAAACAGTCACAGGAACATAAAGTACAGCATAGGGAATAAAGTCAATAATGTTGTCATAACTATGTTTGGTACCAGATGGGTACTAGACTTATCGAGGTGATCACTTCCTAAATTATAAAAATGTCTCATCACTGGGTTGTACACCTGACACTAATACAATATTGTGTGCCAACTGCAATTGAAAAATAAAAAAAAAATTATTTTCCAATAAAATAAAGAAGTTCTGGAAAGGTAACTCAGTTGATCAGAGCATGGACCCAATACACTATGGTTGTGGGTTCAAGCCCTGGTCAGGGAACATGCAAGAATTAACCAGTGAATGCATAAATAAGTGAAACAACAAATTGATATATATACCTCCTTTCCTCTCTTTTTAAAATCAATCAATAAAAAAAATTTAAAATAAAATAAAAAGAAGCTACATCGGTCTGTTGGTGTTGGTGTCATCACCTAGCAGCCAGGGCCCTGGAAACATGCCCACCCTGACGGCTTCCCGAGAACACGGACTAATGTGCGTGGTGAGACTCCCAGGCAGGCCTGCCAAAAAAGGCAAGCAGGCTTGGCCTCCAGCGTTCTGGTTTCAAAAATATTCTTTGCTTGTGGAAACCAAGTAAATGCCGAGGGACTCACGGGCTGATTGCCTGGCTGCTCCCAGGGCTGCGTCTTATAACATTTCTTACACCCTCTGGTACAGAGTGTGTCACAGTGCGTTCATCTTCCCTTCCTTGCTGACTGTTCTCATGATCAAGGGCCACATTTTAGCCACCTCCATTTCTCCTGTGGCACCTGCCAGTACCCTGAGTAACCCTTGGTGTCGGTTGCTAAAGGACTGCGTGAACAGATAGTGTCAGAGCTACCGCTCTTCATTGGGGTTCCCCCAGAAGTATACCCCGAAACAAGGATTCCAGTGAGAGCAGTTTATTTGGGAAGTGACTGCCAGGGACACCCACAGGGGAGAGGGACAGTGAGACAGGGAAGGGAAGGCAGCAACAACGGGGGTGTTATCTGTGGGCAACTGGAGTCTAATCTCCCCGGGGAAACTCTGGGAAAAGGTGCAAAATCTGCCCTGGGCTGTCCCAGGAGGTATAATAACTTCCCAGCTCTTCAAGCCTACAACACAGAAGAGCACAGGGTGGCCTTCTATGGTTCCAGAAAAATCCCTCAGGCTCCGAGGGGCAGAAGCTGTTGGGTGGAAGTCAGCCAGAGCCTAAAACCTGGGAAAGTCTGAGGGTGTTGGGGGGAAGGGAGTGTCTGCTACACCATCTTCCAGTGGAAATATCCACAGGAGAGCTCAGTTCCCTCCAGAGATCTGTGACAGGTGGTTGTCCCTGTTCCCAGCCCCATACCTGAATGACAGGAAACAACATAGCATGGTTCAGGGAAGGCAATTTCATTGTTGGCATCCCCAAGTGTTAGAAGGGCGTCCCCATTTGTTCTAACTCTCCCCATCTCTCAGTTCCCCACGGGCTGCCAGCTGAGCTTCTGGAGCATCAGAGCATCAGAACATCCAATGCCTGTTCCATATGTCAGCCCTTCAAATAGCTGAAAAAAGACATTTCCAGTTCTTTCAATGTAATCCTCATATGATGTGCTTTGCAGTTTCTAGCCAGCCCTCACACACCCACCTAAGCAAAACACTATTTACTTATTTATTTTTACTTACTGATTTTAGAGAGAGAGAGAGGAAGGGAGGGAGAGAGAAAGAGAGAGACATTCATTTTTTTGTTTCACTGATTTATGTATTTATTGGTTGTTTCTTGCATGTGCCCTGACGGGGGATAAATGAGCACCCTGGGCATATCAAAGGGCTGTTCTAACCAACTGAACTACCTGGTCAGAGTCTTAAGCAAAAATTTTTTATAAAGAAAACTATGTTTTCTCAGGACCATGGACACAGTTCATTTTTACATGTGGTACCCCTTCAAGCCACATTTTTAAAATGCGTTGTGATCACGGAACTAGCGGTGAGTCGGCCTTCCTTAGGGAGCTGGGAGAGGGTGAAAGGTCATGTGCTCAGTATCCCTCCTCCAGCACAGTCCAGACCTGGCTCCAAGCTTGTAAATTTTCCCAACAAAACGAAGGCCCCATAAGTAATCTTTGCACTTTCTCCAACAGGCAGATTAGGGGTTTGGGTTCCCATTTCCTACCCCCACCCCAAACCCTTCCAACCGCAGGGAGTACCTTTCCCTGGCTTACTGGGAGAATGCAATTTTTACCACCTTGTTATATTTCTAGCATGGTCTTATGGAGCCCCCCTTAGAGATGATTTCCCTTCCCAGTGGGTGCTCAGTGTTCCTGCCAGTGTTGCAGGATGGCACTCTGTGCTCCTCAGCACACCGGTGGGAATTCTCTGCATAGCATGGATGAGAAAGCTGAGGGTCAGAGAAGAGAAGGCGTTTGCCCAAAACTATATACCTGAGTCAGGGCCACCACCATTGTTTTTACTCTATTCAGGCTCCATTTCTCATTCTTCAAGTAATAGTGCCAACATTATTTTTTCTGCCACTATTCCTCCCCGTCAATATTGTCCAGGTGAAGATGTCTCCACCACCAGTTTTAGAGGGACTCACATGATCACTGCCTATCCTCCCCTTGGTTCAAAGATGGGCAAATGACCCACGTCAGACCCATATTTCAGTTAGAAGAAAGACATCAAGAAGCTCCTCTTTCTACTGCAACTGGCAGTTGTAAGGGTAGTATGAGCCTGAGTCTACCAGGAGCCATTGTGGTGATCCTCATAATGGAGGCATCAAAGAGGAAACTGAGTAAGGAAGAGAGGGAATGAGATACATGACATTACTAGAGTCTCTAGATCCAGCCAAACCTGATGCTGACTTTATCTCTGCATTTTTCCATCATAAGATCAGTAAATTAATCATAATCTCTCCACCCTTCCTCTCTCTCCCTCTCTCCTTCCCTTCTCCTTGTCTCCCTCCCTTCCTCCTTTCTAAGCAAGTGTGAGTTGGGATTTATTATTTGCAATAGAAGAAGCAAAAGAATCCTAACAAATTTGAACTCCTCTATCCAAGCTCTTCCCATGATACTACACAGACTACATTTTGTTATAGACACACACACACATATACAAACACAGAATCATTAATTTTTGTAGAGCACTTTATAAAACACCTTCAGACCCATTTGTTCTGACAACCCTCTGGGAGAAGACAGATAGGTATTAAATTGCTAGAGTCATTTTTATAAACAAGGAAATCAAAACTCAGAGAGGCTAACTCACTGAGCACTGTCAAGTTTCCTTGTTTTATAAACAAGGAAATCAAAACTCAGAGTTATCTAAATCACACAGCTAGCCAGCAATAGCAGATCTGACAGAAGTACCTAGATCTGTCAATATTCTTTTCATCTTGGTGATCTAACTTTGCTGTGTAAGCTTCCAAATAAATTCACCTAATATGAGGGGGCGGGCAACTATGATTTCAAAGTCCCCTCCCAAAACTTGCATTCTGGTGCTCTATGACTTTGCTTCATACTGTGCCTAGGACTAGCTCAGTGGGTGCTAAGTCAATGTCCCTGCTGGGAGAATGTCCCATTAGTCAGAGACTTGCTCAGCACACACACTCCTGTCTGAAGACATTAAAGTTTCTGATGGTTCTATTCTCAGCAGGAGCAAACATTGGTACTAAACCAATAGTAATAAAATAACTGTGTAGATGCCTACCGCCCCATCTGCTCTCTTCCTGCTTAGAAAAAGAATGCCATGTGCTAGAATCTATTTGTATTTCAGCCTCAAACAAGATGAAGTAAAGCAAGCTTCATGTTGCTGCATTACCTCTGTCGTGACAACATGCTGTGCACTGTCCCTGAGTTACTCACAAGGCTTTGTATGGGGGGGCGGAGGAGGCTGTAAGTTGAAAAGATGCAGCAAGATTCAGACACAGCTCCCAGGTGGGGCCAACAGCTTCTCAAGACCCCAGACAGGGAAGCACTGTGTGCATACACTGAGTGGATTAAAAATCCACTCAGTGTATCTGATTACGGGTAACCCACAGCCTCATTAGCTTTACAGATTCTCTCAGTCATCCTTGGGTTTTTCTTCTTCCTGGAACTGTTTTTAAATAGCTCTAAAATGAATGGGGGCACAACGGCTGTTTGCTTTGCTATGCTTTGCTGAACCCCAACACTATCCTTTCCAGTGACCTGAAACCAAGTAGCTTATGAGAAAGTCAGGACCATTCCCAGCTAATGGGCGTTCTTTCAGGACACCTCCCCGCCCCCCCACCCCACACACACACATATAGCTCTCCGCTCACCATCCTTCTTCCGGTCACTTCACTTGGAAGGGAGACATCTTGTCCTGACAAGTCAGCTCACATCCTGTATTCTGTCTGTTCTCTGGAAAATTAATATATGACACAGTCATGTGATCACCCTTTAGTGTCCCAGCTGTTATTTCGGAGTTCAGAATTAGTTTGAGCCAACAGGACTTAAAACTGGAGGAGCACAGAGACATACTTCAAAACCCTGAATCCAAGAAAACAACAGTGAAGCCTCAAATCATTGTTTAATTTATAACAAGGTGAGGCACGGTCCCCTGAGGGGAGGCAGAAAGATTCGTGGTGTAATTCTTAGTTTCTTAGGAGTCAAGGGTTTCCAGATTGACCTATTATTGGTTTCCAAGCTACTTCAGAGAGAATTTTAGTGACAGCTCTATATTTTGAGCAATATGTGATTTAAATATATATATTGGGATAAAAACCTCCAAGATAGAGTCCTAGCTGCACAAGCTGACAAAAGTCCCCACATGTTAACATGGTGTGGACATAAAACACTGGAGTGTTATACTTCCACAAGAAGAATACCTATGTGTTAACACCTATCTGTAGAAGGCCTGCCCTGTATTTTAAGCTCTGGGTCCTCTGGTTAGATGCAGGCCAATTCCATGATATGAAAATCAGATACTTCATTTTTGAACCATTGGGATTGAGGAGGTCCAGACTACGAGTACTCATGGAATAGTTGGCTCCAGAACAATGCCTCCTGTTTAATTCTTCATGACTACGATACCAGCTTTCTGCTCTCTGATCAGGAATAGTACCAGTTGTATTTAAGTATCCTAAAATGATCCCTGGTCTAATCCAACCTTAAGGACCAGCTCAAACCCCATTATCACCTCTTCCATGAAGCCATTCTCAATGACCTCTGTGTAACCACAGCCTGTAGTTAAGCTGTCCTACTTCTTCTTGTACAGCTAGAAACCAATTTAGCACCCCTCTCCCCCCCCACACACACACACCCCAGCCTTATTCTTAGTTTGTAGTTTGTATCTTTTTGCCTCTTCCTAAACCTATTCTGGTCTCCAGTCCTCATGTCTCATATCCTGTACCTAGCCACAATATTTGTCCCTGAGACTGGTTTGGCTTCTCTGGAAATGACCCGAGTTCCCTTCTTTGGCTCCAATACTGGTATTTGCCTTTTGGATTTTTGTCTGCCAAATGGAAGGTCTGGGTCCATTCCTCAGCTCATGGGGCTGATGCTCTGCCCACCTGGGTCCATGTGTATAACTGAGCCACTTTCTAGCTTCTGAGGCAGAAGTTCCACGGAGCCATTTTCAGTCCCTGGGTCAATGTGCTCAAACCAATCGAGCCATGACTGCAGGAGGAGAAGAGAGAGAGAAGGGGGAGGGGTAGAGAATCAGGTGGTTACATCTCCTGGGTGCCCTGATCAGGAATCAAACCTAGGACATCCACATGCGGGGTTGATGCTCTACCACTGAAACAACCGGCCAGGCGGCAAATCATCTTTCAAAATTTGGTTTTTCCATGAGGTTTGATCCAAGCTCCTGACTGGGGGACCCAAACTATTTCAAGATGGTACTCTATTACTAATGGTCAGCAAACTAGGGGCTATAGGCCATATCTGGCCCACTGATAGTTTTTCTAAATAAAGTTTTATTAGAACACAGGCCCGCTCATTCACTTATGTATTTTCTACACTGCTTTCTCCATAAAGTGGCAGAGTTGAGTAGTTGTGACAGAGGCCAAATGGCCCATTGAAGCCTAAAACATTTACTATCTGTCCCTTAGAAAATGTTTGCTGGCCCTTGCTCTGTATCATACATGTTAAGACCTCAAAAAGGTCAATTGATAAATATGTTCTCTTGTATGTTTTACTATTTAAGTTTCATCTTTGTTTACAAGAAGTATTATCGTGAAGGCAAAGACCAGTTAGTTATCCTTTTCCAGAGTATTTCCCATAGATGGTTCTTAACACGACAGTCAAGGAGTCCTTAGGCACCAACTGCTTCTGCAGCCCTACATCCCTCACTTTCCTACTCCTTTCTTAGATTAGGTGGGTCAGTCAGTCTTCTTGCCTTTCCCTAAATACATCTCTCTGTCCAGCCTCTCGGGCAGGGGTCCCCAAACTTTTTACACAGGGGTCCAGTTCACTGTCTCTCAGACCGTTGGAGGGCCGGACTATAAAAAAAAACTATGAACAAATCCCTATGCACACTGCACATATCTTATTTTAAAGTAAAAAAAAAAAAAAAAAAAAAAAAAAAAACGGGAACAAATACAATATTTAAAATAAAGAACAAGTAAATGTAAATCAATAAACTGACCAGTATTTCAATGGGAACTATGGGTGCGGATGTATCCTGTGCTCCTCTCACTGACCACCAATGAAAGAGGTGCCCCTTTGGCGGGGGCCAGATAAACGGCCTCAGGGGGCCGCATGCAGCCCATGGGCGGGGCTGTAGTTTGGGGAGCCCTGCTCTAGGTGTTTGCCAAGGGAAGTGGACTTTATTCCTTGTTAATCTCTTTGTCAAATTGTGCTGAATTTTCTAATACCTTATCTCAGGCCCCCTATCCCTCACAATGCCTTTCCTGATTCTTCTGCCAGAAGGCATCTCTTCCTTCATTGAACTCTGTCTGACAGAGACTACTTGTCCATGTTGAGTCACCCCAGAGAAGTGTCCAAGCCTGAAGACAGGCACTGTGTCTTGTGATGTTTATTGGCTTTTCCCCGCCCTGCTTCACAAACTTCACTAACTGCCTCTTAGCAGAGGTCGGTAGGTCCTGGCTAGCCATAATATAAAGTTAGACTAATCTGCTTATGTAAAAGCAGTGCACACAAGAATCGGTTTACATGGTGCTGCTTTGCATGAGGGGGCGGGACATTCCAAGAGTAAGTTTAGTGCAGGAAGATGGAGAGAGTGGCATGATTCTTGCTACCAAAGCTGAGCTCAGGGATTCGTGTGGGCCCCAGGGACAGAAGGAGCTGTGGCCTAAGCAGGAGGGGCAGATTCTTGAGGGGTTTTGCAGCTCACAGGGCATTAGCTGCACTGCTCCGGGCCTGGGCCTGGTGGTAGTGTGGTGCAGAGGAGCGGCTCATTCTCTCCGTTTCTGTCTGAATGTCTCACGGTTCCTACAGAAGAGGACTATATGGAGCAGGGTATTGTTTTGCTACCTCTCAGGGTTTTCAGCTTTTGGAGAACTGGTAGGTCCTAGCCTGGGGCTCTGGTTTTCACCTAAAGCCTTGTTTTACAGTATAGGCTTTATTTTTTTTTTGAGGTCAACAGATCAGGAGACAACTGTCATTGGAAATACATTTTGTCATTCATAGTTCCTCCCAGGTCACAAAGGGCCACAGGGGAAGCACTAAAGTCATTAGGAGGCAGTGTGAGGAGGGGAAAGGAGAAAAAGAGTTTTCCCATGCTTTCTGTGGGAAGGAATGGGTGAGGCAGGGTAAGGTTTAGATTTAGCTAATTTGAATAATTCAGCTGGCTCTGGGGTAGAGGTGCTGTCCCTAGTTGTCTAGTGATTAGGCAGGGATTACTGACCTGAGTGTGAGAGCCCAATATGTAAGGGAGGTAAGTGGTGGTTTGTGGGCTCTGGGTTGGCTGGTTTACAATGCAGTTTATAGATCTGCATAAGAAATGCTTGTAGATTGAGTCCTTTACTACTTCTAGGAATTGGTTAACCCTAAGAGGGGAAGTACTTCCAGGGTCAGTAAGGACCCAACATGGAAAGTATGAGAAACACATGGTTAACACAAGTCTCAACAATCATGGCAATCTTTAGGGACTTATTTATTTATTTATTTATTGTGACAGAAACAGAAAGAGACAGAGAGAGGGACAGAAGGGACAGACAGACAGGAAGGGAGGGAGATGAAAAGCATCAATTCTTCATTGTGGCACTAGTTAAGGTGACCAGACGTCCCGCTTTTGGCAGGACAGTCACAATTTTTAACAATTTGTCCCGCGTCCCTGCGGCATTTTAAAAAAGTCCCGATTTAAAAAAATATATTACAATACTATTTTTGCATTCTATGAAAACATTTTTTTGCTCCATATAGACCAAATTTTTAATCAAGAACCCCCCCATCAATGGTGTCCCGCTTTACCAATTTTAAAATTTGGTCACCTTATGTAAGGCCAGTAGTCAAGGCCACCGTCAGAGCCGCCTGGCCAATGTAGGTTCTCATTAGATTCGGACAGTCGGTAATAAAACAACGGAGCTAAGAACTGGTGAGCCATCAGCTTTAATTCTAGCTTGCACCTGGTGGGCAAGCAAAAACACACACTGGGCTCCAAAACCCACTCATTCAGTGCTCACAAAGCTACTGACTTATCCGAGTTTCCTAGCATCAAAGGCTTCTAGCTCACCAGACTTATTCACCTCTGTTTCCCATCTCCTTCTCTCTACACAAACTCTACACAAACTGGCTTCTTCCTCAGCATTCTACTATCTTGGCTGCTTCTCCTGGCCTCCATGTGGCCTTACTCTGTTCTCCTCTCTAATACCTCAGGAACCAAGAGAGAGCAAGCTATTCGTCTGTTCCACTTTATAGTGTAGAATCAAAAACTCCAATCCAATTACACAAACAAGGAAGTCTCCCATACAAAGCCACCCATCCAAGGCACAATGGGATTCCTCAGGAGAGTGTACCACCCTACATCATTCAATCAGTCAAGGGTGTGGAGAAGAGCTTACTCTTAAAACTAAGCCTTAGGCCATAACGACCTGGCCTGCTTACATTACAGCCTTTCCCCCACACCCATCCCAAGCATAAGGGCAAATAATATCACCTGGGTGACAGGCTTCTATGTGGGCAGCTCTATCTTTAACAAAGTGAGCATAATATATTTTATCTGCCCAACACCTTACCTTAGTTGTTCATTGATTGCTTTCTCATATATGCCTTGACTGGGGGCTACAGCAGAGTGAGTGACCTGCTGCTCAAGCAAGTGACCTAGGACTCAAGCTGGCGAGACTTGCTCAAACCAGATGAGCCTGCGCTCAAGCCAGCGACCTTGGGGTTTCGAACCTGGGTCTTCTGCATCCCAATCTGACGCTCTATCCACTGCGCCACCACCTAATCAGGCCATCAGTGACTCTATTAGTTTGCAAGGGCTGCTATAACAAAATGCCATACACTGGGTGACTTAAACAACTGAACTTTATTTTCTCACAGTTCTGAAGGCTAGAAATTCAAGATCAAGTGTCACAGGGTTGATTTCATTCTTAGTCCTCCCTCCTTGACTTGCAAATCGCTGCCTCCTCCCTGTAACCTCACATGGTCTTTTTTCTGTGCATGCTCACCCCTGGTGTCCTTTTGTGTCCAAATTTCCTCTTTTTAGAAGCGTATCAGTCAGATTAGATTAGGGCCCACCTTAACTATCTCATTTTAAATTAATCACCCAAATATAGCCACGTTCTAAGGTAAAGCATCAGGGCTTCAACATATGCATTTTGAAGGTTCAACAATTCAGCACGTAATAGGTACATTGCTCAAGCTGCTTATGGGATGGCTGGAGTTCAAGAACATCAGAGGACTGTCATTGATGAAACACCTTATTCATAGTCATGATTCTGCCCCACCTGAGTACTTTATGCCTGGCCACTCATGAAAATTGCTGGTCACCCATGGCTTCTTGCAAACTGGTCAGGTCGGGGAGGAAACATCTCGGGAAACAGGTAGAAAGCAAGGGGCTTCAGAAATTGTCACAGGAACAATTTGGCTAGGGTTCTCATTTTCTGGCTGAATGCCAACCCACCACTGAACACAACCACAAAACAAACAAACAAAATGGCCACCAATGGACACTGCTGAAAGTGCAAGAGAACACCAGCAGTTTCTATGCTTTTGCATTCTACTCGGCAGATTCAAAGCACCCAGAGGATCATGGAGTTGACTGGTAAAATCTAGTTCCATTGCTTGACTTCTAACTGCTAGAGGCAGGGGAAAGGGAAGGAATTTCCCACTCCCTTTAGTTTGGGGAAGTTTAGGGGAAATGTGTCCCATAATAATAGACATATTGGTGGATTCCTCCAAAATAAGACAGAAAATTAAATGTTGGAAATTAAAAAAATAAAATAAAAAGAATGTTTAGCACAACTATGATTGTTACCATGGACATTTGAAAGCTACATCAATAAAAAGAACATTGAATCTAGAATTTTTATGTGCACTAACCCCTGGTGAGTGAGGCAGAAATAGCTAGATGTCCACCAAAACTCTGTGCTCTTTCTTTTATAGGATAGAATCCTCAAAGGAAAGTAATTTCTAACCTAGGGACTACATTTCCCAGCATGCTGCAGTGAAGTGTAGCCAAGTGACTTTGTGGGGTGTGTGGGTAATACAAGCCACTTCCAAGCTTAGCTTATAAAAATTTACAATTTAGTGATCTTCCAGGCTATTTATGTCTCTGGCCATCTAAAATGAAGATGACATTCAAAGTGACATTGGAAGTTATTGTGTTCAAGATGATAGAGCCTCTGATAACTTGGCCTGTTCACCTGTCCAATGGTTTTTTTTTCCCCTGTCCAATGGTTTTACATGTACAAGGTATATTTTTTGTTTGGGCTTTGGTTATTACACATTGTTGGGCCTGTTTGTTACTAATACACTTAGCTTTCTTCTTCATTTATGCTAAGTGAGAATAAGAATAGCAGAATCAACACTAGCTTTAAAATGAGACAGATCTGAGTTCAAATCTATGCTCTACTACTTGTGTCCTGGGAGTCCTTTCTTAGTCTCTGTTTTATAAAATGAGATTAATAGTATCTATCACAAAGGATAGATATAAGGATTAAAACAATTAATGCAAAACTCCTAGTGGGATGTTTGGAACACAGTAAGTACTTCATAAGTGGTAGACTGTGAATCGAGTACTGTGGATATGGTGGGAATAGGTGTATAAAATGGAAATGAGGAGACTGGATTCTCATTCCAGGACTGCTGCTTCCTGTATAACCTTGAGGGAAATCTCTTCCCCTCCCTGAATCTCGCTTTGCTTACCTAGGAAGCAATGAAGTTAGATGACACCTGGGATTCCCAAACTGTTTCCTAGGAAAACTCTTGGCTCTGAAAAATTTCTTATGCTGAATAGAACCAAGCAGACTCTCGTCCCTGCCTCTGTGCCAAACGGAGAAGCTTTCGTTTTGCTTTGTCTGACGTGTTGGGGTACCAGAAAAGAATTTGTTCAAAGTAGAAGTAGCACTGATCTTGTAAAAAAAGTAAATATCAGGGTTCTTCAAGGTCTTCAAAATTCTTCCCCATTCTAAAACTCGAAGTTTCTGTGAGGGTCTGACCAATGATGGCTTAGTCCACCAAATCCTTTTGGAAAAGGCTTTGACCTTCCTCCCCAACCTGACCAGTTTTCAAGAAGCCAAGGGTAACCTGCAACTTCTGAGAGTGGCCAGGCATAAAGTGCTCAGGTGGAACGGAATCATGTCTATGAATAAGAACTAAAAATGCAACCAATGGGTACAGTCCTTGGCCCTGGCACATGAGGGAAGGGAGGGTGCACATTGTTCCTGTAGGAAAATTCTTAAGTCAGGTACATGACTGGGCATGTCTTTTCTGACCAGTAAGCTGAGGAGAAGAAAGCAGTCAGGCTTGCAAACTCACAGAGCTGTCACCAAGGCAAAAAAGTCTCTGGCTCCTGTTCAGGGTCTCAGCATTCCAATATGGCTTTCTTTTCCAACATACCGTAAGTGGTGTAGCCTTACAATGCATGAATGTCACAGAAAGGGAGGTTGGCCAAAAGCTACATATTTTGCTGGTATTAAGACTTTTCACTTAACCAGTCCATGGATATTTATTGTGTTAAATATGCTGGGCTCTGTTTTAGGTGCTGGGAGAGAGATAAATTCCTATACGTTGCATTCCAGTCTGGGAGACAACATCAGTGAATAAGCAAATACTTATATAAGTCAGTAGGCAATAACTGTTAAATAAAGGGAGCCAAAATATTAGGGGGTGCTACTTTAGAGATGCTTTCAGGAAGGTTCCATGAAAGGTTGATATTCAAGCAGACACGGGAAGAAAGTAGGGGTGGAAGCCTTTGGCTCTCCAGGGAAGAGTGGTCCAGATAGCAGGAGGTGTAATCAGGAAGGCCTTGGAGACAGCACCGCATGGAGAATAGAGTAGCTGGGGTGGTGTGAACCAGGAGAAGGGTGGCAGGAACCAAGACTTGGCCTTAACAAGGGGTTACAGCACTTAGACACTTATACTCCACTGAAAGCAATTGGGAATTTATTCTGAAGCCATTAAAGGGTGGCGAGAAGAGGACTGGTTTAACATTTAAAAGGGTTAACCTAGTTTATACACTCACAGTACAGAGGCAAAGGTGGGATGAAAAAGGTCAGTTAAGAGTGCAGTAATTTAGGTGAGAGATGGTGGTGGCTTAAACTATGGCAGTAGCCGTGGAGGCGGTAGTGGTTGGATTCTGGATATACTGTATGTTGAAGGTAGAGCCAACCAGCTCAACTAAAGGACCAGGACATCCTCAAACCTTTGTTTTTACTACATGACTTCCCCGTATGTTTTGGGGGGTTTATTTTTTATTTTTATTTTGTGATAGAGAGAGGGAGAGGGACAGACAGACAGGAAAGGAGATAGGTAAGAAGCATCAATTCTTTGTTGCGGCACCTTAGTTGTTCATTGATTGATTTCTCATATGTGCCTTGATGGGGGGGGGGGACTACAGCAGACCAAGTGACCCCTTACTCAAGCCAGCAACCTTGGGCTCAAGCTAGTGAGCTTTGCTCAAACCAGATGAGCCCGCACTCAAGATGGCAACCTTGGGGTTTCGAACCTGGGTCCTCAGTATCCCAGTCCTATGCTCTATCCACTGCACCACCGCCTGGTCAGGCTGACATCCCCCTATCTTATCCCTTTCCTCCATTCAGCAGAGGGGACTTTCTCTTGAGCAGAGAGACAGAAAAGAAAGCAAAGCAAAGAGATAGAAAACAAGATTGCACAGAAATGTGTAAAAGAAAAGGAGTGATAAAGGCAGCAGAAGGATTTTTAAAAAATGGAAGAGGCAAGAAATGGACATCAGAAGAAAAGAAAAGCAAGGAAGGGAGAGGCAAATGTTATCCACCCTTATGACATCTTCATCCCTTTCCTTCTCTGTTGATAACAAAAGTAAAAGCGACATTGATTTCCTCTGTAGGCAAAAGCCCTCTTGGAAAACACCGATAACTGTTTTCTTCTCAGTGGACACGTACACAATGCCAGGTTGAAGGAGGAAAAACACATTTTCTGTCAAGAAAAATGAAAAGCAGTGCTTGAGGGTGGGCTTCATGCTCTGAGATCTAAATTCAATCTATCATCGCTTCCGATAAAGCCCAGTCTCCCTGCACCGCAATAGGTGCTGGCCTGGAATATTATTTTCCCTGCCATCTTCCGGAAGAGGAAAACCTCATTTCCAAAGAGAGAGAAATTCACCAGCTCTCCTAGGTCCCCTTCCACAACCGCAGGGCCAGTTTTACGAAGTGGTGTTTCATGAAGTCACAGGACCCTTGAGGGTAACGAGAAACCATTGTTTTCACAAGGGGGGGGGGAGGGAGAAAGCAACCGGAAGTCACAACTTCCACTGAAGAATATAATCATCTCCTTGCCAGGGTGGGTGAGAACATTCCCTGGCCATTGCAGCTTTTTGATGCATTCAGTGAAGGAAATGTTGGTCATTAATCTCGAAATCTTGATGAAAGATTACGGAGTCATTTCCGCCCTGGAGAACTGTACTGTGTTCAAGTGTTTAACATAATCTTAAAATGCAATAGAACCTTCCCGTGATATAATCTTCTGTCTTCAGCTGTCAACACAGATGCATTAAGTTGGTAAACGGCAAAAGAAAATAAAATAAAGAAGTGGTTGTGCTGAGACCAAAGATACTTTCATTTCCCTTAGAGCTTGGCTTAGCAGTTTCAAAGAGTCAAACAGCAATCTGTTTGTATGAAATTTTGCCAGAAAGAGTTAAACCGAAAAAGAAATATTTTCCCTTTAGGACTTACAAAGTTCTAACTGAGACATTTTGTATAATAGATCCACTACTCGACTGCGAACATGGGATCTATTTCTAAAACTTGCTTCAATAAATGAAACCCCTCCCCCCAAAACCAACATTGTCAAGCTTGACTTGCTCTCAAAAATGTTTTCTCCTTTCTTTCTCTCTCTCTGTTTCTTATTTTCTCGAGATTCTTCCCCTCTCCTGTCCCACCAAACCCCGAACTACCAGAGGCATTTTAATGTTGAATCATAAAAGATAATCACTACAACACAAATGGCTCCGGGTCTGCTCTCACTGTCTACCACATCACGGTCTTAATGGCAGTGCTTTTCCAGCCTGCAATTTAGCATTGTTGTTTGGCCTTTCTCTTCTCAGCAGGACAGGATGTGAATGGCTCATAGTCTATCTACCAGGAAAATCTTTCACCTGGGCTGAGGAGTAAGCTTTAAGGAAGACCAGAGACCAATAGCTTCATCGAGTCCTGAAAATAAACAATAAACAGACAGTAGGACCTCCTCCACCATTCCAACCAAGGTCTTCTCTCTCTCTCTCTCTCTCTCTCTCTCTCACACACACACACACACACACACACACACACACACACACACACACACACTGCCTAATGGGAGAAAGCTTCTGCGTTTTATCAGTGTGAGTTTGACTTTGGAAGTTAAGCAACTATCTATCCTTTTGGCAGGGATACCCTTAGGAACTGAAGGTCAACATGCAGCTGGCTGCCTCTTACAAGTGAAGTGTTCCAGTAACTTCTCATTTTTATCTCCTCCTGGAGCAGAATCCACTGTGTAAATGAGATGCAAGAACAAAGCACAGTAGCCATTGGACTTTGAATCATCACTCCCTAGGTAGCCCACACTCACATCTCAGAAACCAATTAGTGACAGCCAGGCAAGGTAAGGCAGCCATGGGAAACCCATAAATCATTAAGCGATGATGTCAGAAGAAAGGGCTTCTGGGTAACAAGGCAGCATTGGAAGAACAGAGCCATTTACACTCTCTTTAATTATAGTACAAATTAAATTACATTTAATTACATGAATTTGTATAATGAGTAATACTGGACTCCCGTAGGCTTTGCAACGTTTTAAAGTCATACCCTTCCTCAACCTCCTCCCTAAATGCCTGAACAGTTTTCCCTCCTGGAGGCATCTCTCAAAAGTAAAAACAAACGTGTAAGGAACTCCCAGAGAAGTGGAAATCTGAAATGACAGAGATGGCGCTATTGAAAATAAATATTGCACTTCTAGGGACACTTGCGTGAGCTCATCCCTGGCTAACCTCTGAACTCGTCTCCAAGTCTCCCTTTTCTGTGACTCCCCAGGGATCGAACAGCATTCCATCTTGCCTCACGTCTTTTTTATAATGTTTTGAGGGAGCCAAAGCAGCGCTGCCCCGGTTCTCCTGTCCCTTCTTCTGTCCTTGGCCCTCCCTTGTCTCACTGTCCCCAGCTTTAATAAACATACTCTCAAAAAAATATTTTTTCAAGAACAGTTTACTTTTGGGAGTAGCCACTAACTATTATTATTATGATTTTCTTGTTAATAAGTATAACATGCTGAAAACAATGGGGTTTCCATTTTTCTTTAGCAGTATTATTTGTTATTCACTCAGATTTCAAATATTTATTGATCATGCGCTCAGTTAAAATGTTTATAAAAGCTAATATATCCAATTGTAATCTATATTTCTTTAGCAAAAATATAAAAATATATTTACAAATATATTTTTATTAATGTGTAATACACATATTATATATTTTATTATGTATTTAAATATATACATTATATATATATGTTTATATTTAGTTTGGCACCACCCAGTGACGTATATACAGGGGGTCCTCAGGTTACAACAATCTTGACATATGACATTTTGAGTTTATGATGCTTAGTCCCACAAAAACTTAAAAAAAAAATTGAAACATGAGTGTTTCAGCTGTTATGGATGCCTTGCAATGCTATAGGCAGATTTGGGAAGAAAAGAAGTCATCAACCTTCCAGACTAGCCTGGAACAATTCCTTAAGAAGGTAGAGAGGTCTGTAACAGATCCTGTACCCTCTGCATCAGCTGC
This sequence comes from Rhynchonycteris naso, assembly GCA_037038555.1. NCBI lineage: Eukaryota > Metazoa > Chordata > Mammalia > Chiroptera > Emballonuridae > Rhynchonycteris > Rhynchonycteris naso. The sequence goes on from CM073004.1 coordinate 55,554,401, forward strand.
TTCTCGAGATGAAACACCTGTAGTACAGGTAGAATCATCCCCAGCGTCTCCTGCATGTTCCTTAGGCAATTCTGATTCACCTGACCCAGTATCTCCAGCACCTTCTGCAGGTTCTCCTGCCTCTCCAGCTTCCTCCTCCCGATAGATCACTCTCTCCCACCTTGCAATGCCCCTTCCAGTGTGCAAGCCAACCACAGGAATAAAGGTAAGGAATTTTTTTACACTCATTTTTTTCTGTTACTACAGTACAGTGTACAGTACAGCATATTTATGTCCTTTTCCTTTCTCTGTGGCTTAGTTGTGTTTTTATGTTCTAGATTATGATTCTACAACTGTGTTAGGATAGGTAAGTGACTAGGTTAGGGTGTGTTTCGATTTACACCAAAATTTGGGTTACATCACTATCGTAGGAACAAAACTATGCCACAACTTAAGGACCCCATTGTTTAGTTTGACATAACCCAGTGAAAGCCTAGCATAGCTACTCCTTTCACGCCACAAAGATATAGGGAGGAAATATAAACATTTCTACCAATTCAATTATTTCCATGGTATTTTTGGCAGACTCTACTCATTAGTTAACCCAACTCATTGTCATTTCTTTTTCTTGTTCCCTTCTGGTTACTAGACACCTGCTTTTTCAGCTTTCATTGCTGTGTGATAAGCCACTGGTCAAGTTCTGGTCAAAAAGGTATAATGAAAAATCTGCTGAGGAGATCATAGAAAAGCTTTGCTTTCCAAAAGGGGCAGATGGGCCCTGGCTAGGTGGCTCAGTGGATAAAGTAGCCACCCAGTATATTGGAGGTCTCAGGTTCGACCCCCCAGTCAGGGCACAAATGAGAAGCAACCAATGAGTGCACAACTAGATGGAACAACGAAGTGAAATGAGTAGATGCTGCTCTTCTTTCTCACTCCTCCCTTCCTCTCTCTCTCGGATCAATAGGGAACAATTAAAAGGGGCAGAAGCAGATGGTATTATTACTGTCTCACCTTTCTTCCTTCAATATGGATGGAATGCCTTGAAATATAGTAGCCATCTTGTTCCCATAGAATGCTTAACGTGAGTATGAAGGGCGACACGCAGAGCATAAAGAAAAAGATTCTGAGTCCTTGATATTATCCAGCCAGGCCAGAACTGTTTTCTTCCAGGTTTCCCTGAACGATAAATGAACCTTATTTATTTATGCTGCTTTATTCTTCGTTGTTGTTGTTTTGTTGTTGTGTGACTTGTACCCCAAAACATTTCCTGTTAGAAAGTCCATAACCCTAGATAGACACTGAAGCATAATATAAACTTAAGATCTCCAGGGTGACCACAGTAACGGCAAGGCAGGAAGTGAGAGACTGAGAGAATGGGAAAAGTACTCAAACATTGTCTAACTTGCTTGGAATGACAAGAACCCAAGGAGCCCGAGGGAACCTCACAGCACTTTGATTGGATCTCTTAAGAGAAAAAAAAAAGATTGGAAAAGAGAGTCTTTAAAATACTGCACCTTGTCAAGGGGGAAAGTCCAATAAATTATCCAAGTAGTTTCAAAGCCAAATCAACAATCAGCCTTATCAGCCCACTAGTCACAAAGTGGCTTAAAGGAAAACAGGGAAAAGGGAGGAGAAAGCAGAAAAGAAGGGAAGAAGAGAAGAAAGAAGGAGCATCTTTGTCCCATCACAGCCTCTATGACAGAAACGTGCTACTAGATAGATGTTGGTGCTTCACCTATGTCCTGTTGGATTCCCTGGTCATTTTCCTACACATCACATTGTTTTACGCACACAGATTCCCAGGGTGCTTTCGCTCAACCCAGTTGGAACTTGGGTCTCTCTGTTGGAGGAGTGTCTTCAGTACCAGACCTCCCTTTGCTCAGAAGGCCATGAAAGCCTGGGAATTTGTACACTTCTGAGATAGCCTTTAATCACTGTGCGGTGAGCACAAGAGCATCAATATTTCAACTCTTTGATCTCTGGTTGAGACAACTACCTTCTCCAGAGTTCCCCTGCGGGTTTGCAGCAGTCCTTGCTAAGACTGCTTGAGATAACTACTCTCCTGACCTCTTCCTTCTTTTCCCATCACACTTCCCCACTCCTGATGGTTCCTTCCCAGGAATTCTTCCTCAGAAAGCACCTGAACGTAAATCTTGGTCTCTGGGTCTGCTTCCGGTAAACCCACCTAAAACCTTATTTTTTCTGGGTTGTACATAAAATTGCTCACCCAAGGCCAGCATATATATATATATATATATATATATATATATATATATATATATATATATATATAGAGAGAGAGAGAGAGAGAGAGAGAGAGAGAGAGAGAGGTTAAGCAGACAGTGAATGAAAAAGAAAAAAAAACAAGAAGTTCACCAAAAGCCAAAAATCTAAACCACAATTCTTTGGACTGTCCACTCTGGTCTCATTGTTGCTAGAATAAAATAGCTTTATTTTTACCAAACGTACAAAAATAATTTGATATTTTGCTACACATCAAACTATTTGTAACACTTAAATACCAAACCAAATAGTAATATCAATAATAATAATCAAATGCTTATAGTTAGTTGGGGGGGGGTCAACTTGGAAGGGAGCAGAATGATTACTAGACATAGCTGGAAAGTGTCCCCAAGCCTGGGCCTGCCCTCCCCTCCTCCGTTTAGGCAACCCTGGGAGGAAATGCAGAGTTCTATTCATTGATTCAGGAATTTTCCCACCCTGGCTGGGTGACCAGCTACAAGGTTGAATTAAATAGCACTGTCTTATTTTTCTTGTTAAGAAACTAGTCTCCAGTGACCTGAAGCTCCATCCTCAGTACAACAAGAAGCACAGGCCAAGCTCAGATGACCTGGTGATTCATGTGTCTTAATGACTGAGCCCGCTTGCTGCACAATAGCTAATTTTAGCTGGAAAATACCAAGTCAGTCATCTTAGAGCCAAATTCATTATATCAAACAACCAAAGGATCAGTCTCTGAGGTTCTGAGAAGACTGGGTTTGAGGTAAAAGACTAAAACTTTTTCTTTTCCATTTTTAATTAAATAAAGAATCTGAGAACCAACAGACCAAGAGAAAGAAAACCATTGTGTGTGCAACATGAATACTGATGTGTCTAATATGTTTATTCCTAATTCACTACTCTAGAAAAAAAGAAAATACTTTGCTTCCTTGACAAAAAAAGAACGACTCCTAAAAAAATGTAATCCCAAAGTGAACAGTAACATCGTTCGTGACTCAAAACGGTAACTTACCAAATGAGTACCTGAATTCAACATTCAATCCCAAATTCGATTCTATCCTCGTTACTAAAATAGAAACTACATTTAGGATATAAAAAAAAGACGAGTGGAATGATTCAACAGAATAGAAATGAACTTTGGACTTTCCTGCAAAGTTTTATCAAGTGTACTTTTAGCCCAAATGATGACAGTTTGTGATTAGTCCCCAAGATAAATTAATTTTAAATTAGACCATATTAAGGAGATTAGACAAGTTGAGTAAGGTCAAAAGTTTGCTTTTTATGGCTATAATAGTTCACTCTACTTTTCATATTTTAATTTTTTATTGAAGCATAAAGTACATCCAGTAAAATGTATAGTTCTTTAGTTTGCTTCTTGATGAGTTTTGACAAATGTATATATCCAGGTAACCATCATCTACATCACATCATGGTCAAGAACATTTTCTGGTAGGGCTGAAGCATGAACCAGCCTTGAAACTTGAACTCTGGACATTTTCCTTAGTGAGGCCTGATATTTAGTGCATTGTTTAAGGCACTTTGATCAGAAATCTAATAATGTCTGTGACCAAAGGTAGAAACCAGTATGGAAACCAAAGTCACATTCTATCTTTAGAGCTGGTGCTGGGTCAGTCTGTAAAACCAGTTAAGTTTGCCTCTAGGGTCGCCCAAGCACCCCTCACCTTCCTGCTGGTTTTTTTATTGGACCCCCCCACACACCTTTTAGCCACCTTATCATCCCCTCCAGGTCTACTCTCAATTTTTTCTTTAATTGATTGATTTCACAGAGAAAAGAGAGAGGAAAGGAGGGGGGGAGAATGAGAGAGAGAGAAAGAGAAGTGAGAGGGAAGCATTCATTTGTTGTTCCACTTAGTTGTACATTTATTAGATGCTTCTCATATGTGGCTGTAAGGCCAGTAGCTGCAGCCACCATTACAGCCTCCTAGCCCATGCAGGTTCGCATTTGATTCGGAAAGACGATAATGAAACAACGGAGCCAAGAACTGGTGGGCCATTATCTTTAGTCCTAGCTTGCACCGGCGGGTGAGAAATACACACAGTGGGAAAACACTTCCCTTGCCATTCAGGGCTCCCAAAGCCACTGACTCATCCGAGTAGTCTTAGAACAGTGGTTCTTAACCATTTTTGAGGTACAAAACCCACCAGTTTCATATGTGCATTCACCAAACCCTTCTTTAGTGATAAATAAAATATGATTTTTTTTCCAAATTCAAGACATAGGTGTATGTTTTTTTACTGGTGCACAAAATGAGCCATGCATGAACATCACCTTGCTCAAAGAACAAAACCAACAAAGTGCATGAACTCACAACAAATTACAGTATTACTTTATTCTGGTCTCCATGGCAGTTTTATCAAGTGTACTTTTAGCCCAAATGATGACAGTTTGTGATTAGTCTCCAAGATAAATTAATTTTTCAGAACCCCTGAGACTGACTCATTGAACCCCTAGGGTTCGATAGAACCCAGGTTAGGAATCACTGTCCTAGAATCAAAGGCCCCACCAGCCTTATTCACCTTTCTTCCCCATCTTCTCTTTGCACAAACTGCACAAACTGGCTTCTCCTTCAGCATTCCGCTATCTTGGCTGCCTCTCCTCTGCAATGCTGACAGCAGGAACTGAGTGAAAGAGTCCCCAGTCTGCCTTATTTTATAGTGCAGAAATTAAAGCCTTTAAGCCAATATACAAATAAGAAAGTCTCTGATACAAAACCACTTATCTGAGGCATAAATGGGATTCCTCATAAGACTTCACCACCACACATCATGCAACAGTCAAGGGTGTGGGGAAAAGTTTAGTGTTGAAAAGATCTTAGTATTAAATGGGTGGGAAAGGCCTAGTCTTAAAACTAAGCCTTAGGCTATAAGGACCTTGCCAGCTTACAGCCTGTCCCCCACACCCAATGCAAACTATAAGCGAGCAAACATATACATCATATTTACAAACTTATTTGACCAACAGTGGTCTGATCGGTGATCAAACTTGCAAGCTTGGAATTTCAGGATGGCTGTAACTAATGAAGCTAACAAACCAGGGCTGCTCTCAACTTCTAACACTGTTTCTTCCTTTTCTCTACTTTTTAAAGCAAAGTACAACCCCCCCCCCCAAGATCACGTCAGTTGAGAAAAAAGGGAATCTTGATTCACACTAAAGTATCAGTGATTGATATATTTTTCATGTCACCAAAGTAAAGCTGTAACACAGTCCAGGGATCCTGATAGTGGTGGAGTTGCTGACACTGTCCATAGCAAACTAATGGGCAATGCTGTTCTTGAAGCCTCTCATATCAAACTGTGAAAGCAGCAACCATTTACACCTCCACTAGTTAATATGTCTATCACTCCACCTCCTCTAGTTTTTATTTTAGTCTGCTGTAGGGTAGCCTCTGGAAGAAGGCCATAACATCTTCCTATTGGGATCTGGGAACTATAAATAACAAAGGAAGTGAGTAACTGAAAGGCATCCCCTTATTAAGTATTCAGGAGCCAGAGCAATCTGAGTGTCACTCCGTAAAGTCTCTGCTCTTCGGAAGTCTGTAGGATCAGAGGGGAGTGTACCAGAGAGGTGAGATAAGCATAGATAACTGTGCCTCTAGCTCCTTTCATTTGGACTTACCTACCTCCTAGAAGGCCCGAATACATTAGACAGGATAACTATGAATTTCAACTTTCTGACCCTCCAAAATGTCTCTTATTCTCACATTTTGACCTTTAGGACCAACTGCTACTTTCCTCTTTCTCTTTTTGCTTAGAAGGTCTAATTCCTTGGTCTACCAGATGGTTAAATATTTACTTTTTAGGGATAAATTCTTGTTCTATAAAATTGTACAAAATTTGACATATTATTCAAATCTCTGCAGCCTACTTACCCTCTAGGGATAGGGACCACCCAGTGAAGAGTCTACATCTTGGGAAATTTAGGACCTGGTCATATCCATTTCTGTAGACTGTGCCTCCTGCTTTAACTACATTCCTCTCATTCTATCCACCTGTTTTGGTTAGATTTCCAAATCCCATCAAGCAAAACCCCAAGGGGCTCTTTTTCATATCAACTATGTGCCCAAAGGACATGAGATTCCATATGTTTTCTTTGGCACCTACCATGACTATCTTAGAGCAAAAACCTTCTCTTTCTGTGTTGTGTGCTTTGCATAGGCCATGTGACTAAAAACACATGTCTCTGAGCCTGTGCAGTTGGTCGGGAAACCTTCCTTACAGTTAACTGAAGGCATTCTTGCTAGCTTTCCAGCCTGATTTCTATTCTGAGCTGCCCCAGTTCTTTGAGTTGCACAGCATGAGCAGCCAGCAGGGATGGTGGCTTATCAGACTCTTGCAGTAAAAGCAGCAAAGCCAGCGCAGGATGCTACAGAATCTATTTGATAATGGGAAACCCAGACCTGGGCAGATGGATGTGATATTTGGAGGAAACACATCACATGACCAAAGTTCCTGCACTAAGGGAAGAACATAGCTGATATTACATAGCTGAGAAGTCCTGGTGCTTCCAAATGGATAAAGCAGCACTTTGTTATTTCTCTTCCTTCACAATTCTAAAGCCTTAGAAAACCAACCTGAGGCAATAAAAGGGAAGTAAGGCTCATTAGCAAGGAAACAAGCTTTATCTATACCCTGAGCCAGAAGTCTTCTTTATCTACACATTTTACAGCTCTGGGTCATTAATAATGACCTTTATCTTTAGGTGAGGCAAACATGGCCCCAGGTCATTACAATTTTATTGTGATTTCAATAGAATACTTTGTACCTCCTACAGGCTCTTGATATTTAAACATATTGAGGTAAAAATACAGCACTCCTTCCTTCCCTCCTTCTTTCCTTCCTCCCTCAGCCAAGATTCATTAGGTGATGTGGCAAGACCTAGGGTGATTCTACCAAGATCAAATTCAATTGCCCTAGTATTTGTTGGGTTCCTACTGTGTAAAGATAGGTCCTACACACACATAAAGAACTAATTAGACATCTTCCCTTAACAAGCTTCAAGGTTAAGGACAAAAACAAACAGATAACAAATGACTACAGTATAAAGGAAAATAATAATAATGTGATCATAATGTTATGAACACTCAATGAAGGGAGATCTTCATGTAAGGCATTAGATCTTGAAGGATGGAGAGGCCTTAGACCAATAGAGATTTAAAGAAGAATTAGATACCAAAGTTTTAAATAGACTCACTGGGTCAAATCAATCTCTCATCTGAATGGTCACGGTTGCTAAATTTGACCTTTTATAGATGGTGGTAAGTATTGGGCATCATTTTCAAATCTAAAAGGTCAATTTCCCTCAGAAACCTTGCTTGGGTTCTTGGCAACATGGTAGAGTTGGTTTCAATTTGGTTTGACTATTTTGTAAAATCCAGCTCTAGAGATTCTATGGGAAAGACATCATGGCGGTATGATGGGTACAATTTGCTTGTTATACTTGGTTTGAACTTCGAAAAAATACAAGATCAGGCTTTTGTGGCTGTGGATATAAATATTTTGATCTGACTATTAAAACTTCTTTGACTAGAATTATCATACTTTAAAAAATTTTTAAAAAGTTTCATTACTAGATTTTAGAAAACCTGTATTTTTCTCCATCATCAATTCTCTCTGACACCTCAAAATGTTACTCTAAGTCCCCCCTACTTCACATTTCCACTGTAAGATTGAAACGGTTACTAAAGGGAAGTGCTGACATGGGCAGCTGTGTCACAGGCAGTCTCTTTCCTATATATTTCCAGTGATTTATTTCTCATGTCTAATGTTTGCAAGAAAAGAAGGCTCAGGCTATTGATGTGAAGCCAGTGAGGACCTCCCACATTCAGAAATGCAGCCATCAGACCAAAACTTGAGAACGGAAAAAAATGGTGTGGACATCTAGAAGACAATGGTAGGTGACCGATTGCCAGAAAGATTTGCAAAATGCAAGGAACCAAAACTAGTTAATCTCAGAAATACCAGTAAGACAGAAACCAAGAGACGTTGGTGAGTGTGTGCCCAGAAGGCACACCATAGGTTTTTTTTTGTTACTGTCCTTTCAAACAATGATCCTCAACCAGGGCTAATATTGCTTCCCAGAGGACAAGCAGCAATGCTTGGAGACATTTTTGGCTATATCATCTTGTAGCAATGGGTACTGCTACTGGCACCCAGTGAGGAGAGACCAGCAGTGATGCTAAACATCCTAGAGTTCACAGAACAGCCCTTTACAACAAGGAACTATCGGACCTAATTATCAACTACTCAGGTTGAGAACCCTTGCTCTAGAAAATAATTACCAACATTGCTACTTAATCATATTTATTGTTGTTTTTCTGATTATAAAAAAGTAATCAGTCACATGTAAAAAGCAATTCATATTTAATATGAGATGTTTATATCGATCTATTAAAGTTTTACCATCATCCCACCAGTTATACCACAGAAGTTCATAGTCTATTTTTTTTCACACACACCCCCCCAAGGGCCAGAGGTTGTGAACTCAAATGTCAAGTGAACCTTAGCTACTGTTGAATGCCAAAGCACATTATGAAGTCCATACTTTCTCTCACTGCTTAAACCAACAGGAAAAACTTTGATGTGATTTTTATAGAAAAATAAAGAATTGTGGCCAAACTCTTTCCAGGAAAAAAGTAATTTAACATGGTGAAGGGAGAGCGATATTTCTTGAAATGTTGAAAGAAACTTGTAAAGCCAATGCCCGTGGCCACCATCACAGCCACCTGGCCCTTGCAGGTTTGCATTAGATTCGGACAGTCGGTAATGAAACACAGGAGTCAAGAACTGGTGAGCCATCAGCTTTAATTCTAGCTTGTACCCAGTGGAGAAGCAAAAACACACACTGGACTCCAAAACCCACTCATTCAGTGCTCACAAGGCTACTGACTTATCCGAGTTTCCTAGAATCAAAGGTTTCTAGCTCACCAGTCTTATTCACCTCTCTTCCCCATCTCCTTCTCCAGCACAAACTCTGCACTAACTGGCTTCTTCCTCAGCGCTCCACCATCTAGGCTGCTTCTCCTGGCCTCCACGTGGCCTTCATCTGCTCTCCTCTCTAATGCTAATCTCAGGAAATGAGAGAGAGCAAGCTCCAGGCCTGCCCCACTTTATAGTATAGAAATCCAAACCTTTAATCCAATCTACAAACAAGAAAGTCTCTGATACAAAGTCACTTATCTGAGACATACTGGGAGGATTCCTCATGAGAGTGCACTACCCCACATCATCCAATCAGTCAAGGGTGTGGGGAAAAGCTTACTCTTAAAACTTGCATGTGGGCAGCGCCATCTTTAACAAAGTGAGCATAATATATTTTATCTGCCCAACAAAACTGAAATTTGTTTCAAATGAAAAGCTGGGGTCTTGGGATCCTGTACCTAGTAACTCCACCCAGAGTCTCCTGCAGGGTCATGAATGGCTCAGTAATCAGCAGCAGAATCTGAGTGCCATTAAGAGAAAGTTACAGGAATTAGATGCTGATGAGCGTGAAAAAGCGTCCTTGATTACATTATGGTGATGGAGGCTGAGAAAAGTTAGGATGACAAAGGACCTTTTACAGGAAGGAACAATTTGGTTGGCTTTAGAGAGTTTCCAGATGTCTGTCACACAGAACAACATGCAGGCATTGTGTCTGAAATGAGCAGCTGGTGTAGTTAGGAGAGGTGAGTGCTACAGCACCAAGTTGAAGGGCACACTTGAGAGCTGGGCTGCCTGGATTTGAATTTACTTACTAGCTGTGTGAACAGAGCACATTACTTAACCTCCTGTGCTTCAGCTGTTACATAGGTTTTGCTGCTGTGGTTTTAGAAGGCTTTGCAAGAGACATTGCTAGTATTCTGGCCACGTCTCCCAGCATTCCTTTAACAATGTCTGTGCACTCCTTTTCTGGCTTCTCCATACGTTTGCCTTCACCTGCTCATTAACACTGTAAAGCCAGTAGTCGCGGTCAGGATCACAGCCGCCTGGCCAGTGCAGGTTCGCATTAGATTCAGACAGTCGGTAATGAAACAACGGAGCCAACAACTGGTGAGCCATCAGCTTTAATTCTAGCTTGCACCCGGTGGGCAAGTAAAAACACACACTGGGCTCCAAAACCCACTCATTCAGTGCTCACAAAGCTACTGACTTATCCAAGTTTCCTAGAATCAAAGGTTTCTAGCTCACTAGACTTATTCACCTCTGTTCCCCATCTCCTTCTCTCTGCACAAACTCTGCACAAACTGGCTTCTTCCTCAGCACTACACCATCTTGGCTGCTTCTCCTGGCCTCCACGTGGCCTTCATCTGCTCTCCTCTCTGATACTAACCTCAGGAACAGAGAGAGAGAAAGTTCCCAGCCTGCCCCACTTTATAGCGTAGATTCCAAACCTTTAAACCAATCTACAAACAAGAAAGCCTCTGATACAAAGTCACTTATCTGAGGCATACTGGGAGGATTCCTCATGAGAGTGCACCACCCCACATCATCCAATCAGTCAAGGGTGTGGGGAAAAGCTTACTCTTAAAACTTGCACGTGGGCAGTGCCATCTTTAACAAAGTGAGCATAATATATTTCATCTGCCCAACAAACACAACTCTCTTTAGAGGCCTTTCACCAACTGGAGCTGCTGGCCTTCAGGGGCAGAGAGCTGGAGGCTTAGGTTTCCCTGGTCCTTAGCCAACTTAGGCCAATGGCCTGAATATGAAAGAAAGCCCAGCAATCAAGTCGTGAGGTGGAATTTACACCGCAGAGCTCCCTTGGGAGACCAAGCAGAAGCCTCCCTCTATGGGACTTATCTGAAATTGCACCTATTTTGCTTTTCTGTCCTGTTTCCCCCATTCCTTCCAGTGTTAAGGAACACTACCTTTAACAAAATCTCTTGTACTTGAATCTTTTGACAGGGAACTTAAATGAGTTCATACATATAAGTTACTTAGAACAATGCCTAGCGCATAATGGGATGTTAATAAAATGTTGTCAACATAAGAATGTCCAAATAAAAAAAAAACTTATAAGAGTTTACTAAAGTTGATTTGAGCTGAACAGAGGACACAAAGAAGCAAGATCACAAACTGAGAAAATGCCCCAGAGGATGACAGTCTTGCAGTTTCTTTGATACGTTTGGACTAAAAAAGGAAGGAATATAAGGAAGCTTACACTAAGGTGTGAGAAAGCAAAGCTGGGAAATCTCTGATTGGATTACATTTAGTTTGTTTCCCTTGACAGTTGGTAATACCTTCAAGGAGTCTGAAAAAGAGAATTACTCTGGCCTTTCAAAGGCGTGATATTGTAGATGCACAAGAACAATGGACAGGGTTTGCTTACGGTGAAGGTGAACTTTATAGGCCTGAGGTATGACTACCCACCGGGACCTGCCCAGTGAGGAATGCTACGATCAGATCACCCAGAGAGGTTACATTCGGTCAGATTTATTACAGAGCCTCCTTACATCCACATTGTTAAGAGCTATCCCACTTACAATTCTTCTTCTTACCTGCTTACTTTGTCCCAGTTGCTGTCACTTATACTCATTGTATGATTTAATCCTCTCTGAATCTGACATTCCTTCATGAAGGAAGGAAAAGCTAGAGAAATAAGCCAAGGTTGAGCTGGTGAGAAACATGTAAGGACCAGATACCAGAGTAAGAATTCTATATCCAAAGAATTGCAGAGTTGATGGGGTGAGAAAGGAGTGGCTAGTCTCAAGTAATGATGGAGCTCATGTAACCATGCAGAAACTCCATTTCCTTAACATGACCCTTTTTCATTTTTTCTGTTCACTCCCTTCCTTAATCATTAACCCCTTAGCACCTCAGATTCTGCTCAGTATCAAACTAAGAACAAAACTTTAGATATGTTTGTAAGGTATTTCCCCGCAGAGGAAGAAAGAAAGGCGTATTTACCAAGTGTTGAATAGCAAAAGCTTTATTTAGTAGAGCACATCCTGGCCTGGATGAGGTTCTCTGGTCTGTGAGATGGGCCAGAGAAGTCGTGCGCCTCCCCTGTTTGGGGCTAATTTATAGCATCGGTAGGGTGGTCGGGTTGATATGACGTGTCAAAATTTCATTGGTTGACAGTCGTTGTTGGGCAGATAAAATATATTATGCTCACTTTGTTAAAGATGGCGCTGCCCACATGCAAGTCCATTGATATTAATGTGTTTTGGGGGACAGGCTGTGGGCAGGCCGGGTCGTTATAGCCTATGCCTTAGTTTTAAGAGTAAGCTTTTCTCCACACCCTTGACTGATTGGATGATGTAGGGTGATGCACTCTCTTGAGGAATCCCATTGTGCCTCAGATGAGTGACTTTGTATCAGAGACTTTCTTGTTTGTAGACTGGATTAAGGCTTTGGATTTCTACAGTATAAAGTGGGGCAGGCCAGGAGCTTGCTCTCTCTTGGTTCCTGAGGTATTAGAGAGGAGAGCAGATTAAGGCTACGTAGAGGCCAGGAGAAGCAGCCAAGATGGCAGAGTGCTGAGGGAGAAGCCAGTTTGTGCAGAGTTTGTGCTGGAGAAGGAGATGGGGAACAGAGGTGAATAAGTCTGGTGAGCTAGAAACCTTTGATTCTAGGAAACTTGGATAAGTCAGTAGCTTTGTGAGCACTGAATGAGTGGGTTTTGGAGCCCAGTGTGTGTTTTTGCTTGCCCGCCGAGTGCAAGCTAGAATTAAAGCTGATGGCTCACCAGTTCTTGACTCCTGTGTTTCATTACCGACTGTCCAAATCAAATGTGAACCTGCATGGGCCAGGTGGCTGTGATGGTGGCCTTGACTACTGGCTTTACAGTCATTCTTTTTCAAAGGGCTCCAGATCATTTCTTTTTGGCGGGCATGGGTACGGGCAGTTCCAGTCAAAGTTCCTGGGCCTGGTTCCTCACATGA